>JAYGXS010000002.1:33422776-33440226 GCA_036362985.1 Ligula intestinalis | reverse complement strand
CAATCGATTGATAAATTCATCTAACGCAAACAGGAATACAGACATCAAGTTCTGACGCTGGAAGCAAGCACGCTTTCGTAACGTCAGCCAAAATACCCTAGGCCCAAGAAATCATCTCTTCTTCTTCATCCTCTTCCGGGGATGATGAAAGGAATGCAATAAATTGTTCCTACTACTCTGGCCTTTCCAGAACTTCTCTCCCTCATTTCTTAAGGAACCATGCCTGGAACATCACAGCCATTGAGGTTTACCTTCTTAGCCTTAACCACTTTGCGATAACTGGTGACCTTGACGCGATAGTATCCCTAAATTATTCTTCCTTTGCATAGCACGCCTGCTCTTCCGTCCAGCAATCCAATCCCTGGACCCTCATTTTTATTACGTCTGATGTCACAACATAGAGGTGAGTGTATTTTTCTAATAAGAAACTAGCAGTTTCTTTTAGTTCGAATATGGGAACTCTGAAAGTAGCCATCAATTAAACGGCAGAGTCAAAACTCTGGTTAGGGGGGAAGGGGTCAACAGCCGAACCATCCATGAGCATTAGGAAACTGCTCCAAATGTTACATGGACCTGTGGAAGTGGAATAATGTAGTTCTTTTTTAAACTCAGATCGTGTGGCCCCCATGCAGTATAATCTCGATGAATGTTGGCATTACCTTGTGAAGGGTTCTTTGTTATCTGTAAAAACTTGCCCAGGAGATTCCAGGCAAGCTTTTATCAGCCGAGTTCATCTCAATGGAGTGGAGGGGCCAGTGTCACCGTCATTCACTTCCTCTAATCGCCTGCTGTAAAAATATAAATATAAATCTGTCCCTGAGGTGTGCCCTTAATAATTTCGTTGAGAATACTAGGAGTTTCATTCAGGGTCAATCAGCTGATGTAAAATATTCAGCTTTCTGCAAAGCAAGTATGAAAAGTGGGTTATTAAGTTCCCTGTCCGATGCATACAAGAACTAGGCTGGAGACTTATTCGCGGGTATCTACAGATGGCCAGTCAAATTTGTTGTGCAACATGCTAAGTCGAGTCATATTTCCTAAGAAGCGTATGCTGAAAGAGACTGTTTGATTTATGATGTCATATTCCGGTTCATCCTTCAACTAGCAATCGAGAGGTGTTATGTCGAAAACGATAACTGCCTAACCAGGTCCACCTTTCGCTCTTCTCTGTGTAAAAAGTAAACAAATTAGCCGAAGAATCTCGTGAATGCTCGTAAAAGTGCGTTTTCTGAACTACGTCTGCTTAAGGAATGTCAAACGTAAGTTAACGAATATCATCACCCTTATAAATTTAATCGTTTGAGCTTTGGGGCCCAAAATCACATAAAAGGAACCATCAGAAATTAGTGCAGTATTTTGGAGGGGCTATGTCCAATTACCGGTCGGTTTTGCAGGTTCTGAGCTGTGTTTGCAGGGCGGTGTGCGCTAAACTGTTTTGGGTTTTTAGTCTGCAAAATATCTGCATGACTATTGGACAAAACAACAATGAAGTTTTTTTCAAACATGTTCAAATGCCTTATCTAATCAGCCAGCTTTAACTGCTTGGAATGTTGACTTGTTTCGTAAGATCGTAATCACAACTTCTCACTTTTCGCTAAAAAGGCCAATCAGACTATTTTTTCATGATAAGTTATAATTGATATTTTTGATTTAAAATAGTGCGAGTAAAAAAACTGCTGTCGACTCCGACAAACCAACAATCCGAATAAACATCAAAAACGTGGGTAGTTATAGGCTGATGTGCTGACCAGTGTTTTTTTAACATACGGCTAGATTATGTCAGGTCAGTGACTGACTTTCAAGCTGCTTGAGTTGATACTTTTGCAGCTACGCACTCAGCGAACTGACGCGCGTCGAGAATGTGCGTCGTAGTTTGTAATTGCTGGCCTAGGGACCATGCATCTGCTTTTTGTTTACGTATGCGTGATCCTATGTATTGTCTGGGTTTATCTGTCTACATACTTACGAGGGTAGTTAAGGCGAATGATAAGATAAATGCCGCCAGCTTAGTCCTCTAGCGTACACCTCGACCAGTCTGATGTTAACTATGAACTGTCTTTTAAGTTTTAGTTTAACTTTGCGCAGCTGAGATTATTGTAAGTTGCGCAAATTTTCAACCGACGTAGGCTGTAGCGGCAGTTAAAGTTACTTTGAAACATCACAAGCATCAAGCCCGGTCCCGAATAGCAAAAGAAATTGGACTTCAGTAGGTAAAGAGGGTATTGCCGGCAAAGACAAGGGAGACTGGAATGACCATTTCTGGTTTATTAGTCGTTGTCAGCCAGCCATACCCAACCCCAAGCGTTACCATCCCAAAGGCTCGAATTCGCGACCTTTTGATCAGAAGTCTAACGCCCTAATCATTCAACCACGAGCTCTTCGTCTTGCCGGGTTAGATCGGGAGAGATCAACACTCCTTGATGAACATTCACCGACCGCTAACGGACCTCAATTGTCCCGCTCTGCCTTGTGTCTCATTCCTCAGGTTCTGACAACAGCCGTAGCGGCTAGTATTTTAGTAGCTAGTACTGTCGTTAAAGACAGGAGAGATTGATGAACAAAGACCTCGTGCCGTGAACGTAAGACTGTGATCAAAAAGGTCACGAGTTCGAGGCTAGGATGGTGCACCACTTAGGTTTGGGTATGGCTGGCTGACAAAGGTCTCTCTTGTCTTTGCCGGTAATGCTATCTGCGTAGACTATTAGCCACTGTGCGGTTGCAGGCAGGGCCCGAGAAATGAGATGCAAGGCAGTGTGGGACATTTGAATTTTGTTGGCGTTCGGTGAACGGTCATAAACGAGAGACTGCTGTATTTTGAACATAACTATTAGAGAACAGGTCGACAGCTGACTCCACGAGAGCCGGTGCTTGAGTCAGATTGGGGCACGCGTCACTGCGCCTTGAGTGGGAAAATGTTTGAGTCAGCCTTGAAGTTGATTAGCTGGATTGGATAGCAGTGATTTGTCAAGAACCAGACTGCCCTTAGTAAGCGCGAGTAAGTACGCGCGAGAGGCACAGTGTTGTAATAGGCACCCGACAAAGTAGGCATAGGTGAAATGTGTACGATTTCTAGTGAACATGAACATCACCTATCGCAGGGGGTCAGATGAATCAAACTCAGCAACTGCGATCTTCAGACCATGGTTAATTAGTGGAGGAGATAATTCGATAAAGGCCAGAGTAGTAGGAAGAGTATATTGTGTACACAGGAACGAAGAATAGATAGTAGAAATCTGACGTGGGAGGACGACCTTCAAGGAGATTGACCGGGTCCCAAGTGCCAGTTTGAGAGCAGTTAGGCCAGTAGACAGAGAGAGATAGAGAGCGTTCATTGGCTAGGTCGGCCTGTGATTGGTTGGACAGCGTGTGGGTGGTCCATTTCTCATAAGCCAGTAAGTCTGGCGACCGCCATGACCTTGAGGTCTAGACGGATTAAGGCCATGACAGGAAGGCCAGACGTCGGGCAGGGAACGACCCTCTACACACCTTTAAAGGAAAGGGAGACAAGAGAGGCCATTACTGGCTAATTAGCCATAATCAGAGAGCCATACCCAACCGCATGTGGTGTTCCACCTTTGTTATGTGGTTGCTGACGCAGCTCTAGCGTGAGTCCGGAGGCAGAGCGGAACGTGAGAATCTCATTACCGATCGATGAATGTCCATTCACCGACGTCTAGTGTATTGCGAAAGCGGACAGCAATTATGTGGGAAAGAGCAGGGAATGCGGTTGTACTGAACAGGTAGCTAAGGTAGCAACAATCGCAGAATAGATTTCAGTTTTTTCTTTCCTCAGAAATTCATTTTTGAACTTGGTACCGATCAATATATGCAGGGTTTATAGGCATAGATCGAAATGTGATATCAATATTTGAGCCAAAATATTCATATCAAATATTGGTCAATGTGTATAGAACTTTAGTATACTGATCTACACCAAGCTCAAAGATTATTTTTCTAGGGAATTTTCAAGTTTTAGACTCAAGCAGGAAGTATATGGGGAAGGGTGGGGGACCTGTTGATGAGTCGGACCCCTCACACGTGTTTCAAGCCGCGGCAGAATACCGACGAACTGCGTGCCTGGACTTTTAGCTGGTACCTGTGTTGTCAGTATGGCGAATTATTCCCTAAATCAAAAGAGGAGTCAGGGTTGCCCATTTTTAAGAACTTAAGCGCATAACCGGACCTTCTTATGTTTTCCTTGCTAAAGTAGCACAATCATATATTCGTCTGAAGTTTGCGCATGCTCTTCTGTCATATTTAGGATCGTGTTTTGTTTCGTGGATTACTTAAATGCCCACTGCAAAGAAACTAGCGCGCAGCCCACACAGGTGTTGCGAAAGTGACCACCATTGGAAATAAGTGACAGTCAACTGAGGCGTGTCATGGTAATATTCTAAAACAGTTTTAATGAATTTATTGCCCGGATTACCTGACTGTTTTGCCTTCAAAAATTATTCGATGTATTCCAGGGTGGCAATATCCCATTTTCCCGTTTGCAAAGAATTTACTAGTTGCTCTAAGGCAAACTGAGTGAATTTTCTGGAATGTCCGCATCACGCCATCATGTGAGTACATCACGTGAAGCCCAAACTAGAGGTGCTCCAGGCGATTGCGCACATAGGATATGGTAAAATGGATAAGCCCTTGGGGAAGGATTATAAAAGTGGAATCAACAAGATAATCCCAGACACTGAAAATCTCCCCAAAAAAGAAGACTAAAAGTACAATTGCGGACAAATATAGTCGGTGTTGCTGTTATTGGACTTGTCTTTATGGTTCCAGCGTACTGCATCTGACTGCCACAAAAATCAAGTCAAGTCAAGCTTATTAAAGGAAATATAGGCAAACGCCTTTGAACTCCCTCTTGGTACATAGGATTTAAGAGGTGCATCGGCACAGCCGAACATTCCAAAGAAGCCGTTGACACAATTTTAGACGACTACTCGCTTGTTTCAAGTAATACACTCACACTCAGTTCACACGAGCCAGTAGTGTAACTGAGCAAAAAGAGCAGACTGTGAAAAAAACTCATAAGGCTGGCTCATAATTCAAAATGGAATGTCATTTGTGGTTTTTCGGAAAAAAACTGTCGCACATGTTAACCAATTGATACGTTGACCATGCTAACTATTGCAGCCGCCGGCCTTCCTTGGTTTAGTGCGCTGAGATATTTTCGACTGCACCATTTCCCTATGCAGCTGCTAAAAAGTCCCTTTATTCTATCACAGGAATACTTTTCTGCAACCATATGGCTGGCGTCAACCCAATCACTCAAGAGCGCCCGAACAAACCCATGCGGCCATACCCTAGATAAGCCAACGTAAGGCACAAAGCACTTGATCTCGATCTCCCATAAATCAGTTTGCATTTAAACAATAGATAAAGATCAAAGCACTACTTAACCCTGCCGACACACACCGGCACGGCCGGCTGGTGCATCACCTCGTAGCTCTGAGCAGGACAGGTCTCTTCTTCGGATCTCCGCATCGGCTTCTGTTAATTGTGGTCTGGCCCCTGGTATCATAGTATCAAAGTACACGCACTGTCCTCAGCTGGTATATCGTAGGTAGTCAAGTCCGCATTAGACGTATTTACTCACGTCGCCAGACGACCACATCGACAACTTTGCCAACCAAAATAAACTCCGTACCAACTTACCGTTTAAACTTTCCTCCAGTTCCTGGGTTTAGCCCACTGAATGTCAATGAACAAGAGTGGCGGAAGTGAAAAATAAAATGGATCAAGTTGGTTGTACAGCCAGCTGTTAGTCGAAACGTATTAGCTGACAGCCATCGTTAGGATGCTACTCGCGTCTTTGCTCAAATTTTGGCTACGTTAAGGTCATTCGGCTTCCAAACGAAGGGCTCCAGACTTTCTTGCCCGACAGGCTGACCGATTGTGCTTATGTGTGCACAGTTCTACGTCAATTCTGACGAGTTTCAACGTATGGCAACGCAGGAATGCCGACCTGCGCATGAATAAGATTCAAGTCATCTCAGAATTGCGTGGCATCGACCGCACTATGCCTTCCCTCTCCCACCTGGACTAGACGTCACGACCAAGTCAAGAAGACCGGGGGCGAGAGAGAGAGAGCAAGCGCAGGTGACTGGCGCGACCGGAACCACATATAATTGTAGCACCACGAGCCCACATGTGTGAGCGTGCCACAGGTGGGTCACATTAAGTAGGAGCCATTACAGTCTGACTCTCAGTCCACAAGGCCCCACTCCATACAAGCACACACTGGACCGACTGCGAGGTCCAACTCATCTCATCAATTGGCCACCTCTGAAGCCCCAGCTTTTAGACCCCCGTGGTAACTTATAGGGCGCCAGATAGTTTATGCTAAGGAATACGCGCTGAGACATCCACCTCACTCACTATTCCCAGTTTCAGGTCTGTTGTCTGGTACGTGTGAGGAGAAAAACATAAAAACCGGTTGACATCAATGCATTTTCCTTGCGTTCTAGGAAGACTTAATACTGCCAGAATACGCCCTATCTTCGCAAATGACACTTACTGCCTGGGACAACGACTCGAGTTTCTGTGCACGGGCTTGGCCTGGCAGTTATGATGCTCTACGTAAACTCACTTCTCTGGCGACCAAATTTTCATGTCGGGACGAATCCCCAGAATGGCAAGTATACACGATTCCCATAGTATTTCTAGAAAATGAGTTGCTATAGTCCATATCTGTTTTAACCCGGCTAGTAAATAGAAGAAGGCAGGAGAGCGGTTCTGATGGGCAGCAGCTTCATTTAATAACATACAACGGCAGCGGAGCTTGCGGGGGCCTCTCAGCTTGTCAACTCCGGTATATTTATATGGTTCCTGTCTTTCTACAATATTTTTGACGTATGGTGTGCGCCTGAGCCTTTTGGAACCTTCTTAACTGCAGCCACTGCCCACGCTATGTGGGCGGTCGTCTCTTTTTCTCGACGCTAGGCGTTGGCGGCTTGTATGCAGACATGACCCAGCTGACCTCTTCGTTTCTTCAACGGCCGTGAGTGCATGAAAGTCCTCGCCTCCGTAACACGAGTATTCACCGAGAGAGCGAAGCATAGACTGACAGCTGTCATATTTTCTCAGTGTCATATGCTACTAATCTCTCAGCAAGTGCAGATGTTCCAATGAAATCGAAGAAAACGCTATCCCAGGCTCCACCTGAGTTCGAAAGCTCAGGACAATAAACAAATTGATCCGGTGCTCGAAAAGTCTTCTGCCTTATCCATACCTGGAACGCGAACCTTTTCATTCATTCGGAAACCTCTTTAGCGCAAATTGCTTCAATGAGCGATTTTTTATGCATGCGGTTTCCGTCTAACAGTCGGTTGTCTCATCAGATGTGCAGGCGTGACTACGATAAGACGGGTCTCACCTGATAACCTGCGTGTGAAAGCTATCTGTGAACTAAATGAACTCTTGTACCTGACGAAGAAGAAGTCCGGTACCACACAGAGTTGTATATTTATTCTTGTCGGGCACCAGTCTCGAAGATCGGCTATCTTATGCAAGTGATGAGGTACAACAAATGTAATCCGTCACACAACAAGGCTAAAAAAGTCACCACCTCAACCATGCAACTAGAAGCGTTCGTGGCGTTCATGAGATTTCCAGCTTACGTGCAGGAAGCCACTCTTTCTTTAAGCCGCTTTCAAATTGGACGAAAAACCTGTGTTTGACTATACTTTTGGATGCTGCGAGTCGCTCTCCAAGCTATTTTGGCCTCTTTGATAGCGAATTTTGCTGGGAGTAGTTTCATGCTAATGATCACAGCAGCTACACAATTGCTAGGATCTACAATAATAGATTATGGGTAGATACCTCCGAGTGCGGTCTCTTGAACAGTCATGCACCAAAGAAGTTATGTCCTGGTCCCACCGAGATAACATTGCTACATATACGAGGTACCTTAAAAAGAAACTGCAGGTCCTGTCCACCTTCATGCAATGCGTACACTTTGGCTGATAAACCCTTGATGTTTAGAGAAAAGTAACGGCCTGGCTTTAGAAGTCTGACGCTACTTTACCAACAATACTGACTGTTGGCAGATAGTTTTGCCGCCAAAGATGATGAAGACTGAAATGGCTATTTTTGACTCATTAACCACCCATCAGCCAGCCACACCTAACCAAAAGTGGTGCACCACACGAGGCTCGAAGCCACGATCTATTGATTAAAAGCGCAACGCTTCAACCCATCGCGCCACCGGCTTGTTTTTTGTTTTACCGGATTTCGATCGGGAATCTTGACCTTAGTTCATGGACGGTGACGACGACCTAGAGGTGCCTTTTGAGACCTTATGAGCACAACTCTCTAGTCATTTGCACTTGTGAACCATGAGTGCAGGAAGATGCCTTGCAGACAATTCGTTCGTCGGGGACGATGCCATCCGCAGCTTCCCACGAGGTGGTACAGCAGTGTGCTAAAACAAACTTAAGCTGCGTTGGCTTTGATTCATGTCCACCGTGGTCCGATGGTGAGAAAACATGAAGACGCAATAACCGACAGAATAGATATAGGCATGTCGCAATGGCTCAAGTTAACAGATAAGGACTTTGCTGCTGTGATCTTTAGTGGCAGGAATAGTGTATTCTGTACAGAGGTAGAGGAGGATAGGTTGGAGGAAGTTGACGAGTGCACAACTACCCACGAGGGGGCCGATGTCCAAAGTGTGAGCGCGTGACAGCCGTCACAGTGAAGTTCTGCATGAGTTAGGCTTGAAAGTGATTGGCCAGGGCGGAATAGAGTTAGCCTACAATGGCGCTTTAATAACAGCCGCGAGAGGCGATACGTTGGGTGTCACCCTCGGAATTGGGTAACTACAAGCATACCAATGAAGACCTAGCCCTCACTCCTGGTGTACCAGGCCACCTTTTTGGGGGAAACTTAAATTCCACCTCCGTAAAAGGTATCATTATTAAAGGGCACATTAAGAAGTCATTATTGCACTCTGACCCGAAGTGCCAGTTGCCTAAAATAGTCGTCCTTAAGCTTTTCCAGTCTAGTAAAGCGTTGCAGGCGGACCGTTACATTCTCAAACTTACATATTTTATATTATGTCGTACCTGTTGCGCATTTCGAAAAGATGAATGCATACGTTTAAAAGAGAGCACAGTAATAATAGGCCACGCCGAACCGACAACAACGTATTAGTTTTCTTTCCGGTAAATTCGGTAAACTTCTCAGGCAGCATTTTAAATCATTTGTGCAAAACTGATATTCGCAGGTTTATCAACTATTCATATTGTTGGCTATTGCACCATTCCCTCACGCCTTCTTTGAGGAACCATTGGCATATTTTGTTGGACAGACATACTAGCGCAAGTTTGAATTAGAACAAGTAACCGAAAAATCCCGGAGAAAACGTCACTGAAACCGCTGTAAACTCCGTTTGGGAGATCGCATTGGTGTTAAAATGACGCGGAAATAGGAAATAACCATTTTTCACGCAGTAAAAGTGTGTTTTTGGACTGTTTGCTAGGTAAGCTTATAGCACTCTTCTACTCAGAGTATGCACCTAGATTATTGCAACGGTGACTGACGTTTTTGGGCGTGCCTAAATATTCTTCACTAGACTTGTAAAACTTATGTGCAGGGAACGTAAACCTTGGCCAATTTTGCCATAGAGTTGCTCAAGAAATATATGTCCCGCGAATATGTTATTTATTACGTTTTTGCCGAATATTCATCCCGAAAATTGGGCAAGATTTCCTTTTTCTCACTCCACTTAGAAGAAACTGTGTTCAGAGGCTGAGCCTTACAAGGCGGGGTATCTTCTGTAATGAATGGAACCCAATACTGTGATATTTTTGAAACTTGATCTCCTTTTACGTGTTTTTTCGGTTTCGATAAACTACTTTGGGCATATATGCATGTATGTTAGCCGTAACCTGTTTTTTCCTTTAACCCCTTTTGCTCTAAGGTGCAACATACCGAAATAGATTTATGGCATGTAGCATGAATTTAGCAGCTTGTGTTGCCTCAACCGTCGCATTTAAGCGAGAGCCTAAAAGTTTGTAAATTGCGAAACTATTTTATACTAAAGTATCCTCTTCGTTCACCTGTAATCAATAAATAAATAAAATTAAACCAAATCAAAAGGTTACCTAATAGAGAACTGAATTTCCTAGGAAAAGAACCATAAGCAATGAGCGTTAAGCAATGTCTTAAGGATAAACGATGGTTTCATAGTCTGTGGCAAAGTTTTGTTCAGGCTTTATGCATTTGGTTCACCGATTTCGAGCTCTCGTATTTTCTCTATGAGCGCTACCCGAGCGGGCTGCCTCGCTAGCACCTGTGAGTAAGAGCGGGACAAACGGACTTGTAATATGCGTTACTCAGGTGGCGCTCACTCTACGTGGTTCCCTAACTATTGACATTAACATTTATGATGCGCGTACGACAATGGCTTGATCAGGTGAAAGGAAACGAATGTTTGCGTTCTAGGGGTATGTATTAATAGGAGAGAAGATGGCTGTTCGATCGTCGGAACCATTTCCTTATTCATCTGAGCCTTCGAACTCTTACCGGATTCCCCATCAAAGATAAAAAAATGCAATGAAACAGACAGCATTTATAGCGAGTAGGAGCCAATTTAGCATCAATAACGCAAGTCCGGAGGTGACTGTGCAGCACTCTGCATGCAGGCGCCAGATCGATATATCGATCGACTGAGTCCTCACAGGTTATATCCCAGTGAGCAGTCGGTTAGTGTATATCGCATCCCGTGATTAAACTGTGTTTGTATCTACATGTTCGGATCGTGCACACACGAACATAACCTGGCCATGTGATGGGGTGGCGGATCATCACAAGTGGCTTCTCATATTTATGAAACGGCTCATGAGTTTAACTTCGCAGCCACGAAGATAATCGTCCACACCAGAAGCAAGGTAAACCGCGAATTTATTGAAGGCAGGGTCCCCGATGGGAACTCTACCAATTGAATTAGTGATTTAGCGTCGGTATACAGAGCTCTGCGCGGCCGCCTCCGGACTGGTGTTGCTGATTTTTGATTGGCGCCTACTGCTTCCTTTTGTTTTGTGACCGCTTTTATCTCTGACGTCGGAAACCTGCATGAATTCGCGAGCTCGAATGAATAGAAAAATAGTTCAGCTGATCGAACAGCCCGGCTTGACAATGTGTCGGTAGCACTGCCACGGCAGTAAACGGCTGGAGTCATTTGCCGGATCTGGTGCAGTTGTGGACAAAGCAACTATGTCGGAGAAACCGAAAGATTACTCTGGACGCGAATGGCAGAGCATGCAGCGGCGATGATAAAGAAAGACGCCAACTCCCAGGTTGCAGCTCACTTGACGGGATCCGGCCATATTTTCAAGTTTGACGAGGCCGAAATCCTTGCAAGAGGCGATAACCGCTCGAGCCGCGAGCTGCTGGAGTCATGGTTCTCAGGCCCCCAGTCCATCAACAAGCGCAACGATTTGGCGTTCCTATACGGTGTACCGTGAAGTTTCCTGAGCAAGAGAATCAGTCACGTGGGAAGAGCCGGATGCAACAACAACTCTGACGACAGCGGGCATAATTGTCACACAATTATCAGGCCTGCATCTGGCGCGGACGCTGACATGGCAATTGTGGCAATTAGTGATTCGAACGCGGATAGGGGCATCTACTGTACTTCAGAGCAACTGGCAGGTTACTCCACACGCGGATGGCTGAACACGCGGCAGCAGTGAGTAGAAAGAGCACTAGCTCTCGGGTTGCGATTAATTCGAAGGGAATCGGTCGCACCCTTAGGTTCGTTGAGGCCGGATTCTCACGATGACTGCCAATCATGTGAGCCGCGAACTACCTTAGTTATGGTTCTCCGGCTCGCGGTCGAGTAATGAGCTCAAACTTTGCCCACATAGTGTGATTAGCCACTCGGGGCAGGCGTGGCCGACCAACAGCTTCAGTGACGGTGAACGAACTGGATGAGTATTAATTACACCAAGAACCGACAATGGTGATTAAATTTTGGCAAGTAAACGCTCAAACGCTGACTAACCTGCAATCATTGCATCACACACGACCTTCAGCGATGTAAACCAAAACTGCTTTCTTAATTAAGCATGTGAATGCGTTGCAAAGCTGCTCCATAAAAATTGTGCACTAATTGTGCCTGCACCACCCTTTTCTGGTGGTAGGTCCGTGTGAGAATCCGAAACGCTATGCCAACAAACATTTTGTTCCAACGGTCGCTTCATCTTCTTCTTCTTCTTCAGAAAGTCGTTATTATTTTTCAGGATAAACAAATTCCGGATGCACCCCCTACGGAACAGTGACGTTTCCCATTGCTCCTGAAACACGAATTGTCGTACAGATTAAAATTTTTTGATTGCTTACAATACGGTCGTCATAGATGTCGAGATACGTTGGTGAAGCATCTTCTCAGGACTGCACTTGTGGCAGGCTGTAGGTTCCCTACTGAGGTTTTATGTTCGCAAGATGATCGCTATTTTTTTCCAAATGCCTTCTGCTACGACATCACCAATAAACCACATCGAGGGGAATCTACATATTACTTTCTTATCCCCCTAATATGAACTGAATGGGTGGACTCTGGAAAGTTATGCAGAAATTCGGCTGTCCTGAACGGTTCGTGCATGACGGTATGATGGCACGCGTTACTGACAATGGGTTGGTACCCGAAGTATTCACAGTGACTAAGTGGGGTGAAGTAAGGTTTTGTACTCGTTCCCACCCTCTTCCTCTTCATGTTCTCTACCATGCTGATGGGTGCCTATCATGGTGAGCGCCCTGGGGTCTGCATCACCTACAGAAATGGTAGGCCTCTCAGTAGCAGGCCTATGCGGGCCTCAACGCATGTATCTATGGCTACAAAGTGGGACATGCTCTTGGCGGTCGACTGCCCCGTGAGGGGGAAGTAGGATCCATGGCTTTTCTTCCATTTGGCTGCTCTACTGCAAGTGCGGTCCGAGCGTGAGTAGGTAATGACCCCACTCCACGCACAATGATCGCCTCTCGCGGCTACTAACGCATGCGCACGTACCCGTGTCTGCTTAACGCAATCCGGTCCGGTCAATCGTCGCCCGTGACTGATTCACACAAAGACCGCATCGTAGCTACTGTGATGACTGCCGCGCTCTCACACTTCGGATGCGGGCCCCCTCGCGGCCAGAGGCATGCCTTTCTAATTGGAAATTTCCATCAACCTATTCTCCACTACGTCTGTACAGAATACACTATCCCTCCTGTCACGGAGGCGGGACCCCCATGCACTCACGGTTGCCGGTGGAAAGAACAGACCAACTGGGTCATGTCCGCAGTTAAGCCACCCACGTTGAGTCAGGCCCGCATACAAGCCGCCCACGCCGTGCTTCGAGCAAACGTGACGACCGCCCCCACAGCGTGGGAAGTGACCACAGTCTAGAAGTTTCCAGAATGCCTGCTCGCACACCATACGCCAAGAATGTTCTAGGAAGACCAAAAGCTTGTAAACACGCCGGAGTGAAGGGACTAAAAAAGCGCTGCCTTTTTGTGGTGTTGAATAAAGCCATTGCCCTCAGAACAGCTCTGTTGCCTTCTTCTGCCTATTGATCGGGTTAGAACAAGTGGGCCATTACACCTCCCAACTGGAGTCCCAGTTCTTTTCTTCCCACAAGGCAGATTGATAAACTTCCGTAAATTCTGGCTCCTGTTGTGCATCTCTATAAGGACTTCTTGTGAGGTTGAGAAGTTATCGAAAATGTTTGGTGTCCTTACAATCATGTTGGTTATTGCTTACCCGGACGCAATCTAAAACTACGCTTCAGTGGCTGACAAATCATTTCTTTGTTGTTATCAAAGGGATCGCTAAAAATAACTTGCCAACTAAGCAACTAATCTTCAACCGACATATTAGTGATGGCAAAAGCCATCATAAATATAATACTTGCTCAAAATTCTTGTGAACAAAAACCGACCTGGCTTATTGCTAATCAGGGCAGATTGGCCTAGGTCACACTTAATGACTAATACAGTAAGCCGTAGCTCGTGAAAAATAATCAATAAAATACGCGAAGCGAAATGTGATTTGTAGCCTCAGCTAAGCGAGCCATGTTGTGACATCTAGCCAACCATCAAAGAGAAATTTAAAGTGAGTGAGTGTGTGTTTTTGAGCGAGGGGGAGAGGTAGCATACCGTTATTTTTAAAGGATCAGCATATACAGAGGCAAATATGGGAATATTATCGTCCAAATCGGAAGTTAAATTACACTCCGCCTAATCGCAGAGTCCAGTTAATAGTGTAAAGTTTGATTTTCCGTCAAAAACAAACAAACTATGCATTAACATATTCAGAGTTTTTTCGGCACGCACAAAATAATCAGTGAAGTAATTCATTGCATAAAAGAAAAGTCTTTCGGTTCCCGCATTACGGTTGAAAGGGTCTGCGGGTTAAGGAAAAATGAAGATAACGGGTTTGACTGAAATTTTTTGGGTAGAAAGTCTGACATACACAGAAAACGGACGAAAGAGAAAAAGCATGAAAGGAAATGAAGCAAACACAGATAGATAAGAATGCTAAAAAGCGTGACGCTAAGGAGTAATTATGTGCTCCCCCTAAATAAGGCATGCGAACAGAAACTGTACGCAGTATAGCTGTTTTGCACCATGATTTGGGAGAAATAGGGTTTGGTTTACGGTTAGAGTTTAGTTGAGCGTTAGATTTAAGGTTAGGCCCACTATTGAGAATACGATTTGGGCTTATTTTAGAGGTAGTATTGACAGTAGACACCTCAGGCGATCGACCAGCTAAGTCGGTGGCTTGGTGCTGGCGGTGTGCGAGAGAGTGAGATCGACCCTCAGCGCATTTATTTCCTCACTATAACCAATCTGATGCGCTTGAAGCTATCACGGTGCGCTAAAAGCTGTGGTATGGAGGGTTGCCAACTGACGGGATAACTTGGACACCGCAGTCAGCTCAGTGTGTCGTGTTGTGTGGAGCGGCTCAATGGCTCCTTCCTAATGTGGCCTTTATGCGTTCCCACGTGGGAGCCTACGTAGCAAGATGGTGTGCTGCGGCGCGTGTTGGAGTGTGTTTCGCGCACATCACCTGCGCCATCCCCCATCTCTGACCTTCTCGACTTCTGTGGTAGGTGGAGTGGTACATTTAGTGACTCTACTTTCACTATAATCCAGCTATAGTTACCACGTCTGACTTCAGCTTGCCGAAGCTCGTGGTTGACATCGTCGAAATCGACGGACGAATTATCGTTAGGAGTACGACAGGGAAATATTTACTCTTCCTGGGATTATGCGCAGGGCCACCTTTATTAATTGGGTGGGGCAGTTTTATGCCCGAGTTCTGTTTTGAGATCTAAAGCGCCGTCTGCATTCTTCAGTGAATGTCCTCGGGTTTTCCGAGGTTAATACGCTGCAGTCAAGTTAGGCCAATGGGAAAGCACGGTTACTGCAAAATAGCGTTAAAAGCTTTACCTGCCACTGTCGCGTTAAAGAGTTGACCATCCTCTTCAGTATGTGGTTTTTGTTTGGCAAATTGATACTGGAACGAAAGTAACCTTTTCTCTGGTGTTGCTCCTTCAATATTTTAATGTCCTTTCTCTCTGTCTATTTTTGATCCGTTAATTTCGAACTCCTAACCTTTCCTCCATTAGGTTTTTTGGATTAGAACATGAACCTCCCGCTTCTGTAGAAATGAAACCGACAGTTTCCCCTGGGATTCAGTAACCTTGTCACATCTCGGAGGCCACCTGAAACATTGTGGACAATTTTTGTGCGAAAATATTCACTGTAAAAAATATAATGAGGTTGCTCATTTTAATTCCTTCTTCCTGGTAGTGGGCGGGATCTGCGCAGGTAAATGTAACAGGGTTGACGCCAAGTCATGTGATCGGATTATTTCGAATAACAAAAACCATATGCGGTCGCCTAAGGTTGACACCTCTTTCGGTCGGCTGGAAAAATTAAAAGCACATATTCCACCCAAACCTTTAAAAATTGGGTTTGCTGTCCCATTACGTATAGATTTTACTTAAATTGAAACTTCCTGCGTCTTCTGTGCAAAAAATCCCCTTCTCCTTGTTGTACTTCCCACATTCTATACTCACCGAGTTCTCTCCAATGGCCTGTGTGATTTCAAAACAGCGTTTTTTTCCATCCAGGTTAGCGAATAGATGTCATGTCACGCATAAGGTCCCTGTATTTAAACCCTGCTTACCTGTAGTTTCAACTCCGCTGTATTAATCATTTGGCGTGATCAATCTAAGTTGAAGGAAAGTTATAGCTGATTCTTTTCCGCAGCAGTTTGAGGAAATTCACTCCGTTTGCGAGTCAACTGCTCGCTGGGCGAAAAATTTTTTACAACGCGGTCCGTTTATAAATGATTGGAGCAAACCAAAGGTAGCCTATACGGTTGGCTGTTGTTCACTGCACCATTAGGTGTTGTGGAGCAATGAAAATGTTTTGCAAACGCGAAGCTTGCTACCTGTGAAGCCAGCTGGGTCAGGGGCGAACGCTGTCTAAAAATCACAGGTGTGGATTGCATATAACTGTTATCAGAGTGTTGGGTGGCCAGGGAAGACGGACTGTCTGTACCGATGTCCTCTGACGACAACAACGGGTTGAACTTGTTAAACAAGTTGCCATTGCATCGGCTTTTGCTAGCACCTGGAAGTGTACGTGTTTATAGTAGTTTGTTTATGTCCACTAAACTACGTAAAGGGCTCCTCGACATCAACTTAGAGGTCCATATTAACTAGATTGCAATAATAGGACTTGAAATCGATTGCGATTTACCTTTATCTAGTCGTGTAGGTATGTGTTCGCATCCCCTCTGTCCCATAAGCCTCATGATACGTCTAGTTTATTCAGTTCAACAGGGACGGGCGAATTTATAAATGCTCACAGTGTTGTAGCCCCTATTAGCAGTCGGTCTTTACTTCCTAACCGTAGGAGGAGAGGGTTTGCGAAGAATAGGCGTAAGTTCGCAGCGGGGAAAGCCCTCGTGATAGCTGTCCTCAGACGCCGTCTTATTAATTTGCTCGCTGTGTCTCCTAGAAAAGGCAGTCTTAGAAGGAACTTTTGCTTTTTTTGCAGTTGCAATTGCCGGCTTTATCACATGCTCCTGATATTCCGGATTATCCATTTGTCCGGATAGCCTTTTTCACAGAGTGCGTTCTTCAGCTACTGGAGCTCTGTTTCAATATTTCCGGAAGACTACATCTCGTTCTGGATTTACGGGAAATAAAATTGTGAAAATTAATGTATTGTCCCGTCCAGGGTTTCTTTGGGAATAAATTGCCTTGGATAGACCCATCTTAGTGTCTGCGCAGAAGTACATCGACCAAAGCGTTTTTGTTGTCCGCCACAAGCTCTGCAGCAAAGGTTAGCGAGGGCTGTGGCTTTTTAAGTTTCTGGACTAGACCAGCGATATCAATGGTATAGCTTGGCAGGCAGAAGATATCATCAACTTACCGATCGGTGTC
>JAYGXS010000002.1:33353335-33415934 GCA_036362985.1 Ligula intestinalis | reverse complement strand
CGCTTTTAAGTGTGGATTCCTGCCGCGCTAGCCACCTGCACCCAATCCCGCTTCCGATCGTTTTGACTTAGTCATGACACCAGGTGCATGTGCGTGAGGAAAGGGAGAGAGGGCGGTAGATGCAGCGCAAGTCTACTATCAATATAAAGTAATTCATACGCAGATCCTCTTCCCTGCGCACATCCGACTCTGGCGCACGTGGTGAACATTGCTGGGAACGATGGCCAAACTGTGGTGTGTGTGATGTTTCTTGAACACCTCCTCCCCAGCCAGGTTCACAGATGCGAGGTGAGTTCAATCCATATTGATACTATGTACTGTGGTCTCAGAAGATGGTGTTGCTTAATGTATAACTTCGGTCTTCATTGGGCTTCTTGTTAGTCCGAACTTGAGGCAACCGGAGTTAAAATCATTCATACTCCGGTGCATGTTCTCTTCAACTGTGGTGTTTAACGCGAAAACTAGATCGTAGACGCTAGCCTCGGAAGCTCTGCGAAGACTATGTGGCTGGCGCGGCCGATGCCACCCTCATGCGTGCCACCACGCCCCTTCTCCCATTTTCGTCATTTGTCATCGGCGTGCAACCCTAATAACACCTGCCGTACCCTGGTATGGTACCCGTGTTGGTCCAGCGCATCTACCACGCCGCATGTTTAGGAGGCACCATGGGGCACACACACACATACGCACAATAGCAATCGCACGTTGTTTTGTCAAAGTGAAAAACGAGCATCAATTAGTCTCTGGTTGTCAGACTTACTAGACAAAAGGCCGTCCGACATCTACTGAACGCCAAAGAGTGGTTGGCTAGAGGACAGACAGGCGAACAAAGGACGGCTTCAACATAAAGACCAGTCTAAGGCCCGTACTTTTTTACAGTCATTTGTCTCCATTGGGACACTCACGTACGAGCGTGAAACATCAGATGACTATAATTTATACTAAAGGAATTGTGCCCTCTGTGTAGCCTGGGATTGAGAGCTTAGTGGCTAGCAAACAAGCTAGAAAATGTCATTCCTCTACGATTTTCTTTGTCAAAAAAACTTAATGATTACGTTAAGAGAAGAAAAAGCAATATTGGGAACCAAAGTTGTACTGCCTTGAAGTTCCAAAAGTTGACCAGTTCCCATCGCCATTGGTGAGTATCGTACCGCGCCTCAGGAAGGATGCGTTTAAGGTAACAAGACGTTAGATCGGGGTTAACCTCGAGAGTGTCCGCTTCAGGAATCGCGGAACGGACCCATCTTTAATTGGCTGGCTTCCTCTTCGGGGGGGGGAGGACACGCCGTTTTGGCTTTGGCACTCATAACCGGCATACGCATAGGAACCATCTCTATAGCCGGAGGGGGAGGGAAGTGGCTGTCGCCAATCTACATGTATCTCATCGGGGGGGGGGGGGTTGGCCTACTGCCTATGCGTAGACGGGCTGTGAACGCCAGCGCCCACACCCCCTTCCCCTCCCGAGCGGGAGGCATACCAATTAACGACACCCCCTGCAATGTACACGGTCATGATAAATCGGAACGACTGGTTCCCTAACCCGATGAATGCACGCGTTTCCAGCATGTTTAATATTCCTGATCGCCTAATTGGGACTAGTTGATGAAAAGAAATGCAATCGTGTATCTAGCTAATTCTTTCTCGCTGTTTGCGATTCCAGCGCTTCATGATATCCACCGTTTCTGAAGTAAGACTGTCAGTATTTTGAAAAGAAGTGCTGAGGAAACCGGTAAACCATATCAGCATATTCGATTCCCTTGCGCACATGAAAATATTTCAATAAACTTTGCGACACCCTGCATATAAATGGAAAATATTGATGAAGCGGTTAACATTGCACCCATTCAGTCTCCAAATCACGCATTAAGAGAAACTAAACTGCTCAAAATACTGCTTGCCATATACCTAGAAGGCCAACCGACCAATTGATGCTCATAGCTACTTGTAGAACTCCTGTGCATGTGTGAAAATTACGGAATTAGTAAAATAATCAAAAATCACGGTTGTGTCATTGCTGTGTTTGATGGCATGCCCCCTTAATGGGCCGCGTGTTAGATGCGCTAGACCAACAGGGGGGTCAGATCAGGGTGGGGCAAGCATTATTCGGCTGACGCTCCCATAACACATGCCGAGCATGGGGGTGGTCGGTGTACGCTCACGCCGCGCCAGCCACCTGTGCCCTCCCCCATCTCCTATCTACTTGACTGTATCTTGACGTGAGGCGCAGGTGGGGGGAGTGGCACAGATAGGGAGGTAGATACAGTGCAAGTCACCGTCTCTGCAACATCCAGCTGTGGAGCACACAGTGGACATGGTCAAAATCGACAGTCAATCAGTCGATTGAAGGCAAAAAAACGTATGGATGTGCAATTCACCACTTTCATTTTTTTAAAAAGAAGGGATTTCTGACATTGAAAAATAGCATGAATATGCACATACAACCTCACCTTCTTAGCACGGGAAAAAAATCCAATTTGAGTTTGGCAGAGGTTGTTTTGCAAAAACCCTCTCAGTTACCTTTCTGTCCGCTACTACAGAAGCATCCTCAAATACGCGAATTTGTTATACAAAAAATTACAAATGCCAATAATTTTGAACCCAACATGCATTTACGCTTGCACTTAAGGTTTTCAAACTATGCCCCATGTGTTTTAGTGTCCAAATAATAAAATTCCTTACGCCGTTAAGAAGACGCCCTACAGGACTCAATATTTGTTTTGATTACTGTGGACCATGCAGCTTTCGTAAACGGGCAGATGCTAACTCTATAAAGGGGTGTTCATTAGAAGAGGAGAAGGCTGGTCGAGCACCGGAACAGTTTTTTTACTGTTCTGGGCTTTCAAACTCGTACAAGCGTTTATCATCAGCGGTAAGAGCGGCAGCATAAAAGGCGACAATGATAGGGGGTGCAAACCAATCAACTATCAGTAACGCTTGTTTGGAGGCAACTTTATAGGGTTCTGTAAGCCGGCGTCAAATCGATACACCGATTAATTGAGTCTATTTATGATACTCTGTGGATATATGTTTAATTGCCTTCAACAAAACCCTCCCTAAACCAAATGATACATTTTCTGCAGGCATAACATTTGCAGAGGCCGTACTCTACTACCAAATGACTACACCAAATAATATTTTGATTCATTTTTACTATAAGATATGCTTGAGTTTATGAGAACATCAAAAAGAAATGTTTTCGTTTTTTGCAGACGGCTGGAAAGAAGATATGCAAAATTCAACACCTTATCGTAACGAAAATACTGCACGATAACCAGTACTAAAATCTCACGAAGGCGAACCCCTTCTAGATGAAAACACATTTCACTAGCACAACCTATCACCGCGGGTGTCACGTCACCATAACCCTTTCACCCAATCCCCCCTTCACTACCCCGTCCGTTGTAACCTCTGCCTCCAAAACCTCTAGTGCGACATTCCCAGCCCTCACTTTTAATTAAGTCTGACGACGAACACGTGATACTTGTTCGAAAATTCACGAGTACAACTCGATTTTCCGAAGATCTTCTTTCTTTTCAACATTTCAAAATTTCGGTTAAAATTTCAGAAGATTGGCCAGCTACTGAACAATTCATTTATTGACCAGAAGTCCTCAGGTGAAGGGAAAACGCAGAAAAAATACAATAATCCCCCACTATATCGTACAAACATGCAAACGTGGTAGTCCTCTTCCCAGAACAAATTGTGTCAAATTCAGGCTAAATTTTAAGTCAGATTGATCAAAAAGTGCAAGGAATGAGTTCGCGAGAACAGCAAGTTCTAAAACATCCCTGCCAGCAGTGCACTTCTTGTCAGTCCTTTAGTTGAAAACATGAACTGATTGCTTCATTAATTTTTAACAGAAAATGTATATTTTTGCAACAGTTTGGGGCCAAATGGGTCCAATTAGGAAATATTGTGTCCTGTTTATAAGATGGTACTCATTTTGGAACAATGGAAAGCAGTCTGAGCTTAGAAATCACGTTATTCTCTGCCTCACCTTCGTATCACGGGAAGAAAAATCCAATTTGAACTTGATAGAAGTTGCTTTGAAAATCCCCTCCTAGTTAGTGTATTGTCCTGGACTAGAAAAGCACCTACAAATACAGTAGAGACTTGGGTGATGAGCAGCCCCATCTGCGAGTATTTCAGGTAACGGGCGAGCCTTCGATTGACGAGCTTCCGCTCAATAAAAGAGCTGTCAGTGCGTATGTGTGCCTGTGTCCGCCATCGATTCTTGCTCCCAGGGCGTGGTTCATCAGTTGCTTGTAGTCACTCGTCGAACTGATGCAGTTTGATTGGCTAAATTTTGCGACGATCTCGCTGCTGGGACGGATTGAAGTCGTTAACCAAAATTCCACCATATGCTAATTGGGTACACAGCAATTAGAATCATATAGAGATGGAGTTTAGATCCGCTCCAAAATATCCTCACTTTTTCAATAAAATGCATTTGGAATATAGTGTGCGTGTAAAGTGGTTTCCTTTACGGCATACCTTAAGTTAACATTCAAATGGCACAAAGTTCAAGGTAGTTGAGACTGGTACTCTAGTTTTTCGAAGTGTTTACCGTACTGGCAGCAAAGGTACTAACTAAAAGCACAGACACGTGTTTTGTCGGTACTCTCCCGCTGTTTGACACAGTTGCGAGGGGTCCGACTCATCAGTAAATCTCCCAGCATTCCCTGTTATGATTTATACTACTGCACCCCTGTCGTTAGTGTTACTAGTACTATTACCCGCGGTCATAATCACAATATTCACACATCCAGCCTAGCTTTTTTAGCGTCAACACAAGTTTTCCCATCGAAAGGTAAGCTGTGTTCTCGTTCCCTTTTTCGTTCTTCCTCTTGTTTCCTCTATTGTTTTTTCTTTATTTCTTTTCCTTCTCCTTTTTATTTTCATCTTCCCTTGCACAACCTGCTCTACCTGCTCTGGCTTGCTTACCTTTTCAGCACTGTAATTTTTGTGGCGCGTGTGGGAGTGTGTTTCGTGTACACCGCCTGCGCCCTACCCCATCTCCGGTCTTCTCGACTTGTGTCTTGGCATCGGGTTCAGGTCTGGGATCGGTGAGAGAGTGCGGTAGATCCGGTGGGTCCACTTTCACTGAAATTCAATTGTAGTCACCGCGTCTGCCTTCAGCTTGCTGAAGCTCGTGGTGGATATCGTCGAGAACGACGGTCGAACCGTCGGTGGTGAGGGTAGTATATGACGGGGCATCGGAACGGATCTCACTTGTAGTGGATGTGGGAGATGTAGTGGTGGTCCTATAGGGAACCCATCACGCTCGTGAGTACACGTCACTTCCCAAATGTGCGAATGTCTAACCCCGGTCTGCAGCAACTTCTTACCTATTTATATGTAAGTGTGACTCCTAGCCTCTTAGGGATGGAAGGCTTTTTTTCTCTTTCTGGTTTTCTCTCTCTCTTCTCTTTTTTTCTCTGTTCTCTCTTCTTCCTCTTCTTCTTCGTCTTCCTCTTTATCGTCATCTTCTTCTTCCCTTGTACAACCAGCTCTACAATACTCACCTCTGGCTTGCTTACCTTTTCGGCACTGCGTCCATCCCACCTCAGGCGACCGATCACCTAGGCGGTGGCTTGTTGCTGGTGGTGGGGGGAGGGAGTGAGGTCGACCCTCAGCGCATTTCTTTCCTCACTAAAGACAATCTGAGGCGCTCTAAGCTATCACGGTGGGCTAAAAGCCGTGGCTTGGAGGAATGCCAACTGAGGGGATAAGTTGGACACCGCAGTCGGTCCAGTGTATCTTGTTGTCTGGAGTAGCTACCTACGGGCTGAGAGTCAGACCTAATGGCTCCTTAATGTGGCCTTTATGGCCCTCCCACGCGGGAGCTTACCTAACAAGGTGGCGTTGTGGTAGCGCGTGTTGGAGTGTGTTTCGTGTACACCGCCTGCGCCCTACCCCATCTCCGGTCTTCTCGACTTGTGTCTTGGCATCGGGTTCAGGTCTGGGATCGGTGAGAGAGTGCGGTAGATCCGGTGGGTCCACTTTCATTTAAATTCAATTTTTAGTTACCGCGTCTGCCCTCAGCTTGCTGAAACTCCTGGTGGACATCGTCGAGAGCGATGGTTAAACTGTTGTCTGTCTGTTTAAGACTTGTGAATATTACGAGGTTATCCCGCAGTGGCTGATGGACTTCAGCCCAAATATTTACGTCCAATTTCGGTCTGCACCTGTAGACCCCCTGGATTGTAGTCATCATGTTTTCCATTTTGGTCATTTATGCGTTGCAAAATTAGAAGAAAAGGCAATAAAGAAAAGCATATCTTGAGCGTCCTGGCGCCTTGAAAGTTTCAGTAATTTGCATAGTCATATCTGGCGAGCACGCCCAAGCTGATGCTTTTGCAGGCTGTCTTCACATGGACTGTACTGCCGTAGGGAGGGAAGGAGGGAGGAAGGGGGTGTAGGAGATTGTCAAAATGAGGACAAATACGTTACTCGCGTTCAGCTGCGTCAGCCGTGCCCATTTTCCCAGGTATGCACATTCCCTTCCCACTTTCTCCCTCTCTCTGTTCGCATCCGTCTGCAGCCCTAGGGTCAGTGGCGGCTATGTGCCAGTGCTGGTGCCTCCATTCAAATATAGCCCTCGATCCTCGCCGCCGGCCTGATCTGCGGGCCTACGTTCAACCCCGTAGGTCTCGCGAGCTGTCTTTCTCCTCGGATTACCCTCTGTCTGCGTTCATGCCGGCCTAAGTTCGCTGATGGTGCTGCAGATCTAGGAGATTTGGTAGGCCGTAGCGCGAGCCATAGTTAATGGCGTGATCAGGTAAAGGGACATACTCGTCTCGTTTTGCCTTGGAGCTCAATCTAGGGCCCTCGCATGGGGATAAAAGAGTACCGACACATGCAAGGAAGACCGGTATAGTCATATCTGGCGAGCAATTCATGTCAGGGACTCATATGCAATCCCAAGCGTGAACCACCTGGGATTCGAAATTGGGGCCCTTGGTCACTGGGTCGAATGTCCTATCAATGACTCACGGGCTCGGTCTCTTACCGGTTGTGGTCGGGAATAATAATTACGATGAATTGAGTTCCTCAGCCCTCTCTATGCAGCCTCCGTTATAGGACGTCCAGGGAAATCAACAGAATAAGTTCAGAAGTTATTAATTGCAGAAAATCGAGTAAAGTGATCGGGACGTTACATTTTAGGGTTAGTCCCGAAATTTCAACTACTAAGGAGTAAATATGCAATGTCCATTTTAAGAACAAGCAGGACTACAATTAGCATAATTGTCACATTAAAAAGGTGTCATAGCCTAGTCCAGACACTGTTTTCGCCGGCGCTTCTGTAGCGGAATGGTTTAGCCGCGAGGGTTTTGACTCCTAGGTTCCTCGGCATCTCGCCACCTGCTACTTTCTACCGCTGCATATCAGGCATTTAGTTGAGCAGAAATGGGTACACACCGATCCACCGGTTCCGCAAAACGACTAAGCTCCGAACAGGTGTTAGAGGTCAAGGACAAACAACCACCCGCCGGACTGACTTCGGATAAGCTGTGAGGGCATAGGAGGGGAGGGGAGGAAGGGGAAAGAGGGCAACAAAGAACGTCCGGTGACGGTGTATTGATGAAAGCTGGTTTGAGGGAGTGCTTATAACCCATGTGATAAACCCCGTCTGTCGACCATCTGCGTAATGTGCGTACGCCTGTTTGTGTTCCAGATGGTTGTCAGGGTTATGACTGGCTAAATAAAGTCAAAGCAAGCCTCAACCAATCCTGCATTGAATTGTTTCTATTATCGGTCGTCTTCCCATCTGCTGGTATGCCTTGGCCGAGTCCGGACTGGCAGATGGTTGTCTGTTCGTGATTTCTACTACTCATTTGGGGCTTGTTTAATTCGCAAAGCCAAATAACCCGTGTGGGTACTTTCCTCCTTGAACGCGCAGGATGCGATTACAGACAAAGATGACGGAGACCGAGATGGCCATTTCTGGCTTACTAGCCGTCGCCAGGCAGCGTTACTCAACCCCAGATTCTGTGGCACCTGAGATGTAAGCCACGTTTGCTTGGCCAGAAACCCAAAGTTCTACCCACTGAGTTGTCCTAAACTAAATACCGGGAAATCACGCCAGCTGCGAGGTAACCTGCTCGTAAATCTAAAACTCGCGAGCAAAACACAACAGAGTGCGTCCCAATTCCCTCCACCCCACTCTACAGATGGCTCTGTTCACTCTGGCAGCATGAAACTTTTAGTTCTCTTTTAGCCAATTTGCGGAGCAACTGATCGGGAAGGGGGACGGCGCTAGTCGCTGGAGAACCGATGCACCATAAGATGGATATCGCTGTTCGTATTGGGACCCGATTCTCCGATCCGGAATAACTGGGGAAGGTGAGTGCCGGTTACACCGTCCTCTGGAATGGCCACTCAAAGACGGAACTACACGACACTGATGTTACCTTTGCCATTCCAAACTACATGGTGGCACAACTGTCCTGTCTACTGCAGGGCATCAAAGACCGTCTCAGGGAGCCCAGTGCTATAATATCCGCATGCCCTACTGGCGACTGTGCCGAAGACGGATACGGGTTGACTGTCCTTGGTGACTTTGGTGCCCATGCCGGGACAGGCTACGCTGGCTGAGAGCGAGCACTAGGTCTCTGTGGAATCTGCGGCTGCAACGATAACAGTCCCTTATTTCTGCAACCCTGCTCAAACACCGGGGCCGCGGAGTTTGTTTTTACAATTGGGCCAAATGAATTATTTGCAGCTGCCAAAATATCCTGTAAATCAAACTCGACTTGCAGTCATCGTGTGGATTCTAGATTGATTGCTTAGGAAATCCTGCTTCAGCAGTCGTCTTCCGGAATCAGAATTGGCGGATACCATACGTTACAGTAGGCTGGGCGCGTAACTTGATGCAAGTGCAAGTAAACTCCTGGCTCTCGATAGGGTCTCGGTGGTTAAAGCGTTGGCTGCAATACAGCCCACCCCCTTGCTGCCGTAAGTTCGAATCCCATCGAGGACGCCGAGTCTTTCACAGTTGGGGCAAATTAATTTATTTTATATATCAGAAAGCAACTCTAAGTTAATGAAGCTGGCTCCAAGTAACCCTTAAATAGCACAGTCCTTGCGCCGCTGGTAGCGCCTGAACTGCACACGTGAGAAAAGTGGCAGAGCTAATGCCTTTTCTAATTTTAGGAAGCTTCCAGTTAAAATTGTCTGCCGCATTCTATTAGTCTGACTAGGTCTATTTTTATCGTCATTTCTAGTAGCCAGATCATTTTTTATAATTGAAACCCTCCCATTCCGAGGTATCGCAGGGTTTTTCGTGCTTTTTATTTTCGTCTGCCTTCCCTCAAAGATCCTTAGCGGTAGAGCATTAGCCTCCGGCAAAGGCTTTCTCTGATGCGCGGGTTCAAATCCCGCCAAACGCCTAGAGTTTTTCACACTTGGGTCAACTCAAATTAAAATTGGATAATTTTCCTGTTTAGGTCTTGCTTAAGGGGCGCGATAGTTCAGTTTCTGGCCTCGTAACCAATTATGTTTTGATCACACAGGCACGCTGCTGTTGTTTTATGCAACGGAACGTGTTTTAATTCCTTATACGTAAACAAACATACAACCAGTGTTCATAAATTTAATCAACCTACATATCGGTGCACGTCACGTGAACATAAACCCAGTGAAAGCAGTTCCGATTTTCCCACACTCACCCAAATAGAGCGGATGGAGATGCTTTTATTAAAAATAATAAACTTTTTTCGGAAAATTCTTCCTACACCATGCCCCAAAAGTAGACGCAGCAAAAGTAAGGCTGCGTTTTTTAGCCGAGTGTTTGGCTCGAGTCCTAATTTATATATTTTCATGATAATTTTATGATGCCGTCAGGTAAAACGAATAAGCAAATAACTAAACAGGCAGATAACAGGAAAGTTTTCATACGCCAAGTGGGATGAAAAATAGTAACTCAAGTTCAGAAGCCGCCATTTCTGTAATGGCACATTTTTTGATAGCCAAGCATATAACTTTCAGTGACATCCATATCGAGTGTTCCTTCAGGACTGTCGCTCGAGACATCGCACCTACCGTCGGAAGATTCCTCAAGAGAAGGCCAAGTGCTGTGATTTTAGGTGCCATAATAGTACAAACCTGCTTCAGCAGAAGGTGGCCGAAGGAACAGTTTAACAGAAAGCGATAAATGAAGCTATAACGGAGACCGTCTATTAAAAGTTGTCTGATCCAACGTAATCCACAAACAAAATCCTCGTGCACAACCTTTCGTCAACTGAGCTGAAGGGAGAACAAGTGCAGTCGTTAAGATATTAGGCCTCGTTTACTACAGTTGGTATCAAAAAGCCAACCTGACTGCGAAATTAAAATCAATTCTCAACCAGGTGAGTGAAACAGACAAGAAGATACGGGTGTCATCCTTCGTCATGGCTCATAGGGCGAGCGAAGTGCTGTCCAGTTTCGAATTTAATGCGCTTGAGCAACTCAGAGCTGACAACGACCTGGATATCGTGTTTGTGGACAAGGGGCGTTCCACGATCGTATTGAATAGGGCAGACGACCTTTGAAAAACCAAAAGCTGATTGGAGGGTCATTAGTTCTCTATCCAACCGCTTACAAATACTGATGCACGAAATCAACGCGACGCTGTTGGCAATGGGGAACTCAAGTGCAACATCACCGATGGACCGACGCATGCCAATCACACAAGAAGCGGCACTGGTCCGATTATCTGGTCTCCCAAAACCGAACAAATAGGACACTCCTCTCTCACCTATCGTATCACTCAAAGGCATTCCAAACTTCGGACGGACAAAGTGGCTGCATCAACGTCTCATAGTTTTGACCGCTGAGCCGAACACCACAGTCAGCTCGTCAGCACAATTCTTGGAGAAACTTAAAGGCTCACATCTCCTGTCAAATGATGCCATGGTAACTTTTAATGCCAAATGCTTTTTTGCTTCCACTCCCCAGGATCTGGCAGTCGAGAAGATTGAATTATGCCTGCAAATCAAATATGAAGTGGAGAATGGCCCCGGACACACCAAAATCCCTAAACATTGGAAGTTCTACCCCACGACGTACTTCACGTTCGACGGAACAACCTACAAGTAGGTGAAGGTTACGTCAGTGGGTGCGCCAACTTCGGAACTCATAGCCTAGGCTGTTTGAACACAACAGAAAAAAATTTTAGGTTTAGTATGCGGATTATACCTTCATCGTCATCGGATGGGATCAGGTGCTGGCATTCAAAGAAAGTCGCAATGCCATCTTCCCGGACATGCAATCTACGATGAAGGAAAAAGAAAACAATCAGCCGCCTCTTCTGTATCTCCTCGTCCGGCGGCAAACCTGTCGCGGTATGAAGACCAAAATGTCCATGAAAGCGACCAATAAGGCGAAAATACTGAACTTAAACAGCAACTATCAACTCAACCGCAAACACAGTTTCGTAAGGGTGCTATAATGGCGCATTGAGATGCATTGCAATGAAGCAGCAGACGAAGTTGCTGAATGGCAGTGTCTGCCACGGGCACTGAGAGCGAAGGGTTACTCGCGCAAATTTGTCGACCACTACATGCATAAACAATCAAAGAATCGAAGAAGTTAAGTCGTTCTCTGGGACCAGGAGTGTATTTGTCCGACGTTTCGAACTCTCCCGCGAGCTCAAGGAATGAAAAAACGTACAGCTCACAGTGTAATTAAGTCAGTTCCGCTGAGATCGACCTCTGCCCTTGACCTCTGCCCTCGATCTGCTCGCGCAACGCGAGGTAGGCCTTAGGAAGCTCGACATGCCTGTTAATTGAGCCCGTGCGTGAATGCCAGGCTTCCTGCAGCAGGCGTGAAGTTCGGTCGTCTGACCGACCCAGTATTCGCACGTTTTCGAAGTCGAAGCTGTGCCCTGGCTTGGATGCGTGGGCGGCTACCAGGGAATTCTTGTCGTTCCGTTCCACGGCGAGGTCATGCTGGTGCATCCTCGTGAGGACCCGTTTGCCGGTTTCACCAACATAATCGGCTTGACCACAAAGGCAGTCAATACGGTAAATGACACCGGACTTTTCATTAACGGGAACTGGGTCCTTGGGCCGCATAAGTTGCGGGGGGGGGGCTCTCCTGCAGGTGAAGAGTGTCTCAGAAGAGGTCAGCCGTCTTCTTACACCACTCGGAGTTGGAGTTACACGCATATCAGAGGTAACTACCAGGCACCGGGTTCCGAGACCGAAAGATCTTTCACCATGGTAGGAAACGTTGGGAGTCGTTTATCGAATCTAGTGAGGTCGCAGGCAAAGCCATCTTGGAGAAATCCAAAGACTGCAGCAGTGATGAGAAGCGACATCAACTCCCAGGTCACAGCTCATTCGATAGGACACAGCCATCTTTTCATGAGAGCAGCATGTTAATAAGAGGTGAAAACCGCGTGAGTCGCGAACTGCTCGCGTCCTCAGTCCATTAACACGCGCAATGACCTCGCGCCCATGTGTTGTGCTGAGGCCTTGCTTTGGCCGGGGAATCAGCCACACCGGGGAGGCGTGGATGCTCAGGATAAATTGTCTTTTTAAAAAGAAAAAAGAGCACATAAAATCAGAATAAAAATATATCAATGAAGATATAGAAGGAGAAAATCATTCACACACGCACTATATGCAAGTTAATAGGCAGCATAGGGGCCGTAAAGCGTGGTTTTATAGTTGAACATGGTCAAACCCCCGGCACATGGCATTACTGGCCTCTGCGATCTAGAAGTTAATATAGGATAACTTATGCATGTTTTCGTGAGCCAATATAAACCTATAAACCTAAACTTGAAGTCCTAACCGTAAAATTAACCCTAAACCTGACTTTAACCCTAAGTATATTCTTAAAACCTTGACCGAAACCCTAACTTGTAGCTCTTAACTCAAACTCTGACCCTAACGCCAACCTTTAAACCCTACAACATACCCTAACTTCAAAACTGTAACCTCAATACCTATGTCTAATCCTTACCTTAACACTTAAACCTAAACTTATTCCTTAGACCTAACGGTAACCAGTAACAGTAGCTTTTATCTCTGATGAGGGCTTCGAGTGAGAATCCGAGAGGCCTGGCCATTAAAACGTCTTTTTCCAACGATCGCATCTTCTCTTTCTTTAACAGTAGCTGTATAAGAAGGCTAAACGTGACGCTTAGTGAATGGGTCATCTTCAGCCGTAATATTACTATCAGATGTAAGGTCCTCTTACCGCATAACGTATTTCGCAATCTGTTAACGGGCAAACGGTAAATAAGCTTGTCTGTCTACGTAGAATAAGTAAGCCACTCATCCGAATAACGACTAGGTGAGTCCACATACGATACCGTCACCCTTTATGCTATGGAGAAACCGTCAGTTATCACCCCCGAAGTCTGTGATTCTATTCAGTGTTGAAGCCGTAGCTTTCAATGCAGACGATCACGCCTTCAATACGCTTTTCACCTGATTCCATTTTATTTTAAGCATGTCCGATAAGGATAGGTTATGTACGCCCCTGGGTTTAAAGTGCATAGCCTGGCCTGATTTGGCTTATTACTGTATAAGTACGGGCAGTAACCCTCTGCGTACTAACTACTAAATAAATAATAGCGATATACGCAAAGTCGTTTTATTGTGGTTTTTGTTATTCAAATGCCTCTTGTTTATTGATAGTTTATTTTTTCTTTGTTTTATTAAATATCAAACTCAATTGTGCGACTATATATAGGCCTAGAAGAATGAATCTGGCAGAAATTTACATATTTTCAAGATTTTATTGCACACATTTCACTGCTTCTCCGCGGTGAGGCCCCACCCTTACACCTCCTTTAACCATTGTTCACTTTTTACACGTCCCTGGGGTCCGTAAGTACTAGGAGGAGGCATACCTAACCTACACTTGCTGCATATCCTTCATGGATCCCCACTTTACGTTTTTTGCTGCCTTAATGATCGTCTCAGTAAAAATTAATGTCCACTACCTCGATTTCCTTTGCAGTTTCCGGTACTGGCGAACTGGAACTGACTAAGTTTGATTACAGTCATTTAGCCGATAGTCCAGAATAGCACAATGTTAAGAGTATCAAATTCTTCACCTATAGTCTACTAAGGACACCGAAAGAGACGATACCCTCCGTTTCATAGCAGGCCATCTTAGTTTTACAGGCGTACTAAGTCATGTTCGTAGCATGTGTTTCGATTTATTGTTCAGACTTATTTCATGTCAATCATAATAACACTTCATTATTTTCGTTTCTAAACACTGCTGCCAAATGGCGGCTTGCAGGAAACATGTGAAGCCATGGCAAGTTGCCAAAAAAATTTTTGAATGCAATTCCGATGCCCAAGTTGTCCTTGTGATAATACAGGCCAAACTGAACATATGCTCGGCTCGCTAATACAGAAACATTAGTTGGTTGTGCGACAGAGCGAGGAATTAGAGCAAGTTGCTGCTCACCCCTACGAAACGCGTCACCATTTCAATTTCGCAGCCGTCATGATATTCGCTCACGCCGGAAACAAGAGCCGACAATTGGATAAAACTTGGTCCATGGATGGGAACTCAATTATCGATGTATCGATTTGGCGTCGACGTACGGAGTCTTGTGCAGTCAACTCTAGAGTTACGTCACTGATAGGCTATTGGTTTAACTTCCATATAATTGCTGCCTATTTTGTTGCTGCTGTTATCTCTGACTATGAACTCCTGTACGAGTTTGAAAGCTCAGAACAATAAACACACTCCCCGGCGCTCGTTCGGCCTTCTCCTTTACTCATGCAAACACTTGGAACACGAACCTTGGCATTCATTCGTAAACAAGTCTTGGTTAAAACTAGTGAAACTGCTGACAACTTACTCCTGCTCCTATAACGATGATGTGTTGATGCGGACTCACAGATTTGCTGTTGCTCTAAGCGAACAAAGCCTGCCTATGATCTGTTTTGCGAACTACGCGGTCCTGGTGTTGCAGTGATATTCGACTGCGCAGATGGCGAGGAACACGCGCGCGCACGCACAGCAATCGCGCGCGGCAAATCCGCCATCAGACGGCGAGAAGACGGACGGATTTCGATGACCCAATCAGAGTCAAACCACGTGCCTCCTATGCGTTAGCAAAGGTTTGCCGACCGCCTAGTCACGCGACAGATACAAATACTGATTGGATCTCACAGCGGATTGGTTAATCAGTCTGTTTAACTGTCCAATCAGCGGCTCATACTGCTCAATGCTAGTCACAGAAAGTCAGTCAGTTGACCCAGACCCACATGTTTGAAGGTAAAGCCGCCCACAGAGGAGACAGTCGCCTCAGTTGCCTCGCCTGTCCATGTTTGTTTCTCTCGCCCTAGGACGAAGGTAGCAAATTTGGCAAGACTATTAAAGCTTGTCTCTTTATTGTTTGGACACCGACAAAGCCTCACGAAATCCGAAGTATGCATGCAAATGAGTACCACTACTCCCCTCTAAAATTGCCCACTACTTCCCTCGTACATGCGCCCACCAACGGCATATCATTACGCCTGCCTCAGATTGCCTGACTGACAGAAACTGCCGACTCTTCTATGGTTTCATCAACTGTGTCCCCAACAGCTCCCCGCGACTCGCTCAACGAGGGTTTTATCTGTGCGCAGAAGCTCTCACTTGCCTCTGGATGTAGACCACACCTGACTGACACTAAATTCAAACAATCCATGAAAGTATCGGAGTTAAAATCCCTCACAGGCGTTGCGCCTGGAATTGGTTCTACGGCCAGTGCCCCATCCCCTCCCAATTTTCAGAACACCAGCTCCGCACTTCTCCCCCGGGGAACTGCGGGTCCCTATACTGCCTCCCAGGCCTCTGGAAGCCTGTTTAGTCACCGAAACTTGAATGTCTACGTCGTTGGCGATGTTGGCCATCCAAAGGCCAGCGTTATTAGGGTAGTTCACATCTCGGATACTCGTGGAGTCTCTGACTCTTATTCCGACCAACTCCCAAACGGTCATATACTGGTCCATTCTGGCGATTTCCTTGGGGGTCCGCCCGCACGTAGATGTAGATTCAGTAAAACTGCACTTAGCAAATGCCCTAAATTCAAGCGACTGCAACGCCCACCTGACACTCCAGAAGTATCTTCAACACCCGCCTCCGAAGAGTGGAAAACTAAGCTGAGTAGTATCAATGAGTTCTTCGGGCGACAACCGCATCCTTTTAAAATATTTGTCTCTGGTTGTTGGGACTACTTTGGACAGGACGCTGGGAAACGGCCGTCGCCAAGAGAGATCCAACAACACCTTCCCTCTGCCATCTACCTCGAAGACGTCTGGTGCAAAGTGCTGGGTTTGAAGATCTACGGCATACCCTGGACCTCAGCCGATGACCTGCGGCCACAGGACGGTCGCTCAACTTTTACACTCACCTCTTCCAAGCCTCCATTCCGGCGTTTTTTCAGCAAAATGACTGGTCGACACGCGGGTGAACTGCGCCGTCACCGATGTCTTAGCTCCTGTGTCGGTGAGAAAACTCGGGCAGCAGACTGTGTGCACGCCTGTGACAGTTGGAATTATGTTAAAAATTTGCCAAGCGTCTCCGACTGCGACGGATTTGTTTTACCTACCATCGACGCGGTCAGCGAACGGTACACGAAGGTGCCATCAGACGTCGACATTCTCATCTCACACATGCCTGCCTGGCGTCCGGAATTGTACTCCCAAGTCGTGGAACGAATAAGGTAAGCAATTACGGCTACTACTTCAAAAATGTTTCCTATTCAACGTATTCCACCAAGGGCATGGTTTTCTTGCCTCCTGTTGCGTGACACGGTGCAGTAACTGTGAGCTTTGTAACAAGATCGGATAGCAAGTTTTTTTGCCGTCTCAGTAGAATGATTCTACTGATAAAAGTGAAAATTTGCCTATCTGGAACTAACTGAGAAAAAAAATTGAACACAGAAACCGAGAATCCAGCAGATGAATGCTCACCGATAGGTTACGAGACTCACTCTTCCCTTTTTGCCTTGGGGTTCACACGAGAGCCCTGTCAGCAGCCACACGGCGGCTAGTATCATAGGCAAAAGAATCATACCGACAAAGATACGAGAGTGGAATGACCATTTCTGATTTATTAGCTGTCGTCAGTCAGCCATACAAGTAATACCCCTGACCGGTCGGTGGGCGTCTATCCAGCGACGTCAATATCCCCAACCGAAACCGATGAGATAACGGGCCTGTAGCCCAATGATCAGAGCCCTGGACTTCTAATTAACAGGTCGCGGGTTCGAACCTTGGGTGGTGCACCACCTGAAGTTGGCTATGGTTGGCTGATAATGGCTAATAAACCAGAAATGGTCGTTGCAATCCCCCTTGTCCTTGTCGGTAATGCTCTTCAACCTAGCATTTATCGCCTAATTTTGCGAAGGTAGACAATAGTCCCTTTTTTTGAAGGTGGGTTTAAGAGCGCGTTCCTTATTATGGTTGCACAGTCTACTTACTACTCAAAGGTCATCTGTACACTGCCGTGGGTGGCGGACGTACGTTGAAACTAAACTGTCTCAGCCTGTAGGGACTGTTGGCTTGTGGGGGCGGAGGGGATTCACGGGTTACCTCAGTTTACCCGCCTACAACGTGACATCTTTTCTGTTGTTTCGAATCGTAATTTACCGTAAAGATGCACCGGTTTTGCCGATGAACCAGCATGGTTTCTGTTAGAGGCGTCGTCATCAGTCCACAAAAGCGGACACCAAGTTTACGTATTGCATATGCACCGCTTGCAGCATTGGTAAAAAGTGTTACATACGCCTGTGTGGGAAACCATGAGTGGCAGTTGCGTAGACATAGCTGCTATCGGATGATTCGTATTAGGTTGAGCGTGAGCAAGCATGGGGTTAGGCGATCGTGAACGTAGCTTGGCGATAAAAGGCACATAGTGTGAGTCATCCACATACGATGCCAGCAAATGAGGTGAACCTGTTATGGGTGGGCATTTATAATGTGGAAGGTGGAAAGGTTCCGTCGCAGCCTAGCCCCCATAAACTGACCTGTCGGCTTTTCAGCATGAACCATCCAAGACAGGAAAACTTCCGCTACTTGGTATTCAGGGAAGTCAATCAATTTCCTTAAAAAAGTTTTTATTCCTTGAGTTTGGCTTATGGTGAATTGCTTTGCGTATAAGTATTGCACTTGACAAAGAACGTTATTTGTTCCAGGATAAACTTGCTAACGCTCGAAAACAAATAGTGTAGATGCAGATGATTTGCAAAAATGCCTATCAGGTGGTGAGGCGTCTGTAAACCATTTTTTACGTGAATATGCGTTGCGAGGTTACTGGTATCGCCAGCACCTATCAGGAATCTTCACTATGATCATACACTTAGAAAGCTCGGGTGACCTTTTGTGAGATTCGACGTCTATTCGATACACTTTATGTGGCTAGATGGGAATTATTTGTGCAAGTGTTATTCTGTCGCCAACCTTGATGCCACTTTGAATAACCGTCATTGGTGTCTGGATTCTTGTACACGGCTAATGACTTGACGTGAATGATATATTTTCACCATTACGGCAACTGGTAATTAATGAACCTTTAATCACCGAAGCCTGGAATGCTAATCAAGACTTTCCGTTTGTTTCCCCGGCTGGGCGATATCCTTTGCCCTTGCTTAGTAAGTCCTGCTAAGCGGCCTCACAACTGTTGTGATACCAAGTGACATTTAGCACGGAATGTTTCATCTACCAGAAAATTACAGCCCTGACCCTCTGACAGTCTTCCTTCCTTCCGGCATCTGCATCCTGGTTCGCCCCTTCCATTTGTGACTTCTCTCTCGTCTGCAACAGCTGTCTGGCTTGCATCTGCGCAGACGCACTGCAATTTTTTTCTTTGTACTACGGAAACGGCAACGAAATTTGCACTTTATAGTCTTTGTCGTGCTAGCTGGCCCTTAGAGCGTCGGGTCGAGCAATTGGCGGAAACTTAAGGACCGAGATTCGGCGTAATTCGTGGTAATGACTTTGGTTGTAGCAAGGTCGGGTGGGACGGAGGGGCGGGGCAAGACGTCGGCCTTTCTGTCTTGCAAATTGCGGTAGCTGGGACCATGAACAGTGAATTGACAGAGCCTTCAATGATATTATCGTCCTCATGGCCGCTAGAAAAGAAATTGAGCGAGACGCTAATCTCTCTCTACCAACGTCGTTTGTGCTACCATTTGGATGACGCGAACTCTGAGGTGGACTGATTCCTGTTGGAAGCATGCGTATGTGTGCTTGTCGTGTTTGGCATCATAATCTTCATGACCTCCTCACCGCTGTAACTAGTGTATCAGTGAAAATAGCGGTGGCACCGGCAAGGCGTAAGCCTCGACAGACCTGCTAGCCCGGCGTTCACTGGCGCAGGGAGCTTAAGGTCACCGTCGTGTCGCGCCGTGTCGCGCCGTGCGTGTGTATATGTGTGTGTTGGAGAGCCGATGCTAGGGTCATGCTGGTGTCCGTGTCCGCGTTGCGTTATGGCTACAATTCATGACCTGAGGCGTAGTCAGTCGTTCTGACGGGGGCACGAGACCGGTGTCCTCACCCTCCTTGGTAGTCAACGGCGAAGTCCGTAGGCCAAGCCTCATCATCCTCTTCTTTATGATGCGTTTTATGGCCCCTTAAAGGCGAAAACGGGTTCGAGAGTTGTCGCCTCCCTTTTTCATTAAGCGATTTTGGGCGGCCCTACATAGAGAACCCGATTATTTATCGATAGACATGTTAAAGGGGGAATACACTGCAGATACGACCACTGTGACATTGCGGCAACGTCGACACTGAGTCGCGAATGGAAGTTCCATTTTAATTAATTATTGAAACACAGTAGAATACCCTTCAGGGACCAGAGTGACCAGAATGGTCCTTTCTGGCCTTTCAGCCGGAGCGCGAGAGTGAGTCCCAATGCACGACGGAACGAGTCTCTTCCGCTGCATGGTCGGTGAGCGCCCCACTACCAATTATTGAAGCCTCGATCACTACCGTCTCTTCCACTGAATTATCCAAAATGGCAGAGCCTAAATTTCGTTCTTATATGGCGACACTGAGGGACGTGTTCAGACACTGATTTTTTCTGAAAACGGAACAAACTGTGGCAAGCAGGGAAGGGCAGAGAGTTGGGACACCACAATTTGGTCATCAATAGCCTTTTAATGGCCGTTCCAAATTATTGAGTTAGCAGCTAAATCGAACTAATGCTTTTTGCTTCAATGCAACTTGACTACTTGTTGTACACTGTACACACGTTCAGCCCTTATAGAAGCGTGTGTAGAATGGTACAACACAACATTTAAAACTAAAAACTGTCAAGAGGTTAACCGTCTGGTCAGGTCAGGTCAGGTCAAGTTTTATTGAGGGAAATATAGGTAAATACCTTTGAACTCCCTATTGGTACAGTTTTTTCAATGCATTTGATCTGCAGAACATTTCAGATCAGTGGCGTTGCCAGAAATTTGAGGGCCGACAGTGAAAAAACTCCTTAGGCATTGTAGGCTTGTACATATTTTGACATTGCGCAGCGACACTGTGGTGTGCATTTCGTACTTCATTTAATAAGATAGTGTTACCGTTTCAGTTCATCGAAGCAGGACTTCTTCGTCTAGGGAGCTTTTAAAGCATACACTGCATTATTGAGCAAACTTTATCATCAAAAATCAAACGTTGCTGCGGTTACTGGTCAGCCTGCAAATTTCCCAGGATAGTAATTTGTCAACTTCGTTGTGATCATCGGATGATGCTCCTTCCTGCTGAAATTCACACTCTAACTGCAAGGACGACCTGTTGCTATACGACAGTGATTTTTTACCCCCTTTTATCACAATCACGATTTAAGCAGCCAAGTATGTGCGAGAAAAGGCGTCATAATTTAGTTCAGTTGACCTAATTGTGAAAAACTTGCGGCTTTGGTGGGACATTGTCTATCATGAATCCTGTTATCAGCATTAATTTTGATGTCAGACCCTCACTTTCGGAAGTAGTGGCTCAAGTAGACATGGTGCAATCAACTATCACTTTTGCGTATCCATTCTTAATCACGGAGAATGCAAGACGCTCTTGTTGAAAATTCTGGAACGATAATTTTAGAAGTAGACCTCAGGAACCCTATTTGTAGTGTTCTGCCGTTTCAAAAGCAGACAAGCTTGCACTGTCGGAGGTAAGCGCGGTACCGTGCCTCACAGCATTTATAGGTGGTGATATTCATAGTCAGTAGTGTTTACTCAGGCAAAAGAAGGGTGGCCGGGCCGGGGAAGCTCCTCAATCAGCATGCCACTTGATGCGCGGGGTGAGGCAGGAAGGTGACGGATTGCTCTCAGTCCAGGGGCCTCTCGTCGGGGGCCGGTGTTCGCACGTTGGCAGTGGTGGCAGCGGTGGCCAGTACCCCCATCGGCGTTAGCTGTTGTTCCAGTCTGATAATCTTGTTTTCGCTGATGCGTCGGTCTGTTTTCTCACCTGCTGGGTTAGTGGATAAGCTGGCCGAAATGCTAACTGCTCTTTCGTCGGGTCCGGTTTGTGGTGTGCCTACGTGTATGTCCGCGATGGACTCGCATGCGTTTGGATTAATGTTTGGCTTTTTTTCCCGTTTGCTCTTTTGTTCATGGAGCTGTGTTCAGGTTACTTTGTAGGCTGTGGGAAATGCCATACAACGGTTGCTGGTGGTTGTCCCATGTGCCAGGCCTCAGGTGTTTCTCTGGGTACACGGCCATTTCCTTTGCCCAGAATCTTGACATTCTGGTAAGCAAATGTGCGTCCTGATCCTGCGCAGTGTTCAGACAGCAAAGACAACGTGTCGATTCTTCTTCCTGCCTTCACGTGGCCCCCAATTTAGACCTGCAATCGTTTCCCAGTCTCTCCAATGTAGTTGACTGCGCAGGAATGACATTTAATCTGGTAGATTGTTTCACCTCATAGTACCTTTGTTCATTCATTTGACAGAATTGTGAACAACTCGACGGCCTCGGTCGGCGGGTGAATTGACCTAAGTGTGATTAAGCTCATGGCTCCTGGTGGGGGCCTCGGAGCTCAGTTAGCTAGAGCGTTGGCGGAAATAAAACCTCCCCTTTGCTGTCGGGGTTCGAATCCCACCGAGTTAATTTGGGTTCAATAAATTATTCAAATCTGCCACCCCCTTTTACTTATTGCTTTTGTTGTTGTGTTGTTAAGAGGGAACCCTGAATTTCTAATTAAATTACCTGAGTGGTTTGAAAATGTGGAGTGCGCCAGAGATCTACACGTGTCGTAGTGTCATCTAGGCCAGTTCTTGCCATTCAGCACAATCATTTCTAGTTTATATTTTGGTAGACACGGAAATGTGAATTAGTGGGTCCCTTGAATAACTTCTATCCTTTTTTCAGCAACTGCTCAAGAGAGCTTAGCTTAGGACTTAGTCTACTTATACACTATTTTCAGGCATGCGACGCAAGTACTAAGTCGTAATGAGAGCAGCCTGTGTCATAAATCTTACCTCCCACTTCCGTTGACTTTTCTGAAAACCACGGACACGGCGTGCACACAATGAACACAGAGTGTATGACGCTGTCGCCCTAAATATAACGCTATCACTGAATTGGTGTCGATGAAGAGGATTTCAAGACAGATTCCAACTGGCACAGTTCACCTAGTCGTGAAGGTGCTTCTTTCTATCTAATTTACTTGGTCCTAATTGTTAGAAGGGAATGGGTCATTTTACCCAGATCGGCTGTTACTGATCGTCGCATCTGAAGTGGTACTATAGGAGCTAACAGTGACTCCGGCAAGATCACTTTATCACAAAGAAATGTAGGGAATTTCTAGGAGGCACATTTAGAGGATGAAATATTTAATATTTACGTTAAATTTTGAAGGTATTTTATTCTATCAGAAGAGAATTTAGCACTCGAAACGCAACCAGCTAGTAAACGAACGTCCCCCGACAAGGCCGAACGTTAAGTTTCACGATATCACGTTCTCTACAGCCTGTGGGTGTGTCTAGTGGCGGAAGCAATATACAGTATCAATTGTGTGTATGTGTGGGGCTTACGTTACTAGCCGGTTCTCTTATCTGAGGCTTCTCTGCTGGGGTTGCAATTACCAACTTTTATGTGTAGGAGACAAACTGGTGCATTTCATTGCCCATTGAATACATGTGTTGGTCTGAGTTTTGCACATTTTGAGCTTCAAAGTTCCATACCTGTAATGAAAAATGGCATGGCCTGCTTATATGCGCTCCTTCTACAATATACGGAAAGAGAATACCCCTATGCAAGTGACCTTGAGGTAGACTTCATGACAGGTGTTTATCCTCTTGACCTAACACTAACCCTCGCCTTAACTGTGACCTTAAACCTAACCTTAATCTCCCTGAAATTCGGCACAAAACAATGCACGGAAAAGGAACGACCCATATGCGAGTGACCTTGAGGTAGACTTGAGACGGTTGTTTATCCTCGTGACTTAACACTAATCCTCACTTCAACTATGACCTTAATCTCCCTGAAATGCAGCGCAAAGCCACCTGCATGGCGTGACGTTCCTATTCACACGACCCACAGGAGGCGGGGGGTACATAGATGATCCTAACCAAACAATTTTTCCGAGTATTAATGCAATCCAGCCTATCACAAACTTTCAACACATTGATTTACTAGACAAAGATCTTCATAGAACAGCAACAGGGCTTCTTCTTTTTTCCATATAAGCCTAGCTGAGCTGCTTGCTCAGTTTGTGATGGAAGGCATGGCTACTGCGTCAGCTGGCTCCCCATTAAGTTAACCGCATAACCTTCCACCGTTGCCTAGGAAGCCATTTAACAAATCAACAGTGACAAAATAAGGCAGGTGGGTACAGTAACGTGAAGGATTGTCGATCATTCCGTGCAGACACACGTGGGTGATGGATAAAAATAACTGTTTGTCAGACCACTAAAATGTGGGGGCGGGAAGACGGCGATGCCTAGCACAATACGGCTACACGCACTTATGTGATTATGTGGGTTATAGCCACCAGACAATTCCTGGGTAGCCATCCTCCGTTCTAATCGCTCTATGTATGTTATATGTCTTCTTTAGGTTGACAGTGTCCTATAGTTTTTTTCTGTCATGGTAATTCGGATAGTGGTCTGTCTCGTGTGTGTGGAGCCGTGCAACTTATCTGCATGTCTGCGTTTACCGGCATACGAGATTATCCACTTTGTCTCCCTCCTAACGACGTCAGACACAAAGGATAAGGAATGTGGGGGGGGGGCTGACGATTGGGTGGCGGAGCCGGTTCGCCTACGCCGTCTGAGGCACGTGCCGGCACATCCTCGACATACTGCCCAACAGTGAGCTGAGTCTCGGTGTCGATGTCTGTTGATATGCCTTTTCGACCTAGAGAGTCTTCGATTTTAGCCAATTCACAGATTTTCCAAACACCGGGCAACAAATATACCCCGTCACTCCTGACTATTTATGCGGACCTCTATGTTCCTTTACGAGTGTCTGTGTGGATAATTGTCGCATTGAAGGGAGCAGCAGTAGGAAAGTAAATTAGGCGAGCGTTCATGGGTGAATTGAAGGGGGAAAAAGTGATGATTCAATCGGAAAAAAGCCCACCTGTCGTAGTTGGACAGCGATTGGCTTAGCCAACTCCTACATCAGCATCAGCAGCAGTATGACTCGCCTCTCTTGCCCACAGACTCCGTTTTTTGCTGCTGCTGCTGCTGCTGCTGCTACTGCTTCTAACTTTAAGTCATGGTCCTGCCAGACAGTCACGTGGTGAGCCGGTCGCTCGTCCATTTGTTTCTGTCGGAACGGCCTGCGCGCGCGTGCGGGCGCGGGCATGCGCGCGCGATCGTCGGCGTCCTCGTCCCATTCTCGCGGGCGCGGGCGGGCGGGCACGGACGCGCCCGCGTAGTACGTACGTGCGTTTTCTGGTAAAACTGACGCGCTGTTATTGCTGCTTCCCTCTACTTTCACCCTATAGTTGGCATTGCTTCTTGGCAGCCTGACGAGGAGGAAGAGAGAGCAGATAAATGCCTGGTGGCTGCAGTATTCATATTTTCTCTCCCCCCTCCCACCTTTTAACTCGATATTACAGTGCGGTGTAGGTGGTGCTGGTGACTTTTGTAAGGTTTGTCATTGTTCAGTCGCAAACTATCACAATAATATTGATGGTGACAGTGAGACCTCGTCGCGAACGACGAGGTGGACACAGTTGTGAATTTCGTCGGGATTTGTTTTTAGCGAAATCGGCTTGCGTGGCATTTACTTGCAACCCTCGAGAAGGTTACTACGTGCTAGTGGCAAAACGGTTAAGACAACCGGAGATAGGTGGGGGGGGGAGGAGAGCAACGTGGAAGCGGTGACTGGCAAATAGCTAGACAGCCACACACTCACGAGATCTAGTCCCCAGCTGTCCAGTACCGTCGGCTAAAACCTAATAGGTTTGTTAGAAACTATCAATTGAAAACGGCGCAGACGCAAAACCTGTAAGTTCGATCAGCATTTAGCGCGAAAATTTGCGCTGAATATAATATTAGGAGGGGTTTGGCAGATTTGAATAATTCAACTGACCAAATTTTGAAAAAAATTGGTGATCTTGTTGGGATTCGGACCTTCTCCAGCAAGGGAAGGCTTTAGCACAGCCAACGTTCTAGCCAGCTGAGTCAAGCAGGATTTCCTCGGCAATCAATCAATCAATCAATCCAGTACTGGTGGATTGCACACTTTACAAAAGGTTGGGCGGGTAAATCGATCCCAATGTGATTAAATTCACGACTCCTGGTGGGGTCTCGAGGACTCAGTTGCCTAGAGCGTTGACTGCATTAAAGGCTTCCCTTGCTGGCGTGGGTTCGAATTCGACCGAGGCCGCCACATTTTTCGCAGTTGGGTCAATTGAATATAATATTGCATCACATATCCGCGTGCTTAGGTTCCAGAGCCCATCGTGAATCAGGAGAAATAGCAAATTATTGGTACGAGCGACTAGATATGGCCCAAAGCGTGCTTACAAAGCATTTTCATTGAATTTATGTTAGCTTACTTTATTATACTTTTAAAAAGAAATGCCTGGTTGACGTTAAGGTAGAGTAGAGTACGATCCCGTGGTATTTGTCTCACTAACGTGTTTACACTGTGATATAATAGTGTTAACCTTATACTGATTAATTGGCTGTCCTTTTAGATTGCACTCACAGTAAGGTAGAACCAAGTAACTAATTAGACCGTAAACGCAGTGACTGAAGTTTCCCTTGTAAGGAAGGTGCATTGAGTAAACTTAAAATATCGTTTATGTTACAATTCAATAAAATAGAGGAAACGTCTACGTAGTATATCTAGAGACTAGAGGTATTTAATCAATTTAAAATAACCTAAAGACGTACAGTGAGCAAAACTTCGCCTGCGCACTAATTAAGAAGAGGGAAGAGATAGAACCAGGATACACATAAACATTAAAATTGTTCTAAAGAATCCAGTAGTATAAGTACTCACCAACGATGAAATGACTGTACAGTACCGCTCAAGTAATGAAAATAACTGAATGTCACATACTAAGAATTGCATATCCTTCAAATACCCTTCTTGAGATAGAGGCGAGTGCTGAAGTAGCTCCTTTGGATGAGGGTTCTGATCTAAGAACTCGCTTACTTTGCTTAAGTGATGCCGCTTTTTCGTTGTAGTAGTAGTAGTAGTAGTAGATAGTTTTTTGTATGTTTCCATGGTGGAATTTAAGCAATTCGCCCTTTTTAGAATACGTTAAACATACGCATTACAGTTGTGTGATGAGCCATTTCCAACTCTTCTATGCATTATCGCGTAGTCGTGGTACGTACGTCATTGCCCAAAGCCGATACGTTATGAATTAGTTATGAACGGTAGCGGAATCTGCATGATTTTGTGTTGAATTCCAGTTCACATGCATCACAGATTAACTATAATATTTTTAAATAATATGAGGCTTAGTTTTCCAAATAGGATACAATGTGCGAATGGGTATAGCGCAGGAAAATGATTTTTTTTTCGAAAGTCTTTATTGAATGATTTTTAATGCATCGTTAGATTTCCGTAAAAAAATTAATGAACATGTTCAAAAAATATGCCTACCGATTTTATCTTCAAAAGCACTGGCAGTTATAGATTACTTCAAAAATGAAATAACAGCACTTTTGTGGGGTTGTTCGATTATTTCGCAAATTTCACTGATCTGTGAAAAATTAATAAAATGGAGCATCGGGTGACGAGTAGCTCCATCTTCGAGTATTTCAGGCGACGGGCGAGCTACTTGCAGAAAATTTGTTTCGATTGACAAGCTTCCGCTCAGTTAACGAGTTTTCAGTACGTGTGTGTGTGAGTGCCTGTGTCCGACGTTGAGTCTTGCTCCTAGGACATGGGTCCCCGCTCACCTGCAGTTAGTCAGTAAAGTGATGCAGTTTGATTGGCTGCGTTTCAAAAGCCGACCGTTTCACGTGAAACGAGGTGTCTGCTATATTGCCAATTCAGCGCGGTATAACTGCATGATCTGTAGAGCCAGTATTGTTTCACATAGAAAATAATTTCACAACACTCCCCAATACAGTCAATAACTCGAGGCCTGGAAACAAGCTTCACCAGTTTTCAGCAAGCACTTTGCTGTTCAATGGGTTCCTCATGAGCCTTGACCTGAGGCAGCCGATCAGGACAACTCAATCCGCTATCTTCTTTCATGACAAGGGCTGTGAATAGCTTGGAGGCAAGAACCTCCCCGCAGCTTAGTTAACTGTTTTGAGCCAGATTTTCAGCATTCTTCTTCGTAGCCTGTCGGTAGACAGTGGCCTACAGCACAGCACTGAACTCAGCCCGCCCGAACTACATTAGCTGGCTTTCTTGGATGATGTAGTTATCTTCATTTTAGGAGTAATTTACTCGGGCCTCAAAACGACGCAGAGTTTCCGCATTCATAACGTCTATTGTCGTAATTTTACAACAAACACGTCCTGCACGATAAATTTTAGGTGTGTTTGGGTTGGTAACTTTCAGGTGTGTGCGTGTGTGCGAATTTCAACAGCCTCTGACCCAAAGGCGTTGTTAATTTCGGCACAACACGCCGGTCTACTATAATGAATCCAGCAAGAGAAACTTGCAGTGGCTGAAGTGTATTCAGTCTAGCTGGTCATCGTTTAAATACCAGGTTAACAGATGCTTGTGGTGACGCTGGAATTATGTGCTGGTGATAACCCGCCGGTTTCGGTCGGTCTCTCGCTATTTTCACCTCGAAAATCAAACCCAAATAGGCTAATAAGGTCTGGCTGAAGGGCCACCTGCTTCACTGCAGTCATCCTACTATCCTGCAGCATTCAATACATCACGATGACCGAGTCATTCATGCGAGTAAAGGTTTCTCTACCACATTGATCAGCATCTACCTTACTAGAGATGGCAGAGATGTCGGCGAAGAGTCTCTGCAGTCCTGAATAAGCTAGTCGGTCGTTGACTGGTTTCCACGCAGCTACTGCAAGGTTCGCTTGTTGCGAGAATGCAGTCTCCAGAGGAGTCGAGTACGATGTTTTGTTAGAGGATAAAGGGAGGGTCGTCGTTCCCTAGATCGTCATTTGCCTTTAGCCTACGACCAGAATTCAGACTCTGGATAGAATGGCGAATGCAGCGCGCCATAAGACTTTAGACACTGATAGCGAGAAAGGCCCTCGCGTTTTCAGCATTCAAAAAAACTGCTAGTCATCGACTGAGAATGATCCAGCTTGCATGCGATCCGCTCGCACCACTGCTCCAGGGTGCGAAAGGCGTCGGTTGCTGTAGATGCCGCAGCATGAACTGCAGTGCATTCGTAACAAAAAACGTGTTCGATGGCAATTCACGGTTAGCATTTATCATCAGGCTTCGCCTCAGCTGTCCTCGTCCCAGTAGTACTGTCATTACTGATCCGCGACTGCCTGTGTTTTTTGCATTTGGTCACCTCCACTACCGGCCGGTGGCCATATATAGAAGAGCTTCGATGCTCCGGAAATGCAGGCTTCATCCTTAGTGCTGACTTAAGCCAGTGCCGTTAGCGCACGTGACAATTTAGGTCACTCTAGTTGTCTCATTTGATCTTAAGTATGCAGTATTCAGTATGCAGGTATTCAGTAGGTAAGATTGCTCCTCAGCTCCTTCCGCAGGCAGTTCCTATGCTACATGTGTGATGCGAGTCAAATACTATCAGGGTTTACCGTGGCTGAGATGGCAGCCAGCTGAAGCATTTACCAGACACACCATCAGCCCAGCGTGTTTTGTGTGTGTGTAATGGCTGATGAGTGGACTGGGAGTCAAATGACACCGACTCCCTCTAATCCCCTGGTTGTGTAAATCCTGGTATGTCTGTCATGGGGGACAGGTCGTGCTGTTGGCGCATGCAGACGGGTTCGTAGGCCCTATCAGCTACTGTGCCCATCTCTCATCAGGCGATCGACCAGCTAAGACGGTGGCTTATTGCTGGCGGTGTGCGAGAGAGTGAGGTCGATGACTCAGTGCATTTCTATCCTGACTATAACCAATCTGATGCGCTTGAAGCTATCAGGGTGCGCTAAAGGCCATGGCTTGACGGAATTAATTGAACCGCGCAGTCAGTCCAATATGTATCCTGTTATATGGAGTGGCTGATTGGCGGGCTAAGGGTCAGGCTGCCTGTGATCCTTCTCAATGTGGCCTTTATGGCAGTCCCACGCAGTTGGGACTCCTATTCAGGTGTGGTGGCACGCATAGGAGGGGCGGCTCGCACCTGATCCCGCTTTCCGTCTTTTTGACTATGTCTTGACACCTTGCCCTGGTGAGTGGGGAAAGAGAGGGTGTGGTAGATACTACGCATGTCTACTATCACTTAAAATTAACCTAGGCGCACGTCACCGTACCTGCACCAGCCCGTATACGGTGAATATCATAGAAATCGATCTTTGAACTGTCTGTCGCCCCACTGGAAGCCCCTTCAATATCTCCCACCCATTGCTGCTTCGGTGATATTCGTACGCCCGTTTCTGGCATTTCTTTCAAGGGGCCGTATCCCAGTCGGAATTATGTAACACCCAATGTTTACTAGCTGTCGATTTTTTAAGCACTCAACTAAGGATCCCAATTTCGAAAAAATCACCACAAAGAGCCCATTAAAGAGACTCTGAAACTAGACTGTCAATTCAAGTTAAGACTGAATTATCCTGTCACCACACCAAATCACGACTTTTAACGCGTCGATTCATTTCAGTATTGAAACCAGACTTCGGATCGTGCGGGATCGAGCGTGCTCTCTTTCCTTTCAAAGGTACCACAAATTATATCTACGCTGTATGTGTGTTTGACCACCGTAATGGGGGATGTCAACCATTTGCTCGAGAGCAGGGACGGTGACTGTGGCCGGGTATAGTGAAAGTAGACGAGCCGCCATCTACCCCACTTCAAACCTTCATCCGCTTGAAACCGGTGACAAGACAAAGTCAAGATGACCGAGCAAGAATCAGGCGTAAGCCGCTTTCTCTAGATGCAGCCAGAAACACCGCCTAATTTAATCTTTATTGACAGTAGACATTGCGCAGGTACTACTGAACTGTCTACCCGTATGTAGGTAAGGCTAAATAAAGTGGCTGATGTAACTCGAAGTCATCATGCTCTAATATCATCTCTTAGGCAAACAGTAAATGAGATCTTTTCGATTTTCTTCCCAGTTGTGATTATGTGCAAGCGATGCCCCTTTTTGTTGTACCCTTATCAGTGGCCTTTGTTAATGCTTCCTCCTGAGGTTCTCCATCACGTCAGAGTTTGGCTTACACGTCTCTGGAGCCTCGAGCTCTGCTTTGAGTCTGCATATTTTCCACTCCCCGACATTTATTGTGGTGTTATTTCGTGTCTTAGGCCGATGTTACATCTGTGTGGTCACGACTTTGCTGGCTACGGTGTCATGTGGAGACAGGGAGTCGTTTTCAGTAACGCTGCCCTCCAACTGACAGCCTCCTTTCCCGCCGTGCAACGCCGTCGAAAGGCTCACTCCTCCTCCGATACCGGTGCACCAGCAGAGGGCACCACCAACACCGGCGCCACCACAGCATCGGACCTCATGAAGTTTGGTGCCTCCGGTGCTTCCGCACCCTCTCAGGTCACCGCACCAACGCCGACGGTCGGCAGTGGCCCTGAAGCCATCTTTGAGCTACCCTCGGGCTTTCGAGAGCCACGTCTAGTTACCCAGGTAGGACGACATCGACCCCGACGCTGGCGGCGTCGACTCCACGCATTCTTTTCGCGTTTCTCCTGTCACTCACTCCGGGCTTGTGGTGGCGGCGGCGGTAATGGTGGTTGCCATCTTTTTGGCCACATCGGCACCAGAGGCGAGCCGATTGACCTCTTGCAATTCAAACAGACCCCCAGTTCAGTCGCCGCTCTCAGCGTTCCTTTTCAAGTGACTACCTCATCCGACGAGCCAGTCATCTACGACCCCTTAATGAGCGCCAGCGGCAGCGGTATACTCTCGGCGACCTCGGCGTGTAGACGAAGCCCGGTTGTTTTTGACGTTTACGTGGTCATTGATGATGATCGCATAATTCTTCCAGACTACTGTACTGCTGTTCCGGGTAGCCCGGGTGCGCAGGAGGATGCGGACAGTAAAGGCACCTCCCCTCGACAGACTGTCGTCTCCTCCACCACCATCACCACAGGCAATGCAGCCGATAATGACTATCCGCAGCACCGCAGTTGCTGCATTCAGTGAGGTCTCCCCTTCCCCACCCCCGGCCCACAGGACATTCCGTCGAAACATACCGTCACAGACCCGTCCCCCTCCTGCGACCGCTACCTCGTTCCCATACTGATCGCCGAACTCTTCATTCCCATGATTCTACCAATCTGTTCCTCTCCCACCTTCTCCGGTGTGTCTGCACCCTTGCTGCAGGCTGTCTACAGAACCAGTTGAGTACTTGTTAACGTACCTTTCCGAGCCTGTCTGTAACACCGGTTCGCCGCCCTACAAGCTCTACGGCTGCCACCACCTCAATTCTGCCTGACATTGACCCCCCGTCTATTTGGCGTACGCCAGTTTGTATTTAACTATGGCCCTACTCAGGTTCGGCAGAAGTTGCTTGACTTTCCAACGCGCGTAGTGTGTTCTCCGTCCTCCAGTCCTTGCCTGTTTTGTACTTGCTATCACTGCCCCTACCACTACCATATCTCTCAAACGGCAATGCAAATTTCGGATCCCCCAGTTTGGTGCCTATCTGGGAGGCGTGGGCGCACACACACAAGCTCGACCATTCTCCTGTCCACAAGCGCGCAACCGCCAGTTTTTGGACGTTCCGCTCCCATCCGCCCCATTTTTGTTTGTGCATTCGAGAAGTTCTCCCCCTCCCCCTATCGCCCGCCCGCCCGCCCCTCCGTCCTGTCCTTTTCCATCTAAACAGGGTTGCATTGTCCCTACCACATACACGCCATCGTCCCCCACCAGGGTATAATTTCTCACCTAATCAACTGTTTGTGCTTGATTTGCAACGCGCTGGCGCGCTTCCTCCCAGGTCCTCCGCTCCCATCATGGTAACCCCCAGTTCCCATTCGCGTTTTTTATATTGCACGTCTTTCGCACCTCACCCATTCGTCTCTGCCTGCGGTTGTCGCCCATTCTACTCGGTCTGTTACTCTCGCTAAGAGCAAATCCCGGCCATTTTTTCCTAAGGGTCAGGGCCGATTTTCTGATTGTCGCTTTCCCCTGTGCCTAACACCGATTGCTGACCCATCCTTTTACGAAATTATACACACACACACACACACACACATAGAGAGAGAGAGAGAGATCTGCTCAAGAATACCTGCCCCGTCACTGGTGACCTACCTTTTGCATACTTCTTCCCGTCCCCTGTATAGACGTGAGTTTACACGCGCGAAGTTACTTGGTCTTTTACTTAATACTTCCCCGATTATTTGTCTTAAGGACTACCTTTGTAAGCACTCACACATCTCTGTTTACGTATAAATAAACTACTATATTCTCTACCGTCTGGCTGTGATAGTAGAAAGATTGTGACTAAAACGGTGGTGTGGTTGGCTCTGAGGGTGCTGCTATCATCCGAGCTGTAGCAGTAGTAGTAGTGTATGCCAACCACCCGACACCGTCCCGCACAAATTGTTTCTTACGATTAAACATATCGTTTTCCGGCCGTTCTGCGCCTATGGGGAATAAGAAGATGAGGCGCAAAACTGCTTCACATTTCCTTGCATGAGTTGAAAGTGAAAGGAGGGGAGGGGGGAGTGAGGGTTGTGCTCATAAAGTTGGAGAGAGAGAGACGCCTCGTTCCAAAATTTTCAGCCAAAAATGTGCTCCACACACCGTGAATTCAATTAGGCATACAGTTCACGTACCACCGGAAGATCGAAAACTATGCATAATGACCAAAGACTGCAACCGTTGACGCCCTGAAGATTCATCCTTGACTGAGTCGTAGAATGTAGGCCAACTTGGACTACCTTCGAGACGGTGCCAGCGTCCTCTACTGATGGCGTCCTTATTGTAGTTCGAGTAAACAATTAGGTGTAAAAATGTATGCAAGATGTGCGAAATAGGCCAGCTGGGGTAGTAAGAAAGTTGAAATGCGAACGGAGAGCAGAAACATGGTGGGGCACTTTCAAGAGCCTGCTTCATAACCGTGCCGTGTGAGTTAGGGCAGTAACAGTTGCTGCCATATAGTATCTAAGACGGACTCTAGAGGTACGGACGTAAGTAAAGCACTCATTGCGCTTTACAGAGGGCAAACGGAAGTTCTCCGGGGTGCATTTTCGACAATAAGATGTCACTAGAATAACTCTTGACGTTGACATCGCACGGAGGGTTTAATGTACCTTGTGCGTGCAGTAGAGTAAAATAAAAAAACAATTTTTCAGCATCATCCTCCCTCCCAGTTCCCGTGACAAAACTGCACTCCGAAAGCCGGAGGAAATATCCGACGTAAGCACAGGCGAGGCATCTTTCCAGGTAAATATCTACCAGGATGCGCTGCTGATTCACTTTCTACATAGAATAACACGTGTAGGTTTTTGATTTCCTCGGAAATTAATTTCCTACTTGGGGTAAATCCACTTACTCTACGTTCTATAGGCGCAGATCAACGGTGCAATAATGTCATCTGACCGATGAATGACGAGAGCCCATGAACCGGTCTTAGCCCGCTTCGATGGCCTCTCCAAGGTGCACAAGGAGGGCGCTCCTCTCCGACCCATTTTATCACTGAAAGCCACTCAAATATACGTTTTTACGCTTACTTACTGTTCATCTGAGATTAGAATCAAAGTGTTCCAACCACATACGGATTTGCCAAGTGGTTGTTTTGGCGCCTCAAAATTCTGACGGCTGATTCCGAGACCATGTTCCGCTCATCAACACAATTCCTAGAGAAGCTTAAAGGGGTCAGTCTCCTGCTAGGTGATATCATGGTTTCCTTCGACATCAAGTCCCTTTTTACTTCTATCCCTCAGGATCTGGAAGTTGAGACCGTCGAACTACTCCTACGAAGCAAATGCGATGAGACGGAGAATGACATTGGACATGTCTAAATCCCACAGCCTCTGAAATTCTGCCTCAGGACGTACTTCACGTTTGACGGAACAATCTACGAGCACATGGGTTCACCGACTTCGGGACTGATAGCCGAGGCGGTCCTACAACGGCTGGAGTCGCTGGTCATCCAACACCGCAGACCGAAATTCTGGACGCGGTATGTGGATGACACCTTCGTCATCATCGAACGGGATCAGATGCTCACGTTCAAAGAACGTCTCGACAGCGTCGTCCTGGACTTACAATTTACGATCGAAGAAGAAGAAAACAACCAGCTGGCCTTCCTTGATGTCCTGTTTTGTCGCAAAGATAGTGGTGACCTGAAGAATCAATTATTCAGGAAAGCGAAAAACAAGATGCAAGTATTGAATTACAACAGCAACCACCCAATCAGTCACAAATGCTGTTGCATAGGGATGCTATATCAGTGTGTTGAGATGCACTGCGGCGAGCCAGAAGACAAAGTTGCCGAATTATAATACCTCAGACGGGTGTCCAGAGAAAATAGCTACCTGCGCAACTTCTTTAATCGGTGCTTGCGCCAAGAAGCTGTCCAACATAATCGCACCGATCCCAAAATTTGGCGAGTGATCCCGTACGTCAAAAACGTCTCGGAGATGTAGGCCGTCTTCTCACACCACTTGGAGTTTGAGTCGCACACAGGCCGGAGGCGACCATAAGACGTCAGCTAATGAAACCGAAAGACCCAGTACCATAATTAAAAACATCTGGAGTCGTCTACAGGACCTGGTGCAGTTACAGACAAAGAAACTATGCTGGAGAAACTGGCCAACTTCTTAAGACACGAATTGCCGAACACGTGGCAGCAGTGTGGCGAAATGATACCAATTCTCAAGTTGCGGCTCATTTGACGACACCCGGCCACAAATTCAAATTTAAGGACACCGACATTTTTGAAAGATGTGACCATCGGGTAAGCCGAGAATAACTTAAGTCATGGTTCACGGGCCCCCAATCTATAAAGAAGTGCAACGATTTGCCCAATCCAAATTTGGTGTTGCGACTCAATTTGACCAAAGCAAGTCGCCACTTGGGGAACGCATAGGCCAACGCGTCGTCTTACGCCAATACTGTAAAGCCAGACGGCCGAGTAATCGTCACGTCCATTTCTGCTACGCACGATGAAAGTTCAGCAGGTCAGTGCTCGCACGCCGGTCAACAAACTACCAACGCGCAAGAAAGCAATAACCGTTAATTGTCGTTATATGTTTGTAGTAATGACTGTATTCTATAAATATTTCAAATTCCTGTCCATAGCTTACCTGTATCTGCTATTGATTTCTGCGTATGTCTCTGATGACGAATCCGCGATGGATCTCGAAACGTCAGGTGAATAAAATTGTTGTCCCAGCGATCATGTGGTCTTCTTCTCAAGAACTTCCTGGGACTCGTATTTTCGCTTTTACTAGTGGATGTAATTTTTTAGGCCAAGGTCCATCAGCCTTAGCAGGCTAACCGCGTATACTTATCTGCAGTTAGATACTTCAAGTTTGAGGTTAATTTCCGATGAAAAAAAGCTGCAGTTTCAAAATTGCTGAAGGGCAAACTGATGAGCTGGGCCTCTCGCAGATGTGCCATGTAGCGCCAGAATAACGGCAAAATGCGAGTGTCTATGCTTTTAGCTAGTGCCTGTGCTGCCAGTGGAGCAAATAGTTATGTAGAACCTCACTTCTTATACTCAGTCACACATACGAGAGTTCATTGATCGTGACCGGACATTGTACTTACTTGTACGTGTTATAGCTGTGATTATGCCTGATCTAGCCGGCCTCAATGATGTCACGGACGGTACCTCTCCATGCGTGACGCCTGGCGGCAGCGGATCGGGAGAGCTCCACCCAGTCTCTTCTCCAGCGACGGAGACCGAAGATAGAAGGTCCAAGAACTGCTTTCATGCCTTCATGGACGGTGTCAAGCCAAGTCTTCACTTGCCCTCCTCTTCGACGCCTCAGGTGGGCTGCGATGCCAAGTCGAGGGCAGCATAGCTAAACTCGTGGGACGGACGACGGAGAATATGTCCAAACCACCTCAGTTGCCTTTCTTGAATGGCATAAGATATCCTCGCGATACGATCGCAGTGGGTGCGGACTGCCTCATTGGAGCTGAAGTCTCTATACTTAACTCGCAGGATGGTCCTCAGACATCGGTGGTCAAAGACCTCCAGTCGTCGCTCATATTTAGCGCGCACAGTCTAGCATTCACATACAGAGAGGAGGACTGTCCGGATGGATGCACGGCATCCATGAATCTTCGTGGTGATGGAGGTGTCGCGTCGGATCCATAGGCGCTATCGAAGAATTGAGAAAACCCAACGAGCAGCATTTATATGGGAGACAATGTCGTCCTTGCTCTGCCCATTCGGTAGAAGCCTCGCCCCGAGGTATTTAAAGCTGTCTACTTCTTAATCGGACATTGCCCACTAGTTGTACATAATCGATCCTAGCCACGAAACATGTTTAGGAAAAGGGGATTTTCGTCATAATGTAAGGGATGAAAGCAGCTGCAGCAGCAGCAGTATCGTCGGTCTTCTCACATATTTTGTACTGTTGATAAAAGCAGAATATAAGTAAAACGGGATGCAATGGCTGAATGGGCATTTTAGTTCTATCAACGCGCACCAAAAGGAATGGTGGAAACACGGTTAGTTTATTTGCTACGGTTGGCATCTGAAGTTTCCGGGTCATACGCCCTAGGGGCTCAGCTATGCATAAGCGTAAACAGGCTCTGCACACGTAGATAACATCACATAATTGGTTGGCATATCTAGCAGCTGCAGACTGTCTACGAAAACAGGTATGTTTTGCTCTACATAAAAACCGGTTTTTCGTGTTTTTTCAATGTTGTCTATCACATAGCCCGGCTGCCCCAGCTGTGTCGTTTCCACAGCACGCGCAATGTTTTGTAAATAAAGTGGGGCCTCGGGTGATGAGCAGGTCCATCTACGAGCATTTCAGGTAACGGGCTAACCACTTGCAGAACACTTGTTCCGATTGACGAGCTTTTGCTCAGTAAACGAGCTGCCAGTGTGTGTGCGTGTGTCCACCGTTGAATCTTACTCCCAGGGCATGAAACCTCGGTTGCCTGCAGCCAATCAGTGAACTGCTGCAGTTTGGTTGGCTACCTCTTACAAGATGAGTGTTTCACGTGACGAGCTTAGTGCCGAAACGGATTTAAGTCGTTAACAGAGGTCCCATTGTATGCATAGGCAGTAAGTGACAGTTGAATGAGAAGCCAAGGCAACTCATTCAATTATGCTTTCCACTCAGACTTGATCTTCGGAATGAGATTCCTAACAAGGACAAGGGAAGCTGGATTGGTCAGCTCTGACTCATTAGCCGCAATGCCAACCCCTGAGGCTCGAACCCTTGTTATATGGGATATTATTCAAATGTTCTAGCTATGGATTCGATGTCCTGTTGATTGCTATCGGGTATATTAAGACTGGTAGATGAGCACTTGTAGGGACCCAACTCCGCATGCAACGCTCAATCTCTCGCGACTATGGCACGTGCACATCAGTGCCTGCCGACCCCAATCTGGTCTGGTCAATCAGTCCCCTGAGGCTGAACCCCATATGACCTCTCTAGAGGCGCTAGACGACTCCCACGGTCCCACACTTCAAATGCCAGTCCTCGCGGCTACGGACGCAGGTTCGTCCGGCTGCTAGCTTCATGCAGCCCATACTTTCCTAACTTTGTACAGAATAGTCTATTCCTCCCACCTGGTGTCCCACTTCTACGCATTACACACGGACACGGGCTTGAAGACCGCATCGGCAAGGGTCTTCCCTATTAACTTTAGGCACTGCGATAGGCTCACTGATAACGTTACGGCACCTTTTCGTCCCATTTTGCTTTGGAGCTCGATCTAGGGCCCCGTGGGCAGTCGCTCCGAAACTGGTAACATAACCGACAAGGGCAAGGAAGATTGAAATGGCAATTTCTCGATTATTAACCGTCATTAGTCACTCATACCCCATCCCAGGTATGCAAATCCTGGGGCTCGAACTGGTTGTTAGGCCACAAAGCCTAGGTAGCACAATGGGACACTATTGGCGAGGCTCTCTGCCATAGTTTATCTCCTAAAATGCCATTTATGTAAAGGGCATTTCAGAATGCAGTATAATTGCTACCCAAGGCTGACAGCAGGTGATCTAACAATTCACAAATGAGCACAGAACGTAACTTTCGACGATTATGTATGGACACAGGTCCTCGAACTTGGCATTTCTTTATTAACCTAACTCAATCCCACCAAGGCCGTCGAGCTTTTCACAATTGGGTGACATGTCTTATATAGAGCTGCTCAAATAGTCATCAAGTTAATGGATTCTTGTAGTTATGTGGTTTATTCTAGATTGGTTGCTTAGGCGATTTTGCTGAGACAATCACTTTGCTGTATCAGAAAGTATGGATTCCATAAGTTTCAGCAGGTTCGGTGGACAACTCAGCCAAAATGTGATTGAACTCACGGCCGGGGATCTCGTAGTTCACAGGTTCGAACGCTGGCTGTACATAATTTCTGCACTTACTGTCGTGGGCTCGAAACCCCACTGAGTTCGCGGTGTCGGAGGATTTGTGTTACTGTGTCCAAAATCTATATTGTTATTTTTACTGAATGCCCCTTCTTGAAATTTGTCGATTACAATGATAGATTTTAGGTAATGCCAACAATCGAAACTTACTCCTAACGAATTACTCCTGGTCTGAAGTAAGGACTGACTCTGTTAAGTTTACCAGCAGGTTTTGAAGTACTCGTTGAGCCCTACGCAAATGAAGAGACTGGTATCCCTTTCCGGTTGAAAATAATGCACCAAAACATTTGCGTGAAAGTTATATAGAGTTAAATCCCAGTAATTGTCTATTCCTCTTTAATTACGTCGTCTGTGAAGGACATCTTTACAACAGCCAGTATGGCTTAATACGCAAGACAGGACATTTTAAATGGGCTGCCATCGAGCTTAATACTGCTAACTCTTTAGACACCACATTAGGCCTTGCTCTTCAAGAATTTGTGACAGGGATAAATTGAAAGTTTTAAAATAAAATTCACTTATGTGTTCTTTTATAGCCTGAGATGGAAACTTAGGTGTGAGGCTGGCACCACATATCTATCAAGATACGTTCCAATTTATCAATTGCATCAAGGACATGAACTTGAACGGCATGATGATGATCTCCCTAGACGTCTCATCACTGTTTACAAATGTTCCAGTAACAGAAACAGTCGACTATATCTGCGACTTCGTAGTGGCAAATCAAATAGGCGTAGGAATACCATCTGACGTATTAAGGGAACTATTACTCAAATGCACATTAAATGTGCAATTCCTTTTTGACAACCAACTACACAGACAAATAGAGGGCGTCGCTATGGGCTCCTCTCTCGGGCCTCTCTTGGCCAACATCTTCATGGGCAAACTGGAAAAATTTCAACTCAACAAGCAGATCCATGAGATCCACTATGGCCGATATGTCGATGATATCTTCGCCATCGCCCCAGCAGATACTGATGTAAATGCACTTCTACATACTGTTAATCAAGCACACCCCTCCATTAAATTCACCTTGGAGGTGGAGACGGCAGGTTCGCTTCCTTTCTTGGATGTCCTCCTAAGTCGAAGACCTGACGGTAGCATCCAAAGGAGCGTTTACCGAAAGAAAACCTGGTCCGGACAGTATACAAACTTTAACAGCTTTGTACCTATCCAACAGAAGCCTAACCTAGTCCGCTGCTTAATGCAACGAGCCAGAAAAATCTGCTCAGCTGACACTATTGAAATGGAGCTCCAGAAACTCCAGGACGTGCTTCGAGAGAACGGATATCTAGACAGATTCATCATAAAGAATATGACGGAAAAAGGAACAAAGCCCACCACACCCACGGTGGAAAAGAAGACGCTATTCCTCAAAGTCCCTTTTCAAGGGGATGCAGCAGGCGAACTCTTAAGCAGACGCCTCAAGCAAGCCGTAGCACAAACCTTCCCAGCAGCGAAAATTCAGTTGTTATTTTCAACCAACCCGATACTGCATGGTGAGGGTAAGGATAAGCTACCAACTCAGACCACTTCTATGTGTATCTACTCATTTAATTGCTCCTGTGGAGCTGGTTATATCGGTCGCACGAGTAGGCGCTTATCTAAAAGAATACGGGAACACCTCCCGGCATGGCTAGCCAGAGGCGAGACTAAAAGCATAAAAAGTTCTATCCTCGCACACATGGTTGACACCGGACATCGTGTGGACCCAAGCGAAGCCTTTAAGGTAATTTACAAGGTCCCACCAAACTACCCAAAGTCCCTGGGTCAACGTCTGCTGGCAACAGCAGAAGCAACCGCAATCCGATTGAGGAAACCGGTTTTGTGTGCACAAAAGAATCTCGTGCAAGCCCCCAACTTGGCATGGCCAACGATTACCTAACTGGCTGCACATTTCCGCGCTCTGATTGAACCCTGCATGTAAAGAAAGACAAACTATCGATTTTTAAATTTAAACCTCCTTTGTAACTGTTTGGCCTGATGAGAAGTTACTGAAAGCGTTCGCTCGCCAAAATTGTGTTCTGAATTATCTAATGGGAATTTTTGCAACTTTAAATTGAATTATCTGATTTCGCCGGGTCTGTTAAACGCATTAAGGTGTATTTGTTTTTAAACAGAAGGTATATCTGACCGTTCGTAAGAAACGTTTACAAAACGTCCATCAAATAAAAACAACAACAACAAGGCCTTTACGGGTTGACCTGTGGTGACCTGTAGGCGAGCCTGTCCGAAGCCTACCGCTGCTAACGCGTACGTCTGCACTTAAAGGCGCCTTCTGCAACAGCCAATCAGGTCCCGCAAAAGCTAGCCTCTCAGTGGCGAATAGGACGCATGCACGCCTTGGTCGATGCAGTCTTTCCGGCCAATAACTTTTGAGGCAACCAGACAACGCACGTTCTCGTTGCTGCTGTAGCTGAAAACCGCACTTGGGATCCGGTCGATCTCCTGAGCGTACGGGCTCTCCTGAGTCAATCTTCTCTTATCTATTCTCCATTCCATTGTATAAACAATACATTCTTCCATCTACTCTGGTCTTTACGGACTTCTCTTCTGCAGTAAGTAGCCATGGTATGAAGATCGCAGTTTTTGGGTTTAACTCCCTTAACCCCTTGCGATAGACCTTCGCAGGATTTTGGACACTGAACTAACGCAGTCGTTGGCCATCACAGTATCAACAGAACCCATGAAATGCAAATGCGATGTTTCCATAGGATAGGGCAACTGACGTTCTCTTTCCATGACTTACAGTAGGTGACTTAACTCATGCACATCAAATTCGGAGAGCGACGGATCTGGCGGTCTACATGAAAAGCCATAAACAGCAAAGCGTTCATCATCATCGTAAAGGATACTTTCGGGTATAACGGCATTCACCGACGCCGACTGGACACTGTAATGTTACAAGATACTGTACCTGCTCACCCATCAAAGGAGGTATGTTTATAAGTTAGCTTGCGACTATAATCAAATTTTAGACCACGGCCAGCCTTTCCGCCTGAGGCCTGCAAAGCATTTTTATTTCTACCGCCAGTTCTGACCTCAATCCCATCGAAAACCTCTTTGCGTTAATCAAATGAGACCAGGACAAGGCAAGGAAACACTTCAATGGAGCAGAACTTGGAGTTTGCGCTTGATGATTGTATATAAAAAACCACGATTGCCAACTTAGTAATCTCTATGCCCTCCTCAGTTACACCAGTTTTAGATGCTAACGGAAAATAATTGAAGACTATTACTTTGTATCTTTATTATTTACTATTATTATTTTTTCCTTGCATTTTATGTCTCCACATTGCTGTTAGTTATATTAGGCCTTAAATAATTGACCTGCCGTGAAGTCGTTTTTTGGTTTGATGCTTTTCGATAAAATAAAGTAGTTCTTGGCTAATAAATTATACTTTATAAAGCAAACTATGCCTTCTTTTTAAGCTCGGTCGTTTCCTTAACGCAGTATAACTTGCAGGGACACAGGGTGGATGGTTTGCACACTGCGAGAGTTTTCATGTAAAGTCTATGCATTTGTATCAAATGGGAACCGAATTCTATCTGAGAGCTCGGTGCAGACTGGAACAGCGTGCTGCGTTCCAGTCTATAAACTGCTTTAAATTGTGTTTTCGACGCTGTAGATTTGATATATCAAGCTGCCTTGGCTTTGGCTTCGGATTGAAACATGATGGAATAGAGGAAGATGGGGGTAGAGATCGCGAATGTCTGATTCACTATGCAAAAAACTCATGCACAATTGATCACTGCGCTCTTGGCTGCTGAATCATAGAGTCTCAAGACTGCTCTGACATCCTCGTGAGCCTGGTCACCTGACAGGGGCTGATTCACAGTCATGTAGATCGCGAGATGGAGGGTGATTAACTGGGGCGTTCGGAAGCCAAACATTTTATTGTTCGGGTTCTCGTGGTGACTCAGTCCACGCAGACAATCATCGCACGAAGACTTACTGCTGCCCACGAATGCACACATACTGGCCGCCTACGCTCGTTTGTTTAGCCAATCCCCTGTCAAGGCCGACTCGCACAAAGGCCGCTCCAGACGTTCTGGCGATTCCTGCGGTCACCTGACTTCAGACGCGCTCCCGTGGCGTGTGGCTGCTCGCTCGTGTGACAGGCAGTTTTCTACTACTTCTTTTCCATTCCTTCTGTACAGAATAAGCTTTTCCCTCCACTCCGGCCTCCTATAACTTCTCCTCTGCTAAGAAACCGGGCCTGTAGATCGCAGTTTTCAGGGTTTGACTTACTTAACTCTCTGTGATGTTATCAATTTTGCCTACGATTTCAACGATAAACTGCCTGGTATTTTCTTTGCCATTTTGAAGTGTGGATCGGGGAGACAGAGTTTAGTTCTCTCAGACTATGGTACATCCTGTCTTGCTTTCGGATTAAAAGGGTCTCGTCGACATACGTAGCCAAATTTTCGGGATCGTCTACCCCTCTAGTATCTGTCACTGAGGAATTTGTTGAACAGCAATTAGCTCCAAATTTGGTAAAACTGTAGGCTCTAAGCAGTGTTTGTACGTAACGCAGGTCATTTAAGTTAGTTAAGCCCTGGCAACTGCGATCTTCCAGGCCCATGGTTCCTTTGCGTGAGGAGAGAAGACGGTGGGAAGGCCAGGGTGTTAGGAATAGCGTATTCTGCACAGAAGGATAGGAAAATAGATGGAAAGAGTTGTGGCTCTTGGATAACTGCAGTCCGGCTGCTGGAGGGTATCAATTCCGAAGTAACGAGAGCGTCGGGGATTGCCGTAATGCCGGCGCGTGCTTTGTTACAACAGCCAATCAAGTGGCTTCTGTCTAGACTAGCAGTCATGGCGCGACCTTGTGATCGGCAAAATATGGCATGGGCGCGCAGGACTTGCGGGCCAAAGGCGCCATCCGTCAATGTCTGATCTTGGGTTCCAAGTGGCTGCTAGGGGCCACTACATGCGCAGAGAATTACAATCATTGTGGAATCCGGGTGGTTGAAAAAAGGCAGAAGGTCCCTGTGGGAGAGATTTATTGTGCACAGCGCCCCGAGTTGCTGTCTCAGGCAGCTGTGGCCACCAGTGAAGCAAGGGCTGTGTTAACTGCGTCCAGCACTGTGACACAGAGAGAAGTGGCAGCTGTTGTAATAGGATTGCGGAACAGGTTCAGGAGTTGTCCAATTGGTGCGTATGGCAGCACGTAAGGGGCGTCGTGTTTGATGGTGTAGGTGTTATAGCCCAGTTTATTGTCACCCGAATAGTAGGCAGAAGAAGACAAGAGAGCCGTTCTGATAGGCAGTGGCTGTATTCAACTGTACACAAAGACTGTGTGGCGTGCGGGGTCTGCTGAACCATCGGAGTCGTCATTTAGCTTGTCCAGTCCGGCATATGTATATGGCTCCGGTCTTTCCAGAATATTTCTAGCGTATAGTATGCGAGCAGCGACTCTATATTCATCTCGACTACGACCACTGCCCCTGCTATGTGGGTGGTCTTCTGGTTTGCTCGACGCACGGCGCGGACGGCATGCATGTGGGCGTGACGCACCGGGGGAGCCTGGACTGCGGCCATGACGCAGTTAGTCTCTCCTTTTCGGCGACTGCTGCGAGTGCATGGAGGATTCTGCCTCCGTAACAGTAGGCTTCATCTGCCGTACCATAGACGTACGTTTGCTTTCCCGAATGTGAGCTCCTTGAAGGCGGATAAGTCCAATAGGCCTTCCTTGAAGACGTTGGTGAAATTTGAGTCTACAAGCAAGGTTCGACTGCCCGCGTCACTTACTGATCGTGGGTCTTTCTTCGTTTAGAGGAGAAGCCTTCGAAGTCGGCAGGTGAAAAGGGAGGTAGTATTGATTGGCAATGTTTTTTTTCATTTGACAGCATTCTAATACGCTTCCAGCGCTACAAAAAGAGTTTATTAGCAGAAACAGTTGGCTGACACGTATGGCCGCCTAAACAGGACACGGGGCCAGGAACCGTTCGCAATGCATGTGGCTTTGCGGTAACTTCCGAGGAAATTAGGTTTAGGATTAAGCCGACGGTTAGGAGTTAAGTTTATGGTTAGGTTTAAGATTGGAGTTAAGGTCAGAGTTGAGGTTAGTGTCCGGATGATGGAATGGGCTGATTCTTGAATGCAGCTCGTCGAACAAGACGTAATGTCCAATATTGTAATAAAAAAGGCTATAAACAGTTCAAACATTTGCTCACAACAAAAAAGAGGCCTTCAAATTGTGAATGATGGTTCAGATACACTGAGATTTTGAGGAGGAGAAGAAGGTGCGATTTCTGGGGCAAGGCTTTTATTCACGTGACGTTTTGAAAGCCTTCACGGATTATACATCTCTGAAGTATAAGCTTTCACACTTACTTCACTCTTCGAATCTGTACTACAGATAAGGTGTTAGTCTACGAGACTATGATTTCGTCTGACTTTCACTACCAGTTGTACTACGGATTACTTGCTGTTGCTACGTAGCCACATCAAAGCAGAAAAGAAAAGCCGACAAAAAGATTACCTGTTCGGGGAAACTATCCAGCTTTTGGTTTTATTTAACAAATCTGTGTGCCCAAACAGAAAGGCGCTAGAATTATTCAGCATGGACCGAGTCGAAAGATACCGCATGCCTAATCCAAAAATTTACTTTAAATTTAAGTGGAATATCTGACCGAGCTTGTAGTTCAGCATGGTTGCCCGAAAGCGAGTAACAAGAAGTTGGCGGCTTGGATCCGAGCAGCCGTAACCGTTTTGTGCTTATCCATGTTTAATGATTCCTGACGGTACGTTGGAAAAGTGAATTATTTATTAAAAAAGCTATTTATTTGAGAAGTTCGGTGTTGAAAGTACCTAGACTGCCTTTTCTACCATGACTATGTGCCAATAAACCGTATTCTCAGCACTAGTTCAAAAAAAGCCAATTTCCTGATGGCAGATGTTAAGAAATTCCTTTCGGAAAAGGCCTGCCTGCAAATACCCTTGAAACTTGAGCAGACGCTTTTCCCTCCATCCCGGGGTTTTTGAATTTTATTTGTTAACAGTGCTTGTTTAACCGGCAATATTATTTGCCCATACTGATCGCTGCTACAGCTGCTGCCAGAGCCCGAGAAATGAGGCCCAAAGCAAAGACGCAGCGGGACAACTGAGTTCCGTTAGCGGTCGGTGAACGTTAGTCAACGAGTGTTTATATCTCCAGACCTAGACTGGCAAGAATACGCCCACGGCAGAATGCTGGGCAGGGATAGTGGCACCTTTTTTATCAGTAAAACTGGCAAAACGAAATCGCCTTTGGCATGCCCACAATTGGTAAGGTTCCTGCTTTCTTTGCATAAAATGACGCGCCGTGGGTATGAATGCTAGTGTCGCAAGAAACGGGGACCAGGAGAGGGGGGAGGGGGAGAGAGCAATTAACTGAGATGAAGATATATTCATATTCTTTTCTACATAAGCATAAATATGACTTTATTATTGGTATTTTGTTTTATTCTTGCAATATACACTATACTTGACGCTTATTATCCTGCTTAATAGATAGATATAAAGACCTCCAATCACGCACACAATAATATCCGTCAGGACAAATGGATCAGACCGGAAATGTTGAGGCTGGCCGTTAAGCCAATCAAAAACGAAACAACTGTCAAAGCAAACATATTTAAATCATCCACTGTATTCCCCAAATTACAGCAGTATTCTTCACGATCTGTGTTCCTTTAGCTGCCCTCATAATAGTAAATGCAAAAACAGTTGACGGCGAATTGAACCTGATTCCATTTCGGCCGCGCCATGTGAAACTCGTCGAAACTTGTTTACCTTTGTGTCCATTTACTTAAGTTTGCGTGGTTGAAAAGACTAATTAGCATCTCCCAACGAATATCGCTCTCAATCCTCACCTCACACTTTATCAAAATGGAACAGTTGCACTCGAACGAATTCTTCGATTCTACCTACAGCCATCTATGCTACAGTGCGAGAATAGCAGATTTAGCCCTTGCTCAGCAGTTTCAGCCTCCGATACCGGTCTGCGACTGTATTTTATTTTCACTCTGTTGGCTCTCGTCTCACAACTGCCTAATTTTTCAGCGCCCTTGGCTAAGCAAACCAAACATTTGCTGTATTGACTAAGACAGGGCTAGCAGGGTCACTGGTTGTGGGCCCTATACCAACTTGCGGGCCAGTTAGACATCGCATGGGTCTATCGCGTGGTGTTAAGGCTAAGAAGGTTAACACTAGCAACTGCGATCTTCCAGGTCCAGTTTCTTGGGAGAAGAGAGAAGTCTTGGGAAGGCCAGAATAGTAGGAAGAGTGTATTCTGTACAGAGAGGTTGAAAAATAGGTAGAAGTAGATATGACACTCGGATTGGCAGGCGTCCGAGAGTGAGAGCGCGGGGCGTTCGTCGGGGCCGACAATGCTGCCTGCGGCCGCTCCCTGGTGGGGTGGAGTACATAGTGATGTCTAGTGGCAGCCACCACATTGAGGTCTTTCCAGACGGGTTGAGGCCAACCTAATAATGAGGCTAGTCTACTAACACGGGCACCTCATTGGACTGGAGGCAAGGTGCGCATGTTTGCGCCTGGTCCCAAGGGCATGGCATCAGCAGCACTAGGGTGCGATGATTCAGCGTGCGGCTGATCAAGGGTTTCATGTAGCGCTAGTGGTGACTACAAGTCCTATGGGTGTTCATGACAGTGGAATCTACTGCAATGTCATCACAACAAACCTACTGTCTGTACCTGAAAACGCCCCCATCATCAGCACTCAACCACCAGAATCGTCATTATTACTACTATCGCCGTACCACTAGCTCACTAGCCACAGCATTTTCCTGCCCTCACTGCAACCGCACGCTTGCATCACGCATTGGTCTACTCGGGTACTTGCGAAACTATTGCATTGCAACCAGCGTACTGGCGTCAGCGGCCGCAATACAAATCCATCAAATTTCCTTCACCTGCTCACACTGCCCAATGATATTACACCATGGCATAGGCGTTTCGACAACCAACGCCTTCATTGGCACAAGGTATATTTGATCCCAGGGACAGGAACTTTATTCGCTTGACGTTTCGGATTCCGCCGTGGATCCATCATCAGAAGCAATGGCAGAAACGGATAGTTCGCAAACAGGGAGTGGCAACATTTATAGGATACAGTCAGTATCCTACTGCATACCTATGGCAATTAACAGCTCCCCCTATCGAGGATATTTACCCGATTGTGTGCTAATTTCTTGATGGCCGACACACGGGTCGTGACCCGCGGAACTTTCATCACCCAAGTTGGACTTGGGCGTCATGACTGCTCAGCCATCTGATGCTGGTGTTGGAAGATGCGTTCACCTGTGCGCTCTGCGAGTGACAAATTGCTTTGGTGAAACTGAGCCCCAGAACCGAATGCGGGTTTGGCAGGTCGTTGCACTCGCTTATTGACTGGGAACCCGTAAACCATGATTCAAGCAATCAGTGCCCACATGATTGTCACTTTTCGCGAAAATTTAAGCCACATCAGATCTGAATGTGTGCCCGGGTCTTGTCAAATGAGCCGCAATTTAGAAACAGGTGTCATTCATTCTCACTGCACAGGACGTGTATAGCACACGTGGACATAATTTGCAGCCCTGTCAACCATTGCACCCAACCCCAGCACCGGATCACCGACGGGCTCGGACAGCCAACTAGTGCGAGAGGGAAGAGTAAGCGAGTGTGTGTGTGTGTGTGTGAGCGTTGCGCCCACCCCACTTCAGGCGGCCGATAGACAGGCGGTGGTCTGTTGCTGGCGGTGGGAAAGAGAATGAGATCGACCCTCAGCGCATTTAATTCCTCACTATAATCAATCTGATGCGCTTGAAACTATCGCGGTGCGCCGAAAGCCGTGGCTTGGAGGGTTGCCAACTGGCGGGATAACTCGGACACCGCAGTCGGTCCACTGTGCCTTGTTGTGTGGAGTGGCTGTCTACGGGCTGAGAATCAAATTCAATGACTCCTTCTTAAGGTGGCCTTTATGGCGCTCCCAGCTGGGAGCCTACCTAGCGAGACGTGCTGTTTGGTACGCGTGTTGAGTGTTGGTCGCGCTAGCCGTCTACGCCCCCCCTCATCTCCGGCCTTCTTGGATCTCTCTTGACAGCCGGGTCCCAGTGTGGGAGGGGTGAAAGAGTGAAGTAGATTCTCCGCGAGTCTGCTGTCACTGTATATCTCGCGGAAGCCACCGCGTTGCTTTAACTAGTTGAAGCTAATGGTGGACATCGTCGAAATTGACGGTCGAACTGTCGTGTGTGTGAGAGAGAGAGGGACAGACAGACATAGAGTCTGTGTGATCGATTGTGGGAACTCATCCCAACGGCACATAAGAACATTCCTCCCTATTCTAGATTTGACACCATTGGAAGTTCCCGCGGTTGCCCGCTCTCGCAGTCTTCAGCGCTGTCTCTCACTCACGTTGCCTTTGCCTTTCGAACACTGCGTACGGGTGTATGATAACCTTTGCCAGCGTCGTGAAACTAATCGTTATTTACGTCTTCGTCGATTGGCTGCAGTGTGCCTATGCACTTCGACCGACAGCTGTCTAGCGAGAATAGCACAGAGGGTTCAGCAAGTTAAAATCTAGCAACTGCAATCTTCAGGACCGAGTCCTTAAGAAAATTTAAGAAACAGAAGGCTTAGATGATAGGAACAGTTTATTGTGTGCAGAAAATAGTGAAAAAAAGCAGGAGTAATTTTACTGTCAGACGAGTGAGCGACAGCGCTGCATCTGAAGTGAGGTGACTGCGGGCATCACCACAACGTATGGAGCGGGCTTTGTGTGAGTCGGCTTTGACCGGTGCTTGGTCAGACGAATTGGCTCAGCGAACGGGTGTAGGTGGCGGGTGCATGCGTACTCGTTGGCGGTGGTGAGACTTGGCACAGGCTTGCCTGCGCAGTGTGAGTCGCCACAAAAACGCTTGTGGCAATTGCCTGCTGAACTTCCTCTAGCCTCAGTAAAGTTTGCATAACCTAATCCGTCTTCACCCTAAGCAGAATACTATGCTTAATTCCATTGTGTATATAGCATTCCCATTTAATTTAAAAATTGTCCTAGTGGTAAGTCAGAAGCCAATCGTACCAAATGTACTATAGTTCATGACAGACAAATAGACCAGTTGGACTTGGAGCAGCACGAAATGTCTTAACCTCATCCTTCACAGACAGGTATTCAGCGGATGATCACTTAATTGGCGCCCTAACAACTATGCAGACCTGTGAGCGATATGTGCATAGCGTTCTCAACATGTAATTCTGTGCGTCTAGAGGTTCTAATGTCGGCGACGGAGTTGACTTGCATGCTACGTTAACTGAAGTAGGCACATTTACTCGCGATCAGCCACCCTCCCCCTCATCTCTGCATGCAGTTTACGTCGTATTCTAGTTGAAGAATTGCAAAAAAATGACGAAAAATGAGCCAAGAAACGGTGACTGTCTAGTCATTTTACTTCACTTTTGGCATGCCAGAGGGCGTAGGTGATCGGCATTGTATTTCGAGATAGTCGTCGTTTTTTTCTGACTGTGTGACGACATACGTTTCAACAAGCGAACGTATCATACGCAAAAAAATCCTCCAATTCCGCTTGCAGCTACCCGTCTTCGCGGTTGTCAGCGTTGGCCTCGCCTGTTAAGCGCTGTGTGTGTGTGTGCGAATGTAGTAACCTACACCAATTTATATTTTTCTATTGACCAATTAGCTGCAGCTGGATGAAGTCTCAAGTGGATGAATTTAGAAGGGCGATTGCCCGGTAAGAACGCTCGCGGCAACTGCTTGATGAACTTCCTTTATGCTCTCTAGCCTCAGTAGTGCCTTTCAAACCCCATACGTCTTCCTCGACTTGAGACTCGTAAACCTCCTTGTTATCCACCCTTGGGACTCGACACGCTAAAAGTTGTAGCTTGGAAGTCTGCTAACTGACAAGCTGTCCCGGCCATCGTATTTATGTGAAGTTGTGGCGGTCCTATAATTATCCCCCTGTGTTCACACTTTTCGTCGCTGTCAATCTATGTGCCGCACTCGCGCGCATGTCGCCAAATTCGCCGCAGTGCCCAGCGTGACTCATGCTGCCTTTGTGCGAACCACGCAGGCGTCGCGGTCGTGACAAGCCTCAAGGTCGTCTTGATGTCTTGCTCTTGCCTAAGGCAAGTTAGGCACCTCTTGCTGATTGGCTGGCTGGCGGGCGTCCCAGCATCCCGTAACCTCTGCGCGGAGGCACAGACCAGACACACGTCAACTGGCTGATGCACTGAGCGCACCGTGTTTCTGCAGAGCCTTTTGTTAGCTCCTTTTTACTGCACACAGTCCTACCTATTTGGTCTTACTGACTTCTTGACTTGAGGAACCTTCTGTAGACGACCATCTCTCCTTTCGACACTGGTGACTCCCTCCTAACACGTTCTTCTTCAAGTCTACGATATAGACAGCTATTGACCATGGACAGTTTTCCAGCAGAAGTTCAGCGCATTTAGCACCTATTTCTGACTCTGCTAGTACCGCAACTCTTTCTCGAATGGATGAAAAGCTTATGGAGACGTGTGGATTCTCCAAAGCATCACCTGCCGCACTAAATATTACTCCAGTTGTTTCTGTGTCTCCACTCTCAGAGCTGAAAGTTAAGTTTGCACAACTTGCCGCGCAAGTAGCTTCTCTTCAACAGCAAGAAGCCTTTTCATCTGAGACCCTGCCGAGGTCATCTTCCCGGCATTTCCAGCCAACTTCATCTGGCTCCACCTCATCCGCCACCTGCCGTTATCACAACAGTTTTTGTGTTAAAGCCCCTCAGTGCATCTCTCCTTGCTCCTTTATTTCCACTCGGAGCAAACAGGAAAAGCCGGTTCATGTGAAGGTTAATTCTACCAATCTTCCTTGAATTCCTAAACCCGGTCGCACTTTCTACGTCTACGGCGGCAAAATTGGCCGACATTTCCTTATTGACACTGGCGCTTCCTCCTTCAGCAGCCAACCTTCGGTCTCCCAAACCTGGTTTCCTTCTTCAGGCCGTCAAATACTCGCCTATTGCCACTTTCGGTACCTGTTCCCTCTCGCTGGCGATTGGTTTACGGCGCCTTTTCCCGTGGGTGTTTGTAATTGCTGACGTGCCCTGTGCTATACTTGGTGCAGACTTTCTCGCCGCTTTTGGTCTTATTTTCGAATGCAGTCGTTCCCGCTTACTTGACGAGACTACGAAACTAACTATCCCAGGAGTTTCTTCATCTGAAGTGTCCCGCAAACTCGCCGTCTTGGACCCTGATTCTGGTAGTCCATTTTGCCAACTTCTTGCGGGATATCCTGGTCTCACTCGTCCCACCTTCCGTGTTTCAACACTACCCCATGACGTTGTTCCCCATATCCTGACGACTGGTCCTCCTGCCTTCTCTTGCCCTCGTCGTCTCGCGTCTGCACGACTTACTGCTGCCAAGGCCGCGTTCAAGCATATGCTCCAGATGGGTTTTGTTCGTCAATCTGAAATCCCATGGGCCTCCCCTCTTCATATGGTCTCTAAGGCTGATTCTGGCGACTGGCGGCCCTGTGGTGACTACAGGGGTTTAAACAACGTCACTATCCCGGACCGCTACCTAGTTCCGCATCTTCAGGACTTTGCCGGTGCTTTATTCGGTAAATCCGTGTTTTCGAAGATAGGCCTGGCCCGGGCCTTCCATCAGATTCCTATTGCCGCGGAGGATATTTCAAAGACAGCCGTGACAACCCCCTTTGGCCTCTTTGAATTCCTGCGTATGCCATTCGGACTTCGCAACGCTTCCCAGACCTTTCAGAGGTTTGTAGACAGAGTGCTTCTTGGCCTCTCTTTTGTCTACGCCTACATTGATGATGTCTTGGTTGCCAGCTCTACCACCGAGGACCACATGGAGCATCTTGCAACGGTGTTTGACCGCCTCCAACAATATTGCGTTGTCCTCAACCCGTCCAAGTGTGTCTTTGGCGTTCCTTCTCTTGAGTTTCTTGGACACCTAGTTGACACCAATGGCATCCGCCCTCTCCCTTCCCAGGTTGCGGATATCCGAGATTTTCTACCTCCTTCTTCAAAGCATGGTGAATTTTTACCGCCGGTTTCTTCCGAACTGTGCTGACACTATTTTGCCACTTGGGTCCCAAATGTTCGTTCGAGCTATCTGCAGATGCCCTCGCAGCTTTCAACAAGACTAAAGTTCCCCTAGCCGACACCGTCCTCTTGATGCACCCAGTTCCTGATGCTCCCATCTCACTCATGGTTGATGCCTCCAATGTTGCAGTCGGCGCGGTTCTTCAGCAGCATCTTGCAGGTCAGGCTCAGTCGTTAGCCTTCTTCTCTAGGAAGTTAAAACCTGCCGAATCGCGCTACAGCAGATTTGGACGGGAGCTCCTTGCCGTCTACCTCGCCCTGAAACACTTCCGGCACGCGCTCGAGGGCAGAGAATTCACAGTTTTTTCTGACCACAAGCTATTATCTGTTGCCCTGAAGTCACAGTCAGACAAATTGAATCCCCGGGAGATTCGCCAATTGGACTATGCTTCTCAATTCACCTCAGATATCCGCCACATCGGTGGGTCACGCAATGAGGCGGCTGAAGCACTGTCCAGGCCCTCTATCGCTCATTTGCAACTTACCCCCGGGATCGACCTCGCTGAGATGGCTGCCGAACAACGCCGTGTTGGCTCAACCTGTGACGAGGATGTTTCCGGACTCCAACTCAGGGAATTGCCACTGACGAGTGACAATGGCACCATTCATTTTGACGTTTCTAACGCCTCTTATCGAACCTTTGTGCTGCCGTCCCTTCGACGCAATATCTTCTCCTCCCTTCACAACCTTTCTCTCTCCCTGGGGGTCGAGCCACGGACAAGCTAGCTTCCTGCCGCTTTGTCTGGCCTGGGCTACACAAAGATCTGAAAAATTGAACTCGGGCTTGCCTCGCTTGTCAACGGCGTAAGGTCCACCGGCACAACAAAGCACCTATTCAGAAGAAGAAGATGCGATCACTGGAATAAAAACTCTATTTTCCTGACGTTTCGGATTCCCTATTGGCGCCTTCCCCAGTCCTGGTGCCAAGTTCAGTCACGTTCATTTGGATATCGTAGGCCCCTTGCCTCTATCCAACGGTGTTTCCTATCTCATTACTTGTGTGGATCGATTCACCCGATGGCCGGAGGCTATCCTTCTCCCAAATATCGAGGCTTCTACGTTCGTCAAAGCTTTTCTCAGTCGTTGGGTTGCCATCTTTGGCGTTCCATCTACAATCACGACTGACCGTGCTGCTCAGTTCGAGTCTAACCTCTTCTAGTCTTTACTCTCCTTTTTAGTCTGTACTCGCATCCGCACTACAGCCTATCACCCGGCTGCCAACGGGATGGTCAAGCTGTTCCACCGTCAGTTGAAGTCCTCCCTACGCGCCGCGGTCGATCCGGAGAACTGGACGGACCATCTTCCCTTGGTCTTGCTGGGTATTCGTTCCTCGTTCAAGCCGGACCTTGACTGTTCCGCCGCTGAACTGGGGTTCGGCGTCCTGTCCGACTTCCCGGTGAGCTGATCTTACCAACCCCTCCAAATGCGGTCGAGGATCCTACCAACCTCCTGCACCGTCTCCGGCAGTTTACACGGACGCTTTCTCCGTTTCCGCCCAGGCCCACTATCTCCAAGTCTTATCTCGAAAAAGACTTGGTGACCTGCCCTTATGTCTTTTTACGGTGTGATAGAGTTCGCCAGCCGCTGGAACCTCCCTATGATGGCCCGTTCCGCGATGTCTCTCGCGGTGAAAAGACCTTCCGCATCCTTCGCGGAACACGAGAGGAGGTCATGAGCGTGGACTGCCTCAAAGCTGCTGTCCCGGACATTCCGCCGGACGAGCCTTCCGGCTCCATTTCTTATACACCTCGGCCCTCTATTCCTCCATCCCGTTTGCTACCTCTTCTGTCCTTTCCATTTCCATCCACAGTTACGCCTTCCACATTAACCTCCAACATTCGCATCACAAGCCACTCTAGTACTGCGCTTCCTGCATACATTACCCGCAGTGGACGCCACGTTCACTTTCCTGACCGACTTGTTTCTCATCATTTTTAGATTTGTTTAATTCCTTCGGCGTTGTTTTCTTTACGCCGCCTTCGGTCTAGTCGGGGAGTACTGTGGTGGTCCTGTCATTATCCCCCTGTGTTCACACTTTTCGTCGCTATCAATCTATGCGCCGCACTCGCGCGCATGTGGCCAAATTCGCCGCAGCGCCCAGCGTGACTCATGCTGCCTTTGTCCGAACCACGCAGACGTCGCGGTCGTGACAAGCCTCAAGGTCGTCTTGATGTCTTGCTCTTGCCTAAGACGAGTTAGGCACCTTCTACTGATCGTCTACCGCATTGCGAAAAAACACGATGATCTAATTGCTGGCTTCTTAATTTTTTCGAAAAATTGAAATGATGAGTAGGAGGTCGTCTACTTCAACTTACCTGTAGTCCAACTTACCGTTTTAGAGTTAGATTAGTATAGTCCGCGGCGGCAGCGGGAAGCAACTTCGACTACATTTTTTCACTTTGCAATTTATTCTTAAAAGTTCTTTCTCTGCCTATCCTATTGTCCCATTTCACAAAACTCTATAACCACCGTTTTCGCAGGACAGAATGCTGGGACTAGGGGTATATGAGTGGGGCTTCACCACCTAGTTTTGCCCAAAGAGCTATGAAGATAGGTTTATAATGGGCAAATTAGGCAAACTGACGTATATGTAAGAGAATCTATGTGCGAACGGAGGGAGGGAAAAGTGGTGGCTGCATTTGAAACACCCACTCAATTGGCCAACTGAAGGGTCAGCTCCCCCGCTTTAACTTAGTATGTATGGCACTCCTGAACCTATGGGTTCACAGTCACCTCCCACCAAGGCTTAATACATATGGTAGGGACCAGACTGTGTGCAGCATACGTAGATGGGTTGTTTAGATTTGTCCGCCACTGCACCCGAAACTACTTGCGGTCATATTGGCTTTCTCTTGCCACCACAGCCAGATGGATGAGGCGGAGGGAGTGTGGACGATACTTCGCAAGTCCGCCTCACAAGAGACTGATTCATGCACAAGTTACCGATGCTGCGTCCACTTAGTAGTTGCTAGCCACGTTCGAAATGAGAGAGGGAGGAACTTTACTTTGAAAACAGAATTCCAAAAGTTTTAGCAAAAGCGTCCGCATTCATGGTGAATAAAAGTAGGCACATAAATCAAACATAACACCGGGATATCACCAGCAAAGCATAGTGGCCGAACACTTAGATTGCAACATAATGACGGATCATCCTTGAATGCGGTACAAAACTGAGAGTAAATTGGATTTTCTTCAAAATGATACTAGCGTCGTGCGCTAATGAACTCATTGTTGTGGAAACGCATGTCATCGGAGAGTCAGAAAAAATGGGGATTGTCGCAGCCAGATATAATGCCAATCTCTCTGAGAAGAAGATGCCAATCCCTGAAGATGGACTCCTGTAAGAGTTCAAAAGCTCAGAACAATAAATCGATTGATCTGGTGCTCGACAAGCCTTCGTCCTCGTCCATAGAATGTCAATCGCCGACACAATCTGCTATGCTAAGAGTGAATAAAAATGACAAGACAGTCACCGCCCCTTATCTCCTTTTTCATTATTTTTAATGTAATTCATCCACTGGAATACGGCGTAAACCGTATAAGAAGATGGGGGGGGGGGGTGCCTACTTCCGTTGAGCCAATATGCACGTAAATTTCTATGCTTCCAGAGAACGGCGGACAAACTGTTCCGAAACCTAAAAACCCTACCGGAACCAGGACTGCATTTGGCCCTGCCTAGTGGGGTCCCCACTTTCTGTGTGCTGATTGGATGAGGTAGTTCCCAAGAGGACAACCAGAGGTGATGGTGAGAGTGTGTGCGTCAGTGAAGTGGGACAGTGCGCCTAGAGAAAGAAGACACCGGCACCTGTAAGCTATTAGAGCAAAGTCACGCTCGCGCGCGCGCACCTATGCAAAGACCGGCCATGGCTATCGCGGTCAAATGATGGAGCAATAGACGTCTACTCTGAGATCCAAAGGCCAGTTAAAAAAGAGTCATGATAAAACAATGCTTATAGGATGATGATGATGCTGCTGCTGCTGCTGCTGCTGCTGCTACTACTACTACTGTTAACCTCCGCGTGGATTTCCTGCGCATTCAGTCGACACCCGTCAAGGTCGTTAACCCTGCCTACCTAACTCCTGCCAGAAGTGCGCTCGTCAGCTAGGAGAGAGAGAGAGAGAGAGAGAGAGAGAGAGAGAGAGAGAGAGAGAGAGAGAGAGAGAGAGAGAGAGAGAGAGAGAGAGAGAGAGAGAGAGAGGGAGAGAGAGAGAGAGAGAGAGAGAGAGAGAGAGAGAGAGAGAGAGAGAGAGAGAGGGAGAGAGAGAGAGAGAGAGAGAAAGGAAAGGAGTAATAAAGGCAGGATGACTAGTCCGATGTCTGGGCCAACAAGCAGGAGGAGGAGAAGTAGGCGGAGGGACTAGACAGACAGGCATGGGCGCATATTTTTTTGACCTGCATGCTTAGGCAAAACCAGTCAGATGGCTAGATGACCAGGCAGACAATGACTACTACTGAAAACTCAAATCAAGACCTCAAGGTCCACAGTCTGTCTGCTTGTCTGTCACTCGGAGACCGTGTGCAGTCTGCCATTTATTTCGCTGTTGGTCCTCTTCTTACCATGACTAAATTCGTTTGCGTGTCCCAAGAACGGGCCGCAGGGGAGAAGACAAGTCAGACCAACACGAGGACGAGGGCAGGGTATGACATGCGTTGTCTTGACTGCCAGGAGCCCATGTGCGCCATAAGAACTACCACAGGTTCGGTATAGGAAGGCTCGCCTAGGTGCAATTTGGCGCTGTGCCAGCCAACTGCACCAAACCTCAAAATCAGATGACTTACCAGCTCGGAGAACGGATAGGTGCGTGGAAGAGGAAAGTGAGAGTAAGTTTGATCTTGCGGACTCCGTCACTGGGGTACCTTGGCGCACTGCCCTCTCTCTCTCTCTCTCTCTCTCTCTCTCTCTCTCTCTAAAAAAGATGATGCATTTCTCAACTATCACGAGGCACTAATAGTCGTGGTTTTGACGACTATCAACAGACGGATTAACACTATTCTCCCAGGCCGGAGAGTCAGACTTAATAGCACCTCAATGGCATTGTCAGCCCGGTGGGAGACCAGCCGGGTACCAGCCTATTATAGGTAACACTACGGAAACCAAAAACATCAGAATCATGTGATCATTATGATTAGTATTATTATAAAAAGCTACAATATAGCAAGGAAAAAGCGCGCGATAATTTAAAAAATATAAATCAAAAATAGATTAAACAAACCAGTCCAAAGTACATAGGCCGGTGAAAGGCGAAAGGCCGGCCTTTGTACATGACCTTTAGTACATAGTTCTGGGGTTTTGGCTTCCGTAATTTTACCTATAATAGACCTTTACCGGCGGACTTTTTCGCTCCTGCACCCCCGTAATGCCTCATTCGTATAACTCTCACCACGACCAACCCCTTTACAGAAGTCAGGGTTTTTTGGCTTTCGTGGTGGTACTTATAATGCGCTATTACCAACATAGGGATGAATTAAATTGAATAAATTAATAAAATTTAAAAAAAAAACCATTACCACCGGTCGCCTATTACAGAATTCTGGGGCTTTGGCTTCCGTGGTATGACCTATAATAGGCTGTTACCCCGAGCCGTCTCCTCGTTCCCATGGAAATTCAATCCATCGTGCACGTGTGGTGGCGATAATATCGTATATACTACGAAACACTGTTAGCACACTAAACTGCGATACTCTGTTAGCACACTAAACCAATCAGCCCGCATGCCGCCGTACTGGGCCAACCACCGCGGAGATTGCCATTGGCGATGGCCGAATAGCCTGCTTAGCATCTTACAAGCCCTTGTCTCCTGCGATATTTATACTTATCATACTCCTCCGCGTGAAACTCGATCATGCGGGCTTTTAAAAATAAACCGTCATTTTATTCTTCTCTTCATTTGTATGTACATTTTATTATCGGTTGGCCCAATTGCGTCCAGTGTAAACCGAATTTTAATCCTGTTTGTTTATTCGAACTGCAATAATGAGGTCATTATTGCACAACGTTTGAAGGAAGTCAAATTTTGCCTAAGTTTTGCAACTCATTCTAGGAAGATTTGTCCCGTTGGCAATGGCAGTGTTCAGTCATTGTTTAGGTTTAGGTCTTACTAATTGCTGCTTCTCCCACCGACTGTGTCTGCCAGTTAAATCCTCCTCCTACAACTTATGCATCGAAATGCCTCTTTGTACACCAGAATCTGTGTTAGACTAGGAAGAGATCGCTCAACGGCAGGTATGCTGCTTTTAATAGACTCTGATTCCTTAGCAAGGTTGCTTAATCGTATGCGACTTCTACACTGTGAAGATGCTTAGCTGCCTAGTCATATTTTGATTTACTGTGAAACAGCTCACTCGCACCCACCGAACGTTCCGTGGGTGTCGGACAGTGTGATGCACAGTGTTTTTAATGCGTGTGTGCGTGTTAGTACGCGAATTGGAGAGATGAATTCCGTCTTGAACTAATGAGCCTACACTTCCTGCCTGCTAGTAAAATGCGGGATTTTCGTAAGAAGGAGGCTGTCCAGGAGGGGATAGCAAACAGTCAGAACAGTATGCGTGATTGTCTCAAGATCTGGTCTCCCAATCGGGGCCTCTAATGTCTCCGCAGCTACGATGCTATCAGAACAAATTGACCATCCACCCGCATTGAATCACTGAGAGCTGGTTCAAGTCTCAGTACTCAACGTTCTAGGGGTCTTGGTCGAGAGTAATACCACGTTTGTCTGAGTGTGCGTGTCAGTACACGATTGGATACAAAAAAGTATAAGTTGTCTTCTGCTAATTGGCCTGCACCGATCATGTGGCCATACCAGCATAGTCAGACTTAAAGGTATTTTAAATTGGCGAACAACGCAAATGTAAGAGCATGCGGCTTGCCCACGGAATGTCTGTCATTTATCAAACATTCCTGGCCCCCACTCCCAGGAGCACAAGGCTCCGTAGTTTGGAGAGTGAATCTGCCTATGATCCTATGCTTGGAGCAGTTCGGCTTTGGGCCATTCTGTGATTGCACAAATGTACAAGTGCAATAGAACTCGTTTTTTCCGCCTCCCACCCTCAATGGCTTATCTTTGTGAGGCACACCTGCTGTCCAGTAGCTTTGAATTAAACTGGGTATAGGGAACGTTTTTCACCAATTTCATCAATCGAGAGGGCTTATGAGCAAGTTAGATGTGCCAATTTCTCGGGAGGAACACGCTTTCATCGACCATTATTTATCATAGCAAAGTTGTCAGGATACAGCTCGCTTTCCTCCCTCCTCCCTTCGGCTGATATGACTGACTTAAGGTTGACCAAGTAAACCTTATTCTGGGCACCGAAATGGCATCTGTTCTTAGCCTACAGCAGACCACGCAGACTGTGACACTTGGGGTCAGTTCCGCTGCTCCTGTTCCCTTTTTGTAGTGTAAAATCCTGGCCAAGTGTTTATTGCAAACCGGGTGGTGTATGATGAGTGGAGTGGCACGAAGGCCCAGGCTGCATGAGCTGGGATCTGTGCCGCTACCTCCCCTCATCTCGCCGTTGTTAGAGCCTTAGTTAAGTGTTTGTTGTGGTGGTAGATTAAGTGGGATTTCCGTCGATCCAATCACTTGTGCTCGATCCGACCTTCCGTTCTCATTGTATTTATCTTGCCACCGAGCACGGCCGGATGTGGAGAAGGAGAGTGTAGTAGATGCTGCGCAGTTCTACTTTCACTTAAAACTAATTGAAGCTCAAGCTACTGCATTTGCTTCCAGTCTGCTATGAGGCACGCAGTAGGTAGCGTTGAGTGCTCCATAAATGGGCCACGTGGGAGATGCGCTGGAGCAACCTGGGGGCCAGGTCAGGGCACAGGAGGCGTTATTTGGGAAAGCGCTCCCAGAACAAATGGCAAACATGGGGGCGCGTTGGGGCATGCGAAGATACAAGCTCGCGCCCCACCAACCACCTGTGGCCTTTATAACATTCCCATTCTGCGAGGTATGCGTCAGAAGTGGTGACCCCGGCCGCGCCTCCCACCTGCGGCCGATCCCACCTCCGGTCTTCTTGAATTCGCTTTGACACCGGGCTCGGGCCGGTGGGGGACGAAGACTGCGGTAGATGCAACACAGGTCTACTATCACTTAAAAACAACTCACGCGTTAGCCACCTTCCCTGCACCACCACGCGGTGCAACACACAGTGGACATCGTCGGAACTGTCGGATATAATCCAACTCGACGATCGAACTGCCATCACCCTGTCATGAGTTGGTTGCGGCAATAATGCAGTGCTTCTTCACTTTTTGGTGTAGACGAAGGCAGTTAAGCGCGGAGTGGCTTAAGCTAATAGGGGAAGACCCTTGCGACGTTGATCTTCGGGCCCGGTTCCGTAGGGGCAGGGGGAAAGTAAGACATCAGGTGGAAGGAATAGTTTATTCCATCCAGAAGCATTGGAGGATAGGTAGGAAGAAGTGGCCTGTCGGATGAGTGCACGATCACTCGTGAGAGGGCCACGTCCGAAATGTATGAGCATGGGAGTCGTTACAAGCACCTTTGTGAGTCAGCCTCGGGGAGATGATTGGCCAGACCAGAGAGTGCGCACGTGCTACCAGTAGCGAGTGCCGAAAGGTTGACTGTTGCACGCGGACTTGGGCCACTACACTGCCCTTAGTACACAGAGGAAACTTACATCAAGGTCCCACGTCGGCAACGATCATCATAATCTACAACGAATCTAGTTTTCTCCAAGATACATCAGCTGTTTCAGAAAAGGGGATAGGAATATGTGCCAGGCGCAGGCGTAGGCAAAAGATGCGTTCGGTATGTGCGCACTTTGAAGTTCGACTTGGAGCCGATGGTGAGATGGGCCACTAGGGACGCATGTGCGTGGGTGTACGCAGGCATGCGCCGAGTTCCTTCTCAATCCGCCTGAAGGCAGCCGACCTAAAAGCACATGCGAACTGCTCACGACTGGCAGGGCTAAATATACCTCTGGTGCAGGTGTTACTATAACTTCCAGATACGTTTAATTCGAGTTAATAACCCCGCAGTTTGATTACGCCGTGTTGGCCGTTATTTCCATAAGAAAAGTAAATACACACCTGGCCACTGCGCTCCGAGAGGGTAGAACGAAAGAAACGAAGTTAAAAAAACGGCAACTTAAGGAACTGTGGTAATCCTTTGCCATATATTTATCGCTACATGCCTTTTTATGGCTATCCACTAGAATAATCACATTTATCCCTAATTGTTTAAAATGCCGTTTATTACCCCTTACGCGCTGCATTCCAACTGGCATGTGTTTTGATATCATTCGCTGATATTTGAGCCATTGACTTCATTCTTCAGTAATCAGCATAAGCAGCGAATTTATTTACAGCATGGCCGGTTTGCTTGGTTTGTCTCGACTTGTTCGATAGCGTGGGATCGCCGTACCAATTGCCGTACCTCGCTAAAGAACATCAAAATACCTTTATTTTTATGATTAAGTATAGAACCATTTGGGCCAAAAAAATCTACCTCAGTG
>JAYGXS010000002.1:33322955-33348335 GCA_036362985.1 Ligula intestinalis | reverse complement strand
GGCATAAATGAGAAGAAGAGGCGATCACGGGAACCATAGTTTTACTTTCCTGACGTTTCAAAAGCGTATATATATAAATGCGCTTTTTTGAAAGTTAAATGTCCAAATTTTTTTAAAAAATGGCTCCACTCACTGAGAATAAGGAAGAGGTGATAAAATACTCAAAATCTAAAGGTTTACGCAAAATGCACATCTATTATGAAGACAGGGCTGATTTCAACTTCTGGATTTCCGTTCCTCCACAGGTAAGCTAGCGTGCAAGGAGTGGGCGTATAGAGTGCTGATATGCCGATGTACAGCAGGGCATTTTGCGGAACTTCGAAAACTTCGCAGTCATTGGTTCAGAGCGGAGAGGATACGTGACCTCACCAAGAATGCGATCGGTAAATTGCTTGACCATTTTAAAGTGTTGCTGCATGCTAATATTGGCTAAAAAACATAGAGAACACTGACAGCAAAGGATTGTGTGGTTACATGACGCAGCTCTATTTAGTTCCGTGTAAACTCTCAATATGTACTCGATGCATTATTTGTAAACACAGATAAGTCGCATAAAATTTAATAACACCCCTATTGTCTATTATACGAGAAAATAAACAGAAAACTCCGCGACGATCCCTGTGGGCTGAAAAGAGTCTCTCATAGCATTCCTCTCAATCGCTTGCTTGAACACCTGGAAGGAGTTTATCTCCCAGGGGTAAAGTGCGCATTCCTGAAACACTGCGCGACAATCGAGATGCATTCACTGCGTGACAACTTCGGGAGAGAAAAATCAACAAGTAAGACATGGTCTTTACACCGTCTGCATAGGTCTGGACCATTCCCTAAGTACCATGCGCCGTTACGCATTGGGAAACATCCTGCTGCGATTTGCATGTCCCAAGCAGTAGTTCTATCACGGCATGCTGGCACACGTCACGGAAAGCAGGTAGGAAGTGGCTAGGGTGTTGGCATATTTTAACCTCCCACAAGTGTCAGGATAATTCCTGCACAGCCGGAGAAGTTTCAAAACACCAGAATGAGAATTTAATGCAGTACAGAGTCCTGGCAATAATATGAGAACTCAATACGCTCTTTTCATAACAGTAGAAAGAGCGACGCAAGGGGCTGTCTCCTGAGAGAGAGGGACAACTATTGTCAGCTTTTTGATTCGATTGGATGGTTCCCAAGTTTGTGGGCAACGCTGATTGGCTGCCTCAAGGCTAAATGTGCGTTCGCTCCATCCCTTGACAGACAGTGATCACGTGATCGTTGTGGCACGCGTATGCGCAGGTTCACACCGCGCCTCCCACCTGCGCCCGGTCCCGCCTCCAATCTTCTTAACTCTGCTATGCATTGGTATTCTGTGTAAACTCACACTACGGCGTGCTTCCATTCGTTATCTATGTTATGCAAAGACGGGTTACGGTTGATAAACTGTCAATAAATTTGTTGGAAGCAGAAAATCCTACTGCATACGCCTATTTTAAAGGAGGAAGAACTTCCTCGACTGCCAGAAGGATCTGAGGCACTCTAGCATCCTATGGCGGGTGATGGAGAGGATGGGAGCAAGGGTTCGTGGATGTTTGATGTTTTCGACCGTGATTTGTATCTTTGCTAAGCAGTGTTAGCCTGCAGAGGGCATGATTCCCGGTATCTGCTTAGGGCCACTTTTCTAGCCTCCTCCCTCGCTAACGGGCAAACGGTGCTACGTGCATATGCATCGGGCTGTTTTAGCATCCCAGGCGACTGCTGAACGCCACTATGGGTCACAGCTTTGTTTAACGGAAGACTGACCCAAGTTAACCTGGATCGCCTATGGGAACGCCTGTCTCCCGCTCCGTAGGATCTTTCTCACGGGGATAGGCACGGGAAGGCTGGGAATGGGAACGAAATTACCGAGTGCGTGGACGGACATACAATGCCGGGTGCCCCAAAGTCCACCGCTCGAGTGGTTACCGGGGTGTGACTGCTGAACAGAATCCAGTTTCGGGGAACCACAGATGACAGTTGGGTGCCAGTTAAAGGCCATTCCCTAATTGCAGGAGAAAATTATGCGGCCTATCACATCTGCAAGGTTTTCACCTACTTTGGCAACCCCTACTCCCTGAAAATCAACGTAACATAGAAAGGAAGTTTTATCCTACCTGGCGTTGGCATTTAAGGGTTTCCTTTTTATTTTAATATGCCTTTTCTAGCATAACTAGGTAGATCTATTCCTCTGCTATCCAACTTGAAGAAGTCGCTGGTTGTCATTAAACTATTTTGTGCTCTGTTAAAATTCTTCTTTTAAGTACTAATCTTCTACTTTATGCTACATCGGATAGGTCTTTGCAGAATGTCCTCGTATTCCATAATCCCCTAATGTTATTAGTAGCAGTCTGTTTGCAATTTAAACAGTCTGTATCTTCCTTCGTTTGCTATATGATCTGTTCGTTGATATCTACTCTTGTATTCATTACCATACTTCTAAGAATTATAAGGTTTTCTTTTAAAAGACCTTTGTTCCAGACAAGAATATCATATCAGTTGTCTTCTACAACCGGGCGTTAGCTAAACCGCACGTTAAGGTCTTACATGGTTATCTATTGTTTGCGATTAAGCCTAGAACCCAAAACTAATGCAGTTGTTGTGGACCTAGTCTTCTGTAGGATGATTCATGTACTTATCTGCGAGTTTATCCTAGCCATTAACTTTGCTCATAAATAAAACCACTTTATGATTGGTCATATTTCATTTTTTGCAGAGTTAAATAAATAATGAAGAAAGGTATGAACCCAGTCTCCGTGGTCTTTGCCAGCAATGCTGTCGGATAATCTATTGGTAGGAACACTTGCCATTTTTGCAGAAGCGAACCTTGACATCTCAAGCCAAAGAATTTCGTACAAACGAGGTAGTTTAAAAATTAATTTCGGAGTGCTTCCTTACTAACGTACGAAACTTCTCATTTCAAGGAAAGCACTGCAAAGATTCAAGAAAGAAAAGGGCTACGAAGGCGTTTATCAGGTGTCGAACTCTGGGCCATCTACCATCCTTCCGATAAACGACGAATGGGAAAGCGTCTTTTGTACCGTCACAGAAAACTAGAAGCTTTTGGAAAATCGGTCGTAGCCATGCAGCAAAAAAATACCAAGTGCACAAACTATGTAGAAGCCATCGAGACAGAAGGGTCAAGAAATCGATACCATAATGGAGCATCTGCTACTACCGGAGCACGTACAAAAGGGAAGCCTGTCATTCGGGTAAATGAGTAGACTTATACTTAGTACGATCGTATACGAAAAATATGGTCAACATAATCAGCATGATAGTGTTTCGAACACAAATGCACCAACGACGTCTCTCACTTCGGGATCGAACGCTTTAAATACTTGAGTCCCGCACCAGAATTCCCTGTATGTAAGCAATTAACCAGGAGATATTTTAAATTACACGTTCGGCGAACGCTGTCATCACCTGCTTCAAACGCCGCAGCATTTGCAAATGTCAGGCGTGTGAAGATAGATCAAATTCCTCTTAGGAAATCCTTTACACCTTTCTGGCTTCATTCAACTACTGGCGATCATGAAGTAAAACACACGAATGGCGTATGAGTCCCGCTGACATATCTGGTCTAATTGTCACTACAGAGTTTCAGGTTAGGGCCCTTTTCGATGATCGAATAAAGGCAAATAGTAAACAGTTTGGAGTTATTACTAACAGACACTGTGACGACCTTGAAAGTCATTACTGATGTATCAACCGTCAGCGATGAGGCCCAGGAAAACTGGAGATTCTCACCTTTGCTATTCAAATTTGACATCCAGATAAAGGTCGAAACGCAGGCCGATTTAGCTGCATTCGGGAATACTTAGAGTCGAAGTTACATTGAGTCAGTTTAATTGATATTTCATGATGTCAGGGCGGAAAACGCTACTGACTGGAAATAAATTAGAAATTATCCTTGTAAACCTTTTTCCTTCGGCGGTATTTCTACATTAATTGCCGTACATCGGCATGCGACTGCCTGTGTGCACTCGAGACTGGCGATTTCGTCAACAAACAGCATACCTTTGCTATTCAGTTGATAAGTTTTTTTTAGATATCATGAATTCGCCCTCTGCATACGCCAAATCGATCATACGAAATTCTAACCGGTGGACTGATTATACATAGTCCAAAATGCTTGCTATCACTAATACCACCGTGAGAGAAAATAACCAGTCCAGTCATGACAGTCAGTGACGCATGATAACGACAACTCTTGCCCCTGGAATGCCTGCGCGTGGCCGCATTGAAATTCCAATAAATCTGGCGCCGAAAACTGGAGGCAAAAAAACGGAGGTGGGGTGTGGTGCTGAGCAGTCTTCAGCCGAAAGGCCAAAAGAGCTCTGCCGATGCTAAGTTAAACGAAAAGAAAAAAGAAAACGAGTTAGGCGAAGGAGCAGACTGAAAATAAAACGTGAGGCACCGCTGTACGAATGAGTATCGTCTATGTTAAGAGCAGACGAACGCAATAGCGGTGGGTGGGTGGGGGAGAGGGGGGGAGGAGCGCCAGAACCGTTAGGACACACCCAGAGACCGCCAATCCGTCGTCCCAAGCCACACCGTATTCTCTCGTGCCGGATGCATACAATGGGTGTAAGTGTGCCAATGTCAAGGGTGGTACATCCTCGCGGATGTGGTAGTTTGGTGCGCCGTGGCCTGATGTCGGGTCAGCCGCTACGGCCCTGTTCATCTCGATGTGAGAAAGTGATGTCAGTTTTGAGTGCAGTCAGCAGGTGGTTCAGCCTTGAAGATGATTGGCCATACTGAATCGGATTAGGCAGGCAGTGGGGCTTGCGCACTTGCCAACAGCCGCGAGCGCTCGCGCGGAGTGGGGTCACTACACAACCATCGCGAACGGTGGAGACCAGCGTGTGTCCCACAGTCGGGCAGGTGCAGGAGGGTGACTTGCGCGTCAATTAGTTTATAATGATAGCGGACCTGCACAGGGTCTGGCGCATTCTCTCTCTCCTTTCCCTATCCTATGGGCCCGGTTACCAGATTAGGGTCTGGGTGAACAGTGACGGACTTGAGCGCAGTGGCTGAAGAAACCTGACATCTCAAATACTTGATTAGCGGCTGGGAACTCATCTGAGTTGGAGGGACACAGAGACCACGTTAAGAAAGAGGAGTCATTGCATTCTGACTATCCAACCTGAGCGGGGGACCGAGTTATACCTCCGATTAACAGCTTTCAAAGTCACGATTTTTATCACGCTGCAATAGGTTACAGCACCTCCGGTTTATTACTAGTGAGGAATGAGCTGAAGCGCCGCGGAGATGGAGTCCGCAGGCAGGAGGGAGTCGAGACGAATGAAGATGGGCAGATGAGCATAGTGATTATGCTTTAATTTATATTGTTTCGAGCTTCAGTTAAGGGTTCCTGCATTTGGCATGTTTGGACATGCCGTAAAGACTACATTAAGGTGTCCTTGTTATCTGGTACTCATTCCTGAGTTGGTTCACATTAGCTGAGAGAAAGACACGGCCGTTTCCACCCGACGACTGCAAAGAACAATCGCTCCGCTTGGGTGCACAGGTGTTGCGTATTTTTGTTATTCGCGAGATGGAGCATTCAACTAGGGGTTCGGGAACGTACCCGCGTGACTGTTCACCTCACACCTATTCGTCCAATTGAAATGTACTTGTTTGTCCAGGTACTAGTGCACGACAGGAAGTCCGCCCTGAACGCGCTGCTCCACAAGTGCGCTGGGTCAAAACTGGAGCGCTGTTGACTCACGGCATGCACTTTTAGGGTACGCTGAGTCTGCGTGAGGCCTTGGCTCCCACAGTACTGGCATGTGCGGTACGCCTTGGACAGATGCAGGCGCCAAGTCAGCCACCGTGCCCACTATCACCCAGTCTCGGCCGGAAAACTAGGACTGCCGAGTGAGGGAGCGACTGGGTGTTCCATTGCGCCCCCTAACCGGACCGTGTTTTAGGTACACTGGACCAACATGAAAACTAGGTCACAGCACGGCAGGCGTTATTCGGGTTACGCTCCCATGACAAATACCAAACACGGAGGCGCGTTGATGGCACGCGTAGATGCAGGCTCGCGCCGCACCGGCCACCCGCGACCTTTATGGCACTCCTGCTCCGTAGGATCTGAGTCGGGCATGACGGCTGCAGCCGTCTGCTCCCGATCTCACCTCCGTTATTCTTGACCCCGTCTTGACGCCGAACTTGTGCCGGTAAGGGAGAGATGCAGTACAGTGCAGAGTGGTAGATGGAGGATGCCATTGGCAATGGAGAGCTCAGATGCAATGTCGCCAATGGACCGGCACATGGCGAGAGCGCATGAAACGGCCCTTGCCCGCTTCAAAGGTCTCCCCAAGGTGCACAAAGGGGTTGCACCTGTGGGATATAGATGTATTTAAAGAAGTTTTAAATGAGTAGAATATAAGACATGAGTAAGTAACTCCCAGACGAGTGCACTCCAGCCATGAGTGGGCCGAAGTACAGAGTCGAATTCCGGTCGGTGTAGTCACCGGGTCTGGAGGTCTGCAACAGGCAGTAGGTCGCTGGTTCCGGGAGTGTCTGATAATGAGCAGTCACCACATTTTTGGTCCCTTTGTGACTTGGCCTCGGGAAGTGGTTTGCCAGACAAATCCGTGACCTTAATCGGAGGTTTGACCGTCTAGCGTGCACGGACTGGTAGGCGCGAAAGCTAGACACCCGGGTCTTGCCCCACAGGCATGTAAGCAAAGCATGACTTATAATAAGAGTTCGCTACACACCCCTCCGGCCAATCGTATCTCTCAAAGGAACTCCAATCTGCAGACTGGCAAAGTGGCTGTTCCGACGGCTCATATTCTTGACCGCTGATTCAGACACAGCAGTCAGATCGTCAACACAATTCTTGGAGAAACTTAAAAGGGCAAGCCTCCTGCCAAACGATGTCATGGTATCTTCTGATGTCACATCCCTTTTCATTTCTATTCCACAGGACCTGGCAGTCGAGACTAACCAACTACTCTTACGAGAGAAATAAGATAAAACAGAGAATCGCCTCGGGTACGCCCAAATCCTCCAGCTCCTAAAGTACTGTCCCAAGACGTACTTTACCTTCAACAGAACTATCTACGAGCAGGTGAAGGGCATGCCCATGGGTTCACCCTTTTCCAGACTCTTAGCTGTTGCGGTCCTGCAACAGTTGGAGACGCTAGTTTCCCGACGCCACAGACCGAAATTCTGAGCTCGGTATGTGGGCGACACCTTCGTCGTAATTGAGCGGGATCAGGTGCTGACATTCAAGAAACGTCTAAACGCCGTCTTACCGGACATTCAATTTACGATGGAGGAAACAGAAAACAACCAACTAGCCTTCCTGTATATCCTCGTTTGCCACAAAGACGGTAGTGGCCTAAAAACCAAAGTTTTTAGGAAAGCTACCAATATTATGCAAGTCCTGAACTACAACAGCAATCACCCAATCTGCCGCAAACGCAGTTCCGTAAGAGCGTTACACCGGCGCGTTGAGACACATTGCAGCGAAGTGGAAGACAAAGTTGCAGAATTAAAATATCTTCGACGAGTACTGAGAGCGAATGGTTACCCACGCAATTTTGTCAATCAATGCATACGCAAACGAGAGAAGAAGCCACGTCAAACTGATCCAAAAGTTTTGCGAGCTCTTCCGTACGTGAAGAATGTATCGGAAGCGGTCAGCTGCCTACTCACCCCACTTGGAGTTGGAGTTGCGCACAGGCCAGAATCAACCATCAGGCGCCGGGTCATGAGACCAAAAGACCCACTGTTACGGCAGGAAACGGCTGGGGTCGTTTACTGGATCTGTTGCACTTGTGGACAAAACAACTATGTCGGAGAAACCGGAAGATTACTCCGGACGCGAATGGCCGAGCATGCAGCGGCGTTGAGAAAGAAAGAATTGAGGCAAAGGTTCGCATCCCAGGTATGTGCATAGATTGAGAAGAAGCAGGTTCAATCACCGGAATCGGAGTTTTATTTGTCTGAGCTTTCGAACTCTTGCGGGAGTCCATCGTCAGAGATAAAACCGTCAACGAAAGCAAGCAACATTTATAGGGGGAAGGGACCAATTAACCGTCAACGAAAGCAAGCAACATTTAAAGGGGGAAGGGACCAATTAACCGTCAACGAAAGCAGTCAAAATTAACAGGGGGTGGGAGGTTAATTAATCGTCAAAGGAAGCAAGCGAAATTTTTACAGGGAGAAAGAGGCAATTAACCGTCAAAGAAAGCAAGCAACACATAAAAAAGGGGGGCAATTTACTGTTTACGAGAGCGAGCAAAATGTATAGAGGGAGAGATCAATTATCCGTCATAAGGGCAGGGGGGAGAAGGTAGCAGGGATGGAGGGAGGGAGGGACAGGACCATCAGTGCCATGAGTCCGGAGATACCCGCGCAGATCAACATATGAAGGCGCCAGCTCAATGCATCGCTTAACTGAGTTGTCATCCGACGCCCAAGTTTCAATCAGCTCTCGACCCATCTTGCTGCTCGTGTGGGCAATTATCCTTGCAGCTGCGAAGTTGAACTCATGACCCGCCCCGTAGGTGTGGGCGGCCACTTGCGAAGATTCATCACCCCGTCGAACAGCCGACTTGTGTTCCTGTATGCGCAAACCCAGCATGCGTCCAGTCTGTCCCATGTAATTTACGGGGCAGTTTAGACATGGTATGCGATACACCACACCCGACTGCTCACTGGGATTTAGCCGATCTTGGATCCTCATGACACGGCTGCGCATTGTAGCCTTGGGACGATGCGCAATTCCAACACCCAGTCCTGCGACAATACGCTTGGTCGCTTCTGACACGTCCTTGATAGATGGCAGCGCATACCAAATCGTGGGAGGTGGTTCTGTTTGGGTCCTCGGAGGGCGGGGCCGTAGGCATCGGTTTATGAAGGCTTTAGGATAGCCGTTCTGCATCAACTGTTCGCGCAGATGTCGAGCCTCACTAGCTCTTTCTTCAGGGTTGCTGCAGTGTGTCTGGATTCTTTTGAACAGGGTTCTCACACAGCTTCCTTTATGAGCCACCGTATGATTGCTGTGAAAACTGAGAAGCTGTCTGGTGTTTGTCGCCTTTCTGTAGACCCTCGTTTCTATCGTGCCGTCGGGAGTTCGCATGACGAGCACGTCGAGGAAGGGTAGCTGCTGATCCTTTTCTTCTTTCCGCGTGAATTGTATATCTGGGAAGATCGAGTTATGGAGATCATGGAAGCTCTGCAGCGTGTTCCTTTTGACGATAACGAACGTGTCATCAACGTAACGGCGCCAAAAGATCGGAGGCTGTTGGGTGAAAGCAATCTTTTCCAACTCCTGCAGGACCAATTCTGCTATTAGACCGGAAATTGGAGAGCCCATCGGAGTTCCCTTGATTTTTTCATAAGTTGTCCCAGCAAAGGTGAAGTAAGTCCTTTGACAAAATTCGAAGAGTCTCACGAGGTGTTCGATTTAAAGTGGACTCTGAATTTCGTCGTAACGCTCCTCAAGTCTCCTGCGCAAGACATTTCGTGCCAAACCCGGTGGAATGGATATAAATAGTGATGTCATGTTAAAGGAAACCATCATTTCGTCTGGTTCAATCCTCTGGCCCTGGAGATCTGTCAGGAATTGGGAGGCTGAACGGACAGAGTCACCAGAGTTCTGTTGGAGGATTTTTAATTTCGAGTACATCCATTTAGCCAAATTGTAAGTGGGGCTGCCTTTTAGGGCAACGATTGGCTGCAATGGAACGCTCGGTTTATGGACCTTTGGCGGACCATAGAAGCGAGCCAGGGCAGTATCTGTTGGTTTCATCAGATATCGTTCGTTCTCTGTGATCAAATTCTGGCGTTTGAATTCTCCAAGTAAGAAAGAAAGACGCCAACTCCCAGGTTGCAGCTCACTCGATGGAACCCGGCCATATTTTCAAGTTTGACGAGACCAAAATCCTCGCAAGAGGTGACAACCGCATGAGCCGCGAACTGCTGGAGTCATGGTTCCCCTAATGGCAATGTTCCGGAACCAAAGGATAGAATGGTTCCAGTGGGACCAAAGTGTAGCCTTTGGTTCCACTGCGCCGTGATTGCGAAAATAGGGCGGTATTCCGTGCGCTGGCCGGAGTAGTCTACAAGCCGTCATCGAAATCGACGGTCGAACACCCACACATGAGTTCCGCCGTCCACCTGAGAAGAACCCTACGCGCACGCACTCCTCCTGCATTTCCTACCTCCCCCTCCCCAAATACGGCGCCTGGATCGATGTCTACCTTTGGCAACTTTTGCCTGTGTATGCTTAGGGAGAAAAACCCGTGTTCAGGTCACACGCGTTCAAATAGGGGGAGGGTCTGGGGGTAGAGAGGCAGGGGGTAAGGGGGGAACTACGTGCATCAAGTGCAGTCTGTTCAGGCTCGGTTAAGCCGAATGTTTATACAGTAGTCGCCGCTTATTAAGCCCAACTCGGGCCTTGACCAAATTGGGCTTAATAAGCGGCGACAACTGCACAAACATTTGGCTTAACCGAGCCTGCTCAGACTGCAATGTCCTTAATTTCGATGATAATCATGTAACAAAACCTACACTAACCGTCGGTTGATAGGATATGTTTGTTATCATCGACTTAAACGTCAGCCCACAATCGTGAGGACGATTTGCGACTTTAAGAACACGACTTTTGTCAGCCCGCTGAATCTCTATGACATGCAGACTTCAGATCATGAATCCTCATTTCAGTTAAGGCACACGACCGGTTTCGACCACGGACCCAGAGGTCAAAAACTGAAGCTACTTTTTTTGGGAGGAACAAATGACTGAGCGTTGCATTTTCAAAATTTAAAACTTTCTTGCATCGGCTACGCAGAGTTTAGACGCGCAAACCTGAAGTACGTACATTGTGGAGGTCGTCCATCTCTCTGGCATCTCTCACGCCACGTTATATTGCCTCCACCTCTACCATATTGTCCAAATCACCCTGAAAGACCAGACTAAAACTTCACTTGTGCTCTGTATACCAATGCCTACGAGACTTGCATTTCTGCGTATTTTCCAGCGCTGCTGTCAACGCTGCGGTTGAGGTGCTCCATGCCTCAATGGTGGATGTTGACGGCAAACAAAAATAAGAGTTATATGATAGACCGCAGAGGAAAATTAGGTGTCCGACTTTGCTCTTTTCTTGTCGCTGTATGGATGTAAACTCAGCTCGGGTTAGATACCTGCTTACGGTGTGCTAAGAGCCATTTATTTATCAAGTACTTAAGCGAAGGTCACACCTTAAAGTAAATCGCCTCCATACCTGTCAGAGCATGCTACAGCAGCTAGACTTTCGCTCCATGCTTTGTGTCGACACTGCCAGCGAGAATGAATCTGGCTGCACTCCCGTGAGACTCTCGGCTACTGCTCAGACTATGTGTAATAGAAAGACCGGTTCAAATATCGTACATGCGTCACGCGCTGCCGTCCTTTAACCTCCAGCCTCTCCGTCGTATTGGGGCAATTGACAGTCAACTCCGAAGCGTATTTATTCTTCCAAATCTGACACCCACACACAAGAGCAGATCCCCTATAATTTCTCTCGAGAAGTACTATAACCCCGAGTTTGATACTTGGGGGAGCGATCCGATTTTCTACTATAGTAATGGTTGCTCGTCGTTTGTAGAGTTTAAGTAGTGCCTGTACGAGAGGGCTACAGTCCCATCACGCCCCGTTCCGTTCGGAGAAGGGGAAAGACAGTAATCGGAGTCGTTTATTCTCTACATAATTTCAGTGGTGGCCCCAACGCGCGGCAAGCGCTTGACCTGCGCGCGCGCGCGCGACTGTCCGCTAGGGTGTCGTGGGTGGGAGCGCACAGAGGTCATGTGAGCATCGGTCAGTGTCAGCTGGAGTGGGTGTTAGTAGTCTGCGGGCGCCTGTGATTGGCTGCCCCAGGATGCTGTCTGTATGCGTGACTCGGCAACTCGAGAACTGTGATCACATGGTCTCTCGTGGGCGTCATAGGCCGAAGGCGTATACGCGCTCAAGGCGCCACATTTCCTCCCCCAGACACCGAACAATTTTGAGGGAGTCAGCAACGTTGTAATTAATGCTTAAATCCAGTCTAACTGCGAGTTTGAGGGCGTGGCGATAGAAATAGGTGTTGAAACAGAGGCAAGACTGATGCTGAGGCCTGTGTTGAGGTGCAGTTGGTACATCAGCCAGAGGCTCTGATCGCGTCAACGTGTCGGTGGGTCAGCCTGTCCGACACTCTGTGCATCCCAGTGAATGATGAGCCCGAGGAGTTCGTGAGTAAAGAGTTTCGCCGTCATCTGGGTCCGAAGACTGGATAGATTGCAGGTGTCAAACGCACAGGGGTTTCAGCGAGTTAAGCACAGAAGGGAATGGACAATCGTGGAAGGGACAATGGCAAAATGCCTGTAAAGGGAAAACACCCGGTGTTGGAACGGTTGCAGGGACGGCGCTTTGCGCTGGAGTATAATGAGAGTAGGCTTGCGAGTATCTTCCTCACTCACTCTTCCACCCTCCCCCTCCCACCTGGCGTCAAGACAGAGTCAAGGAGACTGGAGATGGGAGATGGAATAGGTTACTGGCGTGGGCGGAGTCGCTCTAACGGTGCCGCCACACCTGGCTCGGATCCCAGCAGAGCAGGAATGGCATAAAGGCCATATTAAAAAGGAGCCATTGTAGCAACTCCACACAACAGACATTGGGCTGTCCGCGCGGTCGTAGTTGTCCCGTCAGTTGGCACCCTTCCAAGCCATGGCTTTTAGTGCTCCGTTAGGGTTTCAAGCGCGTAAGGTTGTTTATAGGGAGGGAAGTGCGTTGAGCTGTCACCCTCACTTTCTCCCCCACTTCAGCATCAGGCCACCATCCGAGCCTGTCCGTTCCCTGACGCGGGGATGGGCCAGGGACCAGTACCTGTGTGGCACACAAGAAGAGGGGACGAAAGATCCGAACAACCAACCTCCAGGCTGTCTGGCTCAGTGCGACCACCGGGCGACACTGTTCGACTGATCATACGCAAGTCTTCTGTTATGATTCCACTCAGACCAACATACCACTGCAGACCTCCGAAGGTAGTGGTCGCCGTCAAATCTTTCGCCGTCTGGCTCCTATGTGTGGAGGTGACGGCGGGGAGGAGGGAGGGGGGCCGGTGGTATGAAGAATGCGCGGGAGGCAGCCACATGGTCTGGATGGTGGTCAGATAGAGCACCAAGCTGTAGAAGTTGAGCTCTCGTCTTTGCCGCCATCTGGCGCACAGCTGTCAACTCAATCCGCCCGATATTGTGGGTTTATCCCGATAACGACTGCCACCAGCAGCTCACATGGTAGTCGGCTTCTCTTTTCACCCTCGCGTCAACTGTTGATGCCGCAAAGCGCATGCAGGAGGGTATCCGCTCAGATCCGAATTTAACGGTCTTATCCAAGGCCTGCCGCTGAAACCCATCGGGTTTGGGGAAGTGGGAGGAAGTCTGAGGCATCGCAAGCCTTCCCTATTACAATCTACTTCACGAAACAGCCGTTGTGCCTGAGTCATAATGCAGAACGGGACCAGTGAATCCCGTAAAAAGCCAGTGAGTGCCCAGTAACCTATGCAACTATTCCCAGTCTAAAATGTTAAGACAGCAAGCCCATGGTGCAATGAGTTACAGCGTTAGACCTGCAATAAACAGGTCGCGGGTTCGAAGCTCCGTTGGTGCACCATCTACGGTTGGATAGGACCGGCTGATGACAACTAATGAGCCAGAAATGTCAATTCCCGTTTCTCTTGTCTTTGTCGGCAAGTTTCACCCACCTAGAATCTACTAGCCGCCGAGCGACTACTGACAGGACTCGAAAGTGAGCCCCAAGGCAGAACGGGCCAAGTACGCCCCGTAACAGGTCTGTGAAAGTTCTTTAAGCTAGGCCATTGTTGCTTCTCCAGTGATAAATGCTTGGCGTCGAGTTTAATGAAGACTTAGGAGAATATTGCGATTGTCATGCTAAAGCTGACGAATCGTTTTTCAAGTTTTCATATCAACTACCAAGCCAAACCTAAAACTGTTTGACCTAAAAGGTTTACTCCAACTTAATACATTGATTTCTGAAAAGGTTCAAATAGCTGAACACACCGGCTCCTCAACGCAAATATCACCCTTCGCCTCTCTATTTTGTGGGGATAATGTTGACGTGCCAACTTGCTTGGTGACCATTGGACCGAGAGTTCGTTGGGAAGAAATAGCGGTGGCTTCGAACTCATATGTGTGACAGTGCCATGGAAGTCACATTCAGGAGGAAGCGTTGAGCCGGACTCTTGTACATTAGAGGACCGTGTCGTTCCGTCAGCCGACAGCCTCTCTAGTCATGAATATATGCGTATCGTGATAGTTCCAAAGCGCGTCAGATTTAGTGTAGCGAGGAAACCGATAAAGTGTCAGCTAAAGTCAGGATTGTGCAAAGTGGCTAGCGCAATCTAGGCGTGCCAGACACAGTATATCGTAGTAAGTCGAGTTAATGGGTAAAACCCTTGCCAATACGATCTTCAGGTTCGGATCCGTAGGGGAAGAGAAGAAGTGAGACGTCAAGTGGAAGAAAAAACTAATTGTGGGCAGAAGTAGTGCAGAATAGGTAGGAGGAAGTCGAGTGTCGGACGAGCCTATGTTCACTCGCGAGAGGGCCGTTGTCCGAAGTCCCTATGCCTGGCAGTTATCGCAGCTAGCTCTTGTGTAGGTTAGCTACAGGAAGATGATTGGCCAGACCTGATTGAGGAAGGCATTTGTGTGCGTGTGCGCACTTGACAGCCACCATGAGAGGTTAAGCGGTAGTGCAGTTTCCGGCACCTGTGATTGGCTGTTTGAAAGGCGGACTAAAAAATGTAACCACGTGACCTCATGTGTCTTGTGGAAAGTTTAAGACGCTACAGTGTCACTAAAAGTACAAAATTTGCATGGCCCATGTGACGTGTGCCGTGTGCCGTGATCGAGTCTGGCCTTCGTTGCAATTTAGCACATTTACAGCATGTTGACTTGACTCATGCAACATAACGGAAATTGAGATTATCCATTTTAGGCCCTTAAAACGTTGTAATTTTTACTTACTCACCTAACACGTTCTGCAAAATGTCCTTTCTCGCATTCACAACTAATTTTTAGGAGATTGAGGCAAATATTTGCATTCTGGGCGGGCAAACCGTCTTCTTCTTCTCCTCCTTCGTCATTTATGTTTTTCATTGATTTTATCAATCAAAGTGTTCATAACTTTACACAGAAATTGAAGTGAGTCCAAATTCGGGCAATTCCCCATGTTATAAGTTGTTCTAGGCTTAGTTTGTTTATGTGACCTTGCGTTTCTTCTGGAGGCGAGCAGTTTTATCTGGAGAGTTTTACCAAACAACTCATGCAGCACTTAAAAATTGATTTGTGGTCCGGTGTAAGCCGTAAGTACGACATTGTGTGCAAACCAAGTTACTTTTTAGAAAAATGAGCCTTTTATCGATTTATACAGAGCAGATTTGCAAGTATATGTGATTTCGTGACCGAAAGTGCAGTAATAACGACTACAAGCAGTCCATCATTCAAACTTGCCCAGATTGTTCTGATCGTTGCGAACTCATTATGAGAAACCTCCAAGCTGCCAACCAGCTAATGGTTATTTAAAATGTTTAGAATATGGATAGATTCCTTGTGAGCGGCGTAGTTTCTGCCTATATGTAACTGAAAACCAGAACGCACAAAAAATTAGCAGGTGGAAGAATGTGCAAGCAGATCCATGTCAGCTTTCCCCTGCGTTAATATTCGTAGAAAGGAGCATAAACATAAGCAAAGATAGCAAAAACGGCTGTAATATAAAGAATAAAGCAAGTTCTTATGCTTACGGCAAAAGTATTAAGATTTATCACGAAAGTAACAAAAACGGCCAACAGCGCCATTTTTTTTCTCGGTCTTACAATGTTAAAACTTAAGGTTAATAAATATGCCTCGACGAAATCCCGTACTAAAACGATTTTTAAACCAATCACTTATACGTGAAAATTTTGAAATTATTCGGAAGCCTATTCGCCATTGAATTTATTTGTTGAAACTCCGTTTTTTGGTGGGGCGATTGCAGAGATTTCTTCGAATGTGAACCAAATGACCATCTACATGGAAAAGCAGACACAAGCACTTCCTACTTTTATAAACGCTCTCCATAAATATCATATTTTGCAATTAGTGCATGACCACACATCAGTGGATTACGGAAGTATTAGAAGGTCTGACGGATTTGCTTGATTTGAGTTGACCCTCAAACCTTGTAGCTTAGCGGTTAGAGCATTGGCCTCCGGCAAAGGTCCTCTCTGATGCGCGGGCTCTAATCCCGCCAAACGCCTAAAGTTTTTTCACAATTGGGTCAACTCAGATTACGGAAGTCACTCATCCCGCTCTGCCTTGCCACTCGATCTTGAGCCCCGCCAGCAGCCACACAGCAGCTAGTATTATGGGCTAAAGCGTATTTTCGACAAAGAGCAAGGAGACTGGAATGGCCACTTCTGGCTTATTAGCCGTCATCAGCCAGCTCTACCCAACCCACATGCTACATAAGCCGAGGCTCGAACCCGTGACCTACTGGTTGTAAGTCAAAAGCTCTAACCATTGTGCTACCAGCTCGTTTTCCTGCCGATTTCAAGCTGGAATAGCACCATCGGTGGATGAACGCTTACCGATCAGCTACGGAACTCCCTCGTCCCGTTCTGCTTTGCTTAGTGAGTGTCCATCCATCTCTGTGAATATCCCCGATCTACACGGACCCAAAGCTCGATTAATAGAGTTTTGGACTACTAATTAACCGGTCGCGGGTTCTAGCATCGGGTGGTGTACCATTTCGGTTTAAGAAGGGCTGGCTGATAACGGCTAATAAGCCAGAAACTTCAATTTCAGCCTCCCTCGCCTTTGTCGGTGATGTTCATCTGCATATCACCTTTTCACGGTTTTGACAAATACACAGCGCAGTATCAATTTTTAGGAGCGTGAGATGACAAGTACTGAAAACCATAACATTTTCACCAATATTTAAAGGACAGTCCGAAACCCACCGAACCCCATCGTCGGCAAATTCACAAATAAATTTGAGGCAGAAAGCGTTCTCTTTCCATACACAAAATAATGTGTTTAGAATTGTAACTGCGAATTCTATAAAAAGTTAACACTCATTAACCCGCCTGTCACGATGTGACCTTGTGGACATTTTTACTCCTGTGACGTCTCTATCGGCGAACTGAAGTGAAATCACCTTTGCTTTGACCAGCTAAATGTCGGGCAGTACAAAAAAAACAGAAAAAATACATCATTTTTTCGCAAACTTTTGCCATACGCGACCAGACATACCACACTTGCCAGGCTACATCGAACAGCAATTCTGGGCGGAAATTCTATACAGCTACGTGTAGAAACGTATTTTTTTCAAAAAACATTCATATGCTGTTGTCGTTTTACTCATTCATTTATTTGTCCGGAAAAGCACATTGTGTACTTATAAAACTTGAGTCTACTCATGTGACACGAAATTTGCGTTTTCAACATATCTGCTTATTGGGAAAACACTTCTTCCTAATCACCGAAATAGTACTCGCAATGCTGATTGTTGCGCTTCCATTAACTTTTAAGCCCTTCATTATTCCTGTAGTGCTTCAGTGAATGCGTTCACACAGTTAAGTGAGTTTTCGTTAATTTAACCACACGTCACCTGTGAGGCTAGCTGCTGTACAGTGGGACTCGGTGTGAAGGCACAACGGACAGGAGTCGATCACTGCCACGGCCGGAACCAAACGGAACTGTGATTATGCGTACTAGAATGCACGGAACGCCTTTTGAGGGCACAGATCGCGCGCACAAGGCAGCTGGACAGTCTCTGTGCGGGGAAATTTGACTTCTGGTCGTTTTGCTTGGAGGGCGTGGGTGGGGACGACGGGGAATGACTACTTCTCATTATACTGCACGTGTCGCGCAAGGCCGCCAAAATGTACTCTCCACTGAATTGATAGGCCAAACAACGCACGTGGGCGGGTTTCCGTGTACGTGCGCACCAGCCAGAGTGGAATACACGGCTAAATCATCGTCCTTGTCACGGTCCACCTACGCAACCCTGTCATGTGACTGTACGCTTGTGCCAACCGAGAGTGCGTCACGGCATCCAGTACGTGGGCGTCAGTAATGTGCCTCCGCTGTGTAGTAACGGTTGCTCAAGACAAAAACTTGAGGTGGACGATGGCTAGGCAATAAACACACAGGTGCATTAAAATAAAACTGGCCCGATGAGAATTTACGGAAAGCTTGCGTACGCTCGCCAACTACTCTTCTCAATGCTCTGATAGAAATCTTTGCAATTTCAAAAAAACTTATCCATAGTTTTTTGTGGATTTTTTGCTAGCGCCTCTCTTGGTGGCCTTGTGTGCCTGAACTGGCTATATATGTCCGCAAAAACCGACGATATGACTGAAAAAATCAGAAATCGATCACTGGAAGTGATTTGTTATTTAGGCATGCACAGCGGAACCCCGCTTAACGGATTTAATCCGTTCCGGCACTGAGCTTGTCATGTGCATTGTCCGCCTTGTGAAACGAAGTTCCTCATTTAAAATACCTAGTGGAAATAGAATTATTCCGTTCCACGCCCGAAAATATCAATATCAAATCTCACAATGTACGGTTAATATATGCAACTGTTATACATATCTATTTTACTGCTTATAGTTCCACTTTGCATTATGAAGAGTAGTTGCTGGCCTGAGAAAGACGAGAGGTTACGGTGTGGAGGGAGAATCCCCCCGAGTCAGGTGGGCCTTCTTTCTCTCTCTTCTTTTGGATTTCACCCCACTGGGACCGGGTTGTGGTTCATTATCACTTGCTCGTCTTTTATGTACTTATCCAAGGAATGTATCTGTTGACAATTGTTTTTGGCTTCAATCGAGGATGGCTCGAAAAGTAGGAAGCAAGTTGTCATTAAATAAGTGCGCCCACCGTGCATTCACTTCTTTACCAGGGTGATGCTTCGCCAGGAATGCGTTCACCTTTTCAAATATGTACAACACTTCCATGATCTCGCCGGAAAATTCGGCATCTTCTATTATCCCCTTCCCTCTGAGCAAAGCACTTGAACCTCCTCTTGATTGACCTCCTTCTGAAGTTCTATGACTTCATCAGTGCTCGCTTGATCATTGTGCTCATACCCAAATTCCTGCACATCAACAGCAGAGTGACAATAGTATACGCTAGATGCACTTTCGGGTCGTGCACTGATGTTGGCGCCAGCCGAGCTGTCCCCCTGTCTGTCTCACACTCATGGACGGTTCGCTGCTAGAGCTGCGCGAGTTTCGGCCCCAGTCTCGCGAGGGCTCGTAGCCAATTAAGCTGCATCAGTTCACTGATTGGCTGCAGGCGACCGAGGACCCACGCCCTGGGGGCAAGACCCAACACCAGACACAGGCACACACGCACGCACGCACGCCGACAACCCATTAACGGGGCGGAAGCTCGTCAATCGAAACAAATTTTCTTCGAGTGGCTCGCTCGTTACCTGAACTGTTCGCGGATGGGGCTACTCGTTACCCGAGGCTCCACTGCAGTCTGCCAGCAGCTACGATCAGCGAACAGCACTTTAGTTGCCAACACCTTAAGTGGGATAACCAAAAATAATATGCATAAAATTAAGTACAAATGAATTTGCCAATTATGATTATGTGAATCATTACTGGAGAGACTTATTAGCAGATCAAGGGAATTCCGTTGGGCCCCCCAGTCTCCGGCTTAGAGGAAGAAGTGGTTTTACAGGAGCTGCAAGACACGGTCTTTGTCTAACTTGAACCAGTATTTTAGCGCCGTTACGCTGACTTCAGGAAAAAAATGCTGCAAGGTTTTTAAAATATCCTCAAAGAAATGTGCACTGGTATACAGTTCACGAGGGTAGAACAATAAAACTGAAAATTGCCCTCGCTTGAAGTACTCATGAAACAAAATCCTAAGGGTGCAGTTGAGACGAGAGTTTACAGGAAGGCAATGAACATGACACAATTTCGCAGCTTTACCAGCAAGCATCCGGGATCCCATAAGAGAAGCTGTCTGGGAACGTTCGTTAAACGGATTCCAACTCATTGTAAAAAGACAGAGGAATTAGTACGCGAGTACCGGTATAGCCACGACAACTCTATGTGGGATGGCTATCCGACGGCGTTTATAAGCCGCTGCCTGTGCGTGTGGCTCCGGAGAACCCAAACAGAAACATCACCAAGGATACGGCACGCTTTGCTATACATCAGGGACTTCTCAGAGGCTACTGACGCATTGCTGCCGAATTTCACGTTTACATTTCCCAACGGCCCAAAGTCACTATGCACAGCGTGGTCATAAAGATCAAAGACTAAATCCAAAGTAGTAAGCTGGGATATTGGACCGCATCTCATGCTTAAACTGGCCTTGTAACCACAAATCTCCACTTGAAAGCATGCTCACAGTGCGCATAAAAGGACATAAGCGACCGGGCCGACGAATTATACCAAATGGCTGCCCACACCTACGAAAAGGACCATGATATCAACTTCGCGGCAGTCAAGATAACCACTCACACTGGAAGCGAAATGGACCGAGATTTGATTGAAGCGTGGGTCTGGGGTTGGAACTCAGTCAATCGATTTATCGATCTGGCGCGAAAATGCAAAGTACTTCGCAGTCACCTCTAGTCTTGCGTCCTTCATTTTGTTTGTCTTGCAGCCCCTTTAATTGTCGCTTTTTCCTTTGTTGCTACTGCAGCTTGTTTAAGTACGCGGCGGACATAGTCAAAATCACGAATGGACCTCTGCGCAAACTCGAAAGCTCAGAATAACCATAAAATGTTCCGGTGCTCCACCAGGCTTTTTTACTCATGCAAACACCTAGAACTCCAGTATTAGCATCCATTCCTATTACACAGCTGCCTGCCTTGATAGTTGTCTGAGAATAAATACAAGGAGACTGAACGGTAAGGAAGATAGAAGCTGCGACCACTCTTTGTGATATGTTTGGGTGGCAGTCGATGAAGAAGAAAACTGAGGCAATGAGACAATACAAGCGTATCGATAAGGCCGGCCGTTACTAATTCAGCAGTTACAAATTCAGCCTTCTTAAGCACCTAGACTTCGGAGGTCTTAACCTTCCGGACTATGGCACAGGGTGACCCATCGTTTATTGGCGAATAAGGCAGATGGGGCTCCACACATTTTACGAAGTTAAGTTCTAGTGTCACCAATCGGGACAGAAAGGAAAAATGTGTAGGTATTGATGGCAGCATGCTGTGTAAGAAATGATATTCTTTCCAGTCGAAACTTTAAATGATCAGGTAATCAGTTTATCAAGAACGCAAATGGCGAAACAGCGGCCACCTTCTGAGGTCAGGAGTATCGACTTTGGGGTGGCCAGTTCATTTACATGCATCTCCAAACCCTCGCGGAGCAGTCTAGAGTTACTGGACGCATTATTTGACTTGACCATTAGCTACGGATTAGTGATCCGTTATCAGAATTCGGAAAAATTCAGAGAAATAAATGGATAATCGGGATGTGTAGAATCCAAACGAGTACCTCAGTCGACGAGTACCGAACACAATCCAAAGATCAATTAATACGTTGACTACTGTCTCTTCCTACATTTTTAACTGAGAAATTTGCCAGGCCCAAAGTATTCTTCGGTCGATGTTGCTGGGTGCATAGGAAGAATTTCTAGACACTTGAAGGACTTGAACGTAAAGGGCTCAAAAGACTGGTTTGGGAATGGAAGTCTAGATATGTGCGTGTCTAAGCTTTCAAATATTGGCATATGTTAGGCCAAGCCAATTGGGGTACAAAGAATGTACGCTCCCCTGATTTCGAAAGTTGGGGGTAGTATGTGTGGTGTGATGTGCCGTCAGATGTATGCTTAGAAGTTTAGTTAACAGAAGGATGCAGTGGTAGATTTGGGTCTGACAGGTTCATCACTGTAACAGGCACTTCGTGGATGTTGACAAAAGATCCTTGCACCCGTGGGTGGAAGTGGTGCACGTCCCCATGCCTTTATTTTAGGACAAAGGAAGACTGAACAAGATGAGTGATGCAGGCCCTTAGAGGCGTTTGAGGCCATACCGAATCTTTCGCGGTGATCTAAGTCCTCTGTGAGGCGAAGATGATGCTCAGGAATGCTTTTTTTACTCAGAAGTTGCCAATATAAGTGTGGTCCTTGATCCATGGAAAGGCAGCAGTGTAGGCCGTGTAGCGGCGACACCAGGCAAGAAGGGCAAGGCCTTTCGGGCCAAGGCATTCTGAGGGTATCGTCATTGTCTCTAGGCGCAAAGTCAGGTTTCAAGAAGGTATGCAAGGAAACTAGTGAAGTTAAACCACGGGACATGAACCAGAAAGGATGACGCTAGTCAGGTGGCAGTAGGGGTTTCATGGTCTCCAGCAGTCCCACAGCCGCCAAAGTGCCGTAGAAGGAAGTTAAGACATTGTCGCTTGGGCTAATAACACTCAGTCGCCACTTTCAATCCGAATTCAGACTAAGGCCCCCGTATTGGTTCAGCGCGCCTACCGCGAGGCCCGTTTAGGGGGCATAGATCAAAGGAAAGCAAGCGCAGGAGCAGTCCTACCAAAAACAACTTCCAATTCGAACCTTCCAGCCACGTTCAGCAGGCAGTTCGGGGTTGCATGCTAGCAGCAAACCCTAAGGCTCAAGGCTAGAGTTCTGCGCGTCATTGCATGGGTGCACTCACTCACCCCGTTAGCCCGCGGGCTGTCGCATAGCAAGGGGCCCCAGACCGAGCTCCCAAAACAGGACGGGACGAGCGAACCCTGGAACTGATCGGTGGACGGCCATTTAGCATTATCCGATGTGTGCATCCACATCAGGTAGAACTGTGTTTAATCTTACGTTCCACTCCAATAAATATAAGCAAAACAAAAAAGCCTGCTTTAGGAACGACATGCAACTCTGCAAGCATTTCAGGTTAGTTCGAGTTGTCACTCACCACACCGGATTCAGTAGTGGCCTCGTCCGATCACGCAGCCCGCCTTGCGATTGGACTCGCTGCCTGTCGGGACAGTTCACGCTGTCGATAAGTTGGCTGTGGTGTGCGGACGACGGAAATAGACAACATATGAAAAAGGAGACAGCCCTGGTCGCCCGACCTATTACAATATGGATTTTTACCGCAAATGAGACCCATTTCTTCGAAAAAGAAAAACTGAAGGAGGCAGATAGATGATATAACGGATATTGTAGCGGACGCGTAGCGTCAAGACAACAAACCGTTTGCATGACCATCACCATCACGACCGACACCGCGTGACTGTTTTCCTCTTTTTTGACAGGGCATTAACGATCGTCTCATGAACCTGCATAGCGAAGACGCAAATTCGCAATCATTATCAGTGTCAATGCTCCCTAGTGATAACGCCTTAAGAAGAGGCAGGGAAGTTTTAAGAATATGCACTAATTTGCTTCTGGGTGCAGATAAATCTGCGGTGGTCGCTGTTGCCCGACTCCCTCCTAAATCGTGATGCCGCAGACGAGGTCACTCAGAGCATATGGCCCCGCGCGAAAGCATTTTTCTCACGTGCCTCTGGCCTATGCGCAACCGGATGCTAGTCAACACACACACACACACACACACACACACACACACACACACACACACACACACACACACACACACACACACACACACACACACACACACACACACACGACAGTTCCCCCGTCGATTTCGACGATGGGCACCACGCGCTCCAACAAGCCGCAGCAGGCGCTGAAGCAAGCCGCAACTGACACAAAGGCGAGCTGGGCAAGCAATACGTAAGCGACAGCTAGCAGGAGCAACGCAGAGAACTTGCGCGAGAGAAAACAGGAGTTTAGGCAGACTTGCGCAGAATCTACCCACTCGCTCGCCACTCCCACCTCCGTTTCCGGTGTAAAGACAAAGTCAATAAGACCGGGGATGAGGGAGGGTGTAGATGGCTGGCGCGATAAACACTCAGCACGCGCACACTTGACACAGCCATCTCGCTAGGTATGCTCCCGACTGCGCGGGAGCGCCATAAAGGCCACATTAAGAGGGAGCCATTGCAGCCTGACTCTCAGTCCTCCCTCTCCTCCCGTACGCACACACAGACACACGCGTACAGAAGGAGCAGCTACGTAGGGGGTCCGAGTTTTCCCGTCAGTTGGCAGACCCTCCAAGCCACGGCTTTTAGCGCACCGTGATAGATTCAGACGCATTCAGATTTATTATAGTGAGGGAAGAATCGCGCCGAGGTCGACCTCACTCTCTCCCCCACCGCATAGTGACCGCCTAGCTTTTCGGGCACCCGCAGTGGGGCCTGAAACCCAGTGGGAGCGCGAGCGCAGTCACCAGCAGGGAATCAGAAGTGAGAGAAAGTGCCAGCGCCTTCCAGGCCGCAGGGACCGTGGTTGGCTGAAGACTGGCATTGCATGTGCATACAGACCATTGGATCTCAGAAGGGTGAGAGCAGCCCTGCATGAAGCCTGGGCCAACACCCTCCTGAGAGGGGTAACCAGTCAGTCAGCGACTGAAAGGCACTACCCATGCTCCGTCGTCGGTTGGCGTCCGTGGGCGAGGCTAAAAGGAGAGCAGAGGCAACTGGTGAACTTTGCAATTGTGGACGTGCAGAGGAGAGGAAGAAGAAGAAGAAGATGAAGTAGAAGAGGAGGAGGAGGAGGAGGAGTAGCAGAAAAAGAGGAAGAAGGAGGAGGGGAAAGGACGAAGGGGAAAAGATCGAAAAAGGGAAAGAGGACGATAGGGATAGGAGGCGAGGGGGGAACGCAGACAGGCCGATAGAGAGGGGAGGAGATGAAGTATAGAAAAGAACAATGAGAGCAGAATCTCAACTTACCTTGCAGCAGAGAATCTTCAGTAGCTACTGAGGCTGCCGTTTGTGCTAAGACAGAACTGCAGGCGCCACTATTATGAGTATGATTGCGGTAAAGGAGCGAGTAATATAAACTACAGGAGATATTATGGGGCAGTAAGGCAAGACAGCGTACAACAAATTCAGCAAGAACGGCCTCCACTTGCCTGAGGGTGGAGGCACTCACCTGTGTTCGCGACAAGCTTGACGACGCAATCGTGACGCAAGGCGACTAGTGAGTGTGGCTGAGGCTGGTGGTAGGGATGTGTGAGGTGCTGAGTGTGCCGACATCACGGTCAGTGCCGCTGTCGTGAATGCGCATGTGACCTAGTAGGCCCATGCGATGAGCGAATGATCGGGGGCAGTGTGGGCAGTGAAGGCGGCGGTCTCGTCTGTGTGTCGGTGCTCCAGGCACTAATTCACCAGTCTCTGTGCGATGGATTCGCAAGTGACCGATTAGACCGATGCGTGAGGTGAATGTGCGATTGCAGTGAGGGCATATCAGGCCCTCAGAGCTGGTGGGAGGTTCAGGTGTGGAA
>JAYGXS010000002.1:33293268-33308284 GCA_036362985.1 Ligula intestinalis | reverse complement strand
GAATTGTGTAATAAGAGACTGGTAGTAATGGGAGCTATAAAGGTGAGGCAGTATGGGGGTGCAGGAGGTAAAGTAAAAGAAACGTAGGAATCAAAACGGGAAAGAGAAGGTAAACTTATCGTAAAAATCCTTGTGGGGTGCTCAAAAGGTTCTTATATACTATAGCCACCTACTTAGCTGTTTTAAGTAGGTTGAATTACCCACAATATTCCAGTTTTCAAAACACGATACGTCGACCCAGCAGGGATTTGATGATGGCATTGAACTGCAGAGTGGTCTGCGGAAGGTCACCGCATACCATAACCGCTTAAATCAGTAATCTAAGCAAAGTTGGCCTTTATAATTATCCACGGGAATAATCGCTCACTTGCAAATTTTAAGTAGGGTGATTTACACAATCATCCAACTTTCGTATTGCGCTTACCTTTTTCTAGTTGGCGTTGGCGGTACCACTAGAAAATGTACCTCAATGACCTCGCCCGAGGTTAGGGCACACTGCTCTACATATACGCGTTTGCCGTTGGTTGGGCGGGGGGGGTTATCAATGATATTAAAGCCTATTTCAGCGTCTTCTCCCAAGGTTTGAGTACGCGACCCAACTTGTCCTCGCACATTTTTAATTTTACACAAAAATCGCAATCTGTTTTGTTCCCTGGCATGCCCTGTCCGTCCTTTCCCCTAAAATTAGGTACCCGTGAGCCTGAGGGACACGCATTACTCGTTCCCCAGGCGGCCCCACAAGGAATCCCTACCCAGAATTCTTGAGTTTTTATATCCATGGTGATACCTTTAAGAAACTGTTACCTCTTCATTAAGGGCAGTCGGAAACATAAATCAAATATTATATAACTAGCCAAAGTAAATGAGTGGACATTTTATAGTAATAGTAATGAAAACCCTAACCATAATTGTCTTGGAAGCTGACGCAACGCTATCTTCATTAACGGCGCACTCATTTCATTGCACTGCCGAGAGCCAAATAAATGAGCTCTATCTTCGCGGTCATACCAACTAAGGCACAACTCCTTTCTGCGTGCCCTTTCTGGTCGCGTGTATTGCATCAGAGTATATCGCCTTCAGGGCAGAAAATGCGTCATTTGAATACTGAATGCCTTTGTTTACCACGCAACATCAACCACACACACTTTGACAACCCTGCTCCACCGAAAACGTTATTGATGTGCGAATCATATGACGCTATTGTATTTATAGACTTTTAAGAGGGAGACACCCTCACGGAGCACAACGGTCGCCCGCTCACACATGTTAAGCATTTCTTTTTGCCCCACCTAGTATCTACCTCTTTCATGTGACTACGATGCCTGTAACGATAGCACGAGCCAGTCAAAACTGTTCAAACGATTAAGCACACATACAGCACAGACGGAAATTCATGCAAAATGTCAAAATTTGCAAAAGTCTGATAATCAATCGCAAAGCGGAACCAACGCATGCACGAAAACATTGGAATAATAACGAGTAACCGTGAAATGTTACATTTAGGGTTCACCACAGCGCGCAGTAGCTGCTTGTGCTAAAAGTTTAATTAAGCACAGCCCTCAAAACCCCAATCCTTCTCTAATACGGAACCGGTAGTACAAAGGTTTAAATGGGTGGGACATATCAGGAGAGTGGGAGAAAATATAATTTAAAAAGTACAGCTTATGTAAGTAGAAATAGGAATAATCATCCAAATAACCAAAAGTTGGGGGCAATAATTAAAATGAGAAATACAACCAATAAGGAACAAGACGGCCCAATAGAGCCCAATTTATATTACCTCTATATAAACTCTATCTGCATACTTAATAAAAGAGATCTTGCAGCTTTGTGCGGTTCCTATTCCGTTTTTGATTGGCTGGCGTCACAGACTCGCACGCGCAGGCAGGCATGCGCGCCTGCCCGTATGTCAGTCACATGGGACGCGCCGCCCATCGCGCCGCACGCGCGCGCGCCTGTGCGTATGTCAATCACAGGGGGCGCGCCGCGCGTGCCTGTCCGTATTTCAGCCGCGCGGGACGCACCACCCATCACGCCGCCCCTTCGTCCGCCATCTTCAACATGGCCCTAATTTCCCTTGAGAACATCTTGGTTGGCATGGGGCGGTGAACAACTTCATACGTACGGATTCCCTCTGCTTGACAGGAGCGTTGGAAATCAGCTCCCCACTGAACTGCAGCGTGAGCTTTGTTACAATGTGACCGAGCTGACAGCATACGTTTCTCTGAACAAACCAAGGCTCCTGGTCGACCAACCGCACGCATTCAACACTATTCTTGACGGTGTCCATGGTCGCAGTAGTGGTATTCACGTTTTCTTTTTGGATGCTCCTGGTGAAACTGGCAAAACTTTCGTCCTCAAGTTGCTCCTTGCCGAACTGCACAAAGACGGTAAAATTGTTTTGGTTGTTGCATCGGCTGGTATTGCAGCGACTTTGCTTCCTGGCATTAGAACTGCTCACAGTACCTTCAAGCTTCCCTGAGGTTAGCCGACGATGGTACTGCAACATGCCAAGTAAGCACAGGCAGTGGTTCAGTTGAATTGCTGAAGCGTTGCTCAGCAATCATTTGGCACGAATGCACAATGGCAAACAGAATTGCACTGGAAGCGCTGGATAACAACTCTGCGTGATATCACAGAAAAGACCGCTCCGTTTGGTGGCATCAACATGGTTTTATCTGGCAATTTTCGTCAGACTCTACCTGCGATTCAAAGAGGTACCAGAGGTGATCAGGTAAAGTCCTGCCTGAAATATTCACCGTTATGGTCTACGGTAAAACCATTAAAAATCACAACAAATATGAGAGTGCACCTCAATGCTGACCATGAGTCAGGCGAGTTCTCCACTAATATCTTGAAGATTGGTGAAAGTAAAATCGAAACCGATGCAACTGGACGCATTCCCTTGCTTTTGCTGCAAATTTGGTGAGCAGGGGCGAAGACCTAAGAGAAAAAGTTTTCCCTTAACTCCAAACCAATTTCTCCGACGCTAAGTGGCTCTGTGAACGCGGAATTCTGGCCCCCACAAACAAATTTGTCAATGCCATCAAAGAGAGACTCACCCAACTTCTGCCAGGTGTGGAAAAACTGTACAAATCCTACGATACAGCAATTGATCCCACAGATTGCGTTAATAATCCAACTGAATTCCTGAACAGTTCGGAAATACCTTGCGTCCCTTCCCAGAAACTGATTCCAAAAGTTGGTATGCCGATCATACTCATGAGAAATCTGGACGCCCACGGCTATGCAATGGCACTAGATTGACTGTTCAGCGTCTGATGAGCTATCTGTTAGAGGCCACCATTATTACCGGTTGTGCGAAAATGGAAATCAGTATCAGCATCAGTATATTGAGGGATATGTAGGAAAAATTCCTTTGAGTGCCCTATTTGAACATATGTGCAGTGGAAGCAGAAAATTGTTTCTCAGACTGCTAGCGAGGCCAGTTGTCCTGTGTCATAGGATGAAAATAGGAGCAGACATTGAAAAAACTCCTCAGGGATTTTGAGGAGAAGAACTGTCGCTCTTGTGGGGGTAATGTCTGGGATTAAGGAGAAAAAAGGGGTTCCAATGGGGGGGGGGGCATTTCAAAGATTCCTTGGATCATCACCGTGTGGAAGCCGCGTCCTGATTCTTCCTTGCTGATTGCAGAGTCCGCTAACAGAACTGGAAAATCAGAGGCGTCCGTCCAGATCGTCGACAGTCCGCTTTGGGTCGAACCAACGGTGAATGTTTAGGCCGTCAGGTCTGGCTGATAAGATCGCTAGCGGGGTAATCGCAGTAGGCAGATAGTCAAGTAGAGTAGACCGTGGAGACCTTCGCATGAGGCTATGCGTGGGAGGGCGTTATAAATAGCAAACGTGAACTGATATAAAAACTAATACTACTGAAAAATTGAAAGTAGCATTAGAATTGTAAATTTTTCAGTTTCGGCCCATCGTGCACTGCTATATCGATCCTGTTTTCGCTTAAAACCCTCTAGCGATTCCGACATAACTATGTCCTGAGAAAGTGCATTCCACGCTCCGCCCACCCTTTTTGAGAAGAATTGTTTCCGAGCGTCCAGCCTGGTCCATGTCACCTTTAATTTGAGAGGATGACCCCTCAGATTCGTGGTGGTTGCTAATTCGAAAAAATCCCCTGATATAGGACAGCAGTCTTGAAGACGTAATATGCGGAATGCTAGTATCAGGTCCCCCCGAAGCTGCCTGTAGCGCAATGGGAACAGGTTGAGATTCGACAGTCGTGTTTCATAAGGCTGCGTGCCCTGCCCCATAACAAGTTTGGTTGCGCGCCGTTGTACCTTGTCCAGGGTTTTGATGTCTTTCGTGGCCCAGGGTCGTACGAAGATTCCGAAGACTTTTGTGAAGCACTCTTCATTGAAGGTAGAAAAAGCTCGTCTGGCGAGGTATAGGATCGACATCGCGGACTTTGCTACATTTGTGCAATGCAGTGAGAGTTTAAGCAAGGGCTTGATCTTGACTCCCAAGTCTTTCTGGGCGTTCACTTCCTTCAATGGTATGTCATTCAGTCGGTAAGCCGTGCCGTTTGAAGAACCTGTTTTGCCAACTCGAATGGTGGTGCGCTTGCTCTCATTGAACGGAAAGAGCCAGTCCGCCGACCATTTTTGAAGTCTATTTAAATTTGTCTGCAAGTGCACTTCGTCAGCCGCAGTTCGAATTACGCTCCAAATTTTGATATCATCGGCGAACATGGCGATACCGCAATCCATTTCGTGGACACAGTCGTTGATTTAGATAACAAACAAGATAGGGCCAAGAACAGAGCCTTGGGAAACACCACTTTCAACCTCAACCTTGGCTGACTGTTTGTCGCTGATGTGGACAGTTTGCGAGCGACCGATTAAGAAGCTTTTCATCCACACAAAAAGCCTACCCCTTACTCCTATGCGGCTGAGTTTATAAAGGAGGCGGTGGTGCGGCACGCTATTGAAAGCCTTTTTGAAGTCAATATAGACAGCGTGCACTGAGTTTCCACTATCGACTGCCTCAGTCCACCGTTCTAAACAGTAGAGCAAGTTTTTTAAGCAGAGCCTATCTCTACGAAAACCATGCTGAGCATCCGATAGCAGATGGTTTTGTTCCAGGAACTGCATAAGTTATTGCTTGATAATTTTTTCCATGATTTTGCATTAGATTGCAGTAAGGCTGACGGGTCGGTAGTTATTCGCTGAGACCCGGCTTCCCATCTTGTATAGCGGCGTTATCCTTGCGGATTTCCAATCTACTGGTAGGCATCCGGTCTCGAAGGAGGTTTGGAAGAGCATAGAGAGTGGTTTGGCCAACTCATTGGCGAGCTCCTTCAAAATCTTGGCTGGTACGTCGTCGGGACCTGGTAACTTAGATTCTTTTAACCTTAAGAGTTCCTTAAGAACAACAGCCTCGGGGAATTGGACAGTCTCAACTATTGTATCCGCTTCGGTGTCGTCGGTGGGGTGATCGTATGCCGTTTCCTTTGTGAAGACTGACCGGATAAATTTCAAAATATGATCAGCCTTTGCTTCATCATCTATCAAGTCTCTTCCCTCAGCGGTCCTCAGCAGGGGTATCGGATCCTTGTTTCTGGTACTCTGCTTGAGGTAACTGTAAAACAGTTTGGGGTTCACTGTGGCCTGGTTTAGCAAGTCTGCTTCGAAAGCCCGTATTGTTTTGAGAATAAGACCCTTGACCCGGTTTATCTGAGTTTTGTAGGCACTGACAGATGCAGGAGTCCTGTCTGCTAGCATTTTTTTCCACAGCTTCCGCTTTTTGTTCACTTCTATTTTTAAGGCCTGCGTAAGCCATCGCGGTCTAGTGATCACCTTTTTTCGCGAAATTGGACAGTGGCTGTCGATGAGTCTGTGCAGTGTGTTCCAGAACGCTTCCCAGTCCGCAGTTATGTTTCCAGAAAATAGAGGTTCCCACTCGGCGCGCGTGAGTTTGGACTTCATTTGATCGAAATCACCTCGCCAAATATTTCTTCTGGCTGTTGAGGGTCTGAAGAAGAAGATGCGATCACTGGAACAAGGAATTTATTTTCCTGACGTTTCGGATTCCGTCGGGTCTCTCCGGTATTGAGAATAACGAGTACTCCCATATCAGTACAACATGGTCATTTTTACCTAGTGGTGGGAGACATGACACTTCGTCGATGATGTCCTGCGATTTCGTGAGAATGAGGTCCAGACATTTGGACTGTTGGCCATCGCGCATCCTTGTCGGAAAAGTGACGTGTTGCGTGAGAAATAACTTCAGAGTCATGCTCAGAAGGCAGCTGTCGAAGGTTAGATCGGAGCTATGTGCGCAGGCCGCACCCCAGTCGATGTGAGGCGCGTTAAAGTCCCCCACAATCAGGATGTCCGATCGTGCAGTAATCTTTTCCAGATCCTCTAGCAAGGAGTTATCCACTACGGGCTCTCTTCTCGGTGGTCGGTAGAGTGTCAGTACATCGAGGTTGGGTGACCTGGTACTTTAATGGGCAACCAGATGGCCTCGGAAGTACACGCCAGTTTATCCGTTTTGTCTAAAACTGAGTCCATTTTTCACGTATGTTGCTACGCCACCGCCTTGACGACCTTCTCTGTCTTTTCTGAACAGTTGATAGCCAGGCATGGATACCTCGCCGTCGGCTACCTGTTCAGACAGCCAAGTTTCTGTTATTGAAACTATATCTGGTAATAATTCAAAGGCATGAATCTTCAGCTCGTCTAGCTTTGATAGCATACTCTGTGCATTTGTGTACATGAAAGTTAACCTTCTGTTTGCTCGAGAAGTGGTTACAGTCAGGCTCTCCCCGTCCCTTACAGGGTCGACTGTACGGGTATTCGGAGAGGATCTTTCCCGATGGAGAACAGTGGACACTGGATCACTTGGTTGTTGTAAATAACCAAATGTTTTTCACCTTCGTTCTGCCTCTGTATGGTTTTTGATTGGGCTCAATCCTCCCCCTACTGAGCCGACTGTGTGGTTATCCGGAACGGACCTATCCAAGGTGAGAACAATGGACGTTAGATCACTTGGTTGTTGTAAATAACCCAGTTTTATTCGCCCTTGCTGACCCACTCCCTCTTTTCGGAAACAAGTTGACGACGTTTGTTCCGTTCTGCAGCTGAGAACTCCTGCTGAAAAAAAACTCCCGGGTCAGAGTCTTTTATTTTAAAACGCCTAGATATAATGAGCTTGGTGTCTTGGCTTCTTGTCATGACCACTTTCAGAGGTCTGGGACGTGCCGTTCCAGTTGGGCTTTCTGGCCGTTTGCCAAGGCGGAAGGCCTTTTCGCACTCTAATGGTACATTGGGTCCCAGCATTTTGTTCATAAGCGCACGGAAGAGCTGGACATCTGCGGAATGCCAGTCCATGGGAGTGGCTGCGGTTGATTCCGTTAATCCCTGTATTATGATGCTGGCTTCTCCCTTAGTGCCATTTTTCGTGCCTACGACACTTTCGCTTGCTTGCTCGTTACTAGCTTTTGTGCTGCTATTATGACCATCTTGTGTGCGACCGGAGTCTATGGTTGATGCACTGCCCTCATTTTCTATTGTGGGCTTCGGGGTCGGGCCTGCGACACTGTCACCCACTTTCTGGTTAATAGCAGTACTGGCAGTGGATTCCGGTAGACCTTATATTGCGAAACTTTTGCCCCTATCGGTGACATTCTGCGTCCCCTCTACGCCGTCGGTCACTTCTTGGTGCAACGCTTTCGTGTTTTCCTTCGTGTCTTTGCTGACGGCAGCCTGTACTTTACGTGGCGAACCAATCATGTTTTTGTTGTCTACGGCGAGATACTTTAAACTCGCCTCAGCGGTGGCTGATTGGTCTACTGTGGAGGCCTTAAACGTAAGTATGGGCTCCCTCGTATCTGTCTCCACGGCAGCCTGCACTTTACAAAGCAAACCAATCGTGTTTTTGTTGTCTACGGCGAGATTGTTTAAACTCGCCTCAGCGGTGGCTGATTGATCAACTGTGGTGGCCTGCACTGTAAGTATGGGCTCCCTCATTTGTTTTTTCGGCGGCATCCTTCGCTTTTATCGCTTTGTGTGCGTCGGACCGCAGTTGTCTCCGTGCAAAAACTGTCTCTTTTTTCTTCTCCCAGCTCTTCTCCGATCCCCTTTCGTGCGATTTCATTAGTTTTGACCTGTGAAGAGGGTGAGACTGGTTCGTTAGGTGGACGCTTCCCTCTTCTCCTGGCCGTTTTGATGATCCTAGAACCTGAACTTTCTTGGGACGGTGGATTAGGGCTTGTTTGGGTTTGCTTCTCTTCAGTTTTAGTCGCGCTTGAACCGAGTGGCTGGTGCCTGGTAGCGACTGCCGTCAAGGCGGATTCTAGCTGCTGATTTCCACTGGCTTCATCTAGCGGCTTTAATGTGCCATGCTTGAGAAACCATGTGATAGAATCCCCTACTAAATCTATACGTGACTCCAACTTTGATATTTTCGGGCAATGTTTGCAATGTTTGTATGCCATCGGGCAATCGTTTACATTCCCCGCATTTCCATCACCCCGTCCGATACCACCTTCAATTTCCGGTGACTGCAGTTTCCCGTGAAGGTTTGCTTTGCAATGTTCATCAACAAGTCCAAGGGTCAAACCTTCAAGGTGGCTGGACTTCACCTTGAAGAATCGTGCTTTTCCCATGGCCAACTTTACGTTGCCATATGTCGAGTTGGTTCAAAGCGGCATTTATACGTCTGGGCACCTAGCGGGATTTCGAAGAATGATATTTACCATGAAGCGTTGGTCTGGCGATTAGATCTTCCACTTCCTTACGGTTCCTACTAATACCTCACTCATGACCATACATCCTGTTATTCCTTAGTCACACAAAATTCGGCTCTTTTTTCCTCCCTTGCCATTTTACTCTACCTCCATCCTTCCCGTTATTACTTTTACTTGTGTCCTCCCTACTGTTCCGGTTGCTCCTTACCACGTTCCCTCTTAATGGTTAGACACGTCACTCTCTCCGGTGCCACACTTACAGTTTTCCGTCTTTCCATACCGTTCTAAATTACTGTTTGCTTATCCTTCGTAGGTATTAATTGTTTCAAAAGGTTTAACTGCCGAGGACACTTACTTTTTCCTTCATAAAGGACAACAATAAGTAAGGAAGCCAAGGCGAAGCCAGGCTTCCGCGCTAGTATAAATTGACGAAGAAAGGCTCGTCGGAAAAAAGACATTTGTGAATTTTCAAAAAGGAGTGACCGATCCATCGTCAGATTCAATGAAAAATGCAGAAAGAGGAATAGCCAGGTTGCGCGAGAGGGCAAGCAAAGGCAGACAGGCAACCAATGTGTGAAGAGGAGACGGCAGTGGACAAACGGTTACGGTTTCATCTCTATATCAACTCTGTGTCTATGTGGATTGAACGTTGGTTTTTACCCCAACACGATAGCTTCTAAGCCAAAGAACAGCCGCATGTCGCCAACAAGGGAAACAAAAATAAAGTAAATATAAACTAAACGAAAAGGACGGTCATACTCGGAAACAACCAATGTCAACTTGGAAAAACGACGCACGCCTACTGCAACAAAGTAAGTAGACAGTTATGTGAAAAATAATTTGTAGTGGACCATAAATGTAGCTGTAATCGAACAACCGAGGGCTACTTTGTAACTTAAAAGCAATAGAAACAGTTCGAAATTTTGTTTAAAAAAATCGAATCTTCTAGGGAATACTTAAATTCAACAGACGTGAAAAATATCTATGAATTAAACCAATAACTGTAAATATAATTGTTATTTGGAATCATAGCCATCCCACTATCTTTATATCAAAATAACTTTTATTTCGCCAAATTTCTTTATGCATAGTTCAGGTATTGATTCACAATTAGCTTCAGTTATTTCTTGCGATTCCGGCGAAATTTTCGACGATTTTCAATACATTCAAGCTTCCTTTTATAAAGGTAGATTCTGTTCGATACTTACATCAAGACCTTTTAAGTTAAGGTCTCTCTTAAAAGCATTTACCAAAAACGTGAATTTTTGAATAATATTTCACACGAAGATAGTCATGTGGGTCATAGTTCTACGAATGCGAGAGAATACTCGTATTCCAGGAATGTCTATTGGTAAAGGAGACATGTGGTCGATCACTCGAACAAATTTTTTTTGTTTTTATTTTTCTGAACTTTCGAGCCTGGTCCACGGATGAGAATTCGGTCAACAGATGTGTCGAATTGGCGCCAGTGTACAGGGCCTTACGCTTTTGCAAACGATCACATCGAGATGCCCACCGCAATCAATTGGGCCAACATCATCCATAATCATCCCGCTTTCGATGCTGACGTGGCCACTTGGCGCCCAAGCCTGCATAATCCCTCTCTTCTCATCCTCCCGCCTTTTTTAATTGCCCATCCCTCCCACCATAACTATTACTTGTTTTGCTGATGATTCTATTTCTGTAAATATTTTCACCCAACTTGTCGATCTTGCCTACTGGAACAGGCTAACACAGCCCTCAGTGGCAAGTTGGCAACACACACAATTATTGATTTTCTGCACGTTCAAAATTTTAATTATTGTACACACGCCCCAAGTAGCTTCCACATTTGTTACTGTTTCTCCACCTTGGACGATGGGCTCTTGTAAGAGCTCGAAATCTCAGGAAAAGATAAATTTTGTTCCAGTGATCGACCATATGTCTCCTTTACCAATAGTTCTAAGCTATGCCAAACACCAAAACTCATTGTCGAGTAAAACGAGCGTCCACAAGAGAACTTTGCCATTATTATGCCTAAAATTAATTAGAAAATCTTCTATGATAGGTTAACGCTCTAAAAAGCTATTAACTTATATATTGTTAACTGCTAATCATCTGGCTGTCCGTTCTGTTCTGTCTGTCTGTTCTGCTTCTTAACTACGCATAAGCGGAAATTATATCGTACAAAAAAATTACCTTGTCACAGGCATTAGATTTAACAAGATTATTCTTTAGCTTTATTTTCGCAATAAAGCACGTGCATTTTTGATTACCACCCAAGTCGCCGATGTGTTCAAACAAACTATGTACATGACTTTTTTTACTGCATTTTCCGGAAAAAAACTTCAGATATCAGCAAAAAATTATTTTTAAACTGAAAATTGTTCACTACTTCTAAAAAACAATGCGATTTCTTAAACTTTGCTCCACCTGATATTCATCGAATTGTGACTAGTGTTCCTGGTCCTGATAGGGATATTTTTTGAATTTTCGTACTTATATTGGGGTCCTCCATAGTACATTGCATAAAAATAAAATATTTGGTTCTGTCAGACTCAATAGCATAGGAAATCTCTTTGAGATCTGGTAACCGCCGATTTCGCCAAAAAACCGTCCGTCATCTTTAAATAAACTGAATTAGACGGAGAGTTTTCCTTTCTTAAAGGTTTTCCCAGGTTCAAAAAAACGTGATCAAATGTCTACACAACTACCAAGTTCATTTTCGAATATGAATTTGCATTAATCAACCTACCTACTGTGTGTACTCAACAATGAATTTTAATTAGAGTGATAGGATAGGAGCGACCAACAATACTGCGTTAGTGGGAAGCGCGGATTGCAACAAGATTGCCGCTAAATTTTGGTTTCTTTCTCTGGTAACGACTGGGAGAATGAGGCTGTGCTGTTGCTGTACAAGTCCTCCATGCTATCAGTACAGTCCCGTGCACGAATATTTTGCCACAAAAAGCAACAGTAGTAAAATAAAGAAATTAACTTCGCCAATATGAGACCATACCCCTCATTTCGAAACTCCCCCCGATTCACTCAAAAACCACGAGAGAACCATATTTCCGTCCGTGGTAACACAGCAAGAGAATATCAAATATTTGAAGATGACGTTTCGTTGTGTTCGGTCCGTACAGCACGGCGATAGGGGGTCGTTATCCCCCAGCCCGGATTACTCGCGATTATCAGTGCCATTCATCAGACAGATTGTTTTTAGTTAAGTTGCAACGGGCTTTCATTTCTAATACCGGAAACAATCCCCATAAATTTTGCTGCCGGTTTCCATAGAATTTGCCGTGCATAGTCATGCAGCCATGTTCCATTTACTGGCTTTTTATGCATGTATGCATAGACCGAGCTGTCGGATATCTTCGGTGCTTCGATATATTTTTTTCATATTTTTCCTCTCTAGAATCCTGGTCACTTCCGATAGGCACTAGAGGCATGGAATTGGGAGAAGAGACCTTTGATTCGTGCGACATTTGGACTGAGAAGAATAAGGCTCGGTCGCTGGGACAATATGTTTATCCGCCTGAAGTGTCAATTGCTTCCTGGGACACACATGTTCACTTGAATTGACATTTGGACTGTCAAGATGGCCATGCTTTGAGTTATCAGAAATTGATAAGCGTGAAAGACTGCAAAGAAGGGTAATATCTGCGGATAATTTTTGTACGCAATCGATTTTGACGTTTTACCGATCCAAGTTACGTGCTTAGTTCAAATACGTGTGTCTGGTGGTGTATGCGAAATCAGACCTACATAGACAATAATGGTTCCTTCTAAGTACGATTTTGATGGCGTCCTCACCTCTGGGCTAGTTGAGACCACTAGCTAACTACAGCTTGATAAAATTGAGCGGGGCCCAGACTGTGTGCGACACGCGCAGACGGGCTGTTTAGTTTTGCCAGCCAACACCTACATGCGTATTCCGGAGAACGGTAGCTGCTGGGGAGCGAGGGAAGCAGATACAGTGCAAGCCAGCTTCCTTACCAGAAAACGGCCCGTAAGTCACCACTATTCTCATTTCACTCGAAAGTGACAGTCCTTAACGTTTTCGATAGACTAAAAAACGGAGTTTGTTGATGTAGTTCCGAGATGACAAGCCAAACATGATATACGATAGCATCATAGCATTCAAATTTTGTACACACTTAGAGCCATGAAGATTTCGTAGAAATCACTGACGATATGCTCATCTGATTTTGCTCCGAATTGGTCGACCCAATTCGCAGAAGTGTATATCCGAATGGTGGAAAATATGCAGGGCCCAGGAAATTAAATGGAAGATGGGAAGGCGTTCTCTGAGATGTGTCTATGCTTTAAAAACTCAGTGAAATTCATGTTATTTTCGTTGGAGACAGTCATGCACGAAAAGTATGTTCATGAAGTTGTTCCGGAATATAGCCACAAAAGGGCTCCCAGATTACTGTATCACGAGTTCTGGATAAAAGTTTAGCTGTCCATTGAGCCCTCAAAGGTGAACATAGCCACGGTCGTGTCAACTTAACTCCTGCTCTCCTTGCACGGAATTTTTCCTCATTTTTCCAAGTCCGGATATAAGTTTTGACTTCGAATAAAACCAACGTAGGGGAAAGGGCGTCTACCTGTCATTTCAATTCTTTTTCTGTCTGCTCTTTTTGTTTAAGTTAACCATATCTAATTTTTATGATCTAAAAATTACATTTTATTCCCGAACAGTAATCTTGTTTGCGTACTGTCCTGTCCTGCAGACCGTACATGCAGGCTTACCTTCCTAACTCGCGGTATTAGGTTTGTCTGGTGGACAACGTCTAGACGGCTCTACCGACAGGCAGCAAGCCAGGTCTTGGATAGTCATTTCGCAATAGTGGTGACCTTTTGACGTGCATGCGTATGATGTGAAGCTGCTGACTCGTCCCACCTCTTGTGTGGTCTGCGAATGCCTCCAGGAGTGACGAGCTCGGCCACTTACCTTTTATTCTTCCTCTGATAAGGCACACCACGAACTGCATAGACGCTGGTAGCTTTCTTGATGCCGTCTCCATTTTGGTGACAAGCGCTAGCACATTTTCAGATCAGATCCTGTGCGCAACAAAGGCATTCGGTAGTGCTATCGATAGGCATTCAAAAATGTCGCGATTTCAGAGAACAACAAACAACTTGTAGTGACCCAACTCTGTCGACTGTTGGCACGTGCGTACCTGTGTTTGCCGCCCCAATCCGGTCTGAACAATCATCTTTCTGAGGCTAAATCACACATGGCCTCGCTTGAAGCGTTTGTGGCGACTTCTGCGTTCTCGCACTTCCAACACCGACGCCGCCGCTGCTGCCGCCGCCATCGCGACTGCGGACGTGCGCTCGTCCAGCTACCAACTTCCTCCAAGCTATTCTCCCTTAGTTCTGAACAGAATACACAATTCCTCCCACCCGGCATCGCACTTCTGCTCTTCCCGTACGGTGCCGGCTAATGACTAAGGTCTTTCCTACCAACTTAAGCCACTGCGATAGCACCTACAAGACGCCGGCCACTTCGTAGATCCAGAGGTGATATAAAGGTCTGCTCTCATTCAAAAAGTCTCCATATCCTGCGTTGAGGGAAAGCTGTCGAACTATAGGGAAACGTATGACTATAAAAGCCGCTGCATCCCTTGATAGCCAACGCGTAACCCTTGTAGCGAACGCATGCTAGGGGGTCTGTCCTTGTCTGAAGCGGAAGGCACGATTTTCCATCTTCTCGTTCCGTAATCATGCTATAATTTTACACGAGTATGATTATGCACGTTATTGTTCGGTATGTGCTGTTATCCCAGCTCACATTCGGCTGATTTGTGCAGTTTTCACTGCAACCTGCAAGAAACGTACATGCCGAATGAGGTAACTTCTCGAAGCTCTCCTTTATTTGCGCCTGCCCCCTATTCAAATTTCATTTGAGGGAGGACTGTCTCCAGTCGCTAATGTAGTGTTTTTCGATTAAAATTCTCCTCATTACTTAAATTTCCTTGACATTTTGCTTCTCCTTTTTTTTCTGGAAATGATGCCGCACTGTTAACTTTCCAACTAAGGCATAGTGGGGTTTCATTTATAAAGGCATGTCACTAGCCTCAGTATAAACGCTCTGCATTCCTATCTGTCACTGGTTTCCTCAAAAATGAACAGTCATACGTCACCCAAGAGTGAAAATCTTTCGCTTCTCAACCTTCCGTTTATCCCTGTCACTACCAACACCATAATAATAACCCTCCTCCTCCTCCCCCTCCTCCTCCTGCTCCTCCTCCTCCTCGTCATCATCATCATCATCATCATCATCATCATCATCATCATCATCATC
>JAYGXS010000002.1:33252163-33293258 GCA_036362985.1 Ligula intestinalis | reverse complement strand
CATCATCATCATCATCATCATCATCATCATCATCATCATCATCATCACCCATCCACCTCTCTCACTTCCAGTGCGCATCTTCCTCACGGCCTTGAAAAACTTATTAAGCTGTCACTGCGGCTGTGAGGCGGAGCCTTTAAAGTTAGATAGAAAATGCTGATAAAAAATAGGTGCTCAGGCCATGCGCAGACAGTGTTTCACCCCTCAGCATTGACCATGCATGTCTTCATTGGTGTTGCCTCGGCCTCCAATGCCCGCGTTTTTGTTACATAGATGAGCCCACACTCGCCCGCCCCCTGCTTTTTTGCCCTGTATGCGTCCGCCACCACCCTAGTAACAAGGGCTAGAGTTTGGATTCGACTTGTTTGCCTACTCAGCCTGCGAACCAGCCACCCGATTTGTGGACCGCATGTTTCAAGTAAGTCCCCATCGTGCATGGCGGGTCACCTGGGATGCAAGCGCCGACTTGAGCTGATGAAGGACGATCGAGCAGCAATCCATTTTTCCCCATTTATTCTGCCTCATACTAATGGCTATTGTAACAAAAAGTGTAGAGTTTGCTACCCCGCGTTGCATCACATCCCAAGCTTATGAGAATCTGTCAGAACTGGGGACTTATTTCTGAGTTTATTGCGAGTGGAGTTATTCGCAACCAGCACTGTGTCGAGAATCGCTCTTGCTGTTCTCTTCTACAATAAATAATTTTCTAAGGCCTTACAAAAACCGCATTAAAAAAACATTTGTGATACCTCTTGGGACGAAGTGGGCTAACAGCGTGCGTATACACTGGGCACAACTGAAATAAATCTAAACTTCGAAGAAAACAGACCTAAAGCAACAAATTGCATTTAACAATCACCAGCGCGTGGTCTTCCATATCTGCTTCGCTAATTACTTTGTTTAAGTAATTGGCATTTTGTAAACTACGCGAGGCCCGGCGACTCCTGATTTTCTTCAGCTACACGAAAGCAGACTATTCCGGAGAATTTGTCGGCATGATCCACCACCCGCTCTCCTCTATTTAAATGGCAGCCCCACCCTTCTGCAACTTGCTTGACACACCATGCGCTCTTAAGATTAACGACAAAAATGACAAATTTTCTGAAAAAAAGCGCAGTTGAAGTTATAGTCTCTGTTGTTGGTTAACTGACATTTGACAGACATCCGGGCTCCAATCTTCGGCTCTTCTGACCTGGGGCTGGAGAATGGGAAACTGTCGGCCTTAAAAAAAGATTTTTAACTAGCGAAATCAGTTAAACCCTACCGGTTGTTAAACATAAATTAAAAGTTTCAAAAATACATGCCGTGTACATTCTGTCTAAGAGAAATTACACATTTTTCGACGCTGTGAGGAAGACATCACATATTGCGCATAAATGTTCTTCATGGATGTGGATCCTGTTGCATGCTTCATAGGCAACCTTAATAAATTGACAAATAGTATCTACTTTGAATGAAAATTTCAAGGTTTTCAAAAATCTCGTGATTAGAAACCTCTACAAACCCGTATGATACCCTTTTTCAGGTATAAAATTTGAATATGAGGCAATTTGCTACCAAACGAGCACAAGAAATAATCTTTTTAAGAATTTTTTCGATAACATACATTTGAATTTATAAGAGCACTGAAATTTAATGAGAAAAATACATACTACTTAAGTAGTCGTTTGGCATAGAGGATGCTTTGTGCGCGCGATCCGAAAGAAGCTTGTTCAAACACCGACGTGACTGAAATATTTTTGAATTGAGCTAAATGCCTTCATTTATTACAACCCTGCTTAAGTAATGCTTTCGAAACCAAAACACATTTTACTATTTCATATGACATTTCATGCGATAGGATATTTACTTTACTTTGTGATCTAAGTGTGAGACCCAATTAAATTGAATTTCAGAGTGGACACTAGGCTGCCAACCACGTATCGAAATTTTGAAATTCTAGCAACCCACGGCTGCCTACCTTGAACAAGTCAAATGCGGCGAAATATGTAGAATTGAATGACTTTGTCCAATTTATCGGCCTGTTGTTCAACTGTATATATTCATTACCTATGAATAAGATAGGTCTTTCTATAAGAAAATGGGGTATGGACGACTTATATAACCACCCAAACAGGATACGGGAACAGGAACCGCCCGCAGTACAGATAAATTTGCGCCGAATTCCGAGGATTCTAGATTTAGGATTAAAGTGAGGGTTAGGGTTAACATCAAGCTTCGGTTAAGGACTAATGTCGGAGGTGGGGTTCGAGTCAGGATTCTGTTAACGGTTAAGGTTAAGGATAGGGGTTAAATCTAAGGTTACATTTTAGTTTTATATCAGGGTTTACGTTACGGTTGAGACACATAAATATTTATCCTTCTTATTTTAAGGGGGTGAGGAGTTCCTATTTCCGTGTCCTGTGTAGGCTGCCTGGGAGGCTCAAACGTGCGAAGTAAATCAATAGAGGGGATGTTGGTCTGACATGTGGACGAGTATTGTGGGAGGTGGGGGCGGAGAGTGCAGTTAGATAAGTGAGTGGGCGTGGGCTAAGATGAAACCTCCTCCAGTGAAATGATGACTGTCCAGCAGCCCGTTACATGGGAGCATTGAGGGGGCGGCAGAAGGCGACGGCGTATTTCCGGCATCGATTATTATAACGGCAGCTACGGATGAATCACGTGATCCAAGTGCTTACATAGTTCTGGCTTACTCCTCTGTATTGTAGCGGCTTCTGGAAAGCGCAGGAGACTACCAGTAATTGCCCAAACCTAAATAAGAGGTAACAATATTACAGGACGTCACTGAATTCTGCATGCTTTCATTACATTTGCCTTGTTCAAAGACATTCCAGAAAAACGCTGTTTAGAGTTAACTTGTTGGTCTTCCATGTGACGGGCGATGGAGTTCGAAGATATGGTACGATAAAGGGCTATTGTCCTGCCCACAGGAGCCGTCTCTTTGGCCATTAAACACCTTCACAACTATTTGATCTTTTGTGGACACATTACAGTGATACATCACCGGTGTACGTTCTTATCATAGTAAATTGTATAAGACATGTGCATATATATTTAAGGTCCGGGGCCTCTCATGACAAACATAGGGCTGAGGCAAAAAATAAATACAAATTTGATAAGTACAGCTGCGTGTGGGCAACTGTATCGGCAACAGAAATCAGCAGTTTGTTATGCAGATCATGTCAGATCCTATTCACAACGGACCTTCATTTAAAACAATCGTCAAAATATTTGGAAAATATGGTGAACTAAGAAAAGAAAAGTTAAAAAACTCCTATAATTAAAATCAAGGGCAGAGTTGAGCACCCTATTAAAAAAATATGGGAGTAAACTGTTTCTGTCATATATGAGTAGATAGATTGATATGCTACAGTGAGACGGGATCGTGATGTTTATGAGAACGTGGGAGGGTTCGAAACGTTCCTTGTCATGGGAAAATTCATATAACATCATTTAACCTAGCTATCCCGTTTCCATCCATTTAATAGCAACGTATTTATTTGCTTTCTGCCAACACTAAACTCATTGCCTTACAGTTGGTAGGTTTGGAATTGACAGTAAAGCCGTTCATATGGCATTTTTATATTCATACACACTGTATTGTTTATTTTATAGGTAATTGACCCTTTTGGGTATCTTTGTCCTTTTTTTCTTCGCTAACTTCCTTATTATTCGTTTGAATCACCCATCTTGTTCTCGTGAAAACTGATATGATCTTGCTTTTTGTAAATTTGGAGACATAAGTTGTAAGTGCACTATTTATCTTTTTCCAATCCTCTCCCATTAAAGTACCGTTTTTTTTACCGGACCACAGTTCTGGCTTTTGATTTCAAGTACAAAACGTACGAAGTAAAGTAATCCAAATAAGCTGACCTTCGCAGGTAGGTCGACAGAATTCAAGTAGAATACTTCAATGTCTGTCCCTGGCTCGTCCCGGCTATTCGCACCCTGGATCGGCCGAACGGCTCAACGCTTGTTACGAAGGCGCGAACGAGCGTGGAGAGCATTTCTTTCACTTGGAACGCAATCTGCATTTGCCCGCTATAAACAAGTGCGTAATGAATGCCACGTCATTATCAGGCAAGGTAAAAGGGATTACGAAGATACTATACCAGACGTCTCCGACTCTCAGCCAAAGCGGTTCCACGCCTATATCAATCATCGTCGCAGAGCTCAACCTGGAATCCCAGAGCTAATTGCAGCGGATGGTCAACGCATGCTATCGGACGGGGAGAAAGCGCAAGCCTTGGCATCACAATACCGGGGTGTATATACTGACCAGCTGCAAACAATAACACCGGTGTTCCTCCCATCTCAAAGCCCGGTGATTTTAACGAACATTGAGTTGTCTTTAGAAAATTTTATGCGTATTTTAACCGCCCTTAAATCCTCGATCTCCCGTGGACCTGATAACTTTCCCCCACTTATACTGAAGCATCTGGCAGATATTATTGCTCCACTTGTCCTGGATATTTTTCAAACGTCTATCAGTACGAGCACTCTTCCTCAAGATTGGAAGATTGGAGTCGTGAACCCATTTTATAAATCCGGTGATAAGTCGCTTCCCTCCAATTACAGGCCAGTAACCCTCACCTCGGTTTTGATGAAGGTTCTCGAAACCTTGATGAAACAGGCGATCGACTATTTCCTGGATCAAACCAACGGTTGGATTCAAGAGCAACACGGTTTTACGCGCGGAAACTCTTGTGTAACAAACCTGTTATAAGCCCAAGAGTCTTGGGCTGAATCAAAAGAGAGGGGTTGCCCAACGCACGTGGTATTTATCGACTTCAGTAAAGCGTTTGACTGGGTTTCTCACCACCTGATAGCAAACAAGTTAGCAACTCTTGGTATTGGTGGCAACATTCTGAACTGGATCCGGTCATATTTGAGTGATAGGACTTGGAGTGTCAGTGTCGGAGGTGTATTGTCTCCTACCGAGGTCACATCATCTGGAGTTCCTCAAGGATCCATTCTTGGCCCCACCTTTTTCTCCATCTACGTTCAGGATCTGAAACAATGCCTATCCTCACCATTCGTATTGTACGCAGATGACCTGAAAATATGGCACGATGTCACAAGTGCTAACGGCATAGTCGCCCTGCAACAAGACCTCATTCAGTTAGCCTCTTGGGCTTCAAGTAATCAGTTGCCAGCCAACTGTCAGAAACACATCTTTTTATGTTTTTGTCATAAGAGTATTCCGGCTCAGACAAGGCACCGTGATATAGCTATTTCGGGTTATTGGCCCTCATCAGCCACGGGTAGCCAACTCTAGTGTAGCAGCTGAAATTGCCGCCGCAACCGAGTTTCGAACTCGCGCCTCGCCGGTCAGGGGAAGACATCCTAACCGTTGAGCCATCGATGTCGATGTCTGGCCGGCTGTAGATCGGGAGTATATATTATTTGTTTTTTTGCACCGATCTATTCCTCTGTTGCCGGTCAATGCTGCGAAATCGGCGTTCATGGCAATTGGATCTACTGATGTCGTCTCACCACTCAAACAAGTCACGGAGTCCGCGACCTCGGAGTCATGATGCAAAACAATTCGAAAACAAACTCACACGGCTAAAATTCGAGCGGCTGGCCTTCGGTGTTTATGGATGATGAGAAGGACCTTTTTTGTGGTCTCCCGCCATATTTAAAAAGCTGTTCGCCATCTATGTTCGGCCTGCCATCGAGTTCGCGGGCCCGGCCTACTTTCCTTGCTGTGCAGGAGAAATGCTCGCACTTGAATCGGTGCAGCGGCTGGGTTCTAGGATGGTTCCAAATCTCCGTGGCCTTCCATATGAAGCGCGTCTTCGAAGTTTAGAATTGTTTTTTCTGGAGTATCGTCGACGTCGAGGGGATATAATTTTTCTGTTCCACTTGGTTGTGCTCAAACACTACCCAGAGTTGGATTGGATCGTCATCCGAAATTACAATGCTCGCACCCGAGGCCACTCCTTGCGCCTAGTCCAGCAATACTCAGACCATCTGCCGCAGAACTACCGGTTTTCCCGTCGGTTCATCAAAGACTGGAACTCGCTGAGTGGGGATATTGTCCCAAGCAAAGTCGGTGCCCAGTTTCGGAAGACGCATTGATGCCTTTTTTACGGCTACGGATGACATCATCTACTCAACCGGTCAGCAGTTTCCACTTCCTTTCAAAGACCGCCGTCCGGTTTGAGTTTATTTGTTGTCTTGAACTATAGTTGAAGAGACTCCTCCGGGTCTCAGGCCTTTCGTCTTAAATATATTAAAATTTAAATTGAATAATCAGAACAGGTCATCAATTGACGGTCAACTATTTTTCATACCCCGGCCAAGAAAGATCGCAAATTCTGTGCGTGATTTTGATGCCAGGGGAGCGGCCCCTATCACGCAGCAGCGTAAGTTGTTGGGACAGACTCTAGCCGCTAGGATCATCAGATCAGTATCTGTGTGGAAAGAAAAGCAATAGGACGCCAGTTGGGAGAAATTCTTTATTCTGTAGATAACTACTAAGGAATGTGTTGGAAGAAAGTGGCAGTCAAACGAGTACATACCTAGAGCCGTGATGGTGGCGTCTAAAATGTTAGAGCGGGGGAGAAGCAGTGAGGACAGCCTGGATTGGGATCCAATAATGTGCAAGTGCAAGCAGTCGCAAGGGACGGGAGGTTCAGCGTTAAAAAATGCACTCGGGATGTATCCACTGCAACTATACCCATCATCACGTGGAGCGCACCTTGGATATCACCGATGGCAACGTTTGAACTGACGGTGGTCAGAAAAAAGTCAATCTGGGTGACTTTCCAGCCATATGTGGAAAGAATTGAAAAAATCACCAGAGGCTTATTTTTACTACTCAAAGTGTGACGTTGAGGACAGCTGATCGGGTGACAAAGGAGATATTCGGGATAGGACGAGCCTTGTACCAGCTAATAAGTTAATATTCAGCAAAACCTGTGCAAAATGCATTTAATCCCATTGGGAATGTGCCACACAGGCCTGGAGTTTGTGGCTCAAGAAGGAATATCGACCGCTAGAGCAAATGCTAGCAAAAGCTGCAGCGATGATGAAATATATCATAGTAGACTACTAGCCAAACTAGAGGCTATAGGATTTTTTAGTCCTCTTATTGACTTTATTAGATCATATCTTTCTAATCGAAAACAACAAGTCTTAGTGGGGTCCTCATAATCTACCCCTACCGCTATTTTAAGCGGTGTCCTTCAAGGTACCGTTCTGGGCCCCTGTTGTTCTTGCTTTATATAAACGATATTTCAACAATAGTTAAACACTCTCAATCGTAAATATACTCGGACGACTTGAAATGTGTATGCTCCTTCTCTAATTCTACGGCTAAGCGATGCCTAGAACGCATTCATTCGGATTTGGACGCTCTATCTGCGTGGAGCTCCACGTGGCAGATGGAGTTCTCGCCTTCTAAGTACCAGTTCATGTATTTTGGGCCTGAAAGACTGCCACAGCCTATCATTTTTTTCAAAATTGCCCCATGACTGAATGCTCTAACATTAAGGACTTAGGTTTAAGTTACACCAATAAATTATATCTTTCACCTCACGCTGATAGAATTACAGCAAAAGCTGCTCAGATATGCGGCTTCATCTCTCATAATTTCTACCTTCCCGAAATGAAGCTACGACTTTATCGTATGTATGTGCTTCCTATTCTCGAATACTGCTGTCCATTCTTCGGTCTAATGAACGAATCTAGCCATTCAAAAATTGAAAGTGTCCAAAGAAAATTCACTAAAAGGGTCCTCTATCCGGCATTTTCAGATACTTCCTACTCAGATCGATGTGAGATAACGAAACTGAAATTTCTTTGGGTCAGAAGACTGGAAGCAGGGTTTTGTCTCCTGTTTTGCCTTAATAATAGTTCAAATCTCCCCAAGATTTCTACCCTTACTCTCATTACTCGCCCTTACAACCTACGAAATTCAACGTTGATTATACCTCCTCCTGCTTCTTTCACTTATAAACGATCTCTATTTTTGCTTCTAGGTATAGCTATCTTTGGAATAATTTGCCGATTGATATTTGGGCGTTAACTAGTCTATGTGCATTCAAGCGAAGACTCCACATTTATCTCAACACTGAATCTATTAACCTTTTGTTCTCCTCATCTTTTCCGGGCAGCTTTCTCCACGATTCCGAGAAAGGACCATCGGGAATTTAGGATCCCTTCTTGAAACTACCTTTCTCTGACTCGTGTCCCCCTGAATCAGGACGCAGTCTTGATGGCTCTCGTTTCGCTGGTCATCAACCGTCATCAGGGCCTTATATTTGATCACATCTCAGACATCCCCAACGATGGTCTTGTAGATTTGACGGACTTTTGGATCCCATAGGGCGGTGCCCATCACGATCATAAACTGGTGGGTTCCCTATGTTCTATTATGCCGCACCGGTTTGGGAACCGAAGTGTAGTGCCGAGAACCCGTCTTTACCAGTTATGTTTCGTTAATACCTATTGTTCTGCCCAACACTCAGCTTCGACTGAGTTTGCTTCCAAGCCCCACCCCCCCTTACTAACAGAGGCAGTGGGTACCAGAATGCATAGTCAGAATATAGATAATGATGTGGCTCATCTGTGTGTGCCCTTGAATTTCACCTTCCGCATGACACTGCTATATTCATTTTTTCGAATCTATCAAGTTTACTTCTTAACAGGTATACTCGTCTTATAGCTATAGACTACGGATCTGTTTGTTAAACCAATTATTTCTAGTCCTTCGTGGTATCGAATTTTTGGTTTATTGATGAAGCCCATTGGGCCTGAAATATACAACTTATTATTATGTTATCAAACGGGTCAAACTGGCCTAACTTAGCTTATTATCTCACGAATGTAGGCAACTGCAGGTGTCCTTATTGTTTAAAGCCACAACTGCATTGTTAAATTCGGGGAACACCTGACCGGGACAGACTATATATACGGTCAACCAGTAAAATTGCACAGGATTTTGGACCACATGGACGCAAGAAGTGAACGCATTCTCAAACTTTACCCTTCAAGTGTGTCACTACCGCTGATAGTTTGGATTGACCTGTAAGCGCTGCGAACTTTGGCAAGCATGGTTAGTCCGGTGTGTTGCGGGCGGTTTGAGGTCTTCAGCTATAGGGCCAGGAATTGGTTTTGAAAGTGGTACATCCAAAGGGGCTGCGGCATTAAGTTCGGGAACTGACAGGTCTGCTGGAATGGCAAAGGTGCCCAGCAAGATTTCGAGAGAGAGAGTGAAGCATCGGATACAGGTCCGGTTGGGTTACTGCACTGCCGTCGCCGGACCTGATTGTAGTGCCAAACCCAGGGGTCATCACCGACAGAGACGTCGGGGAGCGTGCTGCCTCTGTGTGCTATTACCATCCCCTCAATCCAGCCTGGGAGCCCAGGTATTCTGACACAGAGATTGCCGCGAGAGACAAGTAAAAGTGACTGTGAGGATGAAAGATAAGTAGGCAGCAGCGCATGGAATTGCGTTCGAAGTTTCCGGCCCATTAAGGCCTCGACAGGGGAACACCACGAGAAGACGCCGCGTAAGGGGTAATCCTGCAGAAAAACAGAAGTATCTGGAGTATCTCGTCCGTAGTCCCCTCCCCACGAACTTTCAGCAGGGCTCGTTTGAAAGCGCCAATAAAGCATTCCGCCTGACCGTTCGATTTGGGATGGTGGGCAGGGAGCGAAGATGCTGGATGGGGTGTTGGTGGCAGAAATCCGCAAAGGTCGATGAGGTAAATTGAGACCAATTATACGACACCAGAATATGCGGTAGGCCGTATTGGCTGAAGACGTGCCGTAGAGAGGCTTTAGCGGTGGCAGCACGTCGGATATCGGCGGCATTTACAGGAATACCTCGTATGGCGTCCGAAAGCTGACGATGCACTTCGCCTTTAATTGAAATAGCAGCAATCATTGTATCGTCCTCGGGCTCCTGATGATTTCAGATAAGGCTGAAAATGGCGTCCGCCTGGCTCAAGTCCGAAGTGAGACAGTAGCGGATATCAGAATCGCAACCGAGAAGAATGGTTGCCCATCGTTGAATTCAGCAATCTGAATAGACTGGGATGCCCTTCTTCAAACCGAAGATAGACAGTAATCGTTTATGATCGGTAAACAGAGCGAAAGGACGACTGTACAGCGGCTTGTGAAACTTCTTGACGGTGAAGATGATGGTTAAGGCATCTTCATCGATTTGACCATAGTTTTTTATCTACAGGAGTTGAATTTCGTGATGCATGCGTAATCACCTTTTCAGACCCGTCAGGAAAAGTATGCGAAATGACGGCACCAACGCTGTGATTGGAGGCGTCTGCAGCAACGACGATTGGCAGCGTTGGTTCATAGTGTCTAAGCAGCAGATCTGAACTCAGCATCCATTTTAGTTCAACAAAGGTGCTTTCACAGCCGGAAGACCAGCACCAGATGACTGAGCGGGGCTCGTATGTCATGCAGTGATAGTAGGAAGGCGTCATAATAGATGAGCAGGCCAGGGAACGATAGAAGTTGTGATAAATCCTTGAGTACAGGCATCCGTTGAATAAGTCACTTTAAGTCACTTTATTAAGGGAAGAAGGCTTTCGCCCTTGAGCTCCCTATTCATAACCAAAAAAGCGTAATAGGTCCACCATAACAAAAGCACATAATACAAATGTAGGCTTAACATCAGCGATAAGTATGAGCCAGTTGCAAGGTGCTGCTACTGACACTTTGTTCATTATATGTGCCACAGTTTCTCGGCAAATGGGAATCAAGTTTGTGTTTAAAAATGTCAGCAGTATCTAAGATGACCACATCTTCCGGGAGTCCGTTTCACGCTCCAATGACCGTCTGAGAGAAGGTGTTTCGTCGAACGTCGATACGGGCCAGTTTCCTCTGTAGTTTAAAGGGATGATCTCGCAGATGGTCAGTCCGAGCTAATTCGAAGAAATCATCAAATTCTAGGGCGCAGTCTTGGCCTCTTACAATACGGTAGGTTTGTATGAGCTCCCCGCCGAGTTGCCTACGATTGAGAGGGAAAAGATCATATATTTTCGGGATCTAGATGGCGACCACTGGCGTCAAATATGAATCGAAAACACTTGATGGACTCAAGGAAAAATTGGATTCCGTATTCCTGCACGCGTTCAAGTACTGCGCACACTCAGTCATGGAGCTCAGCCACGGAGCGACCCATGATGATGATTTCGCCCAGGTACCCAGCCGTGCCAGGAATGCCAGAGAGCAATGTGTTCATTGTTTGCTGGAACAGGGTCGGGCGGTCTTGACACCAAAGAGCAGTCTGGTGTATTGGAACAGACCAAGGTTTATCTTTATCATCAGCAATTTGCGCGACTCTGGAGCGACTTCGATTTGCAAGAACGCATCAGCTAGATCTAACTTGGCAAAGCAAGTGCAACCATTCAGCCAGATGAACAGTTCAGAAATTAATCGCATTGAATAGCAGTTTGGTGTCAGCGCGGCCTTGAGATCGATGGAAAAATCAGCGCAGATACGAATCTAACGATTCGGCTTCATATCCACAACAATGGGGGCAACCCAGGCAGAAAGGGACACAGGTGTCAGAACTCCAAGTTCCTCCAGGTGCTTTAGCTCAGCATCGACGAGAGGCAGGGCTGCATACGGAACTAGTCTCTTTGGGTAGAAGACTGGTTGATTTCCAGGATAGAGATTGAGCATGGTTTGCGTGTGTATGCAACAACCAAGGCGGTCTTGGAACACTGGAGCAAACCACTGGAGAATGTCCTTATCGGGCTGCTTAGGTACAGCAGGGATATGCACTTGAATACACAGAAAGCGGAGCAGTCATTTGTTAGGGTGGTCGAACACGTCATCCAGACGTCAGACAGTTCGAGGTCACGGGAGGCCCGTCCGACGCATCCACAACGGGCCATGTCCCGCGACCGTCAAAGGGGTGACATTATGCCAGGACAAAGAAGGCATGCGGAGTCATATGGCCCTGGAGCCGAATGCTGCTATCAGTGAGGTCACGCGAGGACAGACGCACAGACGTAAGCGAGCGTGCGCACTGGTAGAGTCAATAGGGAGCAATGACGACTGCCCCTTAAATAGCGAGGCGGTAGCAGAACGGGGACTCTGTTGTTGGACACGCTGCGACAACCCGAGACTGCTGCCGAAGCGAGACCGACCACAGAAGGCTGCTGCTGGACACACGGACCAGAGTTGATGTACTTGTACAGGTGACAGAAAAGTACCATCAGTTATCCTTTCCTGTCTTGTCTTCCTAACACGCACTGGGGGGAACATAACCGGTGTTGACACAGGAACACACTAAATAACAATACAAATCAACCAAGCCAATTTGCTTAATCCAGTCGAGACCAAGGAGGTTCAGATAAGGCTTAGAAATGACGCATGTAGCAGTGATGTTAGTGCTGCGGAAGGAAAAACAGCATTGTAGTTGCCCCATTAACTGGACAAGGCCATCTCACGCACTTATGGCGGACTGAGAATTCTGCTGGACTGTGGGGGCACCAAGAGACTGCCAGAGAGTCTCAGAGATGTTTGGGATACCTGAAGTGGTGTCCAGTTGTGGGCGAACGGTGTGCGCGTTGAGAAGTAGATAAATTAACTTCTGGCGATCAGTTGCGTCAACCTAGAATGTGGCCAACAGAATCAGATAATTTCCGAGAGTCTGTGTAATTGCCTTCCGTTTGGGGTTTAAGCGGCGCTTTTGATTGGAATTGGCAGGGGAAGTCTTACCTACAGGAGTTGAGGATTGGCAGAACCCATAACGGTGCCCCACCTGGTTAACTTTCTGGCAGTGATGTTGCCGAAGCGTGCAGTCCCGAAGGAAATGGCATGCGCCACAGTGCTGACAAGGAGAGGGCGGGGATTTCACCTTGCGGGCTTGCTTGGGCCACAAAACCGTCGGTGGCTTAGCTACTGCGACAGCATTGACTGAGCCCGCAGTAGAAGCGCCATAGACCATGGCCTAATCGTGTTTGAGCTTAAGTAGTGATTGACATTTGACGTCCAGTTCTTGTAGGGTAACTGAGTTGCTCTGCTGCACGTGGGACAGAACACATGTCCGGATGTCAGCATTCTTAGGGTAGTGGAGGCTGCAGACGAAGATAGGGCATTTAAGCTGGTTTTCTGTGAAAGAACGGAGTTGAAAACGCCTTTAATTGCGAATCACAATGCGGCGTACACAATGAAATCTTCGAATTTTCGTTTGCACAGCTGGAGGCGCAGGAATCGGGTGTTAAAAAGTGAAAACTGCTCACAGAAAATCTGCGAAAACGCCTTCAGCGTGTCCACGAAGGAAATGTTCCTTGGATTCTTGGGCAAAATTAAGTTGACGTAGCGTTCGAGCTCGGCAGGACATTGTTTGCGAAGGAGGAGTCAAACGTTCCATGTGTATTTTTGGGCAGCCACATCGACAGAGAACAAATCTTCATATTGTTTGTACCATACAAGGGCCATACAAGAATTCCGTTATGCTGCTGGCGATGGGATCGACGGATTGTGAGCTACCAGCAGGTCTCGATTGGCCCGTAGAGATGAATTTGGACTTGCGGCCTTTCTGTGTAGTGAGAAATCGGCAGAATGGGAAACTGCCAATAAACTGAAAAATGCCAAGCGCGAAATACATAACAAACCCGTTATTTGAAGCAAACAAAATGAAGCACAACATAAAAAGTATACGTAAATTAGCCTGAAGATTACTACTTAAGCTCAAAGTTAAATTACTTTCATCAAAAAGTGCACCAGAAAAGCCTAAAACAAACAAGTAGTTCAACGGGCGTTACTGATACCAGCCACCAATTGAGTCAAGCAGCAGACACATTAACGTTGCCTTGCAAATGATATAGATTACCACGGGATAGACCTACGATACGACTACCACACTAACTCTTAATCACCAAACTACAACCGATGGCAAGAAACTGTGAAAATACGTGAAGTGATTTGACGGGTGCAGCCTGGTATGACAAGAAGGTACACAGGTCATTGTACTGGACTCTGAGTCCCGGTGTAAGTCGAGTCGTTATTTTCAGGAATATATAGATTTGCCTTTGGGGTAGAATCTCCACTTTTGACCGTCTTCCCTACGGACTCGGCAATGCCCTGATCGGGAAGCCAAATAAAGACTCAAAAATGACAATTTTTCACACGGATAGACACAAATATCTGCTTGCTTTCCTCACCGACAAATAAGGAATGTCTCTGATCTGCCGATCCTGTGAAGTAGAGAACGTGAGAATTATTACTTGATCAAAGCAAAGGCCAACTCTATCGGAGAGAAACAGCTTTGGCGAGCTTATATTGGCGTCTTAGTATAGCTGATGTAAAAAGGCAACTTCGCGCTTTGCCACATATAGAGTTCCATGCGATAGATCAAGCTTATTCAATCCTGGTAGCTTAAGGGTTTACTGAAATAAAGAATAAGACATCAGGTGGACGCTTAGCTTTTATTCATTAAGGTTTGACTTATTATGAGATTTTCGCTCCGTCATGACCAGAATACGATTGTTTGACTAAACCAAAATCCAGAATATATTGTTTAAATACGTTATTATTGTCCTTGCCCGTTTTAACGACTGTCACATTGCCTTAAATGTGCAATGGCAAATGCAGGTGTTTTTCAGCTTGATATGCCTGATGCCCCCAATTATGGGGAAGTTGGAGGTGGAAATGACGAAACATTAACGTACTCCGAAGAAAGAGAGGTTTGTCCCTCACAGAGTTAACCTTTTCTTCAAACGTAGCAGGAATTCCTTGAGCGTGGCCCATTATCTATTGAAGAGTAAGTGTTTTCTCCAGATACTCATTTGCTTAGACTCTTATAATTCGGTGTGGTGCTTTTTGTCGCAGTTTATTGAACTACATGCTTTGCACTTTTTACTCATTTTTAGACATTAACAAAGCAATATTTGCTTCTTACTTTTGTCATCACATTTTTCATTTGTATAATTGCATAACTAACGCAATAATATCCTTAAAGGTCAAAGGTGAGGTAAAGTTCCTTATCTGTCCGAAGGAATAAACCAACTGCCCGTCCAATAAGTATGAACTGGAGAACGCTGAACCACCGCTCCTTGACGGTAGGCGCCTTAATTAACTCAGGCATATGAAGAAACATTCAACGAACCCACCCGTGCACACAGTGCTGTCTTTCTGAAGGCATAAAATACGCCTTACCAGCCCACTCGTTAAAGCAATTACCCAGAGAGCTCTCCTATCGACCTCTTAAACAATCTGAAAAGCCTCCTGTTAGTCACATGCAAAATAACTATCGATGTCTCCGCGTTTAAGTTGGAGACCAGCTGGGCAGCCAGTTCAAGAAAAACAGCATAGCTAGTAAAAACCGGTACTTTGGACGTTATTTAATTTTAGTGGTCCTTTATCACGGTCTCCCATCGATGCATACTATGAATCGTGCACAGAAAGGCAAAAAAACGCGAACGGTGTCGTGCTGACACTTCAATGTTGCCCCTTGTGCTGTTTGAAAATATCAGCTTGTCGTATGTGCCATTTTTAAGATTTAGTAGGAGTCGTGCAACTTGGTGCCTTAAAAAGTCAACAGGATGTTTTTGCCTGGTCTGGTGGGGCTGAACCAGTTAGCATTTGCGTCCATGGCTTGCCCGAAGGGAAAGCTGCATTTCATGCCTTACTGGTTCCCACGATAACTTCTGCTTTAGCAATCATTGGAGATGTCACTAAGCCGACCATTCCATTTCTTAAAATAAAGTCTCGTAGAATCATACAGAGCAATTTTTGAGCGATTAAGCTGAATATTGAGGGCTTCGTATCATAGCCAGTCCACTAAATAGTTAATTCATGAATAAAATTCGATAGCGCATTTCCATGCTCAACGTTTTTAACTTGTCTGCATCCAATCACCTGTCATATCCATATGGTCATGGTATATTCCAAAAACAACGTCCCGTTTACGGCAAATCCCCGCCTAAAATTTTTTCATATTTCATTCTCATTAAAAACAATGGGCATCCCGTAGGCCAACTGAAGCATCTTCCCGGTAGGGTTTCCATCCCGAAAAAATCTCTGGTGACGAAATATGTTTAAACTGCATTCCGTTAAATCTACAGCACCTTGTGACTTGTCTGCGCGTCCATGTCGGCCTCAAACAAATCACGTCCATTTTCCTAAAGCCCTTAGTAGCATTCATACTCTCTTTGCAGCAAAGTTGTATGCAGCCAATCGCCCGCTTGCATTGTTATCCTCACAAGATTTACCCATACTGTAGTTGAGATTTCTCGGTCTTTTACTGTTAGTGGGATTAGGCCGACTAGCCTAATCGGCGTGAGCATAAAAATGCCTTCAAGGTCAGGTCAAAGTCTAACTTATGTGCCGGCAACCGACGTCACAGACGCTTGCACTGTTAATTTTTGTGATTGTGTTCTTTAAACATTGCTTCCTATAGTGTTTGCTCTGGCGCTCCATCAGGATTATGTGCGGAAGACAACCCACTCATTATGGAGCGTAGGGTGCACTTGGGTGTGCCCTTACGCCGTTGTTTGTAATTGGAATGCAAGACAAAATGCCGCACTAGGTCGTCAATTTGAGATATCGATCACTGCGCGATAGAAGATCGTCACACAAGTAAGCAAAGGATTGCAAAGACCGTTGTAGTAAATCATTTGGTCGTCAAAAGTATCTTCAAACAGTCAAAGAAATCAGCCACTTGATACTACTGTAGCACTCAAAGTCAAATTGACTAAATACATGTGATGGTCGCTGCGGCAGCTCAGCGCTAAGCACCTGCACATTGACTGGTACTCACTCTGGCATTGCAAATAGCTCTGATCGCGCTTTTTGAGAGAATCGGCTATAATTGAGGACTACACGTTTCCACCAGGACGCTGCTGAAAAAAAAACAATCGACCTCCTGAGTCCTGTTATGAAGAAGCACCTCTGCCTGGCTAAATTCACAACGGTGTCTGATCTGTAGAGCAGAAAGATCGCTCTACCTTCAACTGTTCACCGAAGTGTGTGCGATATTAGACTGTCTTTATCCAACCTTGTTTCTGGTGGCTGTCTTGGGTACGAATAATTAATTAACTCGCTTCCCAAGAAGTTGATTCTGTTGTAAAACAGGTCTACTAACTGCCGGAGTGGAGAGTTTGGGGTTCACGAACCGTGTTTTAAAATCCCGTCAAATATACCCGGCAGACGCGGACAATGATACGTATGTTGCTTCTGTCATCATTTAGTACCGCAGATACCGTTCAGCTGCAGTTTCTCCTTACTCACACTGAGGTCGGCCCTCGATATCTTCGGACCAGTCATATCAAGCGTACTCAACTCTATCAAGTGCGAGTACGCTACCAATGACTATATGTTACGGGACAAGTGGTTTAACGCCTTCGTTTTACTTGCGACAATGGTATCTACCTGTGACACTGATAAGAAGTTAAAATCAACAGGTGTTTTATCAGTTCGAGAAAGCCCAATTTTAGTTATTATACGACCTTTTTCACGGATAGGCTATAATAATTGACCATGAGAATCTGATGTATCTTTCCTTGCAGGATGCATGATGAAGTAGAGAGAGTAGAGATTTGCGAAGACACTGTAAATCCTGGCCAACCAAAGGTCCGACCTCAGGATTTTACTCTCCTTAAAGTTCTGGGTAAAGGCGGTTATGGAAAGGTGAGCGATCTTCACATCACATTTTCTTTGTAGGTATTTTTGGCTCGAAAAATCTCCGGTGTAGACAGTGGACAGGTATTTGCGATGAAAGTTTTGAAGAAAGCTTCTATTGTCACGAGTGCCAAAGACACAGCTCATACAAAAACTGAAAGAAACATCCTGGAAATGATCAAAGTTTGTCGTTGCTATTTTGTATGCATTTCCGTTTAGCACCCCTTCCTTGTGCAGCTGCACTATGCTTTTCAGACGCCAGGAAAACTATATCTAGCCTTAGAGTTTCTCGCTGGTGGCGAACTTTTCACGCAGCTCGAAAGGGAAGGAGTATTTATGGAAGACCAAGCTAGGTAGGCTTTAACATAAACGCCTCTGGTCTTCTCCAGGATCTAATTAACTTCATACTCTTTTGTACTCCTGGAAAGTCCATTAGTTATTTTTAATGTTTCGTATCCAGCCTCGGTGAAGAGTGTTCATTACGTATGTGCACCGAGTTAGCTCTATCACCACAAAAATGGCACAACTGCTTGAGGGCCACCCTTCGAGTACACCAACTTGTCTTACTTGAGACAGTCTGTTTTTTCTACGATACAGTCGTTTAGAAAAGAGGGGTAAATCCAAAACCTGGTTTGTCTTGGTTTTTCAAGACATGCGAGTATTTTTTCGGCCTTTGGTATATGGTCTCCGTCGTTGACGATGTGAATGCCTTGAACTATCCAGATCTGCTGCCGTTGATGCGCGGAGGGGTACGGTTTGAGACAATCGAGGCCATCTAGAACAGGCATACCTAAAGTTGTACTAAGTAAAGGTGGTAGAAGTACTGACATGGGTTGCAAATCATTAGACGTTTTTAAACATTCGGCCTTGCATCTTAAGTAGGTACTGAATATCCTACTTAAGCAATTTAGTGTATGCCCTCGTTTCGAAAACGACGACACCTCCCTTTTCCTCCCTTAATGATTTACTTACGTAAATCATAAACCCCAGTGAACTTCTTGGCTTAGCACAGCATAAATCACTACATCTCTCTATCAGGCTTTAGCATTGGAATAAGTGAGCATCTGATGCCTACAATTGCCTACATATTTCTTTCAGCTTCTACCTGGCGGAGATAATCTTGGCCATCGGCCATTTGCACAGTATGGGAATCGTGTACCGTGATCTCAAACCGGAGAATATTCTACTGGACACAGAGGGCCACGTCAAATTAACTGACTTCGGACTATCTAAGGAGCGTGTCGATAAGGATTTGACCCACACGTTCTGTGGAACCATTGAATATATGTAAGTCACTAGTGTTAAAGGTTTGTCTAATAGCCCACAGATCCGTTTGCAGTGATTAAATGCTATATTTATCGCAAAATTCCCTGTGCATTCTTATAAATGGCATGTTTTTCACCCATGTTCTCGGCGAAAACCGGATAGATTTTCTGATTTTCTAGCTCTGTGATTACCGTATCACTACAAACGTTAAGCTTATACGCTCTTTCGAGTAAAATTCACCTCAACCGAATGGGTTGATTTAACCGCATATGACGCATTTATGACGTAAAATCCCATTGTTTTCGTTCTTTTAGTAGTGCATATATTCCCACGACCTACCCTTGGTAACCGGTAGTGTCAGTCCTGCACACTTTCGGTCCGTGGTCGTGTCATTATGGAACGTAATTGGGGTGTGTAGGGTGTCCAATAAGAGGGTTACCTTGTCGTTGCATGGGCTCTGTCGAACGTTGTGTTAGTCCACTCCGCCCCTAAGTGCCATTCACTAACCTGTCCACAAAGCAGTGTTTCGCGCAACTTCTACACCTTGATACCTACTTTAACTACCGACCTATACCAGATGCCTGTAGTCCGTTGGATTTTCCCTACACCGCGAAACCCTGTTTAGGAGGTCCGCATCAGCCAGTAACGTAGAGTTGCTTGTTTGGTGATACGCGTAGACAGATTCTCCTTCATGCCTCATCAACCATGGCTGCCTATCGTAATCAAATGGTTAGCGAGACGTCAATAGTAAGGACAGGATTGCATAAACAGGCTGAATCGCTTTGTAATTGGCACAGCAAAACTGAAAAGCGAGGTAGAACAATGGTTAATGTGGTAGAATTGCCTAAAACAGTAAATTAGCATGACATTTCCGACGTTTATTCTACACTCCCTACCGCTCAATGTCATGCGGACAAATTCTTCGCGGATTAATTCAGATCGTTTTTCCCGTGACTCGACACTTATATAGAATATCTAAGAGGCTGCTTTCGCGAAGGTACGCGTAGGGGGATAGAGGATATGCTCTTAAAGCGCTGTTATTCACACCGCCTGCAACTCGGCCGTAGATGCTGGACGCCAAACTAACGATCACATTACTACGCGGAGAAGAACAGCCCCCAGGATGGCTTTACTCAGTCTGGCAACCTGAAATATCCGCTATATTGACATAAACCACTGATTGATCCACCAGGGGAGAGCTGCTCTAATCGCACAATTTTTGGCCGACCAGCTATCCGCAGAGTACTTTTGCCGAAGAACTGACCTAGTTAGAACGTGTTCTCCCTTGCTGATCAACGACCGCTTCACCTCTAAGAGATTTTTTCTCTTGGGGAGCTATTCGTCGTCATTAGTGCTGTTTATGACTATTCACTTACCATCAATGACAATGTGAAGGGAAGTCCTTGCACATACTGCGTATGTTTATACTAACCACGGAGAAATATATTGTGGTCGATCACGTAAACGCTCGGTTAGTCGTGGACTCCATCACCTAGAAGGAGCGCGTAGGAATTGCGGAGTACATGAGTATAGGACCAATGGACTCCCATAAAATACCTGTGCAGAACATAGCCCGTTTGTCCCTAAAACTATCCGATTCGCAAAAATATGTGTACATACTCACTCCCACCAGTTACCAAGGTTACCTGAAAGCTGTTCATATTAGCTGAGTAATATCAAATCGAATTTCTCTAGTTGTCGCATTTAAAAGTCGGCCTAATAGCTTTACTTTTATATCCTGAGATTATATTGTGCTCGAAAACATTTCAGCATTTCGATTAGCGTTTCAGGGCATTGGCCGGATACTCTGTCATGCCAAAACAGGTCCAACTCCGATAGTGTGGCACTATTGTAAAGGGGGCTTATAAGCCAGAGTAAATCCTCCATGAGTACGTCATTGTAAACATTTACAGGCGAGGCAAAAAGTGCCGCTACAGGGATGTATTACGATCATGCCCTTAATACCTTTAATTTCACCAAGAAACATGTACAACGTTTGCGCAGGAACTGTAGGCAAGCTTGATGGCCGTCGAAAGTAGAGTGAATATTTTCCAAGTTCAATGACCAGAGGAAGTGAAGGCAATACATTGGGCACAAAACACTGAAGCGATGCAAACAAACGTTGCCTACGCCCAAAGTCAACGCGCGTTCGTCGCAAAAATGGGTCTTGTCAAATACCTACCTTTGTACCATCGCGACCAACAATCCAACTGCCGGGAAAGGGTACTGTTAACGTGGGTAGACTCCAAGCATCGATCACTGGGTTATGCGGTTGTAAAGCCTAGTGATCTTTCATTTTTCTCCGAAAAACAAACTCTAGGTTTATTGGTCGACGTCATTTCAATCTTCGCAGCTGTGTTGCGTGCAGTTAGAGTAAATACGAACGTCAGTAAAGTGAGGATAGTTAAAGCGACTGTTCTTGCCGCATGACCTGTGAGCGTTCTCTCTCAAATGATTCGCTATGCAGTATGACAAAATACCACGATCTAATCGTCAAGAAGAGTAGTTTTGATATTTTCAAGAGGTTGAATTGTTTGATCACGACTTCTCTAGCTATAATACATGTACAACACCTGGAAATTTGGGGGGGGGGGGAACACCATGCCTGCATCGGCATTGTCGTTATTCACCTTACAGCCGTGATTCCGTGCTTATGGTCCACTCCAGTTTATTGCCTCACGGAGTAGCGGTGGGAGCCTCGACCAGTCACATTTGAAAACTGTTTTAGGATCCGGGATACGAGGTATCGGCGTCATTTTATCGATATAAAAAGAATTGCTTGACCTCCTGCTTAGGCGCAAAAATGATGCACTTACTTTTTACATTTCCGACTACACAAAATAGCCTATTTTGTTTTTAAAAATCGAGTCGTGATTTTAATTGTTACTTGTCGCTGTTTTTTCCCCAAAAGGGCGCCAGAAATTCTTCTCCGACAGGGCCACGGAAAATCAGTTGATTGGTGGAGCCTTGGCACGCTCATGTACGATATGCTCTCTGGCGGGGTAAGTGTTAATGAACCGTTATATGTAAAACCCATGGATAACATTCAGCACCGAGCTCTCCGATGCCTTTTATTTGTGACGTAACATCTACCTACCATACTAACCTAGTGTCATAGCTTCCCTACTGATATATACCACGGTGAATATGAGTTCTTCTCCTTTGGTTGGATGAACTATTGATGCACGGTCGCCCTTCAACTGACATGCTTCATTTTTCGTTGTAACAGTATACGTGTGTTCACTTTGCGGCGTCCTAGCATCTGGCTAGTGATTCGCGCTTTTATTACTCACAGTGTGCAAAACCAAAGTCGGTGAATTGTTTATTTTCAAGTGTTTGCCAAAAACTCAGCAGTAGATTAAATTACGTGGCCTTCGTCATCGCAGCCATCTGCTAGAAACGCGGACAAAGTTTTCAAAAGACCTAATCTTTAATCCATTACAAAAGTACACACTTCGAAACAACCATTCTTATTGAGATAGGAAGGGTCCTACATAAATGGGTTATAGCTAGACGGAAAGGCATATTACCCCAAGGACAGGAGAGAATATACTGTTCATTTCTGAATTTTCAATGTGAATCAAATATCCGCCAATCGCCGGTCAAGTGCTTGCTTGCAAAAAAGTAGAGATTTGCATTTCAGGGTTTGTGGTATGACTAGCTCTTGACGACAGTTAAGTCGGAAAGGATTGATTCAGTCATCCGTTTCTTTGCCGGAGGCCACTTGAACTTTGTGCGCATCTGGTTCAGGCAAATACGTGCCTAGGGCTTACTTGGCCTATTGGGAAACTGCTTCTATGAACCGCAGCCAATAATTACGTTTTTGAGAAGAAGACGACTGGATCGAGTCGTCTTCTTCTCAATTACTTCCGGTGACTCGCGTGTTCGCTTGTATTGGCAAGTACGTTTTTGCAAGCACTTTTGAATTCGGAGTTGGGGAACCTGCCCTCTGTAGGGTATTGTTTACGTGCACTTGTGACCGTGTCGATTTTAGGTTCGGTCAAATAAGGCAACCACTTGATTATTTTCCGTTTCCCTCTTCATCCTATTTACCCAGCTCAAAGTGCCATCACTTAATTCCGCAATCGTGTACTATAATGTCATATGCACTTAAGGGTACACGCCTCACCCACCACTTAACACCCACACACAGATTGTTTTATCAACGTTGATAATGACACGCGACCCGTAAACCATGCATTCTTCTGTATGACTCGCGGTGTAGGGCGGTTATAAGCTTTGTTAACCATGGCAGCCAATCTCGTCACTTCTCGTTGGCGTGACTCATACTCGTTACCGGCACGTGAAACCGATCGAACACTAAAGTGCTTCCCGCAAACAAGCAATCTTGTTGTAGACTAACCATGCACACTTAAAGTTGTGATTTGGAGATGTGACGCGATGTCTCCGCCCTCTTAAGAAGTGAGAGCCAGATTGCAGTGATTTGTTAGTGTGACCTTTATGACGGCTTTAACCAATTACGGATCACATAGGCCTCTTCATGTGCGTTTATGAACGTGCGCAAACGTGAATTCCGCCCTTCTGGCCGATGCCTGATGCCCCACAGTTAGCTACGATCTCCTTGGAATTGCCTTGCCGTGCGCACATGATGGTTGCAAGAAGATAGACCGCGCGCTTACTGTCTCAGAGGTCTCTCATACTATGACCCAAATCGTGCGCCAATCACGACTAAACCTTTGCGAATCTGTTGGTCATTTTCCCTTGCAAGGAATGAACCGGTCCGACGTTGTTGCAGCTCGCCACCTGCATATTCCCATTTAAAGCATCGCCTCTTTCACTCCAAACCAAATACGTATTTCGTTTCTTTTTCGACCTTCCTCAAATTCTCTTAACAACTGCTACTGACGCAGGCAACAGTGGCCAGCTTCAAGTTTCAGTCATGTTGCAGTCTTTGGCATACGTTTGTGCCTGTTAGGTCGTTCGGTTGCTCGTAGCTCGCTACCAACTTTGGCTTCACCGTTGCTACTGCCTACTCCCCCCCCCCCTAAGATGATGCTAGGGCTGTTGTGACGTATCGCTGCTTATCTTCGTGCAGCGTTCACTACAGAATCACGCACGGGCGTACGCACACACGCACGCGTCTGTACGCGCACACCGTGTGCAGTTATTTCTGCTTAATTCGCGCGCCCTTGCCTTTTCTGCCCCCGCGCGCGGCTCCTACTGGGCCCTACTTGTAGACGCGGGTGCGCACTTTTGTGACCTGGCCAACGCACCAGTACTGTGCTGGCGGTTCCTATTTTGTCATATCTGTACACAGGAGGAACTAAGGGCAAAGTCAGCCCGCGTCATTCAGTTCTTTGGGCACTTTTACGTGAGTCGTAACCTTATCATCCTCACGCTTCTGTCGTCATAGTGCCCCTTTCGTGTGTACTTTCTGCGCCCTTCACTGGCCTATTTGTGCAGTGATAAAATACTTTTAAGGTGCATGCGTGTCTACGTACATTTCAACAGAAAATCCTACCAGAAAGAGAGCTCATTATTATTAGTATTAATGGTAAGAGTGGTTGGGGTAGAAGTCACAATAGTAGCGGCAGTTTTTCATATGGATGCAGTGACCCCGCGGGACTCAGCTTGGTTTCAGTCGGCCTTCTAGACTATTTAATCAGCGAATGCATTAACAACTAAGGACGCAAGGTGCCCTTGTGCGGAGAATGCGATCGGGAACCAGGCATGAGAGGTAGATGTTAGTTAAAAGCCTTTTAGGGTTTGAGTGCCGTTCGGCGTAGGCATCGCACCGGTTTCTTCCTGGTGCGTTGTTTTATAGTGTGGTAGGCCTGTACAGCATGGATAACTCTCTTTCCTTCCGCACTCACTTTGATCTGATGACAGGACATTTTCAAGACGGTGGGGTTCTGGCACATGGTCTAAGGACCCGTCTACGCGTGCCACATACGACCTGGTCCCCACCGCGTATGCGAGGCTGTTGTACGGACAACTCGGATTTCATACGTTTGCGCGATACGCAGAAAGTTGGTTGGGATGGCGCCACTGAAGCTTGACTGTCAGTCCTTAGAAGGCCCTAACTATCCTCTCAGTTGGCAGTCTTCTTAACCACGACTCTTGGCGCGTCGTGAAAGGCCCTTGTGCAAAACCGCAGGTTCATTAAAATTCTCACTTGTGATACGTTGGCTTCTTAAGCTCAAGGCCACTGACTATCCTCCCTACGAATCACCCCTAATGGCAATGTTCCGGAACCAAAGGGGAGAGTGGTTCCAGTGGAACAATGGTCACACTTTCGTTTTTACTTTGGTTCCACTTTCGTCACACTGCGCCGTGATTGCGTATATGGGCGGTATTCCGTGCACTGGCCGGGGTAGTCTACAAGCTGTCATCGAAATCGATGGTCGACCACCCACACACAAGCTCCCACGTCCACCTGAGACTATAGTCGCCCCCTAAACCTCTAACGTAGACACCCCTCTCCCCTATATGAACGCGTGTGCTCTGAACACGGGTTTTTTGCCCTAAGCATACGCCGGCAAAATTTGCCAGAGCCAGGCATCGATCCAGGCGCCGCATTTGGAGAGGGGGGAGGTAGCAAATGCAGGAGGCGTGCGTGCGCGTAGGGTTTTTCCCTGGTGGACGTGGCAGCTTGTGTGTGGCTGGTCGACCATCGATTTCGATGACGGCTTGTAGACTATCCCGGCCAGTGCACGGAATACCACCCATATACACAATCACGGCGCAGTGGGACGAAAGTGGAACCAAAGTGGAACGAAAGTGAGACCATTGTTCCACTGGAACCACTCTCTCCTTTGGTTCCGGAACATTGCCATTGGGAACATACAGGGTGCCTCACGAAAAACCCCTAAATTTATGATAATGTTTATACTGTTATAAAACTAAAAATTATTGATTACAATTATAACTAACAACTTTATTGTGTAATTAACAAACTGTTACCTAATAACAAGTTACAGATACCGCTCAAAATGCTGTCCATTAACTGCAGAACAGCGGCGTAAGCGATCCATCCAGCTCTGACCTGCTCGACGAATGACATCAAGAGGGATGTTGTTCCATGTGTCCATCAACACATGTTTTATTGACTCAATATCAGTGATTCCTATTCTTCGTCTCTGAACCTCCTGTAAGAGTACACTCCAAATGCAAAAGTCCATTACATTCAGGTCAGGGCTCTTGGATGGCCATTGCTGGGGTGTGTGGGTGCTCCTTTCCACTGAGCGGAACATGGCGTGGGCGACATGAATGCGGTTGCGAACCAACGGGGGTGGCTTCACTTCGGATGTGGCCCAGGTGTTCTGTTTTCTCCGCCATCGATCGTGACGGCATGGGCGGTCCGGCCGCCGTAAAAATCACAAACTTAGGGGTTTTTGTGGGGCACCCTGTGGATATGATCATATTTAATAATAAGGACAGCTGTACACGCAGAATAAATAAACATTTGAACGGAACACTACTGTCCTCGGTGGACTTTCCCTTGGATACGAATGTCTTTCAAGACACCACGTGTACATAAGACTGTAGAAAACTGTGAGATGCGTTGTCTACATTCACGGCATGAAGAGAGCGCAGTTCAAATAACTCCTACTGCTGCGATCAGAAACGGTACAGTGTTGTTCCCTACAATGAGTTTCCAGCACCTAACTATTGCATTTCATCGTATTTTTGTCGTAGGTTGACCAATTAGTGCGTTTGCAAATGATCTTCTACGCTAGCGTTGCTATTGCGAAAACTATACTGCAAAGCAATCAAAGCCGGTTGTATTGCGGAAAACGGGGCGAGGAACATGTTTAAATGTGGAACAATTGGTTACATTTTATTGCGAGAGGTGAAGTGCGCGCTTCAAATTGCGGTTCAAATTTCTCGTCCTCCGTGAGAAATACTATTTTCGGGATTTCGGACCAGCTAGCGCTCTGGCGGAAACTCGTTATTAGCTATTGGATTCGTTTTCACAACATCCCCAGCCTCAGAAGCCACGGCAGGCACTAGTCGAAACGAGCAACATCCCCGTGACCGCCTTCCGTCAATAATTCTCAGGGATTCGAGCTATCTACAAACGGCTGAGTCGTTCCAATATCCTTTCCATACAGTTAATCGCATTATACATATTGCATTGAGCTTTAATATCGTTTAACTTTACTTCGATCTATGACGGGAAGCAAAATTAAACGTACAGCGCAACGTGTAAAAAGTCTGCTGTGAGTGGGATTCGAACCCAAAACCCGTTATTCGCGGGCATCTGTCGTTACCATTAGACCACGAAGGCGCACGGTTTCCACTGATTTAATTCAGGATATAAACCTAAATCGCAATTTCGAGGGTAGAAACCGCATGGTTGGCGCAACGAAATCGCGCCCTGCTAAAAGGCCGGAGCTCAATAGACACAAAGCACGAAGATCGAGATGGCATATCAGACATGGAACTTTCCAAAGCATTTTCCGTCATGCAGAAGGATATGGTATGCCTTAAAACGGAATTAGCAGTACTGAAGTCGCTTTTGCATATTCTAACGCATGGCTCGATGTCGGAGACGACTGAAAGCCGAGAGAAGGCCAAGACGAAGAAAACAAAGGAGGTTTCCATACTCCATAAGCAAACTACAGCAGAACCAGTAGTGGAACTCGACCTATTCGAAGAGTCGGAAATCCACGAAAATGTAGAAGACCCGGGAGTCGAACACTGCACGTTGGACCAACAGGCAGACGGTGTCGCCACTAGACTAGCAGACCACGATGAAGGGACTGAAAATTTTTCTTACTCAAACGGTGCCGTGCTTAACACAGTCCCAAAAATCAAGCAGGCGGTGTCTAAGATACCAGCAAGAACTAGTCTGGTTGCGTCTCCCAAAAAGCCAACGACGCCACCGACTACCACACAAAGAGATTGCCTTGGCACAAAGGAGGAGCTGTCGGGTCCTCCCAGTTATCAAACGCTGGAGTTTAGGGATCTCACAGCCCAAGTCGAGGATACCCACATGTCGGTAGGGTCCACTAATAAACTTCATAGCCCGCTATTTAATTGCAGCCAGTGCATCGTCATACAAGGCGTGCCTGAATCTTCTTTGGAGACCCCAAAGGATAGCATGGATCATGCTATGGAATTATTCCGCGGATACATTAAACTTCTCCTGCATGAAAATGAAGAAATGATGGTCCCGTCCTAAAAGCATTTAGGGTGGGCGTGAAGAAAGGTCCATATACGGACTCGGGTCAACCCAGACCAATAAAATTTATACTCAAGCACGAAGAACAAGCGAAGCTACTGTTGAACAGGAAATCGCAACTACAGAACAAGTACCCAACGGTTTTTTTTAGCGGGAGTACTCGCCGATCGAGAGGGAGAAGTGGAGGCCACTGAAAACCGAACTCCACAGGAGATCCAATGTGGGTGAGAGGAACCTGCGAATAATGAACGGAGAAATCATTACCGCCCAGAGGTCATTCCTCTGGAGACAGCCAATAACGCTGAGTTTTACAGTCAAAAGCAGACCAAAACTCAGGCAATAAAGTAGCTAATTCGCAGAGACCTTCCGGCTCCCTCGACCCACAAATCGCTCAGAACTCTATGCCGGCGAAGCTGCGCTGTCTTTATACGAACGCACAGAGTTTGCTTCAGAAGATTGACGAGCTCAAAGTTTGTATAGCTGACCTACAGCCGGATGTCATATCCATTAGAGAGACCTAGCTACAGGCCAATGTAATGGATGCTGAAATTGTACCTGGAGAGTACCAAGTTTTTCGTCGGGACCGGATACATAGGAGGGGAGGAGGAATAACAGTGTCAAGAAGGGCATCATTGCGTCAGAACGCAAAATTGGTTCCTCCCATGAGTGTGAAGCGCTATGGCTTAAACTGAAAACGTGTGGTGCACCCACTTTACATTTCATGACTGTATATAGAACGCCAAATCAATCTCCAGAGGGCGGCGAGACCTTGTTTGGACTAATGCGTGAACTGGCTCAAAATGAAAATGCGCTGATCACTGGAGATTTTAACGCCCCACTGATTAACTAGGATGAGCTATCAGTTAAGGGTTCTCATGCGTCTTTTAGCTCCAGATTCTTAAAACTGACGGGGGACCTTTCTCTCGTGCAGAATGTTGGATTCCCAACGAGACTAAAAGAAGCACAAACAGCGAACTGTTTGGACCTCTTATTATCGAAAGACCCGATTGATACAAGCAAAATTAGGCCAATCGCGCCTCTTGAAAAGACTGTGACTATGCTTCAAACACCAATCAACCGATAAATACGGAGGTTCGGTTAGACTACTGGCGCGAAAATTACGCCGCAATGAGAAATGAACTCGCAGCAATAAATTCGTATGACCTTCTAACCGGTAGTCCGGATGCCGACTGGAACACTGTCAGGGATCTTATAAGCGAAGTTATGCATCGAAACTGTCCGCTGAAAAAAAATACAAAAGGCGAGCAGGCCCCCCTGGTTAACGCAAGATCTGAAGAGCCAAATAAACCGCAAGAACAAACTCTGGAGAAGGTACGCATCAACACGCCAGCCTTCACACTACGAAGAATTCCGTCAAAAGCGGAACGAGATTAGGTCAAGCATTCGAAAAGCGCAGAAAGACTACGAAGCAAAGATTATCGAGCGGGCCGTAACGAAGCCAAAGGTGCTTTACAGTTACATCAATAGCAGGCTAAAAAACAAAGACACAGGTGCAGTACTAAAAGGTGAAAATAATGAGGAAATTATAGACAATCTCGAAAAAGCAGAACACCTTAGCAAGTTTTTGCATCTGTTTTCACTGAGGAACTGCATTGTAATCCGACAGACTTCCATGCAGAGAGTAATGGCAGAATCATGGAGGACCTCCGTTTCACAGAAGAAGATTTAAGGAATGAACTTCTTGCGCTTAATGAAGCTAAGTCTCCGGGTCCAGACAAAATACCAGCAAAGGTACTGCAAGAGCTGGCTTCGGAACTTTTCAGACCGCTTACGCACATTTTTCAGTTGTCCTTTGATCGAGGCCCCCTCCCATCCGATTGGAAAGTTGCGAACATACACCCTATTCACAAGGGTGGATCCAGAACCAGCGCGAACAACTGTCGACCGGTGAGCCTAACTTGCATCTGTTGTAAAGTTATGTAAAGGATCATCAAAAAGGCCACTATGAAGTTCCTTGAGGAAAAAGACTTCTTTGATGGTGCCCAACACGGGTTTCGAGGAAACCACTCCTGCCTGACCAATATGCTTTATTCTATGGAGCAGTGGTGTGTGTGTTTCGTAGCCCATAGTTGGATCAGGAATCCCCGCCGGAATCCAAACTGGGAGTAGTTGAGAGACGGAGAAAAGCCGCGACCTCGACCGGCTTGAGCCACAGGTCTGCGGGAGTGAGGTGGGTGACTGGCCGAGAACTGCAAGCGAACAGATGACGGCAGTCATGCGGCGAGACGCCGCAGTGGGGACAGCAATCGGGTATAAATGGGTCGAGCCGGTGTTGGTACTGGCGAAGGAGCATGCAGTAGCCACTGCGTAGCTGCACCAGAGTACAGCGAGTGACCCTCGGGAGATGTCGTTCCGAGGCCGCAATCGGAGGTGGATAGCCACCCAAAAGGACCGGGGGACCTGGAGCAGTGGTCCAAGTCATTGGACAAAATACCCCCGTAGATGTTGTTTACGTAGACTTTAAAAGCCTTCGATAGTGTCCCTCACCAACGGCTACTCTACAAGGTTGGCGAATCCGGGATAAGGGACAATTTACTAAATTGAGTAGGAGATTTTCTCATAGGCCGCTGGCAGTCCGTGTGCGTCGGAAACGCAAAATCCTCTTCAGTGCCAGTTGCGAGTGGAGTGCCACAGGGCTCCGTTCTTGGGCCACTATTGTTCCTAATCTACGTCAACGACTGTAGACATGGACTGGTCAGTAATGGAGTCTTGTTTGCAGATGATATTAAGACATGGCAACCCATCAGAAACGCTGATGATGAACAAACTCTGCAAGAAGGACTTGACCGCCTAGATGAATGGTCAAAAATGGTTAATGTGGTTTAACTTTGAGAAGTATGTCACATTGCGACTCAAGATGAAGAAAGTGAGCGCGACGGATGACTCACACAACTACGTACTCGATGAAAGGTGCCTGTCGAACGCCAATAAACAAAAAAGATCTGGGTATGGCTATTGTGCCATCCCTGAAGCCGTCTTTACAGTGTGCTAGGGCTGCCAAGAGGGCGAACAGTGTTCTGTTTACCATTAAGCGAACTTTTGTCGACATAGACAAAAAACTATTCGGCAAAATCTATGGAACATTTATTCGCTCACATCTGGAGTATGGCGTTCAGGCGTGGCGACCATGGATGCACAAAGATAACCAGATGCTGGAAAGAATTCAGTGAAGGGCAACGAAAATTGTGAAGGGCCTAAAGTCTTCATTTAGCGAATGTAGACTAGAAGCACTTAACTTTTTCCCCCTTAAGTATAGACAAATCCGCGGCGACCTCATACAGACGTACCGCCTCGTTAAGAATCGGGTGTGCCCTGAAGTTTGATGACTTCGCCTTCGCCACTTCAACCAACCTCCGTGGGAATTCCCTCTAGCTGCGGGGAACCCGATCCCATCTAGAGGTCCGCAAGCAGTCGTTCTCAAAACGAGTCATCGGTGTCTGGAACGGAGTGCCCGCGGAGGTTTTAATGGCGAATTCCACACATGCGTTTAAACGGAAACTGGATGAACATCTACTTAACACTTACCGTTCATACGTACAAGGAAGCAGGAATTGTTTACGCCCCGGAAATACCTTTAGAGAAAACTTCACACTTGTATATGCTACTCACTATTTTACAGTAACACATTTTATGGTGGATATATTTGGTACACAAGAGACTATTCTGATTGCTTACACGCACACGTTAAAATTTGTACATGTATATATGTTACTCACTGTTTATAGTGACATATTTTATGTTGGATATTTCATGCATACTGTTTTCAATAGGGTCTTCAAAGGCATTGCCTACTACCCTAAATATACTATACTATACTGAAATATATATGGACTCCTTTGTCGGCAAATACGATGAAGTGGAACCAAAAAGACAGGGAGGACCGGAATGGCCATTTCTGGTATACTAGCCGTCACCATCAGCCCGTCATATGTAATTCCAGGCAAAACAGGACAAACGTATTCTTGACTCGGATTAATGGCCCCCAAGCTTTTCACATTCCCGATCACAACCGACAAAAACAACGAGTCGTGACTAAAGGATGATTTTACACTTGATGGCCAAAAGGTCGCGGATTCCGATCTCGGGTGCCGCAACACCTTGGTGTTGGATATGACTGGCTACTGACGGCTATTAAACCAGAAATTGTCTTCTTAATCTCCTCTGTCTCTGTCGGTAATGCCCTTCTCTGTATATCACTAACCACTTTGCGACGTAGGCTCAAGTGTGGGCTTCAAAGGCACCATGGACAGACGAGGGTGTCCTCTAACTGGTCAGTGTACGCCTATGCGCCACTGTATATGTATGGCATTTTGACCAGTCAAAATCTCTCAAGTGTGCGCCGGGTGTGGCTTATTCACTGACTCGCGCAGATCAGTTGTTCGTGGCAGTTTATAGGAAGCGATATTAGGTGCTGTCTCCCTCGTGACTCCCTCGTGTAAACTTGGGTGAAAACGATTATTTTTTACTGTTGTTTTAGCCACCGTTTGCTGGAGAGGACAGAAAAAAGACCATGGAGCTTGTGAGTTTCCCCTTTGTTTCTGTTTGTTCTCGTAGTAGACAATTTCCAGTAACTCAGCGTACTATTTACTCTGCACGGGTTGAGGTCTAGCAATATCACGGGTCACTAATGAGTATCTCTTGTAGGTACATTTTGTTGATTCGTGAAATTGTATAGTTTCATGGATCCCTGAGCGTGTTTCCGATTGCTTGCCGTAAGATCTTTCAAATCTCTTAGCTGGACAACAGTCAGAACGCAGCCTTCCTTTATAACCTTTACCTATTCCATTAAGCCTTTCACGCATAACCTGCATGCACCTCGTAAGTCCTGACGTAAATAGGCATCAAGAACATGCGGTATTACCGTATTTTATGATTAGGCCAAGCATGCAATAGATTTTTAGTTGTCCCCGTTCTCCTCCACCCTGCATTGGTTAGCGCTTTAAATACACCAGATGACAGATGTCATACTGCCGCTACTGGCACAGCTAACATAAAACGACGCGACTGCCTTGCGCGCCTCTTATAAACCTCTGAAATTCGCTATTTTAACGCATTTTCAGGTGCTTCGTGGCAAATTTTTCCTGGCTCCTTACCTCAGTCGCGAGGCCAAACGTCTCTTGAAGGGAGTAAGTTGACTTCCTTACGCACATTTTAATTCGCTTCCTACTTTGAGCTACATCATGCACAGCTACTGTCGAAACTTACAGATTAAGAAAGTACTTTACAGACGAGAACAGTGTTTTCTTACAGTAATCGACATGGCCTTTAAGGTTCACACACCTGTCTCATTCATAAAAAAACACATTTACAGGATACTGCTAGTTGCATACTGAAATCACACCTCCGCCCATGAAAAGCCACCACCACGCCCTCTCGACACTTTTCTTTTATTCAGACACACCGCGAAGTGATAATACTTTTATCATCCTTTGCCTTCTCACTTCGTCGCGCTAGCAGTTCGTCACTTGTCAAGGTTCTCATAATCAACAGAAAATGAGACTGCACTACACGGCAGCGTAATATTATTGGGAGCTTGAATCCCAGTCTTAATCACTTCCGTAGATTCCCACTATCCCAAAGTGCGTCAGCTTACTGCAAATAGTCAAAACTCGTTTAGCGTCCACAACACTCTTTTTTCTCTCAACCGTGGTCGGCAAATTACTTCCAGTCTATTAATAAGAAACGTTTGTCCCCATCCGTTGTCCGCAGTTAAACTCGATTGAAACCTTATCTATGCATCGACTCATGCAATTTGGGGCAGGCTGCCGCCCAATTTCCGAGATGTCCTATTTTTCCATACGCTTTCAGTTTCGCACAGGGCGCCCCTTACAAATCCCTGTCTGTTTTCTAGCTTTTGCGGAAGAACGTCGCTGAACGATTGGGTTCCAAGGAAGAGGATGCCGAGGAAATCAAAGCTCATCCCTTCTTTCGAAACACCAATTGGGACCAGGTGTATGCGCGGCAGGTAGAACCCCCCTTCAAACCCACACTAACTTCCGAAACGGATGTTTCGCGTTTCGATCCACAGTTCACCAACGAAAACCCAGTGGAGAGTCCCGACGAAGGTGTACCAATTTCGGCCTCCGTTTGTGACGTCTTTGAAGGCTTCACCTATGTCGATCCGCAAGTGCACATTTCCATGGCGCGCGATCCGTGGGCCTGCGACAGCAGTTACTTGCGACGACGAAGACGTTCGGGTTTCTCCACTGGCAGGTACCTGCTGCAATCTTTTCGTTAAGAAGTCTTATTTAGCCGAATTTCGACAAAAAATGACTGAATACTTCTTATGGAATCAAGAATTTGTATTTGAGACTACATGAAAATAGCGTTCACCTGTCCGGCCGCAATACAACATTTATGTTTTTTTTGGAGCTTCGTTAGCCGTGGCTCCGCAACAGCTGTCCGGGTCGTTTGATATTGCATTTCACAAATGAACCGAATTTTAGCAACCGCGTACGGTCACAAAGTCACTGTACCATCAGCCGACGTTGTGACAGTTTATTTGGTTGTTAGTGTGCTTTACCCTACATTTCCCTGCCCAGAAGGGTGTGCCACTGCTGATTCTAGACTATTTTTTTGCCGGACTTGCCCTAATTTGCTGCTACCTTCTTAGTAGCTGAAGATATCTACGCTGTTCCATACCCGCGTGCACGCCAGTAGTCAACAGTTAACCTAACGAGACAAGTTAATTTGTAGTGTTCTGATAGAAAATGAAGTCTTTAACACCATGGATTTCTCTTTATTTGTGGATTGTGGATCTGAACTGGGAGTCAAATATAATGCCACCCACCGAGTAAACCGCATCTGCTGTTACAATTTTCCGTTCGTTATTAGCAGATAAAGTAGGGTAAATCACCGCCGATTTGTAAAAAAGTCAACCATGCACTATGCTTTTCGGTGACACGCACCATCAACAAAATGTGACTTAGTATGTAATTTGCGTACTAAGTTGGCAGTTACCGCATTTTTGTTATATTATGGTCTAGTGACCCTTTAATCAAATTATTTTCATAAGCTGTGACGGCTCTGCTTTTTTAGTTCCCCCGCATTTGCAGGTCACCCGATGACACCGGGCTACCCACCAGTTCCCACAATCCATGGAATACCCACTGCTTGCGTCCCCAATATGTCAAATTACGGACAAGCTCCTTTTCTTAACCAACCGTTTCACCCCGGTCAACAGTTTGTCGATGCTGAAGACTTTGAGGATATGGAACTTAGCGGCAGCTCTGGACTCCGTAACGATCAACCACCGAACTACCCTGTACTCGATCGACTGGCGCCGTCCTCACGCGACGTTCCTCCACTAGGTGGTGGTGGTGCTGCTGGCAGCCGAGGTGTTGGCGCTCAAAATCTTCCGTCTAACCGAGCGGCCCTTCCTCAACGCGTGCCCGGCGCCGGTTATTTTGTTCCCACTGTCGGCGGCGCAGGCATGATGTCGCAAAACGCCGTACATGGTTTGACCGACGCGCAGAATCGGCCACAGGGCCTGCCCTTTAAACCATTTCCTCCCACAAACGAGGGCGGCGGCGGCGGTGGCAGCGGAGGCCCCAGTACGAACCGGACTCCCACTCACCCTCCTCAATCTTCTCCTCTACCTGTCTCCTCAAACACTTCTCATAGGTTGTAGTTCTATTATCCCCGGCGTATTCTTCCTCCTCCGACCCCTCCTCCATCCATTTCCTCACTCCTGGATCTTCCACCTTGCCGAAATGTTCTCAATGCTTTTTTGCCAGAGTCCGAAGTGATCGGCTCCTTTGTTACCTCTGCTCTAACCGCGCTCTTGTATGCCAATGCCCTTCCCTGAACCGACACCCCTTACGCACCAGACCTAAGCTTTTTACTTTGTTACGGTCTTGGACAGTTACTTTTTTGATTTCTCAACATATGTGCCTATTACCCAATTCTTACTGTCTTAATCCGATCACTGTTTTTTTTGTGGAAAATCGTTATACGATTCAACTGCCGTCACCATTTGTCCCAAGTGTGTATTTTCCGTCTATGCTTCCATACCCATCAGTTTTCTGCCTGACTATGAGCATTGTTGTATTTTGGTATGTGGACCGAGAAATAGTGATGAGAAACATGAACAAAACACCACGGGAAACAACCGAATTGAACTGAGAATAATCAGTTGTACGCCTAAAATTGACGTTCACGGCTCCTGACAACCACGACTCCTCTTTTATTTTTGTATTTGTGACCTTATCTGCCCAGCTCACAAATACATTTGCTCTTGCTTGCCACGTGTCGATCCTCCCATAGGGGCAAGTTTTGGGCAACCTGTATTGTTTTGCGTTAGCGTCACATTTCTTCTTCTGCTTCGTCTCCTAGTCTTCGATCCCATTTTCCGCCTCTTCATTCTTTATCACCCAAATGCAGCTGCTCTTTTGAACCTTCTCCAGCAGTCACCTTCTGACCTGTGGCCCTCTTGCTTGATAACAGAAAATTTTGCCCATCCATGCACACAGACTTAACAAGCTAACTGTGAAAAGTCCTGTGCCATCAACGACGTATTACCTAAAAGTCACTACCACCGCCTGATCTGCATAGGACGGTATGCTATCCTAGTCGAACTAACAGCCTCGGTCCCAAAAACTCATTTTGTTCCTGTAGTTATGTACACACTATGCTACGCCTTTCTCTCCTTCCCGATGGACCCTAAAATATCCCCGAGCGATGGACCACCAGGGGGTACCGCATCTACCATCGCCGAAATCCGCGCTGTCTTCTCTCTACCCCATTTGTGCCCAGTGGACTTTTGCGTTAAGCAAGTGTCACTTTCCGCTTCTTGATTACTACCGCTTACCTCCAACACCTCTCCCCGTGGGCTACAGCCCGTTACAAATGCCGTACACTGCAACAAAACCAACCTTTTATACGCCCTTAAACTTGTGCCCACTCATAAAAAATCGATCAATACTCCCGTTTCTTTGACTGCATGCACGTGAATACTGTCTGTTCGATTTTTCCTGGTTTGTGTGTGTCCGGTGCATGTTTGCTCTGCACTCTCAGCGAGGTTAAATGGTGAATTCGATATTTTTGCTGAAACCGGATATAGCGGGTTATCTGCTGAACGTAATTTAGTTGAAAAAATAGTGCACTCTCAACTGCTAGGTCAAACAGCATTTAGAACTCTGGGCTACGACCGATGGGTGCTCTTATTCTTTTTCGATCTGCTTTAGTCCAAGTAGATTGGATGCATGGAACATTTATCCCTTCGCCGTTGCCGATTTCCAAGCTGAAATACTAACCTGGGAACAATGGCTAGGCAGACCTTTGCCTGCCGGTCACATAGATGTCCGATTTGAATGTACTAACCACGTCGCTGTTATCTTGTTTTCGTAAACAGCCTTTGTGAACATTTGTTATTGCGAAAGACAACATTCTTCGATCGGAATAGGTTGTAGGAGGATTTGTGTTTTTCAGTTTTACCTAAGGTCACTCTTTGGTTCATTCACGTGTCCTCATAACTACGAGCTGTAGGCAAACGAAGCTATAACGCTAAAATTACTGGCGTAGGCAATTCTGCTTTCCTCAAGTTTAAACCAGGCATAGTGTTTTCTCGAACAGTTAACTGTGCCTTAGCACGTGGCATGGCGATTCGTTTGTTGGCCTCGTGATCATCCGAACTGTTTACTCGAAGTTATTCGCTGTTTGATGCGGTCCAAAACCGGAGGACAAATAACACGAATTGCAAATCAGGCCTCTGTGTTGGCGTCTTAACTAAGCATGGCTCTTACGTATCCGCCAAATGTTTCTAAAGCATTTTGTCTTTGCATCTCACCAGTGCACTGGATGTTCGCCGTTTCCAGGTCGATCAGTACATAATAGTTGAAGTGCGGCAAGTAGCTTCGTTCTGCGTTGCGTAACGTCCTATGGTTTTTTACAGAGCGTTTGTTCCATCGTTTACTACCCGCCTTTCAGAAATTGCTTCTGTATTTTTTCTCCTGATTGGGATTAAGTATTCGCAGTCCTATTTGGGGACAACTGTGTCCCGCTTACCTACAATTCTGTGATAAGTCATAAAGTCTGCAACGCTTCGACTTTGCAATCCATGCGTATTATGAGCTCTTTTGGACGGTGCATTCCTTTCAAAGATATCATGGGCCTCAATGTTGCAAGCGCGGTTTCTATTCATATAGAAATTTCGCACTTCTTGCTTTCTACTTTCTACCGACCATCTAAAAATATAAAGTTGTATATCTTACCCAGAAGTCGATACTGATTAGCTAAGAACCTTGATGTTTATTCCTTCGTATGAATAAATCCCTTTGGTATCAGTATTAACGTCACAAAAAGTGTCTAACCACTGGTTTGTCGGTCACAGTTACTTTTCGGGCCCACTACGGCTGATTGTTCGCATACCCATCTACTTACTTCTTAGCAGTAGAGATGATTTGTTTTATTAATTTTGCATCGACTGTTTCCTTCCGCATCTAACATGTCATCGTCTATCCGCAATAGCACACTTTCCCCCACGACAATCTCAGTAATTCATTCTGAATTGTGGTCTTAGCTTACGTTTGTGTTTCTTTTATTTGCTTTTATTTAGTTTTAGTTATTTATCTATTTAGTTTTGTTTTAGTTCATCTTTGTCTCCTTTTTTGGTGACCTACAGTTGCTTTTTGTCTTAAAAGCTATTGTAAGTTTAAAAAATTGGGAAAACGTCAACTTTTAATCTACATAGACATAAAGTTGATATAGAGTCGACAATTGTATCCAATTGGTCACCATTGGCCTTCCTGCTTCGTATTTCTCATCTTAATTATCTTACGCAGATATTTGGTTGTTGAGAACATCGTTAGTATCATTTTATGCGCTCTGCTTTTTAAATTAACTCCCCTGATATGCCCCACCAATTTAATCCCTATTACCACTGGTCCCGTTTTACTGAAGAATGGGGTTTTCGCGTGCTATAGTGGGCCCTAAATGTAACTTTTACCGTTTTGTCTTTTGAGGCGCGTTCGTAGCAGCAGCATTACTACCCCCAGGTTACAGGCGATAATGAAGGAAGCACTCCGCTTCTGCTGTAGGCCAATGTGGTATGCCTGCTTTGCGGAACGCCTCACACTCATTCTATACGTGATACAGCCTGTTTTTGCAGTTGTTCTAATTTATACTCCAACCAGCAGATGCCGTTTGTGGGTGTGGGAATTGCTTTTCACGACCAAGTTAGCCGTACTGAACAGGTTATTGGGTAGTAGGTAGTCCGTTCTCGTTTTTCGGCCAACTGCACAAGTACCACCATGCTACTATTACCTTTGGCTAACAACAATGAATTAGCAACAATTGGAATAATTTTTGTTGATGTATTTTTAGCTAAACAACCTCCAGCGGCATAGGCCAAATTCGTGGTTTCAAAAATAACGCCGCTCCAAAAAACCCTTCGTTTCTATTGATTTTCGGATGTCAAAGCGCTCACTATCCGGTGGGGACAATGCGGCATCGTCCTCAGCGGTAACAAGTGGGGATGCCCCTGACGAAGAGAGTTCAGCCAACAAGCCGCCGCCTGCGAAACGTCTCTTCCTGGTTGGCTCGGAACCCGTTTCCTTCAGCCGCGTGCGCTCTCTTGAAGAACTGGATAAACGGACTTTGCAGCTGCAAAATAAGAAGTTGTGCGAGTCCCTCACCGAGAAGCGGTCCGCGATTAGCGATTTACGCCAGAGAATTGAACAACTGGAAAACAGGCAGGCCAAGGACGATGCCCTCCTGTGCGTTGTCAACCGGTACTGGAATCAGGTGTGTACACTTGTTCGCTGTTTGTCTTCTGCTTTCAAGATGTGGATTTTACCAATTAAACTGTGTCCTGCAAGTGAAACCGCCTTTTCTCACGCCTAGCGCATATTCCATGCAGTCCGTTGCTTAAATTACAGAGCGCTGAGATGTGATATATATGTATGTTCTTTTTCCGTTTTTTTTGCTTCCACAGTTGGTCTGTATCTACCAATTAGCCCAGATGTTCCTAAGCCCTAATTATTTTTAAAAGTTACAAGTTAACAGAACAAAAGTTTATTAAATAACTGATTCTTTCATTGAACGATGTCGTTAAAAGGCAGATAGTACTGCCGGCAAAGACAAGGGAGACTTAAATGGCCGTTTCTGGCTTATTAGCCGTCGTCAGCCAGTCACACCCAGACTCAAGTGGTGCACCACCGGAGCTTCGAAATCGAGAGCTTTTTGCCACAGTCTTACACCATTATCATTGAGCTACGACTTCGTTGTCCAGCCGGTCTAGGTCGGGAGATATTGACATTCGTTGACGACAGTACTCTTAATTACAGCTGCTGTCAGGGCCCGAGAAATGCGACCCAAGGTAAAATGCGGAGCCGGACAAGCGCGTTCTGTTATTGATCGGTGAACGTTCGACAACGAGTGTTGTTAAAAGCCCAACGTCCTGACCATTCAGTCACGGGGTCGGTTGAAATCGGATTTATTAATGGCGGTAAAAGGGCTTTGATCGAGCGCGTTATCCTAGGCGTAGACCGGGTTATTTACCGGTAATTGAACCTCCTCGTAAATGCTAAGCTTCATAGGTTCCTTTTAACCTTTTGCAGATATTTTAGCACCACAATTTTTTTCTTTAAAATATATTTTCGGCCCTTTAAAAGCGCATTCCTGATTGACCTTTCGTACGTCATATCTCTAAATATGTCCTTGATCTCTTCCATTAATTGTACTCGCGAGTCTTTCCACGTGAACCGTATAGTGTTGTTTCTGCATTGCTCTGAAAACGGCTAGAATTCACTCGACTCAATGCGATGGTAACACTTCTCTGATCCTCGTTGATGAACGTTCACCCCTGCCCTCTGACAAACTTTCACTAACTGTCTATGTTACTCTAACCATTCTCTTTCCTTTTTTCGGTACTAATGTGCCAGTTGTAAGATGACTGAAGCCCTATTCTAGGGTACTCGTTACTTCTGATTCCTCATGTGCTTGTCTCGTACCTACTGATTCTCGTATATATATATATATCAAGGAAATAATCTCTCAAATTATTAGGTGCATGACATGGAAGTAGGTGGATGGGACATGACTTTTAAGGAT
>JAYGXS010000002.1:33139611-33251763 GCA_036362985.1 Ligula intestinalis | reverse complement strand
ATCGGCGAAATACGTGTCTGGGCTTTTAGCTAGTATCTATGCGGAAGTATGGTATAACATCATTGTCATATATATATATATATGTATATTCTGATTAAGACAATTCCATTTTCGCCTTACTTTTGTAGAATATCACTAAGCCTTTAGACTTTATCCAGATTTTTAAGTTTTGCTTTCGCAGTATTCGTCAAATACAGTACTGTGGAGGTAAATAGTGTGTGCACTGTTTTGACATGTATATCTCATTTTGCTAATGCTTGCACTATTGTAAGCAGGCTCCAGTTGCATGAATACTTAGGCCAACGAGTCATCCTGTGTGCTATCATTGCATGAAATTGGACATTTTTTGCAGGCACACGGACTGCAGAAACGAGCACGAACATTTTTTTCTACAAAATTATGTCGCTTACTCCTTGCGTACATGTTTCATTTCCTTTTGTTGTTATTGTTTAAATGTCTGTCTTCGTTTATTTTTTTGTAGCTCGACGAAGACTGCGTCCTCTTGTTACAGCGTTGCGACATCGATGTTGAGGAAAATGGTGCGTTTGAATCCGGCGATATGCTACGTAAAGGTTTTGCGGAATCTAGCATTGTTTGTCAGGGGGTGAGAAACCTTCACTCCGAGTTTCAGACTTTCTTTTGCAGATCGCCTTTACACTTTCTACCACCAGGTCAACCTCGGAAGTTAACTACTCCTAGATAAGGCACTCGTGAAAGTGGTTAATCATCCCTCCAACTGTATTATCGACACCTTATTTATATGGGCGTTTTTTTAAAGCAAACCAGCTTAGGGGTAAAGAGGTAACTTATTGTTAACATTGGATGGACTGCCAAATATATAACAAAAAATATTTTTTTCGCAGTCGTTCGCTTCCTGTGAAATTTATTGTTGCGATTCTCATACATTCAAGAGCACATATTATCTACACAGTCTCAACTGACAAAAGACGTCCTTGTCAACTGTATGTCCCTATCGAAAACCTGGTTTTCAATAGATATCTATGACGCACAGGTTTGTGCCTGCGTATGTACCAGGACACGCAGACATTCATTCAGTGCTGGTTGTAGGAACCAGCAAAGGGCAAACCCCTTGATTTTCCGTTTTTTGCGGGATGAATCCAGCTTGTCTCATTCTACGCTTCGCATATTTTGTGGCGACTGGTCAATTACTGTGTCTTATTTTGTGTTTGACTTCTTGTAATAGTTTCAACGTCTGCCGAATCCTTCTTGAAACAACTGGCCTCTTGGGATAAGGAGGAAGTACCGAAAAAGCTGCAGGAACGAGTGCACTTCTCAAAGCGTATTATCGCCCGACTCCTAACCTGCTATGAGAGGTAAAAGGCGCATAGACCTTTGCCATCCATTTTCGCACTGGATGCTGCCATATAGTTTGTGCTTGCACAGGCCGTTTTTATCAATTTTTATGTCTTCGTTTAGTTTAGCGGCTTTAGTTCAAATGTTCACCGTTTTTTCCCTGTCCCGTTTAAATGCGCGATGCTATTTACTCGGGCAGAAACGGAACCAGCCACGTGTACATGCAGCCTTACCTGCGACATCGTTCACTATGGCTGATTCAGCGAGCTGCATGTTAGTGATTCATAGCAGCCTAACTGATCGCTCTAGATACCAACCAGTTGACGGCAGTTATCATATCAGTCCAGCAAGCCCAGATAACACGATGGATTACCGCCTATCAACTTCGAGTTTTCAGCTCATCTCTCGGACGAAGCCACTAGTCACGACCGCATGCAGGTGAAGTGACACTGAAGATGATTTTCCGTCTTGTTGGTACGGCACATTGATAAACTCCCTCACCTGTTGGTTCTGAGAAGCGCCGGTAGGCAGTGCTGTTCTTTACAGAAACAAAAAATGGTGTGATCACCTACGACGAAAAACACTCAAACTAGCGATATCTCATGAGCGCCCCAAGGACAATATCTCACATCCATGCAGAGGGAATGTGTGCACTGTGGCTTCGTTTACTTTCACGTCAGGACTCTACGATATCGGGCAATGCCGCTCGCCTGGTTTATCCTACTTCTTTCTTTTCATTTTGGTATAAAATTTTATTCAAGGTGCCCCTTGCCTCCTAGTCCAGAAGCCGCATTATTTTTCGTCACTAAAAGCTGGTATCTTTGGTACGGAGGAATTATCAAACTGATTCCAGTTGTCCTCTGCCCCCAAAAGCTCACAACTCCCATTAACTCGTTTCAGCTCAGTTAAGCCTGCACCGGAAAGTTTGCTGAGACTTATACACTGTCTACTATGCGGTTAAACAGAGAATGTGCAAAACCCCAGCGGGAGGCCAGAGGCGCCGTCGTCGAAATCACTCTTCTCACCATTCGCATGGACTTCGATCCTTGTTCTGTGATGATTAATGAGAATCAAGCTGAGTAACTTGCATGCCATAGTTTCATATGAAATTATCGATCATTTCAAGTACAGTCTTAATTCGCGATCAAAATACGAGAGAGAGGGTCATATAATGCGGCAGTGGTCTTATAATGCGGCAGTCCATACGCCCTGGCTGACCACGGTTCGTAAAAATAGGTGTGACGACAACGCAGCTGCAGCCTCTTAAAGCAGCATTCGTATGCATGCCTTCTTTAGCAGAAGGTCGTTTGCAAGTTTGTAATAACATTTGCAGATTTCCACTGGCAGACATTCTTCACCGATTGCTTCGCTGTTTTTCAATCTAGCTATTGTTTCAGTAATTCTTTCGTTGACTTAAACCAGACGAATTCGGGTGTTGGGATATCTTTAAACTGAACAACAGTCTAGGGCTCGGCCGGCCGGCTAGGCTCACAAGATAGTTAAAATAATCCTAACACCAGTGTCCCTTTGGGTCTACCGGTGTCTCCGGTACTTTCTTTTTAGAGTTGATTGTGCTCGCACGATGCAGTTTGGACTGCAACGAAAACTAGGTGCACTTTTGTTTTGTGTATCTTGTCAGGAGACCCATTATTTGTGGCGGCGCCTTCCAGCATGTACTCTGAAGAGTATGCTTCCGGGGTAGTTGTTGTCTACAGAAGAGGCGTTTAGGGCAATCGTCGTGTCCGTTAGCTTTGCCAACCGACTGTAGGTAGGTTAACACAATCTAGACAGCATCTGACCCTCATAACATCTTGATCATCGTAATTATCACTGATTGTCGGCACCAAGCATTGTGCAAGGAGGTCGCTCAGCATTTAGCTAGCGCAGCGTGTTCTGACAAGTGTACAGTCAATTTCAATGTGATCACCTTTTGAGTTCCAAGGGATAAACACATATTTTGGACATTCGAACTCTGGTATTAATGACGACCAAATGAGTAAATACTGTGAATTTGACCATCCTCTCGGTGTCCTGCGTAGTGGGCGCTTAGCTCTTTAACGTATCGTGCTCTTCCGCCTGTCGTCTCATACCCGCATGGCGGCACAAGGGTGTGCTTGTGCGCTACTTGACCTTTAGGTTGTCGGCACGTAGACCACAGCGGCTGTGAAACCGGAGGACCGAAGCACCAAGTCTTAAAGTATAATTCTGCGCGACAACCGTTCTTGGCGTGGGTAAAAAATATCCTGAGACTGCGAATGGGGAGTGCAGAAGTGGTGCCATATCACTAGACTATTTCATGATACGGACTTACTTTGCTTCTGTCTCACACTGAGGGACAAACAGTTAACAGCATACGGCAGTAGTAACAGGAGGCAGTGAAAACTCCGCTTTTAACTGTCACAAAGTCGACCTGTACAAACCAGATATTCTCGGTGATAGCATATCCGATAGATAACTTTCGTTGATGAAAGTTTTCCAATCGCTAACGGAAATCGCTCGTCCCGCTCTGCTTTGGGTCTCATTCTCGCGTCCTGACAGCAGTCGCACGGCGGATAGTAGTCTAAGCAAAGACAAGGGAGCCATTTCTGGCTTATTTGCCGTCCCCAGCCAGTCATACCCAACCCAAGTGGTGCACCACCGAGCCTCGAACTCGCGATCTTGATCAGAAGTCTAACATTCTAACCATTGAGCCACGAGCTCATTGTCGTATCGATTTAGATCTGCAGATATTAATCAAAAAGATCGCGAGTTCGAGCCCAGATAACGTCCTCAGAATTCGCTCAGATGCTCTCTGTCGTCTTTAAAGATAGCAGTCAGCTCCTGTCCGCATGGTAGAAAAGACTGCCAATGAACCGGGAGATGTATTTTCGGTCATTCTCTTCAGGTAAGCCACTATCAAGGGTGTTAAGCACTCAAGCTTCTAGACTACGCCGAAAATAGGAGGTAAAAACAACCCACACTACTGTGCGTTAGTAAGTCACATGCACTCTTTGTCCATGTTAATGAGCACGACGTAGGTAGCATCAATTAGTACATTTTCAGAAGCAATTATGGTTAGTCCAAGTAGGCTTCATAATGTACTGTGGAATATTGAAATCAAATAAAACATGTTAAAGTAGGCTACCTGTCGAAAGCGCACATTGATGTTAGCATAAGGAAAGTCGACAGTGCCTTCACGTTGGTGGAACCGACTGTACCCATCTCCGGTTGGACCCATCTTCAGATGGACTCACCTCCGGACGGACCTATCTCCATATGGACCTATCTCCGGATGGACTACAGCAAAGAGCTGCACTTCCCTTACCCCCCATACCAAAATTTGCCAACATACATGTTTCTATCTCTCTATCGTTTTTTCGAGAATGGATCTTCCTCACCCGGCGAGGTTGATCCGAATCCTTCTTTTTATTGCCGGCGTCAAGCCCAATCCGGGACCTGCTCAAGGATCCATCAGATGGTTCTGTTCCACCTGCGCCAAGCAGATCTACCCAAACCAAGCCTGTGTCTTGTGTGGGCCTTGCAATAACTGGCAACACTTCCGCGCAAGAAGCACTAATTGCTCGGATCTCACTTCCATCCACCAATACAGCGGCTCATCATACAGGTGCATAACCTGTCGTCATCCACGAAATGGGCCGGCTCACACTCCTGGGCCCTCACTGCCACCACCACCTATGCCGCGGTCCGCCACGACTCAGGCTGCCTCACAACAACCTTCAGTACCGCCGCCGCTTATGTCGCTGACCGTCCCAGACGCCTCACCACTTTCTAACCTCAAAATACTGCAGCTGAACTGTAATGGCCTTTCTGGTAAAACAGATGAGATCATTAAACTCCTCCATGATCATGACATCAAAATAGCTGCTCTCCAGGAGTCAAAGCTGTCAGCAAAGTCGAAGGTCCCACGTTTCCCGGGCTTCGCCGTCATTCGAAGAGACAGAGCTCGTAATGCCGGTGGTGGACTGGTCACTTTGGTTCACCAAAGTATCAAATACCAGGAGCTGACCTCTGCAGCAACATCCGCGGACTCGCCGCTGGAAGAACTCAAGGTACAAGTTACTATTGGACCGTCCAGTCTGACTGTCCATAACGTATACATTCCTGTACAAAGCAGTTGTGATGCCAACTTCAGACCATCAATAGTCCACATGCTAACGGGTGATTCGAAACTCATCTTGGGCGACTTCAATGCCCACGATGCCTTATGGTTCTCTAACCTTTCTTTTACTAGAGGTGCCTCCCTAGCCGAGGAGATCAACAACACCAACTTTGGGGTCCTCAACACGAATGGAACGTCCACGAGACTCCCTCATTCAGGTACTTGCGCTAGCCCGGACATTTCCATCGTCAGTTGCGACCTATTACTATCTTCCTCATGGGACTGTCTATGCAAACTGAGCTCTGATCACCTCCCGATAGTTATCACAATCAGCACACATGCTTCCCCGATTCGTAACGCTCGCAAGTGCTTTATGAATCTACGTAAAGCCAACTGGCCCAGTTTCCTTAGTGAAACTGAGAATCTCTTTGACCAGGCCCCTTTCCCTCCAGATGTTCGCCAAGGTGTGTCGATTTTCAACCACATCATGCATACTGCCTCTAAGCACAACATTCCCGCGGGCAAGGTCTTTGATCCCATCCCAGGATACCCTACCGATGCGGCCACCTTATCAAGAGAGCGTGACGTCGCCCGAGCTCAAAACCCTCAGCACCCGTCGTTACCGGCCATGACCTTAGAAATCTCCCGGCTGGTCTATGAACACAAGAAGACCATATGGCAATAAAAGCTAGCCACTTTCTCCAGCCGCACCAGCACCAGTAAGTTGTGGTAAACAATCAAATCCATCGGTAGAGGGGCACCTGCTCCTCCCAACCAGGTTATCAAATTCAATGGTATACCGAAGAAGACCGACAGAGACATTGCCAACCAATTCAATGTGCAATTTACTACGGTTACGGTCCATAAATCCTCGAAGAATTCGAGGATCGTCAAACACAGGTCGTGCAAACCTTTATTAGTGCCGTTCCAGTTTTCAGCTCATGATACCACAACCGCGATTAAGCGTGCTAAGAACTATAAGGCGTTTGGACCGGACGACATTACGATGGTACACCTAAAACACATAGGCCCCAGAGGTGTCGCATTCTTCACCATGTTGTTTAATCTGTCTCTAGCCACGTGCCATATACCAGCTATCTGGAAAATGGCTCATATCCTCCCCAGCCACAAAGCAGGTAAAGACTCCGCTGTCTCTGACAGTTACCGCCCGATCTCGCTTCTCAGCCCGGCCGTGAAAATACTTGTGCGTCTTATTCCCCCCTCGCTTAATAGACATGCCAACCTCCAAGAGCACCAACACGGTTTCAGAGCTTTCCTCTCTACGACGCCAGCCCTACAACGTGTCACGGACCGCATTGCATGTGGTTTCAACAAAACGAAACCTGCAGACAGAACAGTAATGGTCGCCCTCGACCTTACTAAAGCTTTCGACTCGGTTAACATTGACACCTTGATGACATCCCTAATGGATTCGTCTCTACCGAACGAGCTCTGCAGATGGCTGAACTGCTATCTCCGTGGCAGACAAACGCGAGTCGAATTCTCAGGCACGCTATCCAAAGCCCGCAACTCTAGGACAGGAGTTCCTCAAGGTTCTGTCATTTCGCCATCGCTATTCAACATCTACATGGCTGACCTCCCGAATCCCCCCCCCTGAAGTCAAAATGGTGTCTTACGCTGATGATATCACCCTGCTGTCCTCTCACTCAAACTTTCGCATGGCTGCCGATGCCTTAAATAACTATATCCCCAGTTTATTCCGGCACCTAGACGACAAGCAACTGAAGCTATCCGCGACCAAGTCCTCAGTAACTCTGTTTACTCCGGACCCCAAAGAATACAAGTCCCATCCTCCAATTAAGGTGGAGGGCGATAAAATTTCCTTATGTCAGTACCCTAAACTCCTGGGCATCACTCTCGACCCGACGCTGGCTCTACACCGCTATGCTGACATCCAAGCCAGCAAAGCCAAAGCCAAGCTTAACATCCTAAAAGCCTTGGCAGGTTCTTCATGGGACCAGGACACTGAGACGTTAGTCACGACATACCGGGCAACAGGCAAGGCAACGACTGAGCATGCATCAGACATCTTTGCCCCACTGTTAAGCGATACCAGCTGGGCGAAAGTCCAACGCGTTGAGAACGCTGCTCTCCGCATCGCCACGGGCTGTGTTAACATGACCCATGTAGATCACCTGTATCAGGAAACTCAAGTCCTGCCTCTGAAGGTTCACTCCATCATGCAGGCAAAAATCTACATTGCGCAGTCTCATAACCCAGAACATCCGGGCAATCGCCTGTTAACGCACCCCCCACCTGCTAGACGCATGAAGCAGTCTACCATAGACGCGTACGGCCCACATGCTTCGGTGTACCCCACTAATCTACCGATAATGGACCTCGTTAAGCGTATCCACACCGAAAATGTCGAGCAAGCCATCAGCAGCTATAAATCCAACAGAGTCCTCAACGCTCCTCCGCCGGTCTCCGACGTCATGGCCAGAGAACGTAGGACCAACCTGTCCAGAAACGATAGAACCAGACTATCCCAGCTGCGTTCCGGCTTCTCCACGCTGCTGAATTCATTCAAAAGCCGTCTCACCTCATGCTTTGACAACGTCACAGACAACTGTCCTGACTGCCTCCTGCCTTTCCACGCAACATGCCACCTCTTCGACTGCCCAGCCAACCCTATGGACCTCACGCCTGCGGACCTATGGCTTCGCCCAGACAAAGTTGCCGAATTCCTTCATCTTTCTTAAACATTTTATACCTTGCTCTTTATTCTTTATTCCTTCATCTCTATCCCTTCATCTTCTTAAAAATTTTATAACGTGTATTGCTGGCAAACTAGGTTAAGGGAGTAAGCTAGTACAACAACAACAGTACCATGAACGAGTAATTTCCGCCTTGAAAACTTTAAGCATTAATGAAACCCCCCATTCTTAAAATGAGTTTCTAGAAGTCTGAACAGATGATGGCCACGATTTTCAATAAGGAAGGTATTGTCCGTTCTCTGTAGTGTGGATGAAGCGACAGGATCTATCAATATTAGCTTGTGAGCCTGCTTGTAGCTATCCTATTCCGTATAAACTAATTGGCCTTCTTAACTGTCGGGCATTACCGGCACAGTAGTTTTCCAGTCTGATGTACGATAGCCTCAATAAGTACGTAACATGACGACTAGACCCCCAAGTCACATTTACCGTAGTAGCCGTGGTGGTACAATGTTCACTGGGAGGTGCAATTAGTAGCTTTTTTAAACTGTTCAGCTAGTGATCGAAGGTTCTCCTGTTAAAGGCCGGTGATCCACCATTCTTTAGCATATTCTACTTTAAGACCAAGCTTTGTTTAATGCTTGACAAGGGCGAAAAGTGATTATTTACACTTTGCCATTTTAAGGCATCACTATGCTGGGTACACAGTTAAAATAATATAAAATTACGTAAGGGACAAAGCCCAATACCAAACACTCGTTGGTGGATATAGTATATGAATAAATGCTGCAATGCAGGCCGATATATGGCACAGTATAATCAACCCCATCTTTAACTTTCCCCTGAATTAGAGGTATGAGGTATATTTTAAAAACCCCCCTTCGTTTGCCATTGAGAATTTAAAGCTTGAAATCAAGTTATCTGGCTTGTCAGTCAGATGTGATTGGAGGAAGTAGATTGCTTATTTCATTCGCCGGGCGACCTTGAACCAGTTAAAGTAGACCTTATTTTCGTTAAACAGATCACCACAATGCACTGTTGACCTCTGAACGCTAGCCTGCATTTGATAGCTAGGTAGGCGTTTCGGCGACTCATCGGTGTGATGAGTGAAGTTTACTTTATGAAGACTGTCAAACCGACGCCCACACAAAAGTCTTTGAATGCTTGTTCTTCCGCGTCTGTGCTCATTTCCACTGACGCTTATTTTGTCTTTTATTTGTAACACGATGGGTTTTAGTGGAAGAAGTATGAAGGATGCTTTGAAAGTCTCCTAGACTGTAATTCATGAGATGCACGAGGAACCCCTTCTACCCGGCACTGATAATTCTCATCGGTACAGAAAGGTTGCTTACTTTACTTGGAACGAGTTTTCAGGTTCGTTTCGGTACCAAAAAACTTTCAGTCTACGTCCCATAACCATGCTTTTATGAAATTTTATGAGGTTGGCCACACGCTTTTTGCACACGATACATTCTTCCCGCACATTCGTTGATTGAGAATGTGGTTATTCTACATTGCAACGCGGTTTCTGTTTTTATAACAAAAAGAACTGCCGTCTGTGCTCCCTGGCACTACACCACACTTTCCACCCTTAATGGCAGCCCAAGTTCCCCTATGTCGTCCCATTATTGTTGTAAGATACCACGCAATCCGAACGCAACCACTCTAGTGTGCGTGTAAAATTATTTCCTAAAGCGATTAAGACGGAGTTCTTAGTAACGACTTTTATTTTCCATACACATAGTCAACTGCTTATCTAGTTATCCACAAGCAGGATTCCTCTTGTTGTTTTCTCTTCGCCGGCTGTACTGCATGTGCATTCTTTTACATATCTGATTTAATGATGTGTGGCCTCCCTCTGTAGACTTGTAGCGCAACAAAATCGTCTTCGAACTCTTTTGGCTGATCAACTTCAATCCGAAAAGCCTGGAAGTGCCGCGGTTACTACCTCCTCCAGTGATCATGATCTCAGTGAGGAGCCTGAAACCTCTGAAGGCAGATCTAATGTAACTTGCGCCAGCACCAGTAATGGTGATGCTGATAACGTTGGCGTTGAAGGAACTGATGTCAGAGAGGCAGGGGATCCGAAGGTTTCTACTGCAGCCTCAGCCAATGATAAGGTCTTCAATGCCACCGTCGCAGCCCTGAAAGAGGAGGTTTCTACCCTCACTGCCGAGAACGAACGCCTCCAGGGCTTATACTCCAGCATGCATGCAAAGCATCGACAGAATAGTCTTCTGGTAAATCTTTGCCTACGTCTGCGCACCCTGATACCTGGCCCTTTTCGTTTGTGCTTTCTTATAGAACAAGGGGATGTGTTTTTGTTCGTGGGCTATATAAAAATTCTCGTAGACTTGTATACCTATTTCCGCTCGCTGTGCACATGCCCTTTTATGGTATTGTCGGAAAAAAATTGAGTTCTGGTCATTCACCCATATATCTTTCTTGCTAGTGTCCGAATCTTACCTTTCTGCAACTGGATTCATGCCACGTTGCGATTTCGACTAGCCTTGTATTGTATTGTGTTTTATCCGTCATTGCTAGTATTTCTGCAATGATGTGTCCCGTGTACTGAACCTTCCACGCAATTTTTTAGGAAACATTTGTTTTCGGGAATTGATAATCTGGTCACTGTAATTATGCCGATAATGAAAATAATACAGATGGACAGGGTTATTGAGTGCCTTATGATTACAACTCGTCGTTTTTACGCCGCCAGCACGGCGAGATTAGAATGTAGGGAGGTGGAGGTGAAGGGCTTATTAGGATAGGCTGGAAATATTCGTCATATGTGGGGTTTGTGGCATGAAAATTACTGTCATTTGCACGGAGTGAACAACTGCCAGCAGGGAGTGGGGGTGACATGCGATCGCCACCTGGCGTTGGCATCGCCCACGGAAATGATAGTGCCTGTATTAGCGCCTTCTGACAACACAGCACTGAAATCGTTAGCCCTATAGCCGCTGTCTCGGCTGATGCTTGCACCCGTTAGCGTAGACCCTCGGAGAAGTTAGCTGATGTCTGATAGACAACCTGCAAGGCTTCAATAGTATCGACTCGATGCTTCCTATCGACAAAGTGTGCGAGAATAGAGGTCGAGATCGATCTAGTTTCACTTTTAGTTAATCAGGTCGGTATGTGCTCACATACCTTCCTTTCCAGGCGCCTCGTTGTTCGTCCGATGTATCTTACACCACAGGAGCAAGTGAATGAGTAAATGCACATGATTGCGGACTTCAACAGGAGTCGTCCTTACCTCGCAATTGTCCGAGGGGAGAGTTCGTGAAGAACACACGTAAGGTCATCGCGGGGAAAGCGCTTGTGATCGCAGTTTTCAGGCGTCGTCTTATCAGTTTGGTGCTTTTGCCAATATTTTTGAGGATTAACTTTTTTGGGTATCCATTTTGAAGCAGCATGTTCGGCAGTTGCTGGAGTCCTGTTTCGACAGTTTGAGGAAAGCAGACCCATTATACCCTAGCCGTCAATGAAGAACTTCATTCTCTAACTCAAGCGCGTGTTATCTGGCTTAGCGCGTACGCAGTCAAACTACCTCTTCTAACCATTTGCAGGTTCGCGAGCTCCAGGATTTATGCCAAACACGGTCGGATGCGGCCGATGAATGGCGGGCTAAGTATGAGGATGTGGACTACAAACTCACTCAGTCAACTAGTCAGCTTGCAAGACTGGATCATCGACTATATGAGGCTCAACAGGTGAAGAAGTTACTGGAAGAGGAACTTGCATCTTTGAAGGATACAGGTTCACCAGGTAAGTCAAAGCTGTTTCAACCCACGCTCTACCTCTACTCCAAATTCTCTATTCTGCTGACGCTTTTCACGGGAGAGCCTTACGAAAGTACTCACAGTTCCACTCATCTGTCTGTAATCTGGCTCTTGCCGTTTGCTTTATTTAGCTTCCGACCTGTTCTTAGCACTGTTTCTGTAGGCATTAACGATCTACCACGACAACGCCCACACAAGGACAATTTTATTACATACATGTCCGACAGCTCGACCGTCAATTTGGCGATTACCACCATATGCTCCAGAATGGCGTTGTGCAGGGGTGGTGACTTGCATTGGGGTTAGTTTTAAGTAGTAGTAGACTCCTGCAGCATACACTGCGCGCTCTCTTCCTTCCCTCACCCACCCTTGCCCAGTGTCAAAACAGAATGAAAAAGACCGCAGACGGTTGGCGCGGACGAAGCCGTCCCTATGCCTGCGACCACGCCCCCTGCCCCATGTTCGGCATTTGTTATAGGAGCGCAATCCGAATAACGCCTCTCATATCGTGATCTTGTCCTCGTGTTAGTCTAGCGCAACTGCCACACGGTCCGTTTTGGGAGAGGGATAACATTGCATACGTGCACACATCCATTCGAATCTCACCGCTTCATTCTACGCCTCCTTTTGCGTTAACTCACACAGATAATGAGGACAGCCTGTCTCTACTGACTGCTGGCGGTGGTGTTGGCAGTTCTGCTGGTGCTGTCGCCAAGAGCAAGTACAACGACATCCTCTGTGAACTGGAAGAACAGCGCGAACTGGCCACTAATCGACTCACCGAACTCGAGCGTCTGCAGCGCCAGCACGAAGAGAAGGTGGCTGAGTGTGCCAGACTCAGCATGCAGGTATGTGACCCTCATATTGGCCCCACCAGCCAGCAGATTCTGTAGATTTGTATGAACAATTTATAAGGCATTTAGGCAGTAATTACAGATACCTCTGTGTGCACATAGATTCTGCGTTGTTTTCCTATTATAGTAATCTAGGGAGGAGGAGCTAAAGGGTGTGGCTAGCGCTGAATTTACATGCATCTCAGGCGTTTTGATCTGTAACAGATTTCTTCAGTGTAGTTAAGGCATGCTAACCGTGTTGCGTGACTTAAGGAACCGCTCTAACCATTCTCGTAAACCGTTAGTCAATAAACAGAGGGGGGGGGGCTATGCCAGGGGAGGTTTCGATTCTTGGCTGACGACATTAGTTGGTTATACCCCCCTCCCTCCATTAAGAGCCGTGACCTTAAACATACAGAGGTGTGCACATTTTATACTAAAAAAAACATAAGCAGTCTAGAAGACTGCAAGTGTCTCATATTTGGAAAGGCACGCGATAGTAACCGGAAATAAGGTTTGCTGAACTTGTATTCTAACTTGAAGGCCAGTTGTAATTTTGCGCAGACGTGACCCTGGCCGGCGTCGGCAGTGAGATGACAAACAGAAGAAGTGAGTCACCGAAATCACCTTTCTGTCAGCACAATTTTAGATTTTTGGCCCTGGCGTGTTAACCTGTTCAGCACACAAACCTGGAGCCTGTCGTCAGATCATCTGTGGAAGACGATTGTTTGCGGCGATAATGCGAAGTGTAATCAAGGAAATTGTCTCAGCAGATTGACGTTGCCATACGAATAACCAGTCTCTCTCGTATTGACGTTCTTAACACTGTTTGAAATGTAGCTGTCACTCCCAACTATCCTTTCGATCGTTCATCAGAAGGCATACTTTTTGTATATTTTAGCTGTCCGACCCTTCTGAGTCGCTCATACAGGAATCACCGTCCTACAGGTCACTCAAAGTTCAATTCAACATTCTCTTTAACGAGGTAAAAATGCTGCGGACACAATTGGAAGAGTCGCGCAACATGGCACAGACCATTCGACATTCTCATCTGAAGCAAATAGAGGAAATGGAGGTTCGCTAAGGTTCCCTATGTCATATTTCGACTCTCTTCGTCAAAACATATACTTTTTCATCGTTTTTATTCTTCCTGCGCTCTTACCCTATAAGAAAAACATTGGCAGTACTGTGCCTATTTTCCTGTAGTCATAAACAGTGAGTTATTCGGTAGATAGTAAGGAGGACTGTTCTATGCCTACGGCCTGTTGTTAATTTTCGTCGCAGAGCCTTTTTACTCCGTTCAATTTATGCTAGAGCATGCCGTCATCGAGGATGGTGCACGTTGGTCTCCCACTCTTGTTCGTGTATCAACCAAACAATATCTTCTTTTACTTCATTGCGCCACGCGCCGAAACTCATGAGACATGGTCCACCTGTTTGTGTTACACTTCGTGGTGTAAAAAGACTACTCCTAGAAGCTTGCAACACTGGTTGGCAATCACATTGAGCGGTATTCTGGTTTTTGAACCAACCAGATATCCAACCGGAAAACACGCACTTGGCTTACATTTTCTTCAGTCGATTTTCGATGCCCGTCTAGCTACAATTTTATTTAGTTGTTAATTTATATTTTTTTAATCATTCTGAATTTACGTCATATTTATACGGTAGTACAGTAAGGATTTTTTTCGGGTTTTGCACAAAAGATATGCAGCGCCCCTACCCCAGCCATCTCAGTGTCGCTTATGGGATAAACGATTATCCCTGCTGCGTTGGGGACACCTGTGTTCCGTAGCAGGCGCATACCCCCTTCTAGTGACACTATGTGCCTTCCGACGGATATTAGGGAAATTAGAGAAAATAATCAAGCCAGAGCCACAGAACAGACACCAATAATGATGTGAGAGACAGGAATGGACATATAGAGTTTTCCGTCCTCGCCTAACCATATGCCATCCGTAGGCCAAGACTATCGGATGTGTTCACTCTGTCTCGTTTTTTATAGAGAGCTTGATTCGAACACTGACATTTTAATCCAGACAGGGGCCCATCGCTGGCTGCGATCAGAAATTTTTGCCTTCCTCCGGACCTGTCGCTGCATCAATCTGATTGCAATAAGGAACACTGCGTTTTCTTAGCGCTGCAACAGCAAATTTTAGGCAGGTTGGATAACATAAAATCGATGCTCGGTATCCATAGAAAGAATTTTATTAACTTAGCGCCGTCGTCATTGTAGGGGTCGCTCCACCACATACGGGTCTTGCAAACTGGCGACATCTAGGCCCTGCATTCTATGACTCATTAGCGATCCGGGGAGGCGGATATGCCCTCCGGTAACAAAATACTTTTGTGCATAACTATGGTAATTTACTGGACGGCAGAGAGTACCGAAATTGGGAATTAAATGCCGTTACCAAGATGCATGATGTACCATTTTGGTGTTTCTGAGACGGATACCGGGCTTGCTTGTGGCTAGAAATACGTCTCCTTCCCTATCATTGTTCTGTTCACTTACATTCGTATAATAGTTCCCTGGCATAGAAGAACAGGCGAGCAGTATCCATCAGACAGACGCGTGCTGAAATTCGTCGAACTTGTTGGCGGGTATGTTTGCCTATCGCATAGTACTTTTTCGGCCTTAACCAATTAGCATTCGGTGAGGCGGTCCCTGTCTGTTTTCACATCTGTTATCCTCGTTTGACCAACTGCTTCATTCTCATAGGGGCAAATAGCCGCATTTATTAACGGGCTAGCGCCTCAGCTAACTGTTCATTGTCAAAACTGAAACAGTAGTTGGCATGCCCAGCCAGATTTCGTAACGCTACACTGACCGTTTAGCCTCTCTGATAAGAATGTGGATGCCGGCGGTGACTTTTCATTTTGTCTAGCATCCCAGATGTTGAGTCTCAGTCCTTGTGATTACCTGTAGACGGCTGGCTATGCACTCGCGCCATGATCTATTCCAGCGAGGCTGATTTATGCTAGCCGGCATACCATGCTGTCGTGAGAATACATTCAGTGTCAGTATATTCGAGGAAAATAGGGTTACGCCTTTGATTTCCCAATTTTCACACAAAAGATCTTCAGAATCAGGAACAATGCAAAGAACTTACAGTCAAAGTCGCGTTGTTCTCTAGTTTTTTTAAAGGTATTTATCACGCAGCGTATGGATCTCAGTCGGTGTTAAAATGTTTTCACAGATTTGGACAGTACAATCGCCTTGGGTAGGTTATTCCACGGTCTCATGACCCGTTTAGAGAAAAATACTTCCTTACACTCAATATTCCTTGGGCACACTTATTTTGAAGGGATTTTCCCCCAGCTATGTTGTAATGGCGAGTTGGAAAAAATCATCACACAGAGAGGGGGCGCGGTACAAGCCACACGCAATAGAAAAAAATTGTATCGAGTCTCCGCGCAACTGCCTATAGCTCAATGGATAGAGATTAGGGTTATTTTTGGCGGATCTCATATGGCAGTGCCCCTTGGCCTCTTACTAATTTTGTGGCCAGAGACTGCACTATTTCAAGTGGCTTGTATCATGTTGCGTCCACGGTCTCCAGACTTGGGTAGTTTAGTCAAGATTCCCGGGAGTTGACCCTCTTTCTTCACGTAGGCGACTGTTAACTAGCTGGTGCTGGAAGTGGGCCCGATGGCTGGCAAAACGAGACAGACTACGTCTAGGTCGTGCCGCACCTACATACGCCGTAGTTTTGGGCTCTCGCGAACTTTCCGCTGCTCGACAAACGTGTGGTGCGGCTCGGTCTGAGTGCGGCCTCGCTCTAGCGCATTTGCCTTACGGCTCATAGTAAGGGCCACTGCGGATAAACCGTTAATTATCGCATGGAATATCTAGACGGCCCCTTTGTTCGCCGAGTTGTTCGATTTTCAGACCCGCAAAATTGCTGAATCTTTCAGCTGAGTTCGCTGCAGGTACCAGTGCTGATCGTCGGTAATTTCATTTCATTTTTCTAACCTAAATTTTTACTTTAAAATTATGTGGCATACAGCTATAATGTTACATTTCAATTTGGCAATATTTATGTATCTAATCACGGATGGCTGTTGCTAGTCTCTAAGGCGTAGGCGTTACGGTCGACTCTTAATTTCGCTCCCCCCTCTTTTCCCGTGTCCTTTTCTCGCAGACTAACGAAACTGCTATTCTCAACCAAATGAGAGCAGAGATGTTGGCCCAGGAGGAAATGTACTCTCAGCTGCGTCGCGAGTTTGAGACGATCGAGGCAGACTTCAAGCAGACGGTTGCGCACAATGAACAAGCTGGCCCGATTCACAGCGAAATGCGTAGCCTCATTTCAACCCTACAGTTGCAGAACAAACAGCTGAAGGCGGAGATTGTGCGCTACCGCAGAAAGTGCAAGGAGTCCACACAGGACTGCGAAATAGTAAGCCTTATTTCTTTTTGACCGACAGCTATTGTAAAAAATTGTTTGCACCTGTTCCTAGCTATGCATTGCTGTCCTCGTAGGTATAGTTTATTCGACAAAGGTAATCACCAATTGGGGGCAGTTAGCACAAATTCTACTCGCTGATTCAATTTATTATCCAGTCCTTATTGACATTGGGCTTGAATTATGGCTAATAATGTCGGACATTCAGCTTTCAGCCCAACTTGTTTTTTTGGGACGCCTCAGTACGTCACTTCTAGCGATCATCCGTTCCTGTGTTTGCTCTCTATCCGTCTTCTCACAAGGCATTCCATTTAATCAGGGGTTGTTTACCTGTCTCGCTTCCATCACCGCGTCAAACAAAACGAGTAACCAACTTGCTAAGCGCACCTGTATCAGTTGTGGTACTTTTATTTGACCAGAAGCTGGTTACTTAGTCAGCAGGTGTATGGCCTCCATCCATAAAAAACGTGATGCATATCGAATTTTGATCGGACCTTTCGGTCAGCTTTAAACTAAAATCTCTGCTATTCCTGTTACCTGAAGGGCCTGCTTCTGTCGGATCGGAGTATTCTGATGTGTATTATAACATTCAGTAAAAATACCCTTTTCTCCTCTCGTCCGGTTTATATGAGACTTTGCTTTCGAATCTATTGAAAACATACGAAACCAAAGTAACTAAACCATAGAGCTAAATATCTAAGATTAACGGGGCAAAGAGAGTTTTCATCGGATTTTACCATACATGGTCAATCGGTCAACTCAGGTTGCCTTGAGATTACCCCTCAAATTTATGGAAAAGGTCATTGTCGGGTCAATGTCTATAATTACTTCAGCAACGCATAGTTACTAGCTTTTCTTGTTACGCCATTATAAGGTCTCAAACGAACTTCGATCCACTGAGGAGGAACTGGCTCGCGTTCGTTCTTCCCTCTCCGAGGCAACTGCGGCTGTCATTCACCTGACTGACAAGCTGGCTTCTGTCACAGCGCTAAACACGGCAGCAAAGTCACAAGTAAACAACACGCCTCAGCAGCAGTCCACCGGCTCCAGTACCAGTCCCCCCTCCACCACCGCCTCAGCCACAACCACCAGCTCGCCCTCACAAATTCTGCCAGCAGGACAGGCCGGCAAATCTGGCGATGCACCGGCCGGTGGCAACAGCAACAACTCGAAACCCGCATCTGCGGGGGAAGTGGAGGCTGCCGCCGCCGCGAAGACCAGGCAAGGCACGCCTGAGAGCAGTGCTCCTGTCGCGGCGCCATCAGTAGAACGTAAGACCGGAAGGACGACCAGCAGTAGCAGCAGCGGCGGTAGCGGTGTTGTCGACTCCGCAGGCTTCGGTAAATCGAAGCATAGTCACAGGCCCACTCCACCACCACCCCCACCGCCATCCTTCGAGTCGCTGAACGTAAAATCCGTAAGTCACTGCGTAATAGGGCCTTCTAGACTGCACGCTCCAGCTGCTGCGCTAGGCGATTCGATGCACGTATATATCTGGCAGTTTCTTAACGTCTGCTGAACCTTCAGAATCATCACGTTGGGGGTTCATAAATCTTGCCATTTGATGCCTCTGTTCTTATTTGTGAGGGAATGCATTGTATTTGACTGGGAAAGTTAGCTTGGGTAATCAGGACCGCCCCGGCGAAATTCGGAATAAAGCATTATTTCAGGCGAGAAGGGTGTAATTCCCAAAAGAAGGAGACTTGTGACACGCGGTTTCGGGTGGTTTCCCGAAACCATCATCTGTGTCGGTCGTATTATGCTTGGTACTTCTAACACTCCTGCATGTCCTGATCCCGAGGCAAGACACACGCCTGGCCTGATACTATGACGTTTCACTTGCCTATCAGTCCCCATTTGAACGTAATAGGTACACTTCTTACCTTTTCTCGACACGACGACTAGTACCTCAAATAGTAGCCCTGTTAAGGCCAGCACCAGTTGCCCAGTAGTAGAAAATATTCTCTTACCTTCAAGCAGTTTTATCCTTTTCCGTCGTGAATAAACACGGCACAGAGTACTGTTTCTTTGCAACGCATCTTGAACACTGTCTACTTGGACCCGTCTCTACCGCTAACCCTATTCATGTCTATCCTCTCTACAGATAGAATTAGGCACGACGACTTTCTTTAGTGCATTTTTTTCAGCGGGTCCACTCCTTCCCAGTAGACTGACAACAACAACAAAAACAACCACATTGGTCGGCGTAATGATGCTTAGTCAAAAGAGACAATATTTCGGACGCATGGTTCGTGGGATCTCTTGTGTGAGCCCACATCTACTGTCTATCTTTTCATCCGCGCATGCCGCACGTGCTGTGTGCACAATTGATAGTTTGATTCATCCACCGGGTAGGCTTCTTGTTTAGGAATTAAACTAACTGACAGAGTTCACTTACATTCATAGATTTCAGATAATTTCGAAGTACTGTTTACCGTCCATCAAAAAACAGCCTTCAGTTGTGTTTCTTCATGTATTGCGCTGTCGAATTGTAGTGACACATGTCTCGTCGTCTTGTGGATAACGACAAAAGGTGTCTTAACAAAGCTCTGTTCTCTAGAATTTCTGTAGACGTCAAGTTTGTTGCCAAGGTGTATGACCTACTCACAGGCAAAACCAAAACAACTATCCGCCGTTCGTTTATCGGAGAGTTTTTCATCAACAGAGCATGCGACTATGGTGGAAAATTTCACATTTTCGTTTTTCTTATTGAATACCAAAGTTCATTCTCCGAAAACACACCTGCAGATCTAGTATTATTTCGGGTGAAACGTTACGCATATGAAGTACATTTCTCTCGACATATTTTGTTGTTAACGGTATTGTGGCATTTTGCTACAGGCAATGGGCCTAGCTAAGCCCTCATTATCGAGATCGCGCCCGCGCCTGCATTTGAGTAGGGCACTCTTCTTTAATGCTGCTTGCTGAAAACAATCGCTTCTTATCTCTTGCAGGAGACCGGTTCTCGTGAGCAACGTGGGCCAACTTCTTCCACAGGTTCCGATGAAACCGTTAAGGGTCTTCTAGCCCAACTCAAGTACGCTTTTATGCATCTGTTAAACCATTGCTCCTTTAATGTTTATGTCAGCACTTCCTTGAGATTTCGCTCTTATCCTAAAAATACTTGGACTTACTATTACCTTTACAACGATAGATTTTACCTCCACAGTAATCTGTGTTTCTCTTTCATAAATAGCTTTAATATTCACTTACCCAATGGTCCTCGAAAACTCACTAATCTACGGACAACGCTACTCAGCTCGCTAAGCATACGTTAGCACATGCGGTTTAGCAGTCTGCAGCGTTAAGGGCGACCTGTTTAATATGCCGTTATCACACGGAGATATCTACCACACTGCAACGCTACTAGCTGTGCTAGCGCCTTGTCAACGCCAGGATGAGACGGTTATAACGTACAACATAATCAAACCCCTCCATGTGTGATGATCAGTGGCAACAGACCTGCACATTTCGATCTTCTTCGCCAGTGCTGGAGACCGTATGCCGAAGAATCCACAGCAGACGCGTCTTCGACCGCGTTCCCACCCGCCCTCCGGGCGGCCAAGGTCTGCTACATCCATCTCCCTATGGTGGATCCATCTCTTCTCCTCTCCATCTGTTTTCTTTTATGACAGAGCAGCCCCTCCTGACTATGCTGCTCCTCCTCCTCCTCCTCGCCGCCGGGATTGGGGCCCACCCGGCGGGGTTCCAGATCCAACAAGGGCTACTTGCCTGCCTACCGTACGCCGTAGGTCCTGCATGTCCTGATCGACCGAGTCAGGCCAGATTCTCAGCTGACCCCCTCGTTCACATTTCGACTTCTGCAACGGTTTCGGGTCGAAGACATAAACACTGAGCTTGTGAGGTTGATGATGTAGAACGCGTCCAAACCACCTCAGTCGTCTTTCTAGGATGGCCGGGGATATTCCTGTTACGTTGTCTCAGCGAGTGCGGACTGTCTCATTTGAGAAAAAGCCGGTGTGCTTCATTTTCAGAGTGGCCCTCAAGCAGTAATTGTCAAATACCTCCAGTTTTAGTTCATTCTCCACGCACATAGCCCAGCATGCACAGCCATATAGAAGAACAAGCCGCACAGATGCACGATACATGCAGATCTTCATGGTAGTAGAAATACCGCGTCGGGTCCATGAGTTCTTTTGAAGGCTGGAGAAAACTCGTTGAGCTGTGTCCCTTCGGAAGACCATGTGATCCTTATTCTGTCCGTTCGGCTGCGACCTCACTCCGAGGTATTTGAAATTGTCTACTTCTTCAAGCCGACAGCCATCAATCTCAAGGAGTGCCATCTCTTGGGCAGCGATGCAGCTGAAAATACTTTGTTTTTTTCCACGTTTATTAACATACCGAACGATTTAGCGACCTCGTTCACCAGCGATACCATAGACTGTAGATCGCGTTAGCTTGTAGTTAGTGAAGCGATATCATCAGTGTAGTCCAGATCAGTTAACTTGCGTCTGGGTGCAATTTTCATACCGTCATCTTCTATTACTGCCATTGTGTGACATGTACGTCTATTTCACCATAATGGATCATATTTTTTAACACAATACAGAAATCTTGATGGAATGCCCAATGGTCGATGCATTTAAGCGCAGAAACTTGAATTCGATCTTCCGGTAATAGTAATCAAACCGTGCCTTGTTTTTTACCACCTAGGGGTCTGTTGAGTAACTACCAGTTGCCTGGTTTTGGTTTCCTTTCCGATAGGGCCTCACAAGAAGCTCAGAAGGAAATGTCCGTGCTGCTGAACATGTACAAAGTTATTCCGAAAGATCAGCGTGACAAGGCCTGTCTCCTCCAGACTGAGGCAAAGTTGCGTTCCGAACTGGCAGAGTCACGCGCCGAGTTGAGCCAACTGCAGACTGCCTACGCCGACTTGCAGTCCCAGAACCTGCAGCTACAGAAACGTCTGTCTGCAGCTATGCAGTCTAGCAGCGGCGGAGCAGCTGTCGACAGTGCCTCCAGTTCGTCCACTCCGACAACCATGAAGAGAGAAGAACCCGAAAGTGTTGCCGCCGCCACAACCGGGGGTTGTAGTCCCGCGCCGCAGCACCTCTCTCCGGTAGTTGCGGATGCCCCAGTTGTCACAACCACCGGTACTGTCACCGCTTGCGCCTTCTCCGCCTCGCCGGCCATTAAGAGCTCTCCCATGTCCGTCCCTTCGCCCGGTTCGTCTTTGGGCGGCGCCGGCGGCAGTGGCGAGAACCCAGCCGCCGCCACCACAGCACCGACCTCGTCTTCGGGAACAGGCGTGGTGACCAGTTCGGTGCAGGCCTTAGAGGCGGAGAAGCGCGTCTGGCAGGTGACTGAACTGCAAATGGAGCTGCAGCATGCTCAACGCAAATGTGCCTCGCTACAGGAGCAGGTGAATGTACAGCAGCAGCGTCTTGTCACCGCTAAACAGCAGGAGGACGTTCTGCTGAAAGAAATGGAGGTAAGCCGGTTGCACCGGCCGCATGTGTCTACTCGACATTTTCCATTGTTATTTGTCAAACACCTTACAACGACAGGTAGAGCAGACACAGCAAGCGTCATTACAGAAATAGCACCTGTCGAACTTCATGCTTATCTGGGACATAGTGTGCCTAAGGCCATGCGATTTTTGCTCTTGCCACTTGTTCAGCTAAACTCTCGAATAGGCCTGTGGTAGGAGCGACGATAAGATTTCATTTTAGTTTCTGTTTCACGTTTAGTTTGGGGCCTCAATCTCCAGCTTTTGTGTTGAGTGGTCGACGATACCATCAGTCGAGAAGTAAGTGCGATCGGTAGGACAATATGTTTATTCGCTTGAAATATGCAAGACAGCATCAGATAGGGGTTATTGCAGTATTTATAGGCTGCAATCGATAGGCTATTACATACGTATAGAAATTAAGGCTTCCTTTCATCGATCATAATTGCCTTCTAGTGCGCTAATTGTTTAATGAACGACATATGCGCCGTTGTCTATTGAAATTTAATCACCCACGTTGGACATTACTGGCATGATTACTCGACCGTCTGGCTCACTGACATTGGCGTAGGTAAAAGTGTTCGTCCGCTCGTTCCCCGAGTAATTCATTGCTTTGGCTTAACTGAGTTTTAGCACCGAATATGGGTCGGGCCGGTCATTGCACTTGCTAAAGAGACTGGGATCCTGTGAAACATGACACCTTGTGGCCCCCGCGATTGTCCCCTCTTGCTAGAATTTTGGTCTAATCGAACTTGAATTTGTGGCCGCGTTTTTTGGAGTGAATCGCCACTTGAGAATTAACGTCATTTCTCCGCGGTGTCGCACTCACACTAACCTTCAAAACAGGTAATAAAACTTCAGCAGGTAACTAGTGGCAGCTGAAAGACGATTTCAAATTCTTCGCAGCGGACATTATAAATCATATACTGATGAATAGTTCGATTTCCTATCCGAAACGTTAGCAACCATGTTTACCTAATCTCAATTGCTTCCCGGGACTCACATTTTCGCTAGTATCGATACCGCCAGTGCTTTAATATTCACAGTTTAGGTGAAATTGCCATTTATCTTGGACTCCTTTTAAGTATTCGAGTGGAATGGGTGCATTCCTGTAACTGACCGGTAACTTACTAATTCATAGGATACGGCAAGTGATGACTGCTGTGCCATAAAATGACTGCAGTTAAAAAGTTCCCCATACAGAATAGGTTGCTGTTGACAGCGACTAAATCACCTACTTAGGGAGATGTGCAAACAAGAAACGATTAATCAAGGCTATGTTTGCCACCACTGTTAATTTCCAAGAGTAGAGAGTAAACAAAAAAGGTTTCGTATTTTACTACATGTGGACCAATATATTCCTGAGCCTACGAAATTATTGTTGTTGTCTTCGCATCTCGTCAAATATGAGAAAACGGATGAAATGAGAACCAGTTGCGTTCGTTTATCTGACAACGGCACTCGACATAGTGGGCCAAAACGAACGCTCGGGGCTTATGTACAGTTTCGCAGGCCAAAAAAGTCGCGCACACATCAACATCGGACGTCTCTTTGGTGATGTATGGTGGGTTGTAGACTAAGATACTTCGTAAAACTCTGATTTTTTCGCCATTATAATGGACGCCTTTTGAAGCGAGAAGCTCAGCAACGTTCGAGGAGTAGACCCCTGTGCTAAAGTCCGCAAGGTCACCTGTTCGTCGATTTATGCGCGTCCAGTGTCAATGCAGAAATAGACCTAATACCTAATTTGGACCTATTCGCATTTGATATACCTTTCACCAGTTGCCGAATACACCAGACCCAATCGTTATTAAAGGTCATTATCGGCGCCTTTTTGCTTTTTTGAAAACGGTCTCCAGAAATATGACAGTGGAGGTCGAAATCGCGGCTCGAGTCTCCACACACATTCGCCCCAAAGTCTCTTCCTCAATAACAAACTGATGAGGTGAGTAAGCGTTGGTTGTGCTCTTCTACCGCACAGAACTCCGACCTCTATGCAGGCCATGTAAGGAGGCTCAGATATTTCGATTTGGGCTACCGTCGAATGATCCTGAAGACGGACTGGCAAATGTAGACATTAGGCCTTGGGTTCCTAGAATCTCCTCATGTATGCAGCACTCCAGCGGCGTTAGATCACATCAAGCTTCGATAAGCCATTTCATTGTGAAGTTTTCAGTTAGGCGCTCTCTAAGGCGAATGCTCTATGTCGATATAATGCGCAGTCAAGGTCCGAAGCAAGGACACCCTGAGGACTTGTGTAATACTCCAGTATTAATCAGAACTCTCTGCAACCTTTCCTACGGCATAAGAAACTGCTGTGCAAAACTGAAGCTAGTTTACTGCTGCTGCCTAAAGAGAAGCGGCGTTAATACAAGACAGGAATGTGGCAAGAAAAACGCAGCTAGTATCCACCCACCTATCATCACTACCAGTTCCGGTTGAAGGTCCGCATTGTCCTGTAGACACTCTACCAAGCGACGAGCATGACTTGCAGCGCCATAACATGTTTCGGTCTGGAGAACTTACGGTCCACCTGTTCCTGTTTTTGACTGTAACACAGACCACAGTGGATACTGTTCGAACAGCATGCATACTGTTCCCCCGCCCTCCCTTACCATCTAACAAAACTTAAGCCTTTAACCTTGCCTACTTCTTCCCACACAACGAGTATTTCCGTCTGACTCTAACGGCCTAACCGTTTGAGGAACCCAAAAACGCCCTTGTACCAATCATCGGTGGCAGCCACAGCCTGTCTGGACCCTTGATCTGTCGCTATAAACGGCGGCTTCTTGTTTTTTTCGTTTTTTCTGTTCTAGACGAAAGAGAGACTTTTGTTGCAGTTACGAATAGCGGCAATTACTGTCCGCATTGCGGTGCAGGTTTTTTGGTGAACAGTGGTTTTTGAAGAACATTTGAACGGTGTGCAATAGTATCCGCCGTTGCACTAGCGTACTGAACGGCGGTTCCCTGGCAGGGACTTAACTGTTATTAATTTAAATCTACACCTCTCTTGGGTTAGATTTGTTCGCAGGATGAAGTTTCCCAAGGTCTTTTCTTTCATGTTTTAGGTTACTGGACAGGCTTTTGAGGACGTGCAAGAACAGAATGTACGGCTTGTGAAAACACTGAGGGAGAAAGATGACGCTAATTTGAATCAAATGGCTGAATGGATGAAGACAAGTCAACTCGCTCGTCTTCTGAAAGAAGATAAAAAACTGCTGGATGAACAAGTCCGTCTGATGCAGGCTAAGATTGAAGCACTTAAGCGCACAACGCAGAAACAGGAAGACAAGGTGATTCCATATTACCTAACAAATGTATCTGTCATGGCTTCGCCTCCTAAAATAGTCGCTTGTAGTGTTTGTAGTCGGTAGAATCCACAACACCTACGTAAACCCCTTACTGAAATTTAATGTAACCCTTCGCTTTCTCATGCCGCGCTAGTCATCTGATGTTGAAGAGGGCTGTCTGACTACTGAATTACTGCGAATTGGAGGTTCCATAACAAAATGGCACACCCACTGCTGTCTTGCCGTCAACATTAGTCGGTTATTCACTCCCATATGACTGACGATTATTGATCACAACTGATTAGACAGTCCACTGGAAAATCACTCAATGATCTCAGTACTTCCGACCTTCTTACTAGTTGCCGATAATCAATGATGCAGACAGAAGCCTTCTAGCCTCTATTTTTAACGGCACTGTTTATCGATCAGATATCACTACGTAAAAGGCCTTGGCGACCACATCAAAACTCGATGACAGGGCTGAATGCGGCAAAATGAACGACACAGACGTCGATGCAACCCAATTAACTATGATATTGCTATCGGATGGAGTCCAGAACACCCCGTCAGGTGATGATCCAGTTCAATCAGTACAACCTCTTGTCTGTTTTAACGCCTGCCCTTTGATGTAAAAAATAACTACTACTTACTATCGTTAATCAGTACTTCCTTTTGATTGAAACAACCCGTCAGGAATTAAACTTCTACGCGAGCAGTCTGCGTACACTTTACATCCTGTTGAATGCTACTAAAACAGTTTCATTCAATGATCACTCTCACAGGAACGCCTTCTGCTGACTAATATTGCGACACTAGAAAAGGAGGCCACTGCCAGACAACAATCTCAAGAGGCTTACAAGAGGAAGGCGGTCGAATGTCAACAGCAAGCAGAGGATCTTCGAGTCACAGTTCAGAAATACGTGGGACAGTTAAATGAGGCCCAGACAATTGTGCAGGAGAAGGCTTCCGCCTATGAACAGGTCTCTTTTCGTCATCAACGTCTGCAGGTGAATTGCAGTTCTTTACTGATGCCCTTACTATTTGTTTCCTAGTCACATAGCTGGCTTGCTGTCCGTAGTGAGCCAAGATCCCTGCCGTTACGCTTGCCTGGCCTCTTAGATGTGTAATTTCATCCCTTATGCGGGCGAACTGGCAGATGCCATGGTTTCGCTAACTGAACTGCTCCTAACCAGCTAACCTTCTTTGCTTTCCTCTTTCAGGAAGAACTAGTGACACTCCGTCGTAAGTACGAACGTCTACGGAAGATTGAACAGTCGCACAATGCTGATGAAGTCCTTTTGGCAGAAATTCAGGATTACAAGGTTGTCTATGCTGACAGTCGTTGTGTCTTCCTTAGCATTAGAAACTTTTCTGTTTATGTTTTCTCCAACTTCCACTATACAGGTCCACTTTCTGCCCTCCACTGATCATGCGTTTTCTTTGTCTTACAGGAGCAGTTGACTTGTCCGACTTGTAAAACGAATAAGAAAGATGCAATTCTTACTAAATGCTTCCACGTATTCTGCCTGAACTGCCTCAAGACCCGTTACGAAACGCGGAATCGCAAGTGCCCGAAATGCAATGCAACGTTTGGGGCGAACGATTACCATCGCATTTATCTTACATGAAGACACCGCCGTTTCCGTCTTCATGCTCCAAAATATCAGATATTGCCGAGTGCGGCAAAATATGTAAGAAGGCACCCTAACCAGCCCTGCTTGTTTCAAATGAGATGGTTTCGTTTATTCCCTTCGTGTCCGGTTTTGCCCGTTGGGTCTGCTTTTATTTGGGCACCTCCAAGCCTTTTCAGGACCCAACGGTGATTTCCATTGCAGACATTTTTTGCACATAACTGTTTCCTTGTCCAATAAACTAAATCGGCTGCCTGCTTAGGCGGCCAGTGAGAAAACGACTTATTTTGATTCTTTGGGATGTGGAGGTTTGTTCTGGTTAAAACAGTTAATCGGTTATGATGATGAGGTTTAGAAATCGCAGATTCCGTATAATTGCGCTAACAGGTCTCAGTATTGTGTTCTAGATGCGTTGTAGCGGGCTAACTTAAATGGTACTGAATTAACAAGTGACACTGCCGTTCGTAGGTTGCAGATGACAGGATTTCATAGCCGACTTACACGTAGATATCTGTCGGCAATGGTCGTTTGCTTTGTGACACTACAGCGCTCAAGAGTCCCGACGGGAAGTGACTGATAATGCCGAGAACGCAGTTTAACGCCAGGGCGGCCAAGGTCTGCTACACCAAACCTCCCTATGGTGGATCCATCTCTTCTCCTCTTTATCTATTTTTTTAATGACAGAGCAGCCCCTCCTGATTATGCTGCTCCTCCTCCCCCTCGCCGCCGGGATTGAGGCCCACCCGGCGGGGTTCCGGATCCAAAAAGGGCTACTTGCCTGCCTACCGTGTACGCGTACTGCTCTATGCATGTTAGGCACTAGGCAAACTTACAGCGGCGTAACCAATGGAACCAGGAACCTTTAATTGGCACTTCGATGTCTGGTTTTGACCCCCAACAACACGAATAACCCATTGAGGTAATTAGCAACACGTAGCCTCTGTGACGTGTGTACCCGATAAACACGGTGAGAGCAGTTCCTTTACTAAACGAAAGTACATATCTCGTAGTAAAATTAGGTGGACTCCGCATTTTCGAAAGTGTGTGACGGACACATCTTCCGGTGATAATTGACTAGTCAGTGTGGGCAGCGCCTCGAGAGACACCAAAGGTGGGATCGTCGACAACTTAGCGAAGACCATATCCTGATGACTTAACAGACAGTGGTTGCTTAGCTGGGAACATGCAAGTCAACAGACGATCACAACTGCGAGTCGAGACGGGGCGAGGTATACAGAAGCTTTTGCACAGATATGTGCCTTTTGCATACGCCAGAAACAAGCCTAAACCGGAAAATCATGAACCAAACAGGAACGACCGACATTAGTTGAGAAAAAGCACGCGGTTTGTCGTTGCCTGTCGAATTATGATCCGAGAGTCTGGCTCAATTTCCCTCGATATAGTGAGCTACTATTCCCTATACGGCTAAAAGTACCGGACAAGCAATGTGGATTCACTTATTGTCGCTGGAAATGGACGGATGACTAGGGGGTTTAATCGAGAAAAGGTGTTGAAGTGGCCGAGAAACCGAACCGACCTACGGTAAAGGAAGACAAATGAAGAATGTATCTTTCATTGATTACGGTGATTGAAAAGACTGTAAAATTGCACAAACCATCTGACTTTGTGAAACACATAGATGTGGAAAAAAACACGGACAATGATCTGAGTTGAAATAAACTGAGAGAATACATATTACCATGATGAGAAAACAAAGGTCTTGAAAATGAGAAGAAAATATCGAGGCTAACGCAGAACATAACTTCACGGAATGATTGAAAGCTTGAAGAATACCAACACATGGCGGGTGCGATGGAGACACAGGGAGTGCAAAAATGCAGTGGCCGGACGTGATCCATCAACAGGAACAATTACCAGAGGATGCGAGACTTGAGAACTGAGGTCGGGGAGAGTTGGAAGAATTGTGCGCGGCGGTAGTTCCGGCCGTCAGAGTGACTCCGTGTGGCTTACAGCCACCTATTCTATCCGGGTCCATTTCACCGCTTTTCACCTTAGCCAACAGGGTGCGCACACATTGAGTAAATGCTTCGTCAACATTTTCACCGGTCAAAGCGGAGGTTTCAATCAGTTGCATGTCGTTTTCCTGGGCGAATGCGTTTGCCTCCCAGTGCGTCACCTGTCCATCCGTGTCCTAGAGGAGGCGGAAGAAGGATAACATCAGGAAACTACCATGACTGTCTCACCCCTGGCCAAAGCAGTGCTCCACGGAAAGCGTCTGCAGACATCCTGAGGAGGGGGTAATGAGAGGGGGTTTGAACTAGAATGGACACGAAGTTACCGTCGACCGACCACGAAATCCACAGTTTGGAAACGAATGTGAATATATTAGGAATAAGATGCCAATAAGGAAAAGGAAACGACAATCGTTGAGCATGCAAATACCCGGAACGCGAACGTTCTCATTCATTCGTGAAACGGCAATCGCACAAGTATAGCGTGGATTTCATATTGGCAGAATTCTGGAACGACGATATCCCTCTTAAGAAAAATGTTAAGGATTTATCGATATGCACGACTACGAGACGCAATAAAAACTTCATAGTAGCACAATACGTCCAAAGAAGGTAAAACGAAGAATTTTGCGTAGCATCACTTCGGTTACAAAGAGTGGACTTAGGGTTTAACAACAGAGGTGTTGTGCTTCCGAACATATAGCAGAGGTCTAATGAATTTGAGGATTTGGTTTTAGACTACGAAATGCGTTGCTTCCTGGAATCAGGGTTGGCAGGACTGAAATCAACGAACTTCGCTACCGGCAATTGCTGGTGACGTATCGGACATTCCATTGCAAAGACAAAACTGTTGGCAGTTCATGCGCTGACCTGTCAATCGAAAGGTAAAAGGAAATTGATCGGGATATGAGGGCAGACTTTATGAAGAATACAACCCGCCCAGTGTACAGACGATTTTGCCTGTGGCTGAAAGATTCTGGCTGCTTCCGGGTTAATAGCTCGGACTTGTGGGCGATGAGATCTGCCATTGATCCTATGAGGCCAGTCCAACAACGACTGGCGCATGAGTGTGTTTATAGTGAGGCGTAATTTCGGCCCAACTACTTTTCTTTATTGTCCCACACCGTCGCCTGCTAGTAAGACACCGCTGAATCGACTGTAAGAGTGGACATGGGCGCAGCAGCTGATCAAGTTGAACAGGCCGTGGATGCATGCATCACAAAAATTCCCTTAATTTACACGGACAAGGCTTAATTATCGGGTGGGGTCCCGAATAGAACATGAGTGGAAATGGCATAATGGTTACAATAAAGAGCCGTTGCAGCCTGGCCCTCGGTTCTCAGTAGAATCGATGCATCCCTTAAGCTAGCAACCATCCATGTCACACTCGTGAGTAGGTACTTCGCAGAACTCGTTTTTTTAATGTGCAGAGGCAATGGTTGCCTTCAACATGGTCTCAGTCAAAGGCACCGACTGCCTGATTCGTCGTCTACTCCACCTCCTTTCCTGTCGTTAAGTATTTCATTTTTTACTAACACATGAATGCGACCACAGTCCTTAATTGCCAGAAAAGCGGTAAGACAAAACGCTCCGAGAGTCGATAGATTGCATAGGAAAGAATAAGGCAAATAGATTGGAAAACCTGATTGCAGCTGCTACCAGTCAACGCGTAAATAGACATGAGTAACGTGCGATGGTTAAGCGAACAGGGTGGGAAGGCTTTTCGGTACAGGTACGTGCTAGAAAGGTGTCTGTTGTCGGATAAACTTAATCAGTTAACTAGGGATTTGTCGTCGAATTTAACAAAGATCAAGTGCGGGTAAAGAAATAGAGTTAGGATAGTTTAATGGCATCAATGCAGAAGCCCTAAACCCCACAATTCGCAGGTGGGGAATAACAGTGCGCAGTAAATATTCTAAACTTACTTACAAGTACAAGTAAGTAAGTATAGAATATTTAAAAACATGTACAAAGTAGAAAAAAATCGATAAAATTATTATAATAAGCTAAGACGTACAATGAACAAGCGCACGGTAATTTGTGTTCTTCTGTCACTAAAGATTTCTGTGGGGGGGGGTGCAATGTAATAAGTGTATGGACTATGTCGTGCCTTTGTGTTGGATAACACAAACTAGCCTAAAAAAAGTAGTCGCATGTCACAAACAACTTACGTGCGGGGTGCAATTTAATATGTGGAAGAATGATGTCAAACCGTTGTGGTGAGAAAAACAGCTGACGCCAATGTAGTATACGAAAATATGCTTTCTACTAACACGAAAAAAGTAGGTAGTTGTGCAAAGTGTACAACGGGTTGATGATGCCATAAACATATCCACAGCAAAGAAGCATAGCGAAACGAGTTATTCGTGTTAGACAGTGCCCATGGTCGCGATAGTTAACTGTCAGACAACGCCATCTCTTTGCGACTGCAGGGTAGGTCTTAATCAAAGGACTACTTACTTACTTCCCATCAGACAACAGGTGAAGGCGGCTGTGATTTCAGCAACGAAGTTAGCGCTTGCAGTTGCGTCAGTACTAGTTCGTTTCTTAGCGCTCACGCCGGTGCTGCCACTCGTATGCGCGCACAATTTGGCTCGACCTTCAGGCTTAGTGGGTTAAGATATAACCACGAAACCTGAAAATGCACAGGTAATCACAGTAGTCGTTCAGGATGAGCTGACTGCGCTCCTGTGGCATTGCTTCCAGAATCTCGTCACCTCCACGATGGAAAAAGATGTTAAGGAACGGTTATTGCATGTTCTTTCCTCTCTCTCCTTCTTAGTCGGAAGATTTTTTATTTCATGCCTTGTTCACGAGTAACGAATAAACAGTTGAGAGCCTAATGCTCCTGCTGCTGGACCGTCAAATTGCCAGCAAATATCTCCACCCCTACCCTCCTCCTGTCCCGCCCCCAAAGTAAGGGACTTAGGATCTTCAGACGACATAGTTAGGGCCGGATAACTCCACCTTAAGCCTGCTAAACCATCTGGGCCGGATAGAATTGCAGCACTCACACAACGGGAAATGGAAAACGTACTGTGCAAACCGCTGTCACCTTCCAAAAGGCTTCTGGAGAAGACGAACTCCCAGAAGAATGGAAGTGGGCATTCTTCACCCTCATCCCTACCTCATGAAATGTCACCCGGAATTCTGAAATGTGTTTTCTATTCAAACATATTAATCACGTATGTTTTTAAAAATAAAGATCGTACACCCTAATCTCAATATATTTTGGCCACATCACGATGCCGACTTTTTAACGAGCTTCTTTCTGACTACTAAGTAAAAGTATGCACTGTAAAAAGTAGCTACTTAAGTAGTATGCCTTTTCCTCATTGATTTTGGCTGCCTTTATAAATTCAAATATATTTTTAGGATAAACTGCACAAAAAATTATTCCTTGTACGCGTTTGGTAGCAAATTACGCCTTATTTAAATTTTATACTTAAAGAAAGGGTATCTTTCGGTTTGAAAAATATTGCTAATAATGAGCTTTTTTATAATTTTCAGGGGTTCATTCATAGAAAGTCGTTTCCGTCAATTTTTTAATGCTGCCTTTACTGTATAAAGCATGTTCCATACCTATTGCAACATTTAATGAGAAATATGTGACATCTTCCTGAAACAGTAGGCGAAAACGCACTTTTCCTTAAACAGGATGTACATAGTGCACAGTTCGTAAACCTTGAATTCCAGTGTAGCAGTCAGTAGGCCTCAAAATCATTCGGCAATTTAGAAACTTTTTCAAAACCGAAAGGTACCCTTTTAAGTAGGAAATTTAAAGAAAGCGTAATTTGCCACCAAACGAATGCAACAAATAATTTTTTCGTGCATGTTTTCCAAAAAATATCTTTGAATTTATAAACGCAGTCAAAATCAATGAGACAAAGGCATGCTACTTAAGTAATCACTTTTGATAGCACATGCTTTGTCTTGGCGGTCAGAAAGAAGCTCTTTAAAAAGCCGGCACCCTGAAGTATCCAAAATATCTTGAGATTAGGCTATATGATCGTCTCTATTACGACCATCCACAATTAATATGTTCCAATCAAACACTCATTTCAGAATTCCGGGTGACGTTTCATGAGAAAGGGAATCTACTGTATAAGGGAGGTTCAAGACTGCACAAATTACCGCCCTACCAGTCTAACCTGCACCACGTGTAAATTAATGGAGCGCATTATCAAGAATTATTTAGTGAGACTCCTGGAAAGAAAAGAAATCTTACGCAATGCCCAGAACGGCTTTCGTCTAGGACGCTCTCGCCTCACGAGGGTTATTTACTCGCATAAGGAGTGGAAAAGGGCCACAGATAAGGGCTATCCAATTAATGTCATATTTTTCGACTTAAAGAAGGCATTCGATAGTGTACCGTACAGGTCTATTCTACAGAAGATTTGAGGCGTCAGTATTTAAGGACCAGAGAGGATCGTTGTTGGAAACACAACGTCGAAATACCTAAAAGCAGAAAGTGGCGAACCACAAGATTCTGTTTTGGGCCCGCTACTGCTCCTAATCTACGTAAATGACGACCTCAATGACCTAGACTGCGCAGCTGCTATGTTTGCAGATGACATAAAAACATGGACTGAAGTGAGCTGCACTGACGACATAAAGAAGTTACAGTCGACGATCGATAAACTGACAATCTGGTCAAAACTTTACCTAAAGTAATTAGTCAAATAGAGCAGTTAATGAATCTTGGATAGTCAGTTTCTATCGATGGAAAAGAGTGCGTTGAGCTCGCCTGATCTATTGGCGCGCCTCGACATATGCAGCCCGGCACAATTGACGACATCATTGAGGCAAACGAGGTGAGACATGAACACAGCCGTACCAAGTAAATGGTAGTACCTCGAATTTGATCAAACGACCGGCGTGACTGGATAGGTCGAGGCTCACTTAGTGCTAATCGGAGATAAACTTATCACCAATCGATGGCAACGACATTGCGCTTGTTCTTCCGATTCATCCAGCGCTCATCCTTTAAAAAATCGCCTCAGCTAAAGCAGTCTGAGCAATTGCACCACACGGCGTGCCCTATGCTTGCGAACTGCGGAATAGTGGTCTTGAAAAGCCAATACAAGCGAAAAAGGTATGCATACGAACTTTTTCTATCTTCTAAAATGTGTTCCACATAAACAATTGTTTAGTTTTATTGAAATAGACTGCACATACCAAGCTGGTAGTACGAAAAGTTATGCTTACAAGATAGGTAAATATCAAGTACCTGCAAATCCTTTTTATTGCCGACCAAGATTACGACGACGTTGGGACTGGCCAACTGCCTTGCATCGCTTAACCACTGGCCAACGGCATCAAAAGACTGGCGATTAGTAACGTCGTACACCAGCAGTGTACCGACAGCGTCCCGATAGTAAGATCTAGCCATGGAACGGAAACGCTCTTGACCTAAATAATATCAATAAAAAATGCAGTAAATGGTAATTTGCGCACAAAAATGAAATTTTTTCAAGTTATGGCTGAGCCGAAGGGTATGTAAGCTGGGACTCGAAAAATGCATAAATAACTGAATCTACTTGCAGTATGTTAAATAGTCATCTAGTGTTTGCCTAAAAAAGATACAGAATACAAGGTCTGGCGATTTTGTCAAGCAAACTGAAGAGACAAGCACGAATCGAATCTATAAATCCTTGAAGAATAGAAGCCCCGTCACGAACCAACGTAAGAGAAAGAGCTTGAAATTTAAGAATTTGAATTTCAGCAGTGATGGGCCGATAATTAGTGCCAAACGGAAGCATACATAGTGATAACAGAGACAGCTGAGGGGAGGACTGGTGGAGGGTTTCTGTGGGCATGACAGAACTTTGCTTTGAGCCTAACTTCAACAATTTCAGTATTTCACTGATGGGATTTGCGCGCCATTCTCCGATGATACTTCTTAACTCTTTTAATTCACCCGGCACACAAGCGGTGAAGTACACTTTTCTTAAAAAGCAAAGTAGCTTGCTCGTAAGTGTGCCATAATACCCTGGGTGTCAATTTGGCCGAGATGTGGTTGCGTTTAAACATGAGCCTGACGGACTGGGCATGAAAGCCAAATAAGGAAAGTTAAACTTGATAAATCCAAAACTCCAGCTAGTTCGTAGACAAGAGGTCTACTTCCTGCGTTCCTGGTATGTAAGCTTGCTCGAATGTAATGAAGCGTGCCACCGAGAGGTTGTACTAGTGAACGACCATGCAGCATGCAGCTAACAAACACAGAAAACCTGAAAAATCAGTCGCAATGAATGAAATGAGCATTACAAGCAGAAGCAAGTCATAGTTGATTTGAAGAGATTAAACTATAAGTGTCATACATCTGGTAATGTCATGGTGCGGATATACTATTTTTATTACCGTACGAGATTGGCTTCGGTGAAAAAGTGAGATGGGTAAGGTCCCACAGAAACGCAGAACATGCGACCGATTCAGATGTTATGGGTTAATAAAGTTCTTTTTTGTGTAAATATTACATGGGTCCCTGAAAAAACTGGAGGGTGGATGCGCTGAATTAACACGGAGGCCAGATCGGGGCTGGACGCCAATACATATCAAATAAGGCCTACAGGGGCACAATTGCGTGCAGGCTCAAGTCAGCCACCTACGCCTGATTCAATCTCTAATGCACTTAACTCTGTCATTATACCTAGCCTAGGAAGGGAGTGTGGTACAGGTACGCATATAATCCGGACCGAGTCTAAGTAATATCTATCAGAAAGCACACAGGGAACGCTGAGGGTGCAAGGATAAGCCGAAACTCTGCAGCTGTGGCATACAGCGGCAGAATATAATCGAAACACTTATTCGGACTGCTAGCTCGAACGTGTTCCGCTGGTACGGTGTATGGTGAGAATGGTTTCAAAAGGCGTTTTCTGCTTGCAAAAGAGAGGTGGTTTGGAAAACGATGAATGAAGTGGACATTCGTGTGTGGAATGAGCCCATCAAAACACCTACATATTATGGACGGAAATCGTTAAATGCTAATCATTTGACATAAAGCGCACTTGTTGCAAGTCTTCATTGTGGACGCCCATCTCCTTCGGCAGGTGGGTTTCATATCCGAAATAGCCTTAAATTATATCCAAACCAATATCTGCGACAAAAAAGGACTTCCAAGAACGCACTAAGTAGGCAAAATTCCCTAAAAGCTGTACCACTTTGATGGCTGTAACATACAGACAACGTATTTTCATAACATTTGTAGATACGTAAAACCACAGAGTATTGAATCATATTTTGAGGATATCTGCATAACTAAGGCTTAAACATTACCAGAGTACCCACAGTCAGTTAACGGAAGAAGCCCCATGATCCTTAGATAATACGGTGTCTACGATTGTGTCCGCTAAGTAAATTTAAATTTTAGACACTGGTCAATTTAGCTGCCCGATCTAGGCAGCCTCGACGAGGTCATGTATCGTACTTCTTCGTGCATGACGACATACGGCAGCCTCAGTCGGCTTTGTTGGATGAGTTGTGACACCCTCGCAACTTTGTTGCAGTAAGTATGGACTGTTCTATTTTAGACGAAGTCAGTGTACTTTATTCGAAGTATAGTCTTCGGGCAAAAGTAATTAAATGCCTACAGGCCTTGTGCATGAAAGATGAAAATCTTTCATGCACAAGGCCTAACATTCGTAACTGTATAGGACTGACCAAAAAGATTCACAGCACATGCGGGTACTCGTGGCGATGATATCGCGTTTGGCGCATATATTCTATCTAAGGACCGAGAGAACCTTAAGCAGCATCAAGTCAGGAAACAATGTCATCTGTGTCCTGTTTATTTGGTATCAACCGCGCCCAAGGTAATAGAAACTATCTACTTCTTCCAGCTGACAGCCACTGATTCCGATAGATGTTTTCTCGTGGTTAGAGCTGCGTCTCGAAAACAGTTTGGTCTTCCCAGACCTTAGGAATACAATGGCTTCATTCACGCGTAACACCAATAACTGTAGAGCATCAAAACTGGAGACTGGCATGGCGAGGCCAACCAGCCGATGCTGGTGGAAATTCAACAGCGTAAAATCATGTATGATCCTTTAGAAAATTTATTCGGTGGCGTAATTGAACAAAATGAACACCGGGATACAATCTTGTAAAACACCAGATAGGATGTTGAACGGTTGAAACATGTTGTTATCGACTACGACTCACGCAGTGGGAGCTATAGTAGGTTTTAACCATTAAGATGATCTTGAATGAAACACCACCTATTGTGTTATTCGACACAGAGATTAAGGACAGGTGGGATCGAACGCAACAGCGAACTCAACAAAACAGACAATCGTCGGTTGCTGGTAGCATTGGTGGAATTTTAGTATGCATTTTCGGAATCAAATTCGGTTGGGTCCCGCTCTAGAGGCACGCATACACGGATATTACTCGAGGACAACATAGAATACCTTCACAGCTAAGCCGATGAGACTTATGCCGCAGTAGTCTGAATACCTTGCATAATCTCCCATTTTGAACAAAGGCACAAGAATGTCCAAGTCCCAGTCAGAAGAAAGGATCTCTTGTTCCTATGCTTGCTCAATCCCTACATAGAAACAGGTTGTCGACTCCGACATTATATTGGTAATTAGCCTATGTAGTGCGCCGGAACGTGTGATCGATCGCCCATCGAAATTGAGAAGGGACTCGGATTGCTCACAACATCGTTCAACTTTTGCAAGGGCTAGAACTTAAAAACCCAAACCAAACTCGCGCAAATAATTTTGGATAATGCGGACAAAGTTTAATCGGTTAAAAGGTTGGCAGAGTTCACAGTCAGAGACAGAGGATAACATTTAATCCGAGCATCGCTTTTCTTACACTAGTGACTTTGTTTGCGTGCATGCATTTCATAAATACAGCTTACACATTACAGTTTTTCAAGATGGCCAAGCGTTTCAAACTTGTATTTCTAACAACCTTACTATCTATGAAAATATTTGCTCAGTGTTTTCATTTACTTAAGTAATTCACTCTGAAGCTTATGCCTTGGCAGAAGCATGTGGGATGATTACCATAGAGGTTTTTTGTAAAGTTGCACGCATGTCAATAATCACGTTAAGTACTTCGGATTCTAAACGCGGAACACCGGAACGGCGGAGAAAATTGGAACTTGAAACTCGTATAGCCATCGCGAATATACAGGATTTACCAAATATAAAATTAACCCTCACTTAAGTGACAGCGTAATAGCCTGACGTTATAAATGGATGTGAGATCGTACTGCGACAAAGCGCGCTGTTCTTTTTGCACAGATGGAGCAAACTGTACGAAGTCACGCTATACTCCATTAAATAGAGTAGTGTAACCTGGATGACTGATAAGGCAACGTACACTCCTCAGTCGGTTTAAACTAATAAATTTTTGGAATAGTCCAAGCAAGAAAATTACTACGTAGGAAGTTATGTCAAAATGTTGCAAGTTTTCGCAAATTCGATGTCTGCATGATGTCACCTCGATAGTGCTTACTACAAATGTAGACGGATCCAACGAAGTTAGAAAACACTATGTTTGAAATTATAAAAGACAGGAGACGAACACTTCAGCTAATAAAAAGCGCCTAACCTGCTGTATCCCATATTTGAATCTTCACGTATGTGCCGTCAACATTCACGATTTTACTGCCAAATTCAGCCCCAATAGTGTGCTGTGTATTTGGAAAAAATTTTCTCTCAGTGTAACGGCGCAGTATACACGTTTTCCCACTACTGGCATTTCCGATTATGAGAAACTTGAACAAGTAATCAAAACGATCAGCAGCGTCGACCATCACATGCGATACACCAAAAAAGTCCTTCAAATGTACTTCGAATAAAAACAGTGTAGCTAAAGAAAAGGTTATTTCTAAAGTTCCTTTAAACTCTCTTAAGATAAATATAGAAATATTGAAACATAAATTAAGTCCCGTTAACTTTCAAATTCAAAAATTCTGTTTTAAAGATAGACATGCTGTACGATTAAGCTATCGGATGGAAGTAGGTGTTTCTGTTCATGTCTCAAGGGGATCTCCTGAAAGCTAAGTTACTTCGGAATTAAACAATTGAGCCGTAGGGGGCCTGAGGTTGTTTTTCTAAATTTTTATATTGTTTTATTGTTGTGTATGAAAATGGAGCAAACAATGATGCGTTTCAGTATAACACTAACCCAGGAAGACCTTGCGTGTTTCGAAAGGAAACAGACAGTAACGACTTTATTTCCTCTAAATTTAAATGCTTATATAATCTGCCGTTAAAAATCGACAGTGTAGAAGACAGTCTAATATCGAGGGGAAGGTTGTTCCAAATAAAAGCATATTTGGAGGTAAAAAAGCGAGAACGGTTAGATGTGGAACTACGGGTGGTAAAATTATCATGGAAGAGTTACGAGTGGCGTAAGGTCGGTCTACTGGAAGGAGACCGTTAATTTGTGGGAGATAAGGACTATTGTTAACGCGAACCAGAAAGCATAGACCAGCCTCAAGTCTTCTTACCTAACGAAATTTAATGTTTACTAACTGGCATCTATCTGTATAACACATACCAGACCCAGAAACAGAAAATATTTTACGAGTGAAAACTCGCTGAACCTTTTCGATCTTACTACGGTCATCCTGGGTCATGAGACCAAAAAAAGACAGCAGTATTCTAGTATAGGGAGGAAAAATTATGCGATGTAAACCCACATATCTGTGCGGCCTTGGCAGAAATTCGATCTGCATGAGGTGATAATGCAAGCTTTTTCGTATAAGTAAGACCCAAATCCTTTGTCGTATATCTTTCTAACAGTGGACATTTTTTGCGAATAATGGGTCCAGGAAGCTTTGCGGGACCAAAACTCATGAAACTACCTTTGGATGGAGAAAACCCCATCTGCCATGTAGCGCTCAAACTTGAGAGGGTACGCAAATCTGCGTTAACTTGATCAACGCAGCTGCTGGCCGTGTCCTTGTAAAATGAGTAAATACACTTAAGGTCATTGGCATAAATAAAATTTTCTGAGTTATTTAGCACTGTTGAAATTTCATCAATGTAAAGAATGAAAAGAAACGCCACTCGTGATCGGCTGAGGCATCGAGTAACTATTGCCTACTCAGACTTTTTGGCTGCGGTTAGAAGGTAGGAGGCAATGAAATCAAGGAGAGGAGGCCTGATGCCTAGGGCTTCCACTTTCACTCAAAGACGCCGGTGCGGCACCTTGTCAAATGCTTTACTGAGGTCAAAGTAAATCACGATGATGGATTGCTGTTCATTACGAAGTGAAGTAACCAGGTTAAGTATAACCAAGTTGCAGGTTTCGCATGAACAGAGGACATAGCAATCGAGGGTAAGCTGAATATTCTCTTGATAAGTGAATTTGGAAGGCCGTCATTTCCGGAGGAGTTCGAGTTTTTAGACGGATAATATGCTTAGGAATTACTTCTACGAAGAAATCTATGGTACTGCTAGTATTGACTGAGCATGGCTGAAACGACGGGATCGGTTCAGATTCCGTCGTAAGGTGTTTTGCAAAGAATGCATGGAGCAGTTCAGCCTTCGCAGACTCATCTTGCACAAAGGTTTTATTGTCATTCAGTAAAAGGGGGATTTCGCGACCTCGTTTAGCGGAGGACCGACGACGGAACAGTTGGGCAATAAATTTTAGACGCTAATTCAAAAATCTCTGCGATTCGAAGGTGCACAGATGATGAACTAGTAGACTGGTCTTTTAAATTTCTTTGCAATTGCTTTAGTCTAGACAAAAGAAAATGAGGAACGGTGGGGTCCGAAGTATAAGGCTTAACATTTTTGATCGGCACAAATTCCAAAATGCCGTTTGAAATTGCTGTCATTAAGACACAGATAATTGCTACACTGTTCGTGGTGGAAAGCTCCTGCCAGTCTAGTGAGTCCATAAAGTTGTTAATAAAATTAATATCAGCTAGTTCAAACGTACGATGTGTAGGAATGTAGCTAGCCTTTTTCGTAGAAGACAACAATGGATAAAATTATGGTCACTTGGGAAGAGTTTTTGATTGTAGTTACCGAAAAGGGGCAAATTTCATTCGTGAAAATTAAATCTAAAATATGCTGATCCCTTGTTGGGGAACAGACCAACTGAGACCGATTTGAAAAATTGATGGTATCTAGGAAGAGCTGAAATCTGGATGGTCAACAGTTCAATGACCAATCAATTTCGGGAAAGTTTTAATCCCCAGCGATAAGTTTAGCATCAAAGGCGGACTCCAACATCAGCCTAAATATTTCGCAAAGCTTAACATCCTCTTCCGATGATGAGTTAGGGGACTATAAATGCATACGATAATCGCCTTTGACGAGGAGACAGGATAATGGATGCAAAGCAGTAATTGCCCGAGAATGACCCAGCAGCTAGGTCGAACGGGAAATGCTTAAAAATAGCTTTAATATAGAGAAGACAACCACCACCACGCTTACTAGGGCGGTCTTGACGGTAGAAATCATACTCGTCTATTTTGAGTAAAGCATCAGAAATTAGTGGTTTGGTCCATGACTCTGTAATGCATATAACATCTGGCTTCAGCTCAAACGCAATAACTCTAAGTTGAGCCACCTTATTTATAATAGATCTTGCATAAGGCAAGATGATATCTAGTGTAGCTTGAGTAATCGAACTAGGGTTATCTTTATTCAGTAATAAAAATTTGGAGGTGGGTAATCTGGTTGGAAATTTGGAAAATTAGCAATCAACTGGAGCAGGACACTTAACATTAGAAAGCTGAGGAGGATAGTTAAAAGCTGCAGGTAGATAGCTCTGTGAGATTGATGGGCCATAGTGATTAGTGCCGTGGTGAGCTTGCTGATAGTTACCGGGACATTGGAAAAACCAAGACGGGAAATAGAGGTTGGTGGGTGAGGTAAGGTAAGGTAACTATGAGGATTAAGTGGTGGAAAGCCTGGCCCAGTATGATAATTGTGAAAAGTAAGGTAACCTATATGTTTGTTATCTTCCTGTTTTATATGCTTAATTTGTGTTTGGGAAGGCTGCATGCTCGCGGTTGAGTTCCGGATCCCACCCTTTCAATGACCTGAATTGGGTGATTTAATAGAAGGTTCGGGAGGACTCTGATCGAGTATCGAAGCTGTTGGTCTACCTGACGTAGAGGGCTTTTCAGAATTTCTAGGACTACCAGAACTACTAGCTATGGCAACTGGGGAAGCATCTAAGTTGGAAGCAGACGGGGATGTCTGGTGACTTGAGGGGGATTAGACAGTTGCCGTACTGGGGAGCAGTAATCTAGGTTTGCCAGGAATAAGAGTTCATGGCTCGCTAGGCTTCCTAGGGCTGCGAACAGGAACTTGAGCGGGTTGCGGTGAATTAACAATTTTATTAGAAGAACTTGATGCTATTCTTCGCTCCATTGGAGTGAGATCATGACAGAAGAAATACTTTGCGTTTTTCAGATATTTTAAAACAAGCTCTTGCTTTTTACAAATTGCGTCTATTTCAATGGATGAAAATAGCTTGACTAAAATGGGTGGGTTTTTACTGCGAGATGACAGTCTAATAGCCTCTACTATTTGATAGTTAAATCCGCAGGAGCAGAGAAAATGCATTGCAACGTCCATTGGCCGAATTGATTTCGGAACGTTTTTCAGAATAAAATTGTACGTCCTTTTTTTGTCTATCCTGTGACTCACTTGCGACCAAATTAACGAGAGTATCTAAACGTTTGCATTCCTGAGAGGAAACTGCAGAGATATTCCCCTCAAATAAGGTCCCAAGGATTGAGAGAACTGACCCAAATTTCAAAATAAACTCATTACAATTTTTCATTGCAGACAAATCTATTTGCTCGGCAATCAGATCAGGCTGACTGCTGATGTCAGGCTGAAGACTGATATCAGTAATGATGCTTGCCTTCGCAGACACCACTTAGGTCTGGAATTCTGAGGCTTCCTACTGAATGAAAGTGTCGCCTTCGTACTTTTTGAAGCAAAAAAATAGATTAATCATGAAAACAGTCGGGAATTCAGAATGAACTAACTGTTTGAAGCTTATGTTAGTTGCTGGAAGCAAGACAGATGGTTAACAGAATGCTAGGTAAGCAAGCAGTGACCAAACCGACAAAAGGAATGGAAGCAGATTTTTCAAGCGTTAGTACTGGTATTTACGGATAATTTATATAAGAAAATGAAAGACTAATAGTCGTTTCTTCTCCTAGATAAATCGATTTATGAAAGACTAATGACTTAGCTGAAATTTCGAAACCAGCGCTCGACCTTGACCTTGACCTTAACCTTCATTGTTATCATCGTATACAGTTTCGACGCCTTTTATTCTAGGATAACCTGGTCAATTACTCTCTAGTGATTAGCTTACACCAGAAAATTTTTCCGTTGCGTTTTTGCTAAGAGGTTTTGTATATTGGTAGTGATAAATCCTCTACAAATTTGGTGACCCTGTTTCTTTTGTTATCCACGTCTTATTATTTATTCCATTCACCTGTTTTTCCCGTTTGCCTCTGCCGTTCATACGTTTTTTCTAATTGGGCGGCGGATACCACCAATTTTACGATTGCGACGACGATGATGCTGGTTCTAACAACTCGTGTACACCACCTGATCAGGACGAGCCTCAGGCTTTTCAGGTATCCATTAAGCTCCCCCGTAGAAAGTGCATGACCCGATGGTCTGGTTCAAACAGATCGAGGCCGTTTTTGCCTCACGTCAGATTACTGGCGAGCGTACGCGTTACGCATCCGTCGTGCAGTTCGTACCGTTCGATATCGCTTTCGCCGTTCAGGATTTCCTTGATCCTGTACCCAAAGTCAAGCCCTACTCTAGCTTAAACAGGCTATTCTCGAACGTACGGCACAATCTGCCGACAGCAAGCTTTGCCAACTCCTCAAAAACGTCGAGCTTGGTAACCAAACCCCTCTGCTCTAATGTGCCACATGAGTCACCTGCTTGCTGGTCGCACCTTAGATGATTCTATTTTCCGTCGCATCTAGATGGATAAAGTACCCCATCCAATGCAATAGGTACTCGCCCTGCTTGACGACGATGTTCCGCTGACCAAACTCGCGGATCATGCAGACTGCATCCAACAATTTTACCTCGGTACTAGTTCGTACGCTTTAAACTAAGCCTCGATCTCAGTACCTCAGCATGCCCTCTCCCAGGTTTCGGCCTCACGATACGACCGTAAACCTGACAGACGTACACTGCGACAGTCCACTAAATCGCTTAGTGCCTCATCCCCGCGGTCTACTTCACCCTCTCAACCGATTTGAGACGTTACAGACACCAGAGATGAAGAGCTGCAGGATCTTAAAGATACTGCCAGGTTATTGTGCTCTTAAGTGAGCAAGATGTGTTCCACATTCAACTGGCGTCAAACCGGTCGTCCCTCTGCAAGCCACAACCACTTTTACTAAAAAGAGCGTGCAGCCGACAAAGTCTGCTGGTACCACCGAAGTTGCGGCCCGGATGCTATTAAATGCGTCCCACCTTGTCCTTATGCTCGACGTTCACGTTCGGGAAACGGCGCCGCCAGCCAGTTATGGAGACGACTGGCGCTGGCGATTCGCGACACAGTCACCTGTTTTACATGATCGACAAGTCCACAGGGTTCTGCTTCTTGATCGATACAGGTGCCAAGGACAGCGTTTTACCGCCTCCTCGTCATTATCATCTCCAGCCAGTGCAAGCTGCGAACAACACTTTTATCACCACGTTCGGTCAACGGTCCCTAAGTTTAGACCTCGGGCTTCTTCGCTGCTTCCAATGGGTTTTTATCCAGGCTGACGTCCAGTTGCCTATCATTGGAGCGGATTTCTTGTCACACTTCGGCCTCACAGTTGACCTTAAACATCAGAAGTTGCTAGATCCTACCACTCAGCTGTTTACTGTCGGGGTAGTATCGCGTGAGCCTTCCGCTGGCATCCACGTGACCATGCCAAGCCCGCCTTTTTCTGACATCGTGTGGGATTATCCTTCCCTCTCTGAGCCCTGTCAATTCACGGAGCAGGTTCAACACGCCGTTCGCCACCATATCACTACCACCGGCAGACCGGTCCATGCTCATCCGCGTAGGCTTCATCCTGAGAAGCTGCAAATCTCGAAGAACGAATTCGAGCACATGCTGAATTTGGGGATTATCCGTCCTTCGTTCAGTCCAGAGCTTCACCACTGCACCTGGTTCCCAAAAAGTCATCCAATGATTGGCGGCCATGCGGTGATTATCGCACTCTCAATCGAGCTACAGCCCCGGACCGGTACCCGATTCCCCAAATTCATGACTTTTCCCACAAGTTGGCTGGAAAGACGATTTTTTCCGAGATCGACCTCGTGCGAGCATATCACCAAATACTGGTCACGGAGGAGGACATTCTTTAAACCGCCGTCACGACCCCATTCGGCCTGTTTGAATTCCATCGCATGCCTTTCGGTTTGCGGAACGCGGCTCAAACGTTTCAGCGTTTTGTCAACGACATTTTTCGCGGTCTCCTCTTCACGTTCGTGTACATTGACGACATCCTTGTCGCAAGCTCGTCACCCGAGGAACACGTTGAACACTTACGCCAAGTTTTCGATCGTTTTCAACAAAATGATCTACAGCTAAACGTAGATAAGTGTCTTTTTGGCGTCGCTTCTCTGGATTTTCTTGGCCATCATCTTGACCAACATGGGATTATCGCAAAGAAGTTAAGGCTAACAGGTTAAACCCTAACTACTGCGATCTTCCAAGCCCGCTTCCTTAGAAGATGATAGAGATGTCTTGGAGAAGCAGAGTAAGAGAAGGTTATATTCTGTACAAAACAAGTAGGAGAATATTCAGTAGAAAGGTGGTTGAATCGGCCTGGCGTTGAGTTCGACCATCAGGACCGTGAGAGAACACTGCAGCGTCGCGTCCATCTCGAGCCGAGGTGGAAGGCCAAGTGACTCCAACGTCAGTCGCCAAAGACTTTTGTCTGTCTGATGGCCTTGATGGTGATTGGTGAACGCCAAGGATTGACACCTGTGGGGCGTCCCTGTCTCGCGCGGTGGTTGCCAAGTTCGCGGCAAGCAAAGGCAGACACAGTGCGTAGGAGTTTAGCCGGCGCGCGTAGCCACTGCACTTTCGCAACTTCTGGCAACGAAGCCGGCATGAGTCAGCGAGGTAGGCTCCCACAGGATCATACCCCTCCCAGAGAAGGCGCAAAGTGTGTTGTTTTTTTCAGCCCCGAAGTCCATAACTCAGCTCCGCTGTTTCATCAGCCTAATCAACTACTACCGGCGTTTCATACCAAGTTGCACCGCCACCCTGACACCTTTGACGGACCTTTTGAAGTCCAAGGCCAAGTCGCTTCAACTTTCACCCAGTGCTCTTGAAGCATTCGTGGCAGCCAAGAAAGCCCACGCGGATGTTACCCTGCTTCATCATCTGAGCACCGATGCTGATACACAGCTTATTCTGACCACCGATGCCTCAAACATTGCCGTCGGCACAGTTCTGCAGCAACAGGTCCAAGGACAGTTGCAGCCGCTAGCCTTCTTCTCCCAAAAGCTTCAGCCGGCGCAAACTCGCTATCGAACTTTCTTGCGTGAACTTCTCACCATGTACCTGGCCATCCGACATTTTCGCCACCTGCTGGAGGGGAGATATTTTCAGGTCCACACGGATTTTAAACCTCTCACTCAAAGCTAAGCCGGATCGATATTCACCGCGCAAAGTACGTCACCTTGATTACATCTCTCAATTCACCTCAGACATACGCTATGACCGCGGTTTTAAGAATGTCGTTGCTGATGCCTTGTCCCGTCCAGAAGTCAACGCTCTTATCACCACATTAGACCTGGCGAAGCTTGCGGAAGCGCAGGCGCTTGATGACTCCATCATTAAAATGCTTGCGTGTTTTGTGCCTTAGCTGAGTGAGGCTACTCTCCCTGCGGCCCAAGGGTTGATCGTGTGTGATTTTTCTACAGGTTCCCCTCGTCCTGTAGTACCCCAATCCTACTGGAAGATTGTTTTCAACCACTTCCATTCGCTATCCCACCTCGGTGTTCGTGTCGGCCGCAAACTCATCGTAGCCCGTTTCGTCTGGCCAAAGATGAACACCGACATTGCTACCTGGACCAGGCAATGCTAAGACTGTCAAAAGAATAAGGTCCAGCGACACACCGTTTCACCTCCCAGCACGTTCGCGGTTTCCAACGCCCGTTTTCAACACGTCCACGTGGACTTAGTCGGACCGTTACCCCCATCACGTGGTTTCACGCACATTCTGACCGCTGTTGATCGTTTCACACGATGGCCCATCGCCATTCCCATCTCGGATATCTCGGCAGAGAATAGTGCCATGCTGTTCCTTACGCACTGGATAGCCAACTTCGGTGTTCCAGCTACACTCACCACTGACCATGGAAGTCAGTTTACATCTGCACTATTCCATAAGTTCACTAAACTGCTCGGGTGCTCACATATCCCCACCACTGCCTATTACCCAGCATCAAACCGTCTCGTGGAACGCCTTCACCGTCAGTTGAAGTCCGCGTTGATGTCTCAACCTGCCCTGCACAACTGAAGCGACAACCTGCCGTTCGTCCTCCTCGGCATTCGTTCGGCTGTTAAGGAAGACATCTAATGCACTGCCACCGATTTCGTTTAAGACACATCTTTCCGTTTACCTGGTGAGCTCTTGCAGTCTTCCTCCGTCGCCCCTGACGCTACGAACAACTTCGCGCAACAGCTGCAGCAGCGCATGGCCACACTGCGCCCAACCCCCACACGCGCGACACATCGACGCGTTTTTGTGCACGAAGACTTGCACACAACCCCATTCGTGTTTGTCCGGCACGACGCAGTTCGCAGGCCCCTTTGCCCACCATACGATGGTCCCTTCAAAGTGCTTGAACGGAAGGACAAATATTTCGTCATTCAAATTGCTGATGCTACTGATACGATCTCCATCGATAGACTGAAGCCAGCCTACGTTGAATGCCCTCCACCATCACCTTGTCCGTACACTTCCATGGCACCTTACCCTGCATTCCACCTGCTGCTCCCAACCCACCGCCACCCTCCCCAGTCGAACCTACTCCCATCCTTCTCACCCCCCTCCCACTCCTTCCTCCCCTTCCACTCGTTCCGGTAGAAATGTTAATTTTCCTACCAACTTGCGAGACGTTGTTGTTTAACCTTTTTGTACATCCTCTGTTGTCGAGCGTTTGTAACCCACCAACGCTCTGGTGGGAAAGTTATGTGGGCTCTTAGCTCAACTTGTGCGTTGTTTAAATTTGTCAAGTTTTGAATGTTGTTCAAACTCGAAATGCAACACTTTCCGGCCTGATCAGGTGCTCTTCGCAAGCAACTTTCTTGCTAACAACTCTCCACAGCTCAATTTCTCTCCTCACCTGCTGCTGTTTTCTTCACCCTTCAACGACACCTTTCTCTGGTGATCATTCCCGGGCTCAGGAGAATCCAACAGCAATTAACAAACGAGATTTCTCTCAAATCTCATAATCGCAACCCAATGAACTTGGATCCCGGTCTTCGCGAATTCATCCTTTGGCAAGTCGATTTCTTGACTATTGCTGGCAAGGATCATGAAGGATCTTAGTGATTTTTATCATTTCTTAACTTTCATTGTTATCCTCTTATACAGTTTCTATGCCTTTTCTACTAGGATAACCTGGTTAATAACTCTATAGTGGTTAGCTTACACCAGAAAGATTTTTCGTTGCGTTTTTGCTAAGACGTTTTGCAGTGATAAATCCTCTACACCTTTGACCAGCTGCAATACGAACTTGTAGAAAAGAGTAAAAAATCCTGAATAAAAAAGTGCAACGTTCAATTGTATTCTTAGCAACATAGCTGACGGATGTATTTTACTGAATGACCCCACTTTCCCTTAACTCAACTGAGTTTATGAACTTATCTCGATCCTTCAGGTGTAGAGTGGTGCAAAAAGTTACAAATAGTTCGCGTCAACATAGAATTAACTTCAAAACAGTTTATTTCGTTCAGTGCCCATCAGGGCGGAAGAAGAATAGACCTGAATTGTGTTACAAGGCTTGCTCGAAGTAGTCAAGTGGTCATGCTGTCAAGCTCTCGTGAACAGCCCTGCTACAATAAGTCTCTAAGGACATCGACATCCACCGTCACATACGTCGAACCTGTTCAAGTGGGTCAATGTCTTTCCTTATGTGCTGTGTCTAGACAGGCAAAACCCAGCCCAGTTGATGTCTCACAACGATGTTGAAGATTTTTCCTGATGTTTCACCAGATTATTTAAACGCATATCTAATCCAGTACAACGTAGTAATGGTTCTCTGAATCCCCGTTGTGTCGTGTTCTAATGGAATAAAGCGGACAGAAAAGTTTCGAGGTCTACAGGTGCAGGATGAAGAACTGATACCGGAAGCGGTGCATCCGAAGAATGTTGACAAGGAGAGATGCACCTGATTTGTGTTCAGTTGGGTTAGGGCACTGACACTTGTGGATCTGGTTTTGGTAACGAACCCATATGTCATCACCTACGCAAATGTCGAACAATAGGCTGCCTCTGTGCGCTGCTGTTGTTGCTTCAATTCGCTCTCGGAACCCAGCTTGCTAATCGCGAATGAAAACGGATGTTTCGACTGGAAGCTTGCCGCAAGAGATGGATGAAATTGACTGCAAGAATGGTATGCTGGTAGGGTATAGGGCATATAACTTTGTTTGTTAATAATAGTCAACTAAAGCTTTGGCATGAGAGACCACCAAGGGATATCGGGTTGGGATAGTCCTTTCAGTAAACAGAAGTGCCTGGATTATCTCCTCATCTGTCCCCTCTCCACAAGCTTTAAAGAGAGTTACACTATTTTTTTTTGATGAAACGCTCTATCTGACTGTTAAATTGAACGTAATAAGGCCGGGAGCGAATAGGCTCAACATTGTTTTGGCGACCGAGATCTTCAAGCATCGATGATGTAAATTAGGAGTCTTTATCTGAAAATAGAACATCAGTTAGACCACCTTAAGTGAAGATACACCGTAGAAAAGCTTTGGTGGCAGATGTGTTTGGCAGATTCAACGGTGCAACCTGGGCTATTGAGGGTATGCGCCGACCAAGATTAGGAAGGAGATTCTTTCGAGTGGCCCGGCAAATTCGATATTTACACTTGAGCAAGGCTCATTCGGTGTTTACCATGATACTTACAGTTGACGAGGTGGCATCTTAGCAGCTTGCTGACAACGAGAATAGCACCCAACTAGGCCGTTGATATCGCTGTCGATAACCGACCAGTAGGCAAACCTACAAGCGATGGACTTCATTCGACTGGTACCAGGGGCGTAGTGTTAAACTGGCGTAGTACAGTAGGTTAAAATGAGGAAAAAATCACCTCGTGGTCCGTGAACTTGAGGCTGGAATCGAACACAAATAGCAATGCTTGACGTAGAAAAAGCTGGTGCAGATCTTCAGTGAGAGTAGTAGTTAACCAACTGGTCTGCCTTTATGTGGTAACTTGGTGGACAACGGAATCCTGTTCAGAAGCACGGTGGATCTCGGTGGTAGTGACAAGTGTGCCTCGTATGGTGTCTGAAATCGGACGGTGTTTATCGCTCTCAATCAACATGAAAGACAACCGAGTGTCTTACTGAGGTTCCTGGTGATTGTAGATGAGACGGGAAGAAACATTAGCCTGACCAAAGTCGGTAGTGCAGCAGTAACGGGTATCAAAATTGTAACCAAGAAGAGTGGTTGCCCATCACTGAGTTCGGTCGGCTGAAAAGACTGGAATGCCCTACTTTGAAACTTAGATTGACAGCAAGGATTTATGACCAACCAACGACAGGAACTGAAGGCCGTACAGCAGCTGGAAGAACCTACTGGTGGCAAAGCTGATGGCTTGTGATTCTTTTTTGATTTGACCTTAGTATTGGTCAACAGGGTTTAGCTTTTGGGACGTGTGTATGATCAACTTTTCAGACCGATAAGAGAAGTATGCAAAGTGACAGCACTAATGCCGTGGTTGGAGGCGTCTACAGCAACGAGGACGGGCAGTGTTGGGTCATAGTGTGTGAACAGCAGCTCGGAACTAAGCATCAACTTCAGCTGGACAAAATTCGTTTCACAGTCGGATGACCGGTACCAGGGAGCATCCTTCTGCAGCATACGGTATAGCGGGACTCTTAAGTCGTACAACAACTAGGGGAAGGCGCTATAGTAGCTAATCAGATCAAGGAACGAACGAAGTTGTGAAAATAATTGGCCGGAAGCATGCGTTGGATGGTACAAACATTTTAGGCATCTAGATTGCGATCTGTGGCGTCAAGCTGAAACTGAGGTACTCGTTGGACTCCAGAAAAAAGAAATATTTGTCAGTCAGTAATCGGAAACATTATTCCTGCACTTTTCAAAATACTGCACACATTTGGCCTTGAAGCTCAACAGACAAGCGGCCCATGACGATGATCTTGTCAAGGTATCAAGCAGTTCTATGAATGTCGGAAAACCTTGCAATCATGGTTTGCTGAAACAAAACCGAAGGGGTCATTACAATAAAGCGCCTCCTAGCATATTCGTGCAATCCGCAGTGCTACTTCGACCTGCCAGATCCAACTTGGCAAAGCTAGTGCCACCATTCTGCAGGACTAACGAATCAGCGGGTATCGACAGTGGATGACAATTAAGTGTCACAGCTGTAAGGAGACCGGTGAAAAGTCGCAGCATATACGGAAAGAACTATTTTACTTCTTAGCCACAAAGATAGAAGCAGCCCAAAACCAGCAGGACATAAGTATCAGAATTCCAAGTTCCTGCGGGCGCTCAGCATCGACAAGTGGTAAGGCGGCAAATGGAAATGGTCTTTTTGGACGTAAGACAGATTGACTCCATGGACAGAGAGTCAGAACGGCTTGCATACGTTTGGAGCACTGAACAAAAGTGGGAGAATTTTTGCGACAGAGTTACAGGAGCAGGAATCGCATCTCCAATCGTCTTGAGCAGCCAGATCGACTGAGAACAATTCCTGTTATCCTTTATACCAGGAATCAAAAGCGACATGAACCTGCGCGTCATATATGGACTCAGTGGTGCCATCAACGATGTGACCAACATATGGTGAACCATTGATTGCTTGATTGGCGCACGGATGAGCTAGGTAGCCTAACGGCGAGCACCTCCATGAGCTTTAGCTTTTACTGCAACATTTGTTTCATGTCAACGTACGCGTCAGCCATCCTGGAACGAAGACCAGAACCCCACGTGCGGCCATGCAGCAGAGAAAGTTAAGTAATGATAGTAGCCTACGAAGGGGTTACCGGCATAGTTTTATTAGGGAAGCTGGTTGGAGATAAGCAAAAGAAGTGAGATGGTTTGGGAAACACGGGGTGATTGAAAGGCTATGCTTCAAAATGTGGTGGGCATAGTTTTGTAGCGACCTTGTACTCTAACAACTGCATGTCCCACATGTCTGACTTTCGTGTGGGCCAACGCGTACGCCCCGGCAGTGCCATGGTCATTCTCTGTCTGTCTCACTGGCCACTCACTTCGCAAGGCCAGTGTAGGGGGAGTTGTTAACGCTCAATCAATTCCAGAGCCGACGACTCACTGTTCGGTTGCAGACACTCTGGACTCCGGCTCATTCATGGCTGGCCTGCAATTGTCTGGAAGTCACTTCTCCTATTGCTTGCATACTACGCTTGTTCCTACCTTAGTAAATTCTTCCTGACACTATGACCTTTCACGCCTTATTCTATTCCACTAGATTATAAATGTTGGGATACGTTCTATCGCCTATTATTTGGCTGGACCACATCGTATCCCACAGTTTAGTGCACTCCATGAAGAGAGTAGAAGCTGAGCACGTACCATAACTGTCGGTTTGAGTCGAAGAGGGATGGCTAGGAGACCTGTGCTGTAGGACTACTGTTAACGCAGCCAACCTCCGTGGTGAAATGCACAGTGCTAGATGGATCGGGTTTAGGCTTAAGCATCCGCCATAATGGTCGTCGACTTAGAGTATACAGCTAAGAAGGAAGACGGATCTGGTAATCCGGGAAACGCGAGGGTGTTAACAGTAGTAAATAATAACGGGATAGAAACCGAAACGGAAGGACAACTAGGTAGTTAGAAAATTGGAGTCGAAAAGTAGCCGGATTGTTATAAACCAACCCAAAGACCAGATGATGGTCGTGAGCGAATATAGGGTTGCAATGGTCTGCCGTTGTTAAGAGCAAGTTGTGGTTGAATGCAAACATGCCGTACGGAGAATGCATGACAGGATGGGGCCCGGGACAGAGAGCTGTAGGCACGGAGGGCTGCATGAGTTGTATGTACAGTCAATTTAGCATGGTCCTTTTTGGTCCTCTTTGGTGTTTTCATTCGAGCTGGGGGAAGGGGGGAGGGGGGGGGGGGCGGGCTAGTAGACAATGCATAGCTTGGGGATCGGTTATTGCCTTGTCCTAATTTTGCATGAAGCTATTTCAAAAGCTAATTGAAGTACGTTGGTAATCACCCAGTGACAGCAGGAAGTTTCGGTGGATGCCTAAAGTGTGAAATCTCCGCCTCTAGGTTAAAATCTGTAACAGCGTAATATATGGTAACTTTCAATATTGAATCCGCTGATCCTTATCTTCTTCAGTTAACCAGATCACTATCTATACCATCATGCAAGGTTTCTCCCCATAAACGATTAATTTGAACCCGAATAGTCCTTAAAGTCAAATCAAAAAATATATTTCCAGTAATTTATGATCGGTCCATAAGACACTTACAAACCCTATGAACCTCCTATATTTTCATTATCTATATAACTTCATGGACCCGATGATGAATTACCGAAAATATGTTTGCCATCTTGAATAATATTTATAGAACTTTTCTGGTTTTTGATAAGGCTCTGTCAGTACGCATAATATATTTACGGACAATAACCACTAGCACTCATGGTAGCCTCAAAAGAGGGCAGTTGTCACACTGACTGCCCTCGGCCAAAAAAACCTCTATTTGACTTCCATTCTATGTTCATCTCTTAGTTTCAGGTAGATGTCACCATTATTTCATTGCATTTTCAGTTCCGTTATCAGTTGTCTCATTTTAATTCATTCATTCTTTCTTTCGTTTCGTGTTCCGGTCGCAAAAAATCCTCCTGCCATTGCTATTTTCTTTGTAGCAAGTGCTACACGCATGTTTATGTTTCTAAACTGGTTTTTAAGGGCTGTGGCCGAGAGTTTGGAACAAAAAGTGGCCAAGCTTTCTTTATTTTGTATGCTTTTAGAATTTTAATTAATTGAGCCTGTCTTGGTAAGGCTCCCGTGGCCAAAAGCCTTTTCAAAATCTGCCCTCACGCCTCTTACTACGCCGCGAAACAATGATGAGACAGCGGCATCAAGCATCCAAAGGCCACCGACACAGTCTCAAGACGTTGACACATTGCGCCCTCACACAACCCAAGGAAAAAAAAAACCCGAGACGAGGACCACTGGATGAACTGAACAAATTGTCTGACACCTTCCCCTTCCCCTCTCCCCCCACCCCATTTCTCTGTCCCCAATTAAGACTAGAATCTGATCCCCTTGATCCCCCTCTCTCCCCCTTGTTACTACTGATTGGTTTGCCTAAAACTTTCGTTAACTCTACCCTCCCTTATATTACTGTATTGCCTGATGATGAATTAATCGAAAACGTTCGTTCGCTTAACTTGACTTCCTCAATGCTTTACATACTCTTAGAGAAGATCTTATTCGTGTTTTACTCCCTCCCTTTTGACTTGTTGACGCTGATTCGGGGATCCCTTCTACAGGTGTATTTCGTATGCGATATAAACGAGTGCCTTTTGTGATCACAGGTGACAGAACTCTCGTTTCCCCTGCTTACTCTTCCAGTAAGTTCCATCAGCCCAAGGCCAACAAGGTTGGCCCGTCGTTCAATATTCTGCCAATATTGGTAGTGGACAATTTAAAACTGAGATTCTGCCAAGCTCTCCGAAACAACAGCATGAAAAACCCTCGTTCCAGTAAGCAGCCTAACATTCGTGGATTTTCATCTCAGAACTCTGACCTTTGCGTATCTGTGATGTCATCTTGTTCGTCTCAATTTGAGGTGGTCGACAGTAAAAGCCAAGTCGAAACAGCGAACATACACAGACCCTACTAGCACGTTATAACGAATAACGAATGGCAGCTTCCGCGTCATGCACCATGAAGTCTATCTCCGTTCCAGGAGACTAACTCGGAAAGTACTTGCGTGTGAGCCTACTTATGTGGAAGCGGATTTAGTCCGGATGTGCCTAATTTGTCCTTGCACTTCCCACTGCCCTTCGGTGACGAGACTGAGTAAAGAAGACTGGTGATTAGCGTGGGCGTTGTGAATTAAAAGTCTGTCCATGCGCGTCCCACGCAACATTATACCTATTTCCTGTGCATCGGGTTACACCAACTGATTAGCTAAAGATTACGACGGAAATGTTTGCACGCAGGGAGGGCTGAGGAGTGTAGGGCAGGAGTCGAGATATTTGGAGATATTATCCAGATTTTTTCAGCTCCAGACAAAAGTGTTAGGGGAAGAAGAGAAGACTGATTTACGTACCCGAATACTTCTGTCCAGTCAGCGTAGGCAATGCATAAGGCAGAATGGTTTACCTATAAATAAAGGGGCATGAGTAATAAAAATAAGGCTGGCATGCTCTCAGATTCAGAGCCAAGGTAGTTGCCGGAATTATGTTAATTAGTTAGAAGTTTCATTGTATGCGACTCCTTTTGACAGTTTGAGGAAGTTTCAATTAATAGTGAGAAGTTAAATACACAGAACAAAAAGTATACATTTGCATGAACTTTTAATTGCTGACTGAGATGACAGCTGCATTTGAGGCATGAGACTGGCGAATACACCGAGTGGCTGCATTTAAGTGATAAAGGCCAAAAGGACGAAATTTATGGACGCGGCCGATTAAGCCCCGCCTCATCTTCTCCCCCTTCAGGTCAACTGGCAGGTGATAATAGACAGTCAGTTCTGTGGTGGTTTGGGCAACAGTGATAAGTACGTGGCCGCTCTGTCCTTTTACCGGTTTTCTTTCTATTTATTGTTGTGTTCTCCATAAACCGTAAGTTCAGCGATCGCTAACGGAACTCACTCGTCCTGCTCTGCTTTCGGTCTCATCCTCGAGCCCTAACAGCAACCATACAGCAACTAGTAGTCTAGGCAGACAAAAGTGCCGTTCCGACCTAAACCGGCAAGAGAAAAAGCTTGGGGCTCAATGGTTAGAGAGCTAGACTTCTGAAAAAAAGGTCGCGAGTTCGAGCCTGGCATGGCGCACCACTGGCTATGATCAGCCGACAACGACCAATAAGCCATAAATGATCATTCCAGTCTCTCTTATCTTTGTCGGCAATACTGTCTAGCCGAAACTATCTTAAGCTTATTTATAAGGATAAATGTTCACGGCATTAGCATGCTCAAACTTGTATGACCGTGATCCTGCCTGATCTAACCGGCCTCAATAATATCATAGACCGTACTCATTAATGAAGGGCTCCTGTGATTATTTACCATACTGGCAAAACAGGTACTAACTAAAAGCCCAGACGCGTGTTACATAGCTATTCTGTCGCTGTATGGCATCGCTGTGAGGGTTTTGACTAATAAGTGGGTTCTTACTATTTTCTGTGCGTTTTCATGCGGGTATTAAAGTTTTCAACTTGGGCATTTTTAATTTCCTGAAAAATTGCTTTCCAACTTAAAGTAGGTCAGCATATTCAAGCGTCTAAAGGAGCAGAAAGAATTTTTTAAAGAATTTTTGGGCCGAAATCTAGCAGCCACTGCGGAATAACCACACAGTTGTAACTTTCCATAGTAAAAGCCTGGGTACTAGCTTAAAGGCCGGTATTCTGCCGCTGCTTGACACAGCTAGTACCTAGGCAGTAAGTATAGTAAGTTACAAGATCAGTTTACACTACTAAAATCTGTATGCCGGCAGCGAGTGGAGATTTCGCAGTGGTTGACGGGTTTCAACTCAAATATACACTTACAATTTCGATCTACGCCTATAGGCCTTACATATGCTGATATTTACCACGAACAAAAATAAATTTCTCAGGAGATTAAAAAGCTTACCACACAGTATTCAAAAGTTGTCAGCAGTAAAAATTAGTAATTATGATTAAACAAAATGCACACAGCTGTACCATGCAACGGCAAAAAATCGGAAAAAAACTTGTCTAGACTTTCAGCTGTTGCCTGGGCATCCATTATAGTAAATAATTATATAAATCATATTAATGGCTGTCTGTTGGCAGCTTAAGAGTATTACGCGTTGCTCAAAGCTGCTGATGGAAAGATGGCCCAAATAGTTGCATCAAATTTCAGTCTGAATCCGTAGCTACTTGATAATAATGATATAAATGATTTTAGAAATTTTGAAGAAATTAATAAAGTACAATTAATATAGCACATGCGTATGCTTTTAAAATTATGCGGACAAAATACAAGTGATGAGCACGAAGTCGAAACTGTTGAATCATAAAGTGGACTTACCAAACATTGTGAAGGTACACCACAAGCAAACTTGGTGAGCAAATGGAACTTACCTTAATCCGAACAAACATGGAATTGCCTCGGGTAGTCTGAGTCGACCTGTACATTCTGTCACGTGGTCTGCCGTTATCATCTTACAATGACAACTATTGTTAATTAAAAACAGGTCTCTTAATGAGGCACGAACAATGAGTTAAAGACATCAGTTGTCAGCCAAAGCCATTGCACATATTCACGAAAAAATAGGCGCATTCCGTTTTTGTTTCCAAAAGTAAATTTGAATCTGCAGATTAAAATTTGATCATATGGAGATTATCCGCGACCCTATCAGTTGAGAAATCATGACACGAGTTAACAATTTATTATTTTTCAAACTGTTCCAATGGAAAAGTTCCAAAAACTTTTCATAAGTCTCCTCAATGGGAATTTCACCTTTTTTAGTCATCCCTCGACTCTGACGTTTATGACAGTTTCATTATGTTAATTCGCAGCAACTGACGCTGCAAAAGCAGAAAGCAATCACGATCTTGTCATATGCAGAAAAATTCCTCTCGAATGAATGTGAAATTTCGCGATCCAGGTACATGCATGGATGAGAAAGAAGGCAGGTCGAGCACCAGATCAGTTGATTTATTGGTCTGAGCTTTCGAAAAATTACAGGTTTCCATCTTCAAAGAAAGCAACCACAAAAGAGGATAATAATAGTGGCAAAAGGCCAATCAAATTTCAGAAATCGTCAGGTTGTTAAGGGATTAGAAACAGAAAACGAATAGGGGAGGTGGGGGAGGAGGGCAATTAGCTGTCAGTGGGATCGGAGGGGTCGGAGAGGCAATTATATAAGTGCAGGCTAATTAGCTGTCCATGGTGCTAGGGGTCAGGAACAGCAATTATTATGCCGCCTTGTCACCCGGTAGAGGGACATGGTAACACTGCCTCCTCTTCCAGCCGGTTTGTTGTGGGTTCCTGTTCGCTTGTTATTCCTCTCTTATTTTCAGTCGTTTACGAAATGTAAACGCGGAACCCAATTCTATACGCTATACTTGATAGTCTCAAAATATTATTATGGATCCAAAATTTGCTCTTGATACGGAAAAAATTACCTTCATCTGGTTGCAGAAAGGATATTCCTGTAGCATGAATGCCAAGTTTTGAATGCAAACCCCTCCGGATGCTGGTTAAAAAATCATTTGGAAAAATTAAACAAATCTAGAAGCATAACTGTTTATAGTGTCTACAGTAAAACTATTGAAATATGCCTTATTAAAAATAAACTCAATACATTCTCCCCTGTAGGTTTCTGATAGCAAATGGCATCAATTAAAATTGTACGCTTATTCAATTTTAAAAAAAATTTAAGAATAAAAGCTTTTAAGACTGCAAGATGGCTGTTCAAATAACTTCATGCCTACGCGTTGAATACTACCTCACATCAAGTGAGGAGCATGATATAAATCCATCAAGTTCGTCTACGAGCCCCGTATAATGGCGTTTTAAGGGCATAGGAAAATATATGACTTTACCTAGATGGAATGCTTACGGCTTCGAGACGGTAAACTCTGAATGCTAATGCGACAGCAGATATGGCTTAAACTTATTCGGAAGTTTAAAAAAATGTATCACCTGCAAAGTATGTCTTGTTTGAGTATAGATTTTAAGATGCAATTTTTCTACGAAGTGAATACAGTAAAGTTTGTCACTATATATTTTTTCCAATCTAAAAAGATGACAGTAATCTAAATTGTCTCATAATGATCAAAACAAAAAATTATAAAAAACCCACATTAACACGGACTTTATGCAGTCTGCTAATTTTAATTTTCAGTATGCGTCCGATTTCGTAAGCAATCAGCTTATTTATGGAAAGCTTCAATTATCAGCTGCCGACATCTTTAAGCCCACCCACCCGTCATAACCTGAAGCCAGCAGCCAGGCAGTTGATAAACTGGACGCCAGTGATATTTACGAATTAAGTATAGATTATACATAATCCACAGTCTAAAATTTATACATAGTAGAAGTTATCTGACTGCATCAAAAAAGAAAACAAGACCCAAGCACCAATCTGGAGTTCCGCAGCAAATCACGGAGTCCCACATGTACACAAATCATATTTTGAAGGAAGCCGTCAGGGCAGCAGCCCACGTCGCGTTTATAAAGCGTAAAGTACATTGGTCAAAAGCCTAAAAACCTGAATTTCAGCCTCACGTCTTGCTAGCCAAACTTAAAGACACTTTACTTCTTAGTGTAAACGAGCCATCTGAATCAAAATTAAGATGTGTGACCTAAGTTATGAAACGTTATGACGCAAACCGACATTATCCGTGGAAGACATCCAGAACGTAAGGCATGTTTAAACTTTTGTCTAGTTAGTTCCGAACGATGGCATTTTAGCATACAAAGTGCATATATTATTTAACTTATCAGTCAAAATGTCGATAAATTCAAAGAGCAATTGGCGAGCATGCGTATACTTTCAATAAATTCTCATCCGGCCATTGCATTTATATGGGAGGGGGGAGTAAAGCGTAAAAGGTAAATTATAGTTAAATTACGTTCAACGTTACAAGCAAATTAGTCCGGGGGATATAGTCGGGGGTCAGACAGTAACAAGCGGCTAATTAAGCGGTAATTAGAAAGAAAGGGAGAAGGGGTGAGAAAAGCTTGGGGAAAAATGCCGGTAGTTAGGTGGCCGTTGGCCATGCTAAGCTTGGGGCTTGCTTCTGCAGTTGCTTCTGCTGCTGCCAGCAGGTGCTGACCCAGTGACTTAGGATAGCTTGGTGGGACCTTGTAGATCACCCTGAAGGCTTCATTGGGGTCCACCTGATGTCCGGAATCCACCATCTGCGCAAGGATAGAGCTGTTGATGGTTCTGTTGGTATTGAATTCATCCTTCTTAAGCCATTGCGGGAGGTGTTCTTTTATTCTTTTGGATAGGCGCCAACTCGTGCGACCAATATAACGTGCTCCACAGGAGCATGCAAAGGTGTACGTGCACATGGAGGTGGTCTGACCTTTTACGCTTTACTCCCCCTCCCATCTAAATGTAATGGCCAGATGAGAATTTATTGAATGTAAAAAGTATGCTTGCCAATTACTCTTCGAATTTCTGTGATGGGAATGTTTTCGATCAATTTATGTAGAGGTTGACAATTTCTAGTATGCAGGAAATTGCCTATGTTGTTAACTGTTCCTGAGCTGTTTTTGTTAATATCTGAGCTTGTTTGTCTTCTAAAAACTAACATTTCAATTTTAAAATTGTTATTAAAACAAGACATGCCATACTTGAAAATTTATTCGTGTTCCCTTGTAAACCGTGCGAAGGAGGTTGCAAGCAAACAAGTTATTTTCTTAGAAAATTAACATTTAATCGCTTTTTAAATATCCAATTTGTACACATATTCTACTCAGGGCTTTCCAGAAATATCTTATTTTGAAGGTTTTGATAAATACACAGCATAGTACCCATTTATATGAGCAAGGGATAGAAAACATTGAAAATCGCAAAGTATGCAGTTATGTTTCAAGGACGCGCCAAAACTAAATAAACTCTACCGTCAGCAACTCAACATATAAATTCTGCAGAAGGAAAGTTCTTCTGGGATGTACATAATGTTATGCTTACGATTGTATCTCAAAATTTTGTAAAAAGTTGAGAATCACTGACTTGCCGATCAACAAGTGCTCTTATGTAAACTTGTGCTTCTGTGAATACAACCCGGAAAATACAAACACCGAAAGTAATGTTGATCTTCCGCAACAAGCATTTACAATCCATGACTGAAGACAAACCACTTGATTTTGTGTTACAGTTCATATTATACTTATCCTCAGCGCATTTTAAATAAAAAATATATCAAAAAATACCGTTGGTAAACGAAGCAGTGTGTATGCTGTCTAATGTAATCAGATATAGGCATGAAACAGGCAAATTTAACTTGAAAACGCAACTCTTTTCCTGTGACACGCCATTTGGCGTTTTCAAAACTTTCTCATTTGTAACGCTTATTTTGCATTTTAATTAATTTGCACATCATTTATTTTTACTTGAATGTTGCAGTAGACAGAGTTCGCAAAAACTCAAAAATAATTAATGGATTTTGTTCAATTAGAAAATACTTCATTAACTAGGTCACGCACCATGCTTCCCGTAGGTTGCAAGAGTTGGTATGACAGAATTTGCCCAAGAACAATAACATTCACAAAAAATATTTTTATAAGAAAAGAGAAAAGGTTGGATTTTATTTGCTATTTGCCTCTATTACTTTTAATGTGACAGTGTGACTTTTTCGTATAAACCGAAAGGCAAGCATCCCAAGAAATGTATTTTCATTTCCATTGCCTTTCCATGCAAAGTGTGACTATTTTTGGTAACATGGGAGAAGGAAATTGACGTTATGACCCTAGACAGGCGTCATGTACTCCATGCAAATTTAAAGCACCTTGAAATATTTTGTCTATGAAGTACCATTTATAAAGCTGACATGGTCAGTTTGAGTAATTTTAATCTGCCATTTTTTCCTAGAGAATAAGGAATGAATAATTTTACAGTTGTATAACTCAAAGAGGCGTGCAGTACCATTAATTAATCCAAGGATAAGCAGGTGTTACACAACTGCTACTTCTTCTTTTTTTCCGAGCATGGTTGAGTAATTCAGGTGATACCGAAAACTCGTAATATCTAGGTGGGTTAAAAATAAAAGTGATCTCTTGGACTGAGTTCTTCCATCCTAATTTAACCTAAGTTCTATTAGAGGAGAACACGTGCTAGTTGGACAGTGAATCGGTAGATAAGACTTAATTTTATCATGTTTTCACAACGAATGAATCTTTTATGACTTTAACACAGAATGTTAATTGAAATTGGAAGAACACGCCATTTTTTGCAGTCCCATTTACCATACAGCATTATTGAGGTAAAACGAAAGTATTTTTAGCTTATCGGGCATTAATGAAACGCGGTGGTTAGTTCATCTAATATCCGGTGTGTCTAAAATAACCTCTTTATTATGCTTCAATCAGTTATCAAGGATTGTTTTCTGTTTGAAAGTTCACATTAAAGCTACTACTCGAAGTAGGGTATCATATCAGCTTAGGCTGGCCTTATCGGTGTCATGAATTCCAAACTGATAGGTAACCCTGGGTGCTGAAAACCAAATCACTCGAAAATAGTCTTTTTCTATCGTGCAATTGCCTAATATATGTGTAAAGAGTCCAAAGCCGACGTGATAACAACCGTAAAAAGCAACTCCTCTTATAAAACACAATATAAGGAAGATTCACTGTAGCTCTTGAATATACTTTTGTACCCTTTTTCTCCGTTTTTTTAGGTGCCCGCTAAATTTAGGGAGTCTATTAATACGCACTTTGTCCAATGTAATTAACCCCCGGTTTTCCTATTATATGATACAGACACCTGTGAAGACTCTGCATTTTGGCAATTTCTTTCAACTGGATAAAGTTTCTCAGTTTTTCTCCTCAAGCAGCTGGAAAAAGTAGCTTTGAAGCATACAACGAAACTTAATCTAAAAAATTACGATGAAAATATTATTTTTCCTCTAAGTATCATTTTTTATTTGAACTTAATGTAGGCTTATGACTAAATCACAATCACATTTAAAGATTTTAATCTGGTTTAAATGTTAGGAAGGTCGGGTTCAATTGACCTCCAGATATTTTACGAAAGCTTTTATCACCTTTGCATATCAGCAACTTTTGTATTATTGTAAAAACCCTAGAATAAAGTATGCTGGTGGATACTTTGGTTCGCGCACATTAGGTATTAACCTATAGGCTAAAATTCATAATAAAACCTGGTGCAGAAGTACACTAAAACCGATCTATGTCAACCTATTACGATTCTTATATTTGGGTCATATCTGTGGTGGATAATCGGGAGATAATTAGTATCCCATGAAATGGTCATAATTCAATTCAAGGGTTCCCTACTTAATCTAACGAAGAAAAATACAGCTTCCTGATTTAAAAATACAGTATTGTAACGAATATGTTTCGTACGTAAAAATGATGAGGTTGATAAAACCAGCTAGCTTGTAGCAAAGTGGTCCGCAATACCATTTTGCAGGGATATGCTAAGGATGTAAGGTTTTTTAGATACCCAGATCACAGATCATCACAAGTTTACAGTTTGTAGCGTTATACACAAAAAGTACAATTTTTGCCATTTTTTCCAAAACATATTGACCATCGAGATGCTTTACAACCCCGGCGAAGATGCATTTGCCAAACTTCCTTCCACTTGGTTGCATAATAGTCAATTAAATATTCTCAGCAGGCAAAACCTATGCGGCAATGTGCTCTCGATGTACGTACTGCTAGGCAGATGTACCTTTTGACTACAGTGGGTAACTATTTGATGTAAAGAAGTTAACTGCCTTGCCTCAGGATTTCCTTGGGAAATTCTGTAATGTGTCCTTCAAAGGCAAGAATTCCTTAGTTGGAGCGCAGTACTGATTGTTGCACAGCATAATCGCAAAAACATCAATCATGATAGGATGCCGGATTTTTATGCAATACTTCTCTGTCGCCTGCACAAGGTATACTCGTTAACAAACGAACGCTATCGTGGTACGCTTTTTTTAGCATTAATTTAAATATTCTTATAGTTGCATCTATGTTTTATAGAAATGCTTCACAAACTATGTATATGTGTACTATTTGATAAAGGATTGCATCATAGTTGCAAATTCAACTCGCTTCCCTGCCTTTTAACTTATATTTTCACATAACGATATGTACACATTTGTTTTACTATGACTTTTTGTTGTTGACAATTGCCTTTTCTTAACCTTTTAGATAAAAAAAACGCATACATACGCTTGCAAAATACGCTTCTGAATTAAAAAAGTTAACTCTCGATTTCATAGTCATATGTGCGTCTATAAGAATAAATCTGACAACCATTTTATCATTGTTATGACTTCTTGCACACATTGCGCCGTATATCTGCGGTAAGGCCCCTTCCCGTTCCACATGATCATCAGTTAGATGTGGATAAGGGCGTTTACGTAACCTACTGTTGCGAGTTTTTCAATTCTCAAACAAATGCGTCCCCAAGCCGTTAGGTTGATCGAGCACGTCACCGAGAAAGACAGACAGACAGTCCGAGGTCATGTCAGAACAGGATAGTCCGGCGCATAGAGAACGGGTCAAGTCACGCGACCTTCAAAAGGGCGGATATTAGGCCAAGACAAAGAAAGCATGCGAAGTCAGCCTGTCCCAGGAGCCGGGTTCCCGTTATCAGTGAGGTCACGCTGCAGTGCACAAGTTAGCGAGTGCGCGTATGGCCACTTGGAGAGCCAAGGGGCAGCAACGACGACTACCCCTTAAATACCGAGGCTGCGTGCAGAACGGGGACGCTGCTGTGGGACACGCTGCCGACGACCCGAGACTGCTGCCGAAGCGAGACCGACCACAGAAGGCCAGCTGCCGGACACAGGGACCAGAGTTCATGTACTAGCACCAGAGACAGTAAAGAACCATCAGTTATCCTATCCGCCACTGGAGGCGGACTGCTGTCGGACTGCCGCCGGAGCCGGCCAGGAGCCGAGTGAAGTGACGCGAGGACAGAAGCACAGACGTGTGTAAGCGAGCGTGTGCACTGGAAAGCCAATGGGGAGCAATGACGACTGCCCCTTAAATAGCGAGGCGCTAGCAGAACGGGGACGCTGCTGTGGGACACGCTGCCGACGACCCGAGACTGCTGCCGAAGCGAGACCGACCACAGAAGGCCAGCTGCTTGACACAGGGACCAGAGTTGATGTACTAGTACCAGAGACAGTAAAGTATTAGCTGTTATCCTATAATGTATTCGCTTCCCAACACGTACTGGGTGGACATAACCAGTGTTGACACAGGAACACACTAGGTTTCAACACAAGCTTTAGCAGTATAGGCGCTCAGGGTTTCAAAACCCGATGGCGTATACTTTCCGTTTAAAAAAGTCATATATTTCCCTTTGCTATTAAGGAGACATCACGAAGGGCTTAGTAAACTTTACAGTGGATATAGGTTATGTTGCTGATGCAAGCATAGTTCCGTTGAATAATCGCACAGACGTAGACGCATACACTACAAAAAAATGCTTACTGCTGATGTTTCGAAATCTCTCTCGAGCCCAACATCGAAAACAGGTAATTTATAAATAATGATTTGTAGTATTTACAGGATGCCGTCACTATGATACGACACACCTAGGGCAGTAAACTACTCCCTCTTCATCGAGGATGGTTGCCCACTTGCGTCCAAAGGGGTTGATGGTCGGCCCTTGGGCCGTGCATGGGCCATGGTAGTACTCTTGTGTTGATTTACCGTACTCTCTATTCCGTCACCCGCCTGTGCCCGATATCCAAACAGAGCCAACAAAATCAGAAGCGCGATTGGGCACAGATGCCTGGCACCGTCGAAGCCATCACACCTCTCCCCATGTTCGATATCTGCAACCCAAATAATGCCTGCAGTACTTTCTTTTGGCTCCCATATTGGCCCAGTGCATCTATCACGCGGCTCGGTTAGGAGGCCTAACGCAGGGAACTGCTACAATTGGTGAATGTGACACACATAGAAAGAGACTATCACGTGACACCAGGCAGCCTGCTTAACCAAAAGGTGCAGGTGCAGTGGGGCGGAAGAGGTGTGTACGGCCGATCTTCTATTGGATGTGATCATACGGCTAAAACACTTCTCACTATCGAGGACATTACAGAAGGGCAGTTAGAGGCAGGCAAAGTGAACCTTGAGTAAAAAACTACCAAACAGCATTTGAGTAGCAGAAAGCGGAAATGCACACAGAATGTAATAAACGTTTTGTTTTTAAAATTAATTCACAAAGCTTATTTGAGGCGACGAAAGCAGCATATTTTAGGTGAAATGCAAGGCTAAAATAAAGAAGAATGATATTTCATATACAGGTGTCTAGTAATACAGTGGTGAGGAAAGCATCCGCCCTTACCCATCGATGTTGTAGGTGGTGTACAGTATTGCTCTACGGGAAAGTAGCTATAAGACAATTAAGTCCAAATGGTCCTGCTACGAGAAATGTAACATCACCTTTATCTAAGCCTACTTCACAACTGTTTTCTTTTCGTGTCTCTGAGGATAAATCCGCGACGGATGTCAAAAAGTCAGGCAAATAAACATATTGTCCCAGCGATTGAGTCTTCTTCTTCTTCTTCTTCTTCTTCTTCTTTTTCTTCTCAAATCTGCAAGTATCATACAAAAAGCAGTTAAATGTTGATAAAAAACAAACTGTTTTCCTTATATCGAATCTGATAGATGAGTACAGTTGTCGACAACGATCATGCAACTTTCATAACCTTTTATAAGTTTGATCATTACTCGAATACCAGTGTGAATTTATGTAGGAAAACTTGGAAATAATAATGAACAGCATCAGCAGTTTAAGTACTTAAAAGAACTATAAGAATTAATTAGTATTTGAAAACAAAAAGAAAATTTTTTTGATAAAACCGTGCTTCTGGAGACTAACAAAAAGCTATAAATTCTAAAAATAACTTAAGATATTGTGTTAAGTTAAAAACTTGAAGCACCCACTTTCTGTAAATAGAAAGAATTTTTGATTAGTCAAAATATTCTGCAAATTAAACTCTTACTGGATAAGTATTTATTGAATGTCGTCAAAAAAAGTGCGTCATTATTTTCCTTGTTTTCATTGATTAATTCATAAATTGCGCATCTGTTCGACGTTTATACTAAAACCTTTAAAATAAGATATACATAAAGAGGATTTACCGAAAGAAAGTGTTTTTCGATATAAGTTTTAATGAACATGGCAACGTTGCTGATTTTAAGAAATGTCTCAAAACAGCAAACCACATTGTTGAGATTAAATCATGTCCGCATAGAATTGTGAAACTACTTTTCCTAAGATTATTAAAAAAACTCTCCATAAAACGTTACCGCTTAGAAAGTGTTTTGATTAGATATTCGGCTGACGAACTTCTGCGTATCTTAACTTTTTCCAACGTAATGTCACAATGAAATTTAAGAATTTTGAGAATTCCCTTAAGTTTTCTGAAGATAAAAAATTCAATTTGACTGAAGATGTAAGAAATTTCTTTGCTCTTTATAATGAATTGTTCTGCGCATAAGTGGATCGATTCCACTTTCTGGTATAATCTTACGAATTCAAAAAAACTGGCCATAAACAATGCCATTTTCTGAAATACTTATTATTCTTCCGTCTGCTCCGTTTCTAAATGACAACCTTTTCCCGTACCGGAAGGGATATCTTCTATACCTTTTTTAATTATTTTGGAGTTCCTTTAAAGTATTATCAACATGACCGTGCAGCTTAGTTCTCTCTTTCGTAATAGCATAGAAAACACTTTCGATATGCGTCTTCGCCAAATTTTCCAAAAATTAATGTCCATTTCTCTAAATTAACCTAACTATAATGATGATTTAACTAAAAAAAAGATATTCGGAGAATTTATTTAACTGAATGAATCAAAATAGTGTTACCAAATTTACGCTAAAGTGCAAAGTTAAATTTCATCGTGAAAAATGCATACTCTTTGGCGACTTGCTTACTTTACTCGTGAACTCACTTAAGTCGATTATGAACACCCCAGGGAGTCAAAGAGGGTGAGTTAAGATGCTTAAAAAAGACATGCCAAAATATCCTACTGCCTTTACTGTTAAGATTAGGACCTTAAATAAAGACCTTAGCTGTCTATTGAGTTCATGGGAGAGAAAGTGGGAGAAAATAACTAAGATGATATCGAGATTATTTCTGGTCTGTGTGTGTGGCATATATCCCACAAGACTACTAAAAACTTGCTATTGGATTCGTGCGTAAATACGCGAGCTTTTAATTATTATTTGTCAAAACAACGCTTTCAAACATAAAAATTGGCGTCAAAACACCATTGAAGTTTCCCTTATATATGCAGTCGTGTTGAACTTTTGAAATAGCAGCCCGGCTCTTCAAAGATGGTTGCAATAAACATGCAAAAGATTAAATGCTTTTGATTTGAACAACACTCATTTTTAGGCGCGGTTTCAAAATAATATTTTTCTATGAAGTAGAGCGACGGTTTAATTTTTGTAAGCGCGAGAAATGCCAAACACACTGAAACCGAAGTCGGATAGGAAAAGATACAACACAAAATAAACATCAGATTGTTGCTGATTAATTGTCGCTTAATGGCCGTAGAAAAAGGCTACCTGAAAGAGCTTTCATGATGCTAAGAACATAAACAAATGATCTTACAGCTGGTCAGAAAGGAAGTGCCACCTTTTTTGTCGGCAAATACTCGAAGTCACAGCGATTAGTCGTAACCCGCAGCTCGAGTAGTAAGCACTTTGAATCAGTGCGTGACCAACTATACAATGGTCCCAATGTCATATCTTTCCTATCTGAAACTGAAACATAGATGGTTGAAAAGAGACCATAAGCAGAACTGGCGTTAGGGGGCCCCCGTGCCTTTGATGGCATACTTTCTCCAGTATGTGAAGCCACCCTGTGCAAGAAAAAGTTTTCCCAGCAGTGTATTTGTACTCACCTTATCCCCTAATAGACTAAGATGTCTATTCACAATAAAAATTGTAAAATTAATAAGAAAAATTGTCTGTGTCTTCCGAAGTGGGTGAAGCTGGCGAAGGATAAAGATGGCTGCTGGATTACACATAGGGAAGTGGCTGTAAGTAAAGGTGTCCGGGTATTCAAATCTAATAAACATATTCTGAATTTATTATGATAAAAGTCAGTTGGCCAGAAAGATTTCAAAGCTACACATGTGACTGTCCTTCAGCAGGAAGTTTAGTAAAATTCGCTATAATCTGGCCTACATACTGGAGAATACGATATAGATGCAGAAGTTCGATGGAGAAATGCTGTTGACGAAACCGCCAGAGTCTTACAAGCTGAGCAGATTCAATTCTGTAAGAGATCCAGATAAAGCGTCCTCCAGGTATAAATATCTGCCTGCTATATTCAGGTTGCAAAAAGAATTGAATATGCGAGTTTAAGGAATCAGTTCAGAAGAAGCGATCACTGGAACACGAGTTTTATTGTCCTGACATATGGCGTTCCCCTACAGTGTACTGAGAAATTTCCTGAGCAAGAGAATCAGTCACGAGGGAAGAGCCGGACGCAGCAACGACTCTGACGGCAGCAGGCATAATTGTCGCACAACTATCAAACCTGCATCGGACGTGGACAAGAACACTGTGACAATTAGTGAGCAATCAGCGCACCAATTAAGACTTTCAGCAGTGACTACAGGAACTGACAATTATAGTACGCATGCGGGTAACCACTACACATTATAAATACCGTGTAATGTTTGCATGTATCACCTTAATCTGCGCATGCCTCAGACATTTTTTACGATAACCTATGATCAAGGATTCTCGACTAAATCCGAAACTACAGGAGAATAAAACTCTTGGTCTAGTGGTCACTTCTTCTTCTTCTTCTTCTTCTTCTTCTTCTTCTTCTTCGTCTTCTTCTTCTTCTTCTTCTTCTTCTGATATTCAGGTTACAAAATACTCTGTAAATGTGTCAATAAACTGCTCGAAAACATTTGCAGTTTAATTAAACTCAAAAGGAAACCATCAATACCACTTTTAAAAGAACGTAAATCAGGTGGGTGATCTGCATCTTGCGCTGCATGTAGCTCTTAATCGACAGCTTCTTTGCAAATTTACCTCGAGACGGGGAAAAACCGGCAAAAATTTGATAGCTTAACTTTTGGCTGCTAACTAAGTGACTGTTTTAATTCAACAGAGAATAAGGGCATCTAGGTAGACTATAGCCTGTCCAAGAAAACGTGCGCTTAAAGAGAAGAGCGAACTACTAGTGCTGCCCAGTTGCCAATGGGTCGTAAACACCAACGAAAGCGCAATTACTATTGACGGTGACGCGAGCACTCGAAGGTCTTCGGCAAAAACCTGTATTTTAACAAACGTCTTTTAGCTGTGGCATTCCCCGAATTCCATAAAATGGCTTCGGCAAATTCACTGGCTGTATTAAATGTCAGCCATTCATCTAAATTAGTTAAATTACTCATGAATAACAGTGTTCCGGAATATCTCCCACTACAGACTCTGGAATTCACTGCAAGCCTTAGTTAAATGTCTGTTACGTAGGCTGGAAAAGTTCCGTATTTTAAAATGTAAAAAGTATAAAATATGAGTTACAGGCCCTGTCGACTAACTGCCAAATCAACTATCTCAACGCAATAGTGCTCAGTGGCACAATAGATAGAAATGACAAGCAGCCGAACAAAAGTCTCCCCTCCCCACCAATTCTCCAAGGACCAAGTTTGGAAGAACAATGTCCCTTTGCAGTTCCTCCATCATACAGAGAAGTTGATTTTAGGCTGGTGTCGTTGTTTTATGTTTAAAGCGCAGAACTTTCTGACAGGTATTTTAAGGAAAGAGAAGTTTGCTAGTGGGAATACCTTTAAGCAAAATATTTTCTTTTCTTGAAAAGGCAGTATGATTTTATTTTAGTTCACTTTTTCGATCATTAACTGAAAGAATATGCAACACATAAGCCTATCAAATATTGCATAAAGGTAAGGCATATAAAAGAATTTTGCCATTTGTTCTCTGACATAAGTGTCATTTAAAGATGATCATATACAGTATACTGGTAATAGTGATGTATGGGTACATTAATACGCATTAATTTTGTGTCCACAAATATTTAACTTTAATATGCACTTTATTTCCTTATCATAATATCTGAAGATTGCATTGCCTTTTAGTGAAGTCTGCCTTCTTAAGTCTTAAAAACAGCTAAATCCATACGTTTTCGTTTTTCCTTAACATTTCTGTAAAATGTTAGTTCTTGCATTACCTTATCAAGTTTCACGAATCACTATTTAATGAAGCAACACCATTGTCAGTTTTTACGAGGGCAAAAAGTAAAATGAAAGCATTTATTTTGTACCATGTCATCAAATGGTCATTTAGATTTAGTCTTATACAAATATATCTGGCGCCGAGCATTCGCAAACTATGCTCGACCGAAAATTAATTATTAAGTCACTCTGAGTAAAGATGCTTTCAGACTTTCAAATTACTCAAGTGTCTGTTCTATACTCACAAGCTGCAGTCCTTAATAAATACTGGCACTTACATGTGGCATTAACAATAAATAATTCTTAACTTTTCACAGTTACTATGATAAAAATCTAAGATTCAAAATAAAGGTTTGAAAAGCAGGTGGGTCTCTGAGCACCTTCTGCACCATCGCTTTGAGCAGATAACCAAAGGTGCCCAAACGAAAATGTTAATTCAGAAAATTATGGAAACTTTACGTGGAAATACGCACCCTAATAAATTACCCACTCCAAAAATGATGTACTTTTCACCTTTTCTTGCTTACTGTAGACTAAGTAACTAAAATATTTTATCTTCGTTGAATGAATTGATCGGAAGAAGTAAACAAGTAGCTGTTTAATCGACATGCTCTTTTAGGTTATAAATCATTCAGTTTCAGCGTAACTAGCAGCCGTCCTTGAGAGAGAAGTAAAGAAAGGCTACTTACAAAGTTTTTTGCAGCTTAAGACCTCCTACAGACTGGTGGACCAGACTTGGATAAAAAAACTACTTTTATCCCTGGCAACATCAATGCAGTTCGTCGAAAATTTCTTATGTGCACAAACGTGATATCTTAAAACAGAAAAAAATGCAACAAGAATAATATGTCAGTCGCATTCATATAGGCAAAAAGTTCCGGTTCCAAAATCACCTAATACTCAATCAGCTTAATAATTGGGAGCTAACAGCTGTGGCAAGTTCGTGTTTAGAAATTTCTGATGTCCTTGTGGAACTCAAAAGTGTTGCTTTCTGCCTACTAGGTTTTAGCATGTCTTTTTCTTCTCCATTCAGTAATTTGTCGTCTCATGATTGTCAGATAGTTATAGGATGTCCTAAAATAGCTTAAACCATTGAATGTTGTAAGGGCGTCGGACTGCTAGCGACTTGCAGAAGTTAAACTTGCATTGTAATTGGATTTATCGAATAAAATCCTCGACATTCTTTTTATGATAGCTAGAAAATATTTTTGGTGTTAAAGGTCGACTTTGATCTGGCTAGTTACGTGCACGTGATGTGTAAAATAAAAATACTTATTTTCAAAAAACAATTCCTAAGGGCTACAACAGGATCACCTTAATGTTGACAAGTTTATAATTAAGAGGGATGGGAAAGAAACATATTTTTTGTTGAAAATATAATTCCAGCAAAATTCGATATGCACGAAACTACGAGTCCAATAAAACACTTGGGAATAAGGAAGCCCAATAACCGGAGCAAGCGGTTTATTCTCTTGACTTTTCGCATTTGCATTGAGAGTTCTCATTAGACATAATCGGTTTTCGTCAACTGGAATAACTAATAGTTGCACTGCGAACAGTCCCTACCCGGGTGCCATACGCATGGCTCAATCCTCTACCCAGGCAGCTTCTTAGCGTAAAGTATGGAGAAAGATTTTATTGCGCGTATTAATGAATAGTGAGGTCAGATAACCACGTATAAGGCAGTTTAAGGCTAGGCAGTTACTATTTCACAAAACATATCGGCCTCGTTGCGTATGAACGTGAGGCTGTTTTATTGAATAAACAGTAGCATGGTCGCCAATTTCGTCCTTTCTTACTGCTACTAAGTGCTTGGTTATTTGCGTCCAGATAAGTCCTCTAGTCTCTCCGACGTAATTGCGCTATCCATTACGGCTGTTTCAACAGAAAAGAAATCACATAAAAAATACCATATACCAGGTATGGTACAGTATTTTTTTCAGTATTTCTTAGTCATTCTAGTCAAAAGCTGGCCTTGCTATTTTCTCCAAAATGGCTTCCATTTTCCACATGTTTCTTTGAGATTTCTGCAAACGCTGTTTATGCTAAAGAGAGCATCCAGAGTTGACCCGTCTCAGACTCTTTGGCTGAAGTCATGATGAAGAAATCGAAGGCTACGGCCCTACCAATAAGGCCCACTTTATTGATGATATGTTTATCGTCATTAAAAAGGGCCAGCTGGAAATGGTGCACAGTTTTATTTACTCAACGATACCAGGAATCACCATTACAGTGGACAAAAAGTGGACAGTAAACTCCCAGTTCTTGACGTCGTTGTACAACAAAAGACTGAGGGAACATTTTGAAAATCAGTTAGCCACATAATGCGTACACGGATGTTATTCCACACTACCAGAGCAAGCACCTTAACACTTACAAGCGGGGTACTGTTAACACCCAAATCAGTCGTGCAAAAGATTACCGCTGTGGCAGCGAAATTTACAATATCGAAGTGTTTTTCTAAAAATTATTACCCCAGGGAGTTTGTGCATCGATGCATAAGACATTTAGAGTTAAAAAATGAAATAGAACTAACCTGTCCCGGTCAGATGCCCAAACTAAAAAGCAGGTGAACACTTTCGTATATTAAGAGCGTTTCCGAACTCGCTGAAAGATGCCTGAGTAAACACCAAATCCAAGTTGAGCTCAAACCGACTACAACACAGCGAAGTCAGGTTGTACACCCTAAGGAAAGCATTAGGTGTTTTTGGACAGTTGCGATGCCGCGTGCTGTGTTCATACAATAAAATCGGAGTCATCAAGCCTGCATGAACACAATTTAGCAGCAAAAAACAAGACCACGTTTCCCAGGTCACCATGATCACACTAGCACCTGGGCAAAAATTTGCTGTAAACCAAAGTTGCATTGTTGGCTCTCGCCCACCTAAGAACGGCCGCGAATTTTTAAAAGGCTATTAACTGCGATGACTTGTGCATAAATCAACATTTTGAATTAGACGCTGTGTACAGGAGTGTAAAGATAGCTCGGAAAATAGGGCAAACAATCTAGAAGAGATGCAAAACAACGAAGACAGCTCTTGGAAAGAATAGTTAAACATTATTGATTTTTTAGGCGGACTTAAAATATTTACTGCTAAGCGCACTCAAAACACGATTGACCACGACGTGGAGACCCAACGTCGAAATTTCCCCCAATAAACGTTTGTTACCGTTTCCTTAGGAGCTTCTTTCCCCCGTATATAAGGTATTAATGCCCCCACAGGCACTTACGCTGAATGCATTTTCCACAAAAACAATGGTGTTATATAAAACTATTCAGAAAAAATTACAGATAAATTTATTCGGATTTTTGAACTAATTCAGCCTACTTTAATTTGAAAAAATGTGCCTACGTTAGTGTAAGCTGAGAAAAGTTGATATTCCCGTAGTTTTTCCAGTAAGAAAAAGCGCGTTCTGTTTTTGCAGTCTGTTTTGCGTGATTATTTTGCAACCAGCAGGCCGACACCCAAAAAATGGACCAATTTGTTACCTTTCTCTGGTTACTAAGAAAATGCATTTTCCCACAAAACGTTGTCAGTCTGAGCACTTATTATATCAATTAAGTTAAGCTACGGTTTTAAAAGTACCCTGTCCCTTTGAAAGTACGAAGGTTTGTAGCTCTTGTACACATAAATACAGTTATTCCCCCTAGGGAAATTTCGTGAGTAGCAGAAGAAAATCTTACTTAGTTTGGTGCTCTGCCGAACAAATTGTTTATGCATCAAAATAACACTTTTCTGGTTAAAAAAAGCTTGCCTAATTGATATTCAAGTTACGCAACCACAATAATTTTACACAAAAGTGGCTGGTTAAATAAACTCCATCTTGTCTTTAAGTTGGCTTAACACCACTCTAGGGCTAAAACACGAATCAATGGCTGCTGATTTTAAAAACCTGCAGCTGGAGTCAATATAACCAAAGCAGACATGTTAAGACATCAAAAAATTGGAAAATGACATTGCCCTTGCCGGTTAAGTGGAATGTCTCTTAACTAACCAATTTATGCTAATACTTTTCTATATCAGAAGACACTCTGGAGAAAAAAAGTGCGCATGTTCACAAACAGCCAGTAAAAAGAATCTTTTTGGAGAAGATTTGAACAGCTTTTTTCTTAGTGAGTTGATATCCGCTTTTGTACGAAAATAAAGCAACTTTACCAAGCGGACAACATCTTGTGTTTACATTTGTCTTAAAAAAATTCACCACATTTTTACCTAGCAGGAGGTTTTAATTCACTTAAAAACAGGTTGCAAAACCATCCTGGACAAAATAATTTTTTTTCCTTGGAACACATCATACCATAACACATACCATACAAATAACCTTGGTAGCTATTTTACGCCTTTAAAATTTGTCTATTTGAATGTGGGCAGCTGTGACATAATTTATATATTGATAACTGCAAAAGGTGACTTGTTTCTCTTCCCGCTAAACAAATTATGAACACATAAAAATATTCGCTGAATGATCACAAACTGATCCACCTAAGTTGCTATTTAAAACTACAGTGAAGTACTTAATGGTTTATGGAATATTCGTTTCTGGCTAATTTTCAATTTGAAACAAGAAAGAGTGCGCCACCAGTCTTATATAAAGTATTTATAACTTCATATGGTCACCCTTGAAGACCACAGATTAGAAGATAAGTAGAAAAACAGTGGGCCCCAAGGTTAACTGACATTTTTAATGACGCAGAAACCTGATTTATATCAGGTGGCTTAGATCATGAACGGAACACATTGCTCCATTTCATGTTAGACTGTGCTTTAATAACGCAGAATGTTGCAGGCATATGTCAGCGAAATAACACAGCAAAGACACATTTTTATAGAAGACCAAAGAAAATTCTGTTGCACAATAAAAAAGGCCTTTAGCTAAACATTCATTTAGGTTATCTTTTCTCCCTTTATGCGACCAGAGCTGTGAGCATTATTCGTCTTGTGGCGAATGCCTCATCCGAATACTGGTTTTCAATGGGACGAACCGCTAACCTAAATTTTATTGCATGACTGAAATGCTAAGTATCTGGGTAAGTGTACATTTACGTTCCAGAAAGCCAGTTGAGGGCAAAATAACGTTCTAAAACTCGCTGCATAATTAAAGGCCATTAAGTGCTTTCTATTTAACTGACCGTAAAATACAGAGCATACATTTTTAGGCAATCAGTAGTACATACTCCAAACTGCAAAATATTTTGTGATTTTAAATGACATCTGCAGATTCAGCAGTTTCCATATTTCAAAATAATTAATCGGTGGTTCCTGAAGGAACGGCTCATGGCTGCCTAGAAATAAATATGTCTATGACTGGTCTTTCTCTTTACCTTACAACTTCTTGTGCAGTGGCCAGCATGCTGACAAAGAACTAGCTGCAGAATTGTATTATTCCACGCTTTTGCCAAAGAAAACGAGCAGACACATCAAACATATCTGGAAACTGGTAAAACAAAACAAGCATAAATCAAACCAGCCAAGAATCTCAAAAACGCATCCAGCTGAAGTAGCGTTTATTATAAGGTGCAGTAATGCCTCAAGCAAACTGACGCCATTGATAAACAAGAAGGTATACACAACTTGTTTATGTTATTTTGTTTTCGTTCAGTTTTCTGCCTGGCCACGCGTTTCGCCCACGTTCTGCTTTTAAATTTCAAAACTGCGAGGGATTTGTTTCAGCAATAAATCTTCCAAACTTTCATGCGTGCTTTCTGATAGATAGATCAGTTTAGACATTTATACATTTTGGTAAACTCAGAAATTAATCGCTTACGCTAAGTTAGTCTGTCAATATGTACTTTTTCAGATTTTGCAAAAAAGGCCAGCCAAAATAAATTCGTCATTAATGATACAATGCTCGGAGATATTTGATGTGACCTACTTGAAAAGCAATTTTTCTATGTCCATGCAAATTGTTTCTTATGCCTGGTAATTTGAAAGTTAATGACAATTCTTCAACTGCATCTTGTCTACGAAAGAAACTGGGTAAACGTCTTGTCTACCATAAGTAATGCAGAGTTTAGTTCGCTTGTACTTATTCACATGTCTGTGGAGTTGGTAACGTCTTTATTTATGACAGGTAAGGTCATTATAAAAGTGGACCGGGAAATTGTATATGAGCAATACATCAAACATAAAAGTATCAAAGGAGGCTTGAATGGTCGCCTTTAAATTTGCGCAAGAAAGCAAGCATTGCTTTCCGATCATTATGCAATGGAGAGAGTTAGCCCTACTTTTTGTTCACTTTCAGTGTGTTCCTTTTCAGAACAAAGACAAGTAGTAAGTGTTCAAGTACCCTTTTAATCAGTATCCCGTCGTAAGGCACAAGTTATTTCTCAACGGATACAAGGGTTATTATACTAAATTAATATTAAATAACTAATAAAAAATAAACGATAGAATCCTAGTATGGCTCCCAGAAATTGTTTAGCTCGTCTTATGTTTTCGCAACAAAAGAGACGGCCACAAATACACGCAGAAATTAACGTTAATTTTTTACTTTATTGGGTGTAACAGATTTTGATGTTTTTAACTTCCCTATACTTTATAGTTTATTGAACCTCAATCTTCTATGCGAAAGGAAATGGAGCCTGTAGTTGCGGAATATTCAGTAGGTCAACAAGCGGATGACCATAGCTTATATCAAGCCCGGCTTCAACGTGCTTTGGCAGTCGGAGCACCAAGTATGTATGAAAAAGCTGTCAGGGCGACTCCAAAAACCGCCAACCTACTTAGGACCAATGCGACTGAAGAAGTACTGCACTATTAAATGGAGGCAAAAGAAGTCATGTTGGAGTATCCTTTGATTCAGTATTCCACCGTAACGCGCCCGCCAGGGCCCAATGATAGCAAAGATCGTTATACTACGGTACGGTAAAGAATAAAACATCAACAAACCCCAAAAGTGGATAGGCGTAGTCAAGTATAATGTCTGAGTCTGGACAAAAAAACGACGCGTGTATGGTAACGTAACATGTCCGCAGGGCTAGTGTTTACTGCGTCCAAACAGGTCTGGGAGAGCGCGTATGTGAAAGAGTTTAGGGCAGGGGCTTTTACAAGGCCGTGTAGCAGGTTCAAGTAGAGTGCGTTTGGTTCGGTGCATTGCCCGAAAGGGGCATCGAGTATTGTGGTTCCTGCTGCGTTGGTTATGAGTTGGCTTGTTTCATTGTTCCTTTGGCGACTGCAGCTGTTTTTAAACGCGTAGGCGTGCGACTGGAAGTTGGTTAAGTGTCTGCAGGTCAACCAGTCTCCAACAGCTGTATAACGTTGAGGCAGCAGGCATTGAACACAAAGGGGGGGGGTGGCGGAATTATTGGGGGAAGGGAACGATCGCACGTAGGTCAGACAGAATTTCACCGGAGATGGACAAGGAGAATTTCGAATTGTTCAGCTGATAATAATAGTTAGATTGTTTCTGTAACACATTTGTGTTAAGGCCTATCAGTAAAAAAACGAACTGTGAACCACCAACAACAACGGCATTTTAACGTTCAAAATTCAGTTTCGTCTGCATTTATATGAGAATAAATAGCATGCTGGGGTAAAAGAACGTTCATTTTACCATCCCTTTTGCGTCTTGAAGGTCAATGTAGAGTTCCGGCAGACGGCCATACAGCGACAACTACTAAGTCAGCAGTGGCCTTGCAGTCTTTCCTGACTATAGCATAAATACTTTTCATAAAATATTTGACACAGCGTTGTCACTTAGGTAGTCCTGAGAAGAAATAAATAATCACTTACAAAAAAAACGATATTTAAAACGCCTTCAACCGCCTAGAGAGCATTTCTGAATTCATAGGAAACGTATCAGAAACAATGTGATTTGAGGATTCAAGCTTGCGCACTTGTACTTTTCTGAAAATAATCATCTGTGATCATTTTGTAATGCTAAGAACAGTAGAGAAAGAACGTTTCGAAAATGTCCGTCAATGCAACTGTTATATAAGATGCTATTCTTGCAACCACCTGTTTTGTATATGGTCAAATATTGGCAACAGTAGCTTATGTAGGCCCACTCACTAATCCCTACTCCCTGCACGTTTTCCTACAAAAACTGTGGTTATAGGGTTTTATGGGTGGGGAATTAGAACACGCAGTGGAATATGTTTTCTAATGCTAAATGCATTTTTATTTTTCTGCATTTAGAAGTGTTGTTGATTTATATCTGAAGATTTTCCTAATCTGTATTATCGTTTAACTTATCGTGGAAAACCCGATTATAAAACTGCACGTTTCTTGAATTTTTCGGAAAATTGAAATAGTAGTAAGGAGGTCGTCTACTTTAATTTACCTGAGGTCCAACCTACCGTTATGGAGTAAGATTAGTATAGTCCGCGGCGCGTGGCGCCACGCAACGCTTCAATTCAGATGTGGAACAGCAGCCGCCGGAAGCGAATTCAACTACATTTTTTCACTTAGTACTTACTTCGAAAATTTTTTTCTGCCTATCCTATTTTCCTACCCCAAAAACTATATACTCACCGTTTCTGTAGGATAAAATGCTGGAACTATGGGTGTGTGAGGGGCCCACACAAACGTCTTTTGCCCAAATATTATTTAAACATGTCCTTGACGTTTGCGGAGTTTTATTGAACTAAATGAATTATTGTGCTATGCAGTTAAAATATACATAGCGGATAATGCAAGGGTTATTTACAACAAACGATTAGTCGTAGACATTTCCAGTCATTTGATTGGAATTTCAAAAAATATAAGACACAATTTGATCATTTTCATCTCTTGTTTTTGAAAGTGGACCACGAAGCGCTTATCCCTATAGTGCAGTTTGTGCAGACTTTGGTAGCCTATCTATTCCTAAAAACTTATTCTAAATAAGGGACCAAAAACTGCAATTAATAGGCAAAAAGTCAAAATTTGGCTAGAAAATCAAACAATTTGTTATTATTTTATGGAGTCTTTTGGGCTTAAACGGGACATAAGTTAATGTGCTGATTTGAGCTGTTAATTGAAAAAAATGAACTTTTCAAGCAGTTTTTATTGCCTCATAAACTTCGCTTAAATAAGTTAAGAATATAACATGGTTTGGTAACATGGAGCGAATGATGATAGCAGTTAATGGAACAACTTCACTTATAAGGCCAATAGTTTAAAGTAAAAATAAGCAAACATGGCAGGACGGCACTCAAATATAATAGGATGGTAAACAGTAAACAGATAAAGGGGAGATGTGTTGCCTCTTTTTGTTATGAAACAGCCATACACCAATTCTACGTCCATAATCCATTGACACGTAGAAAATGTTTGTCGCCTGCAAAAAAATAGGCATCCTATATTTTTGCTGATCCAGTTGGATTATGCATTTCCTTTTATTTAGAATACATAACCTGTGGCATGCAAAACCACCACGGTGTTAATAAACATATAATTTAGTTCATATTAGGTTAGGAATCTATATACTATGCTAGGCACCTAAACGTATGACTTTTTTCAAACTCTGTTCTGAAAAATTATTAAAGTTGAAGAAATTAACCTATAACGAATTCCGCTGCAGTTCAACCTTCAGGTGGTATGAGCAAACACCCTTAAGATGTCTTCAAACGACGTATTTGCTGCACACGACCAGAAAGTAGAAGCATATTTTCTGCTACGCTCATGCTCGTTAACCCCGAGTAAAGACATTTAAAGAAGATGACAATTGTCGACTACGATTAGAGAGACTGAAGTGGCCCTTTCTGTCGCATAAGCTGTCGTCAGCCAGGCATACCCAACTACAAGTGGTGCACCAGTCACGGCCTATTGATCAAAAGTCTGACTCTCCAGTCGTTAAAGAACTTTAAACCTAGACTTCACCAGAACGTTTACGTGTTGAAGGCCCCCCTTAAGGCCATCCGTTCCTTTTGACATCAGCTAGCAACCGGGTGATTCCATAAGACCGATACTATATAAGCCTGCTTCTATATCGGTCAGTGAGATAACAAGGACTACAGCGTTGAGAGACCTTATTGACTATTATGGGCACAGAGCAACCGATCGGCCCAGACATGTACTGGTGTGAGAATATAAATTGACATCGACTGTCTCAATGTATATTTGCCACTATAAACACCTATAGCACTTGGAGCAATCACAGTAGACTGAAGTCTGGGACTTGCATTTATGCCAACTGACGGGATAATACAAACCTTGCACTCAGCCACGTGGGTGTTTATGTACAGTGGCCGACTGTCTGCGGCTCGGACTGCAGTGGTCTCTCTTAATGCGGTTAACATGGTACACGGGATCCGAGCCAGGTCTGTTTGTACACAAAGGCACTGCCCCGATCGCGCTTACCACCTATGTCCTCCACAGCTTCTGGTCTTATTGATTTGAGCCTGACACTGGGCCCACGTGGGGACGAAAGATTGAGTACGATGTGAGAAGCTACCATCACTAGGCACCAAATTGCACACAGGTCATTGTCTCTGCTCCCACCCTTGTGTGACGCAGTGAAAGTGGCCATCGTCGGAATCAATGGTTGAACTCTTGTATGCTTACGCTGAGATCTAAAGCACGAACGGAAGGACGAACAAGATCATGCATCGGGGTAGAGAGGAGACTTCCAAAAAGTCGGCGGATGCACCCTTTTCTCTCTGTAATCAACTTTATTTCTGTCTGTCATCCGCACAAGATAATGTAGAGAAAAGTGAACTAAATCGACTAAGCAGTTTTCGATTAAGTGTCAGAAGTACGAGGCACTTAAAAGCCCTCATGGCAGGCTAAACGTTAAGATTGTGATGGCTGACGCCCGATGTCGCAACTGGGAAACGTAGGTTCTAGATTTAACAAAAAGATGCCTTCCAGTTTTGACTTTGAAACTGCCTACGTAGGCTGATAAATCGGAAACCCTTTTTGTTACAGATGGTTTGGCCTTCCATCTAGACGGTCACTGCCTTCGAACTTAAATTAATCTTGCCATTGCAAAAAAGAGGCGAATGTGCGAGGTTAGTAGTTAAGCGCCATTTACAACTTTTGGCACAAGTAGAGTTGCGTCCTCGGTGGTTCTCATTGCGTACAGCAGCAAAACGACGACAAGGAAGGCAATTTGGCTTTCCAGCTTGGTAGCTGCTCTTAGATAATCGGTGTATCACTCTTATTTGTATCTAACCTTACCATCCGTCTCAAAAAAAGAATAATTTACAACAATAGTACAAGGATGGGCTTGCAAAATAATGTCAAAATCTGCAGCAAATCACTCACAAGACTAAACGGAGAGGTAAACCAACGTTTTTATCAGATTGTACTGCATCATCGTAAATATAACAATGCTTGGTTTGCGATACGAAGTCAACAATGTCTGACCTTTTAGTATGTTCAATTTGAAATGCCACGCTGCGCAAACAGCAGATTGAGTTTAATCTGATAAAATTTTCAAATACAGTTGTCAGTTATGTCAAACTTTGCCCAAGAATGCCGATGGAAACAGAAATTTCTATACCCTAGCATTCTCAGAGGACAGTAGAGGACTTAGTGATGGGCCGAATCACTCGCAGTTGCGTCACGTCACAGCTCTAGATTGACGAAACAGGCCAGTCTGGGCTTGTAGCTAGTACCGATGGTGCAAGTTTTGTACACAACTAAATTGTATATTTGTTTTCTGTGAAAAATGTAGTTACGCCTATGGTCAATAATTTTTTTAAGTGTTTCCATGTACTCTATTACACTAAGGCAAAACAACTGCAATACTAAGAACGTTTAGAATGTCATGTATTCTTTAAATCTATACTTGAGTCTCATCACTGGTTCTGGTCCTAGATCCATTTCCTACCAAACTAATGTATTTTAGCCAGACAGTTTAGGTTACGTAAAGCCAACCCAGTTGACTATTCGCGGAACATTTCAGCATGACTTGTGCCGCTAAGAATATACATAACTTTTGGCTGAATGCATCTAACTGTATTTAAATTTTGATTCCTTTTCATATAAGAAGCTGCATACATACAGTGGGAGAAACCTGACCTATGCAAGCAGCTCAACCATGTCGTCAACCTCCAATTGCCTTGGTGATAAGTCATTTACTTTAATTCCCAAGTGTTTTTGTTAACTTCTTGCACTCATTACTTCGCATATGTTGACTTAACGGACTGTCCTTTATCGATTATTTTTTAAACTGACCAACGTTCGTTGCTGTTGCCAGTAATTCTGTAAAAATTCACTTCTAGTCTGTGTCCTCGTTATCTTACTTATGCAGCGACAAGAAGCAGCTGATGAGCTGTCTCGAAATTTGTTGATATTAATAAAATCTGCTGTTGTTGCCAGCTTTCAATAAAGCATAAAACTCAACTTCGTTTTTACTACTTTTATAATTTATTTAAAAAAGCCAGTTAACGGAAGTCTTTGCATACAACTACCTGTTGAACATTTCACAGGCCCACAAAATTGTTGAGTTCTTTCTAACTCAATCCTGTGGCATAGCACAGTAACCACGTTCGACCTATGACAGCTATCTTAAGTGGTATAGGAATATGCGTTATCGGACATATAATGATCGTTAATTTATGAAGTCGGGTGCATCATCAACTGAGTTCGTGCACCTCATTTCTTTAAATTATTTTAGCCTTATGCAATACTCCGGAATATGACCTTTTAACTAAGACCTGAAAATGTAACGGAGCAAACAGTTAACTAAAGAAGTGCCTTCCTCTCTACGCAAATGCCTGCTAAATTATTTTTATCGTTGATTTGCGAAGAATCCCATAAAAGTGTCAACGCTCATGTGTTTATCTGCGAACTAATGACACAATTGTGGAAATTCGCCTGCAAAAAAACCTTATCTCAGTACGTTTTAGGTTGTTTAGGAAATGGAATGACGTGAAACTATACTCCGCACCTTGTCAGTCCTCCAGCATAAGGACCGCTTTTCTCCCAGGAATGACGGAAAGAGGGAATATTTTCAGTTTTTCTTATGAAAAAGTATATAGGATGACGCCCATAATTAATATCTTTGCCAACGTTAGAAAACCTATGTCAGCACATCTCTAGTTTGTAAAGTAATGGGAAATAGGTTGACCTTATTTCCATGTATGTGGATTTGGAAAGTAGAACACGCAATTTAGATGCACCAGATGTCGTAACAATTACATATCTGTCTTCTATTTCCGTCTACCTGGTGATTGATGTTCTTTTATGGATTCTATTGGAGGCAATTGTGGTTTCTATAAACCAATGACTATGTTTGCTGTAAGACGTTCTAAATCCAAGTTTCCAAAGTGACTGCTTTAATTTTTAACAAGGTGAACAATCAACTTCCATGGTTCTAGCTAACAATATTTCGTTAAATTGTACGAGAACTAATAAAGAGAGCAAAATATACTCAGAATGTAACAAAACGTACATTTGTATTCTTGTCCAAAATATATAGCCAAATTTGAAGTGATATTCCTTGTGAAATCAATAATTGAATCTTGCAGACTGCACAGAATATTTCCTTTTTGAAATTTAACTTCAGTTGCCAAATGATAAAAGGTTAGAAGTAGGTTAATAATGAAGCAATATTGCTAGCCAGCTTGTTTATTTGGTTTACACTTATTCGTCTTCTAAAGTCCAATCTACATTCCTTTTAATATATGTTATGCTCTGAAAAAAACCACACTTACCATTCGTGAAACATAATAAACAATTCACAGACCGAACTGCTATGCAAAATGTCACATACAATAATCAGTAAATGAACAGTTCACAAGGATGAATAAAAACGCATTAAAATACATATAAATTTGAACGACAGTGTTATACACAGCGGACAGTTTATTGAAGTTTTGGTGGCATAATGACCAGAAAAGATTAACTACGCGATGGTGCATCAATACCTATCTTTGTACAAGGTTTCCAATGTTTTTCGAGAAAATGCCACGGCAGATAGTTCAGTGAATAAACTTTTAACAAGACAGCATATTTTCGCTATCATGCTTTTATATGTTGTAGCTTGCAAGGAAATGTGTTAACTATTTATCCACATGCAGCGACAGATACCAAGGTGAAGACTTTCGTCGTTGCCTCTTTCATAGCGAAGGCTCTCCGTGTGTCAAACAATGTCGAAGTGAAATTTCGCGACTGTGCTGTCTAAATATTCTCTTTCTTAAGTTATCCATATCAACAAAATATATTTTCGTGAAATTCTGTCCTTTACTAGTTTTATTCGTCTATCGATACGATAGACGAAGTCCGAGGCCACAAGTAGCCATAAGTTCTACCGACACCTTAACGTTACAGTCTAGCAAAGCAAATACCTTAAAGTCACAAAGTATGCTTTTTGTAAGTCCATTTTACCTAACAAGAAATACTTTTTTTATGCATATTAACAAAATAGCAGTTGTTAATTAATTCAGCTATTTTTGAAAGAATTTAAGGTCATAATACAGTTAATTTAGTTTTAGAAGGTTGTATAAAATTTAAGGAAAATATATGAAACCCACTGTTGCATAACAAAATAATATTTTGCTAAGCAATCCTTACGTACGCACGGCGTCAAGGCAAGTGTTTAGTTCGTCCAGCAGATGAAATGAATTCACGGTGCCAGCACGACCAAGCAAGTATCAAAAGCTCCGACAATCCTTTTAAGGCGCGGAACTTTTACTGAGTTTGCTTTCTCCTTAATCAGGAAGATACTTACGGGTAATATGCAGCGTGAACATTACTATTTTTTGTATTAAGCGCATAAACTGCAATAAAAAAATTATCAGGGTTTTGGTACAGGTGGCTTTAAAACAGGAACTGTGTTACTTATACACCCGACGGTTAGTATTTGTCAGGTAGCTCCTTTCATCTCATATACATCTACAGGCGTAAAATGGACAGAAATCTGACGGAGAAATTATGGTAACCTCTTAATGCCGCTGGGGAGTTTCAGTAGGCTAAATCAGATTCCATCTTATCTCTATTGCATACAGTATATCCGATGTTCCGTGAGCCGGTATCAAAGACAAGCCGCTGTTGCGCAACGTCAGTTCGGCCGAGAGGAAGGCCGTGCTACTAATAGTGCTACTATTACTTCTATTACTACGAATACTAGAATTCGGGAAATGTGCTAACCAGTTTCATCATCTTCATCTCTGATGATTGTATAAGGTGCCCAGGCTCATCCGAAAGGTATGACTGTAAGCAAACTTCGCAGAGGGAAGACAAATTCCCGCACCAGTTTGTAGGCGCGCTTACAGTTGCTAATGACTGGGTAGGTAAATGACCCAATGTGCGAGTCCGCCGCGGATCGAACCAAAAAAGAAAGTTAAGCGTCTACGTAGGCTATGGCCGCAGAATTCGGCAGATGCGGTCACTGACGGGACCGTCCGGTTCGTATATGCTCAAATAGGGAAGACCGCGGATACCACCGTGGACGGCGTTAATTTGCTGGTTTATGTTTGTTCTCAATATAGATGGTTTGTTACACAAACCACACACCAGAAATGCGGTGTCATTTACTTTTATTTATACTTAAAATTCGTTACTGAGTTTTCATTTCAACGTTAGATGTATTTCCAGAATACTCTCCCTATTCAGGACTATGATTAGTTTGGTTCGTCGTGTACTCTCCCCTTTTCAGTTAATTTTCCCTCGCTTAAACTCTATTGTTAACCTTACCTGAATAAAACAAAATGCGTTGTCTGAACAAATTTTGACAGAGAAGCCTGAAAAGGGGTTCAGCAGAGAAATTGTATGCGTTCGCTGAAGACGCAATTTAGTTTTCGATTGTAAGCGCATCGTCTTTGTTTTACGCAACACACGATAGTCCACATTCTGCTTATGGGCTTTAATCTATTTAGCTAGGTAGGTCACTTGGGTGCGGTTCCTGTCACCCTCATCGCTTGTTTGTGTTAAACCCTAGTCTAGTGTGTGCGTATTAGGCGTGAAGGCAGCACAAATGAGTTACGGTAGATTAAATATCTGATGAAAGGTTGGAGATTGGGGAACTAAACATTCACTTGAGGTTATTTATTTAATTCATTGGGTTGACATGAGGTGCAACATGATTTTTACCAGAATTGGATGCCGTTCAACTCAGTATACTGGGAGAAAACAGAAGCAAAATGGGTGAAATCCAGCATTTGTTGATCTTCGAAGAATTTCCTACGCCATTAAACGTTGCGGAAAAGAACTTCTTGTTTGTGCATGTTGCACTATAGAAGAAAATTCATGAATAGGAGGAACCTTCTAGTTATATCTGCTTACAAAACGGAAATTTTGTTTTGCGTCCTTCAAATTATGGTTTGCTTTATTATGAGGAAGTGCAGTATTTTTGGAACAAGAACAGCAATAAGTTAAAAAATTATATTTTGCAAATCTCCAAAGCTTTGTCCCATACAATTAAGTAATAAAATTACAAGGCTGTTACTTGCTGTACCTTAATTAAAAATATCTTGTATATTTGAGGGGTTTTAGGCAAGGAACACAAATGAACCTCTACTAATATATATTAACTAAATCAATTTTACGGTCAATATAAATTTGAAGACGGTTAAAAAAGCACATATTTGACTGAGTTGTCACGGGAAATTCGGATACAGTTTTTTCAAAAATTGCCATTGATTTTATTGCCACTCTTCTCTTAATATTTTATTGTAGAACGTAGCCTAGAAGTGAAAAAATATACTGAGCACTGTTCCGATATAAATAGAAAGGTAAGCCCTATCATTTATAACAGAAGATGTGTCCATAATTTGTAAGGTAATCAATCAACCGGCCAAAAGTTCCCATTCTAATCTTGGCTTAATGTTCCAAAAAAATAAACTACGCAGAAATCCGACGCCAAAATATATAAATATAGCTGTATTTCAAGAGGTAAGTTGTTACAAAAACTTTTTAAATCAATCTTAGGCATATTCATTCGTGAACTTTTTGTGGACTTCAATTTTTTTCGGCAATGAGTTGAGATGTTTGGGTGGTTCTGAGTTCATGACATACACAGAAAGCTGCATAAGAAAAAATGTTTAAAAGCTCGTTATTTAGGTAAATACTTATAAGATTTATATTATTTTGAAGGTTTTGGTAAGCAAGTCGAATAAAAAAATTGTTTATTGTTAATTTACTGAAGCCAGTGAAAATCTTAAAGTCTTAATTGACATTTAAAGGAAGATATGAACTCATCGTAATGGAAATATCAAAATAATAACAAAAAATATGGCGGAAGGCAGCAACTCTTAAAACACAAAAATGGTACATTAATAGTTGTACCTGGAAATTCCATTTAAGTTTATAAGTCACTGACCAGTATGTCAACACGTGAGCTTAAGAAATGTTTTGCTCCTGTGATCTCCCAATGGGGCATATTAAGTGAAAACGTGGTTACCTAGTCCAGCGTTACTCAGCCAATGCATAAACGAAAGAAACAACTAGCAATTCTCGTGGAAACGTTTTTAAGAATATACATTCGAAATGTAGGCTGTTTGATACCAGTCATACATTAAATTGCGCGTAATATGGAAGCATGTGTATCCTAAAACTTTACAAAAGGAATAGTTTCCAACGTAATTTTACTTGTGCTGCTTTATTTACTCGGTGTTTTTGCATGAATGGGCTTCCCCTACACGTAAAACTTAAGTCTATATAGTTCACCCGTTTACCATTTTGCTAAAAAGCTGGTATTTCTATAAAAATTTATATTCCTGTATAAATCACAATGTGCCATTAATTAATTGTTGTAAGACTTTGGAGGCGGTAGCTTCAGCTGCGTTTGAGTAAAACGGAGGTACTTGTAAAAATAGTTGGATTTCATGAGCTATGTAACCTACTGTACGCGTACTCTAGTAGTCGTTACGCTCAATTTCGTCTCCGACTGTACTATTTTATTCATAGCATCGGGTCCGGATTTATGAATAAATAGCAAGTATGGCAGGTACTGCGCAAGTCCATTATTAAGATTAACTTATTCGTATAAACTTCATCGTCTCTGCACCTACGGCGAACATTGTTGGTGACGACAGTCTAACAGTTAAGAAGCGCAGCTTTGTCGGATTTCTCAGTTTTTGAATGTTTTATTGGTACTCAACTGCTGTATTAAAACAACTGTCGAATGAATCCCACAGTTGATTATAAAGTTCAGAAGGGTAAACATTGCACTTGCCTACTCTTTGGTTACCTTCCTTATGCATTGTTATTTACTTTTATCTACACTAAAGATTCTTTAATGATTCTTTTTTCGACTCCCATGCAGTTCTAGAAAAGGCTTATGATTCACATCTGGGAATGCTATCTTGTGGAATGCTATCCACTGTTCAGATAGTTTGCCCTCACTTAAACTTAATTATTGGCTTAACCTAAAGAAAACAAAGTGTGTTGACTATACAAATTCTGAAGGTTGAGTCTGAAAAGAGGTTCGAAAAGGTCAAAAACTAACTTGATATAGGACTCAGATCATTAAGTTGGAGATATTGGAGTCGCATCAGCATTAAAAGACGTCAATGAAAACCTTCATTTAAAGTTATAATCAAAATGAAAAAAGCCTCTCTGTTGAACAACCCAACTGTTTTATTTACGCAAGTTCCAAAGAACGGTAATGTGCAAATGCCTCAAAAGAGAACACCTTCTATGACACTATCTGATTTTTATGAAAATTTACGCAAGCAAAGTTCACGCAACATTATCGTCTTCTTTTTGCAGAAATCACAGCCCTGTTAAGTTCATCCAATCTCCAGTGGCTTTGAATTATAAAAAATTGTGGGAACAACAGATGGCGTTATCAGTTTCGTGGAGATATATTGATAGCCATTTTGCTGTGGCTACTCCCGTCAACAATTTTCCCACGCCCATAACATGCGGCTTGGTGTTCCTTTTTTGCAAGTGCGAATTCGTTTCATTATTCTCGGCTACTTTGAGGGTGCCTATTTTCCGCCTTTGTACAACACGTTCAATAGACATGCCAAGGTCGCTAAAGTTATAAAATAAATATGAACCATTGAAATTTTTCCCTTTTAACTTAAATGGGTTCCCTTTTAGAAGAAAACAACGCGAACCTACTTATAGCTAGTGAATATTATTTATCGAAGACTGGTTGTGTGCAGTTAAATTGAGAATGCTTCGGAGTATCTTGCATGAATAGGTAATATACACTTAGAAAGTTGGAGTGCTCCTTAGCCTTCGTTGGCTGCGTATGCTGTCGCAATAGTTTGTCAATCAAAGATAGTTTTTTTACTATGTCTGCCTGTGAGAAAGTTTTTGCGTAGCAACTGTTAATTAATAGTTCGGTTTTTATCGCCGTGTTTGACAGCATGGATGTCAGCCAATCATGAACTGGTTGACTGTGTTCATAATAAAGTCATTCCACAACCGATCTCCTCAAGTATGAAAAACATCTTCCTATCTTTTGCTCAGGCTTCTTGTTAAATGCAATTTTACTCTAAAATTACAGATGGTTGCGCTACTGAAAGTGGACGCGGACGCATTAAAATTTGTAGGACAACACTTGAGAAATTAAGTTGAAGTTAATGCCTGCTCTTTTAATGACGTAACCAGACATCAGAACCCACTCGTTCAACAACTGAGAATCCAATTGGGTAATTAATAAAGAATTGCATCACAACGGAAAAGCTGGTCGAAAAAGCATATTTTTGTGCTATCAGCAGGCAGCTCGGGACCATGAGCAAGCTACACAGTTGGGCTGTCCGTTTCTACAATGACTAACGTGAGCTTTAGGAATCCGAAGGCAGCCGCGACGACTCAAGCTAAATTATTGTGAAACTAGACTCGTAGAATCCATCCTAATCTCTCAACTCCTAGGCCTGTAACCAATCTCAAGACGAAATTTGAGAAGACCGGAGATGTGGTAATGCGCAGGTGGCTGGCGCGGCCAGTAATTCAATGCACATACCAAAAGCACACCTTTCTATGAAGGCTCCCACTTGCGCAGGGAGCAAAGAGGCCACGTTAAAGGAGCCATTGTAGCCTGACTATCAGTCTACCAGTCGGCCACTCTAACCAGCAGGACACACACTGAGCTGACTGCGCGGGACAAGTCATGCCGTCAGTTGGCAACCCCTATGGCTCTAAGCACACCGCTATAGCTACAAACGTGTCAGATTGATTATAGCAAGACAAGAAATGCGCTGAGAATCGATCTTAATATCTCCTCACCACCCACATCAAGCCACCACCTAGTTGATCCTTCGCCTGGAGTGGGATGGGCGCAGCGGCTGACAGAGCCGGCAAACCCGTCTGCACGCGCCGCAGCAAAACCTGGCTTCCTTCATACATATACTAGGATTCACATTACCAGGGATTAAAAGCAGCCGGTGCCCCCTGACTTGCAGTCCACTTATCATTCTCTTTACACACAACGCATACTAGGCTATTGAGATGTCCGGTAAATGCGTCAGTTTGCACTGCTTGAGATCCTCCAGTATTTCAGGACAAAGTAGGTTATTTATTCATCTTAAATCAAGACTTTACTTAAAAGCAAGGTTAGTGGAACTGAATTTCCTGACGCAGACTAATTTTTCGCAAATTTTAATACAAGCCATTTTTGAAATATTACAACAAAAGTGTTCTTTACCCTAGATGTTTATAATAAAAAGCATAATACTTTTGACAGTAAGAAAAAAAGACAGTAATGAAAACGTGTCCTGATTCTGGGGGAGAAATGTCGCGAAGGAAAAAGAAATACAAAAAGAGTGCATTAAATTATTTATCTGATGAAATGTGAAAATAAAAACTTGAGCGGGAGATCTAACAAACGTTTGGCGTTATTTATTTTGTTGATTGAGTCAAGTGGGGACGAAGAGTACTGTTTACTAAAAAGGAGATCAGTCTACTTGAGTATAATGAGAGGAAAATGAGGGCAGAATGGGGCCAAATCCATAGCTTGTCAATATCCAAGAAATTTCTTACGCTACTAGATACTGCAAATCAAAACTTCTTGTTTATGCGTGTTGAACTATAAAAGAACATCAAAAGGAAGCTTTAAATTTGCATACATGGCCTTTACTTATATCTGTTCAAAGAACTAGAAATTCTATCATGCCTTCCAGAACATTGTGTAAGTTCACATATGCCATAGTGCATTATTTTTGGAAGACTTAGAAGACCGAAGTCAATTTTCAATATTTGACTTTGCAAACCTGTTACGTTTTGTGGCTAAAAAGATGTGTTATAAACTCATGAGATGTAAATATTGTTTTACTACACCACTTTTTCATTCTGAGCAGAAAATATATCCCTTTTTTGTGGAAGTCACTTTTTCCACTTTATCTTCAAAAATATCAAGAACACAGATAATCAACGCCAGACTATCAAGCTAAAGTGCTTTTTTCAAGATAAAGCTTATTATGGAAAACATTTTAATCAAGCTTAGGCTTATTCATTTGTAACTTTTGCTGTGGCCGTTCAATTTTCCCGGCAGTTGCTTGAGAGTTTTGCGTGATTCTAAAACAATGACCCAAGCTGCATAATAAGGAATCTTTAAGAACTCATTATTTAGAGCAATGCTTTTTAGAAATATTTTATTTTGAGGTTTTTGATACAAAAGTAGATCAAAATCGGTATTTAGGGACAAACAGTTAAAACACTGAAATTTTTCAAGTGTTAAAGAGAATTTCAAGAACAATCTGAAGCTTGTCGCATTCGAACCCCTGAAATAATTAGAAAGGAATGTGACAACAGGAAATCTCTACCAATATACAACGGATTGTACATTAACGATTACACTTTCAAATATGTTAAAGTTTATTATTTACTGACCGGCTTGTCCACATGAAACTTCATTAAATATATTATTAATGCGAAGTCTGCAGCGGCAAACTCAAGTGAACATCTGCTTAAATTAGTCCAGTGTATCGCCAGGAGGATAAAAAATAAAGAAGCAACTTGAAATTTGTGCGTCTAATGTTCCCTCTGCTTTACATTTTAGTTCTGGTTCTGCAGTATACGCGCCCTTTTACTGCGCACAATGCGGAAGCATACTTATCCGAAAATGCCACGTATACACTATTTCTGAAACTGGTTATACTCGTGCCACTTATTCGCTAATTTTTTTGCATGATGAAACTACCCATACATTTAAAACTTGGGTTTTCTCAATGCTCAGATTTTTCACTTATTCAGATATTTCTGTTTTCCCAAAAACTCATATAAATTAACCTAACAATGGCAAGGATAGCTTAAGTAGTGCACCTCATATACCCCTAGTCCCAGCATTTTTTCCTACGATGACGGTGGATGTAGGGCTTTTTGGTCAAGGGACAGGCAGAGGATGAAATTTATAGAAGAAAGTGAACAGTTAAAAGATGTAGTTGATTTTTTTTCCCATGACCGCTGGGTATGAGGTGTTCCGCATGAAAATTACACTTTGCGCCACGGACCATCCAAATTTAACTACAGAACGGTAAATTGGATCTAAGGTTATCTGAAATAGACGATCTCTTTACCAGCCTTTCTATTTTTTTCAGGAATTTCAAGAAACCTGCATTTTGATAATCAGGATTTTTCGCAATGCTTTTTAAGTTCTGCGAATACTCGCATGCCTAATTTGAGTTAATCTGGCAATTATGTGTTTTCAGCAAATTTTCGTCAGACCTAAACGTTTGCAGGGGTAATAAAAGTTGTAAAGTTTTACAGGGTTAATAAACGTAGTCTGCTTACAATTCATCGTTTACACGCTGCCCACATAATGAGGTCGGCGTGCAGAAGTTCTTGTGTTGGGGGGGAGGGATGGGAAGGGGGAGGGTGGAAGGGGGAGGGGGAAGGAGCCGGAGGGGATTAAGTTAGGTTGTGGGCGTTGATCAGAGGTCAGATAAATGGAGTGATAATTGCTGCTATTTGTCCGAAGCGAAAGACTCTTACTAGGGTCTGGGGGTGAAATGTGATGGTCACCTGGCCTCGGGGTTGGCCACGAAAGGGCAAGGGCTTGTGTCAGCGTCTTCTGACACCACAACACTTGATTGCTTTGCCGTATAGCCACTGCTTCGGCGGTTGCAAGCACCCGCTGGCGTTAGCCCTTGGGAAGTTGACTGTTGTCTGGTGGACAACATGAAAGGCTTCGCTAGTATCGACAAGATGATTCGTATTGACAAGATTTGCGAGCATAGAACCGGAGATCGATCTAGTTTCACCAGGCAGGTATGTGCTCCCATGCCCTGTTTTCCAGGCGCCTCGTTGTTCGGCCGATATTTCTGCTCCACAAGATCAAGTGAAAGAATAAATGCACATTTATGTGGCTTTCAACGGGTGTCGGTCTTTACTGCCCAATCGTAGGAGGGGAGGGTTCGTGAGGAACAACCGTCAATTCGCCGTGGGGAAAGCGCTTGCGATTGCGGTCCTGAAGCGTCGTCTGACCAGCTCGCTTGTTGCATCACCTAAAAAAGGCAGCCTTATGAACACGTCTTTCTTTTCTACGGTTAAGGTAGCAGGTTTTTTTGTCCTGTTCACCAATATTCCTGAGGATGAATATTTCCTGGTATCCATTTCAATAAGTGTGTGTTGCAGCTATTGGAGTTCTGTTTCAGGGGAGTGGACCTGCCTTATTCTAACTGCTAATCCCCGGAGAAGATTTCGTTTTACATTTATGAGAACAAGTCTGTATTGTCCCGTCTAGGATTTCTTTCGTAATACCCTCCACAGGATGTATCCATCGCTTGCGTTCTCAAAAGGAAGTAAATGAATGCAATTTCATCATCCATGTCAGTCTCTGCAAAACATTTGAGCGATGGATGCGCATTATTACACTTCGCGCCCAGGGTGTCAGTTTCAACCTTATATTCTGTCAAACGAAGGATATCATCCACATATCGATCATAAAATGGAAGGTCATTGATGGTGTCTCTTAGACTCGTTTTCTCGATCTTGCCCATTAAGATATTTAAGAGAAACAGACCACATTGCGAGTCCATCTCCACAAAATTAATCTGTCTGTAAAACTGACCATTGAAGAGAAATTGGAAATTTTATGTGCATCGAATAACTAGCTCTCTGAGGGTTTTCACAGGCATACCTATCTGGTAGTTCGTGTCCCAAATAATGCCACAGAGGTAATTTATGTTTTTTTTACCACGGGCACGTTGGTTAAAAGTGATGATACCGCCAAGAAGAGCATCTTACTTTCACCAAAATTCATTGTCTTTATAGATTCAACAAACTCAAATATGTTTTTCAGTCTTCGAGTATATAGGTCACTTCCAAGTGGCGTCAGCTTTCCTACCAGCCATTTGGTAATGGCGTGATCAGGGAAGTTTCTCATTTCCAAGATAGGACGCAAGAATAGCCCTTGTTTATGAATTTTCGGAAGGCCACACATTCTGGTTATCGTCATGCCTGCAGGTGTCAGTCTTCCAAGCTTTTGGTCAGAAAAAGTACCTTCTTTGTGGAGGTCTTTAGAATTGCAGTTAATTGACACTCAAAGGCATCTGTCCGATCTTTATCATTCTCGGATTTTGAGAACTTTGCATGATCTGCTAGGACAGCTTCTAGTTTAGTTTTTAAATCAAAAATATTTCTAAATACAATAAAATATAAATGAATATAGCAGTTATTAAAGTATATTCCACTGCCTATCCCAATTTCCCACCCATAGAACTCCTACAACCACCGTTGCCGTAGGGCAAATGCTGAACTTAGGAGTATATGAGGTGCACTACTTAAACTTTTGTTGCCCCACACAGTAGTACGTGATTATTTAACATGCGTCTTCTTTTGCTGTAGGATGTTTACTTTCATACATTAAAATTTTTGGGAACGAAACGTGGGCCATTTCAACGTACTGGGGATTTTCTTGTAAACATTGTTGCATTTCATCAGATAAATCACCTATTGCACACGCCTGCCCAATTCTTAGGCGAACAGAATAAACACCCAGTAAAGAATTCATATAGGCGCGCATACGCAAAGATGCCTAATTTATCCGTATTAACTTACAAAACAATGAAAATGTCGACTTAGTCCCAGTTGCCCCATCGCTTTTTGTTTAGACAAGATGCTTTTTCTCCATCTTTTCACGCAACAAATATTGCAATATAGGCAGTCAGTTTGGTTAACGAGAATCGAAAAAAAGACATTCGCAGCTATTTAAACACAAAATGTAGGTAAACATTGATAGGGACAAGTAAAATATAGTTGCCGACGATGAGCACTGTGTGCCCTACATAAGGGTTATAATGACTTGTACAGTACCGTCCCATCAACTTGGCCTCCATAAGCCAGCAACATCAACTCTTCAAACTTTACCGTTGGTACGTACATTCTTCTTCATCTTTTACTAATCTCCCTTCGTTTGTTTTCCTTTCCTTTCTCTACCATTGGCATCGGTCCTGCATTCAGCGTCCACTACCACCGCCTTTGGTCTTGCCGGGGGGTACTGTAGGAGCCTGCCCCCCCCAGTGCTGCCATGATCACTCATTCTGCCGGCGCTGTCAACGCGGGCAATCAATCGATTTTTGGTGCATCGCTGATTATTGGTTCACACTGGACTCGCCTCGCCACTTGTGATGACTGATCTACTAAGCATGAAATGGCAGTCAAATCAGTCAATCGATTTTTGGCGTACAGCTGATTACTGGTATGCGCCAGATTGATGGTCAGCGCTGAGGGGAGGGGGGGACAGGCTCCTACACTACCACAATATCCCCCGTTCATTAAAAAGTCGAAAATGCTTGAGGCAGAAAAGGGCGTAGGTGGCTGACGCGTAGGTAACCCACACTTATGGCCGCCATCACATCGACTCGAATTCAACCAAGTGGTAACAAACTTGCGCTGCACCTACCGCACGCTCTACCCCTTCAACTGCCACTCCCTAGGGCCGCATGTATTGAGCAGACCATAAAGACCGAAAGCAAAGGAGTGCGCACGCGGCTGGCGTGACTGCAGCGGCTCCTAATTGTGTCGTCATAGCTGGCTTAGAATTCAGTCGAGTCGTCTTTTCATAAAAGTCTTATTGAGAAGGAGCCATTGCTGCCTGACTCTGTCACCCTGTCGACTACTCCGCACACACACAGGCGCTGAACCTTTTGCGAGGTCCGACTTATTGCGTCAATTGCCAAATTTATAAACCACGACTATTAGTACACCATAATAGCTTCAAGTGAGTCAGGTTATTTACAGGGAAGAAAATGCGCTGAGACGTCGATACTACTTTCTGTTCTCCCTCACAGGCATAAGTCCACTTTCAGATCCATTAAGATATGCAGAATTGGCGCACTTTACCACAACTCGTCTGTGTATGTGCCATACACGACCTGACCTCCCCTCTCCCTCTATGTTTAACGTGTGAGAATGCTATAGCAGCCACAGTCTAGCCTTCAGTCCATCAGTCAGTCACTCCACACAAGCCCAAGCTGGACTGAATAAAATGTATAAGTCAGTTAACGACCCTCCAAAGCACGGCGTCCAGTGCGATATAATATTGCCAGGTGCGTACTGTTGCTCCCAGTGAGAGCCATGTGCTGTTAGTGAACAAACGCCTTTTGTCCTTTCCCATGCACCAGTCAACTGTTCGAGTCGGTCAGCCAACTGATGCTTTACTTAAAACAGGTAGTTAACACAGAAAGAAAGATTTCGCCAGCATGCGTTACACAAAAGCAAGCTTGCTATCCACGCAGAAAAACTAAAAGCTCAAAAAAGTGATTTAACTGCTTGGATCACGTGCGTTGCATAGGAGCTATGTGCAAAGGAAACTGAAAAGCGACTTCCAGGTTGCGTGAAATAGTCCTAACTTGAGCTTGTGGTACGAGATGTTGGACGAACGCAGGCGGGTGTAGGCATATGCGTTGAATGAAGACGGCACTTTCGGTGGTGGATGCAGGTGTATTGGGTGCACGATGGCGATCTTAGTACTGCTGTGTCTGTTGCGGGGCGATAGATTCGCATGTGACCAGCCAGGGCAATGAGTTAAGTTAATTTTGGATAATTTTGGAAACCCGTCCCCATTGCTGGTGTTGAAGGTTGGTAGTGGAGGCGGCGGTTTACGGGGCTACAGTAGTGGTGGTGATGGCCATTGTCGTAGGGAATGTGGCAGGGATGACGAACGGCAGATCGCCTTACACACTAAATGTGAGAATCTGAAACAAAGTCGAAGGCTTTAATACCTATTCGAGATTTTTTGTTTTTTTTGTTGCATTGACTTGTTAACTAGCAAAGAATTAGGCTCAGATCACTGCATTGAAGGAAAAAGTGCGTCAATGTGGGCCAATTAAAAGGTTTCTTGCTATTCGAGGCATTTCCCACTTGACTAAACGTTGCCGATTAAAACGCCTTATTTGCATGTTGTACTATAAAAGATAGTATAAATCAAAAAGGCTCTCACTTCACAAAAAATGGTGTGTTTACGATAGCACCTACAAATTCCATTTAAAATTGCAAAAATATCCAGTAAAGAATTCAAGAGGGTAGGTCAGCGAAGAAGAATGCTACATTGAGGATTTTACAAATATGAATTTTCTGCAAAAATGGCTCCATTCACGGAGAGCAGATGGTAAGATAAACATAGGGTCATTTTCAAAGAACAAAGGTAAAAAGTCATGTAATACTCACAAGTCAAGTTTTCACGACCTTCACATCAACTATGGAAACAGATTGGCTTTCAACTCCTCCATTTCCCCTTCTTCACACAATTTTTCTTCGTGTTGTCATCCTACGGAGAATTGTCAATGTTGGTGTTGTTGGTGAATTGCACATGCGATAGATTGGCTGCATTTGACAAATATTTGAATGGTGATATGTTGTAGATAAAATAACTTGCTTTCGTGCATTTAAAAAGGTAACCTCATGATCACGAATGCAGGCAAACATAGCAGAGGATTAAAAATTATGGTATATGATAATAAATTCCCACGTGAATGGAGAGCAAAAAAAATAGGTGGCTCAAATTCAAAAGCCGCACTGTAGGTAGCGAGCGCACGTTAGTTTTCGATAAATACTCATGAGCCGGTACATTTATATGGGAACGGGTACAAGTTAAAACGTGTACTTATTTTCATAAAATTGATTCGTGGGAATAGGGGTGGGGAAGAAGGTCAGTCGCACCAGTCAACGCTTATCCAAAAAATACTGAAGAACCTTCCAGCGTGGCTGAGCAAAAGTGAAATCAGGAGCATTAACAGCACCATTCCCGCCCGCATCGATTGTGGACATCGTGCTGACTCCAAAGAAGCCTTCCGGGTGATTTATAAGGTCCCAGCAAATTACGCAAAGTCCCTAGAACACGGTCTGCTAGCACCAGCAGAAGCGACCGCTTTCACGTTGAGGAAGCTGGCGTTGTGTGCAAAAAAGAACCGCCGAGAAGCTCCACATCTAGCGTGGCCCATAGTCACTTAACTGCATGAATTTTTCCGCGCTCTCTTTGTTTTCCTCGTGTTCCCTCGCACTCTCCAAAACTGACTGCATCGTACCTTACCCCGCAACTAGCCTACTCTTATCAAATCCTTCCCTCTATTCCTAAAACTCTTGTGTATGAAACTACGAAACCTTTTAACGTGTACCCTGTTCCCATGTTAATGTACTGGCCTGAGGAGAATTTATCGAAATCTTATGTAGGCTCGCCAGCTACCGTTCCGAATTCCGTTTAAATGTTTCAGTCACTGAGCGGCACGTCCACACGTGGGCTTATGTAATAACTTGAATCCACGACATCCCAATCGACGCGAGCAAGCAAACATCTGGTTAACTTATTCCAGCGTATCCCAAGCAACATACAAAAAGCAGAAGCAATTGGCAATTCATGTAAAACCGGGTTGGAAGGCATACTCGAACTCTAGGCAGTTTAGTAACAACCGTAGTTTATAGTGCGTGAAAAACGAAAGCATATAAAAACCGAAAGATTTACAAAAATATAGTTTCCAAAAGTAATTCTACATTGGCTGCCCTATTTACTCGATTTTTGTAGGAATAGATTTTGGGCACATTTAACACTTAAGTTTACATAGTAACCCACATTTTTCAATTTATTTGGGATCATCCATTATCCTAAAAACCCAATATTTCTAAACAACTTAAAAGTACTTGATAAACCACAATATATTCTCTTTGTAATTGGGATGCCACCTTTACTGCTGTAAGACTCTGTGGGACGCAGCTTCTTCGTAACACGGATTTTGTAAAAAGCCATGGATGTCCCGATATAGGTAATTGACTGTAGGTGACCGTGATTGATGACAAAGATGCATCATTTTTACGGGCGTCAATCGGAGGGGGGGGGGCAAGGAAGATGGTCGTAGTGGACGTCTTGGGCGTTGGAGCGATGATAACACTAGAAATATCCAAAGGGGCCAATCGGATCGGGGAATATCCATTGGCAGCGTGGGTTCGTTGGAAGGGGTTGGGTGTTGACGTCACGAATTGGAGGCGCTTATGACTGCAGGACCGCACATTTGGCATTAGCACCGGTGATTCAGTTTGCTGCACGGATTGCTGCTACAGTGTTTACTGTTATTCCTCAGACTGCTAAGTCCATTGCAAGATTCTTTCACGTCTCCGCATTTATTACAAATGCATAGTTTTTTTCTAGCGCTGCGCTTTTTCTTCTTGTCGATGAACGTTCGAATCAACGGCCGAATAATTGCTCACCATTTGTCCTGTGGCGATGCGGTTCCCAGGGCGCTCAACAAGGTAGGCTTGCATCAGCTTGACAAAGGACATGAGTGTGAAGAGGGCATGAGCCGAAACGCAACCCTGCTTCACTCAATTGGTCACTGCAAAGGCTTCGGAGACTGGTTCATTGTGCGTGACGTGCGTCATCATCTCATCATGAAGCTGACGCACTATGGACAGGAATCACTAAGCGGAGAATGGGTCTGGACAGTTTTCCCCAGTCCATCGCAACTCGCGCTGCTAAGAGTGTTCACCAGGTCCAGAAAACTAGTGTAGAGGTGGGTTCACGTCTTCTGACAGCGACACTCTTTTCGATGGTTCCACGGTTTCATCAAAAGCAGCACTGTTTCCTAGGAGAATGCTCTGTTCTATGGGGCAGTGAACAGGATTGACAAGGACGTGAGCTCATATCTTCTGGCGATATAAAAGAGTGTTATGCCTCTGTGGCTATCACATAGTTGCCGCTTTCCTTTCTGTTTTTGCTACAAGACGATAATTGCATTCTTGAAATCCTTAAGAACTTTCCCTTGACACCACACCCCCTGGAATTTCGTTTTATGTTTGTCCATCTGTCTCTCTCTGCCGCGCTTTACTCAGAATCACGTTCGAGACCGCAGCTCTCCCACTTGAACCTATTCTACAAGGTCCAGATTGTTTCTGCCAACGAAGGCGGAAGATCCGGGCCATGTTTAGTTTATATTTTGGGGAACTGGTGGATGGCAGTATTGGACGCGGTTTATGAGCGGTTAAGAACACTTCTGAAGTGCTCGACTGAGCACCGTCTGAATTATTGTTCTGACTGAGCTTACCAGCGGTAAAGTTCACTCGATGGCTTGGATATGGACAAATTATTTCGTGCTTTCTCTGCAGTCCATGTATCATTGGATTTCCTTGGCCTTACTTAACATTCTGGTATTCTGCATCACTCAAGCCGCTACTGTACGAGGCGGGAACATCGGTGGAATATCGCTTTGATAGTGGCGATAAAAGGGTCTAAGAGGGTCTTGTGTAGTTTTTCTTTCTTGGGGCAGCAATGTTATGGGGACGCGAACGGCCATGCCCTCAGAGCCCACGGGTTGGACTCATGCCACAGGCAATTGGCGAACGCTAACGACTGCTCACACAGCGTGAGGAATTATGGATCAGCGTGCAAACACGATGACCGTTCACGCAGTTTGGGGAACTATCGACAAGAGAGAAAACTATCGATCAGTGATAGGGCAGAACAGATGTCGCATATTATGGGCCCAGGGGTATTCTAGAAGGCCAGAGCCTCATAAATAGGCTGCATTGGAGAAGCTAAGGATCCTGCTGTCTCTGTAGTGTCGTGAATACAGACCCTTGCGATCAGAACCAGCTTTGCCTCCTTCTACCTAGTACTCTTGGGGACACATCAAGTAGGTGGAGGATCTCTGCGTTGTTACCATCAAACCAGTTCAGGTGTAGACCATGTGTGCGTCCAAGGGCATGAAGAGCACCAGAGTGAATGATGTTCCATAACTCTCACCACTGTTTTTGAAAAGATATGTAATCAGCTAGGACCTGAAATCCTTCCAGTCGCTGCGTCAATTGATTGCTGAACTAACAGTGGTGAGTAGACAAATCTCAGTGAGCAGTAATAAATATATCGGTTTTTCGCTTCCTTTGTAACCTCCTGGGAGGAAGATTTTGACGCTGGCACAAAACTTAAAAAGACTTGGTAATAAAAAAGGATGCATGGGACATAACTCTATCCGAATCCAACGGTAAATGGTGCCTTAGAGGAAATACAGTGAAGCCTCAGGGGGCAAGCATTTCAGGTAACGAGCGAGATATTTGCAAAAAATCTGTTTACATTGACGAGCAATCGCTTATTTAACGGATTGTCGGTGAGTGTGTGTGTCGTGCTCCCAGGACCTGGGTCCTTGGTCGCATGCAGCCGCATCGTAACCATTCTACTTCTCACCATGTCTTCATCGTACCCCTCAAGCCTGCAATGGCTTTTCATAAAGCAAAGTACAACTGAAAACAGTTAAGAATATTATGAATAGTCGAAAATATGCGAGACCCAGGTAATTGAATAGAAGGCGGGAAAACACTCTCCGGGACCAGTATGTTATTTGCTTGACGTTTCTAACTCTCACGTGAGCTCTTTTTCATTTCCATTCGTTGACAAGGAGCTCACGTGCTTGTTCGAAACGCCGGGCAAATAACATGCTGGTCCCAGAGAGCGTTTCCCCGTTTTTATTTAAAATATTTACAATGATTATATATAGTATGATTACATTATAAAAGTGCATATTTATGTTTTCGAGAGGTAGAACAGATTAATTTTATTTAAGTTATTTAAATTGGGAAATTCGTTTCGTAAGCCGAGCGTTTAAAATGATGAGTTTGGTGCCGAAACGGATTAAATTCATTAACAAAGGCTCCACTCTTTAGAAAAATCCTAAACTCCCGATTCAGTGATTCGACTGAGGGAAGAAAGATGGCTACAGGATTTTTTTATGCGTAGGGATAAACAAAGTGACTGCACATAATACTTTGCGGTTGAAGTTAAACTTAAAGACTTGCGTAGACCTAGAGCTATAAATTAAGCGGTTTCGGTATCACTTTTAATGTAGGACAAGAGATGTGACTCAGAGCTCCTAGTATTTTAGTAAGCTGCTTGTAAGTATCGTGGCGAAAGGCCTTTGCTGGTGAAGATACCTACGTATCCTCTTCATTTTCTAGCACTTGAAGTTAAGATCCTTTTGAACATCACTATTAGCGCATTAAACGGGGCGTATTCTTCTTAAGGCGCAGAAAGGATAAGGATAGCATTTGGGATTCACTCGTTTATTTTATGTGCAATGTACAAACCCAATATTTAACGAGAGCGTTAAGGAATTGAGAGGCTACAACGATTTATTAATTCAATTTCGTTACTTTTTCAACGGTTTATCGCTCAGAATATGTACCACAGAACCTTTCCGTCGACTCAGTGGAATAAAGTCTTGTGCCGAGGGCTAGAATTTTTCATTTCAGTCAATATGTGCCTCGTGTTTATTTGCAGCGATGCATGAGGTCAGTCTTTAGCTCACACTCCAGCAGTTGGTTTTGAACAAATTTTTAATACCAAGGAATCCGCAACTCAAACGAACCTACAAACAATTTTATAAATTTAAAAATTCCTCTCTGCAATACAATATTCGCCATACAAATAGGATTTCCCTCTGATTGATGGCATGGTGGAATTTCATTTTGCTGTACGTCAATTGTTTTCTAGGAACGTTTAGTCAACTATTGACGAGGAACATTCGCTTGGCAAGATAGCGCAATTCGCGTCATTACTTCCGGGTAACATGAAAATGGTCACCACGAGTCGAGTCCTACAGCGTTTACTGCAATTATGAGCTGGGTCAAACATAGGTTTGTATCATGTGCAGTTTGCGCATGAATTCCGGCCTAATCACTCTATATTGGAGTAAAACTAAAATCAGTCACACACTGGAGCGTTTTTATGAATGGAATAGCCAAATAACAAGCAACGGCTACTTTCTCTACCAAATATAAGGTTAATCAAAGTGTCCTTATGCAGGTATCTAAAAAGTATAGCGAATGCCTTCTAAATCGGTAACTGCATTTTAGTTTTAATTCACATAAAATCCTGGCCTTCACATTCCTTAAAGTGTCTGCTGTTGTTATAGCGAGAAGGCGTGTCTTATTCGCATAAGCAGGCCGTATCAAATTTAAACAAGTCCAAAATTTAAAAAACATGCAACGTGAAAAAATGTCAGATTTGTGTTTTAAAAATGGCATTTCAAAACTTGCACAAACTATTTTAGGTAACCCTAAAAGATAAAATGCTTCAAAAAAGGAAAATATCCATATTTCTTCAAAATATTGAGCTTCTTATTAAGAAAAGACCAATTATGTTTCATTGAGTGATACCCCGGACACTCCTTCCCTCGAGGGTACCCTGCGAGAACAAAATGACTGTTTAAGAGAAATCATTCAATCAAACCGAATCTAAGAATACCCAAGGCCATTGTTGGAAAAACGATGCAGGCACGATCACTTGTATAGCACGTTTATTTGCCTGAGCTTTTGGCTTTATACAAGCGGCCATCTTAAGAGACAGTGAGTGTGCAGCAAAAATGTTTCGCTTTTGTAGTAAAGCTACGAGAAAAGGGGTGGGTAGCTGCGTTTGTGGTAGGTGTTGTCCAACTGACCAGGCCTTTATCTTCTTTGAAGTCAAGCAAACATTCATTAAACGCTCTTCTATCACTGTAGCCGAGGTCTGAGTAATCAGATTTTAAGAGTGACTGTTTTCGTATTGTTTCACATTTAGGCTTTCATATTCAATATCCCACCGAATACGGTGAGTTTTTTTTCACAATTGAGTCTACTAACTTAACCAAATCTGCCAAACCTCCTTAACAATTGAGTCATCCTATTAGTCATTCTGGTGGATTCTAGATGATTGCTTAGCAAATCCTGCTTGACGAGTGAAGTTGCTGGCACGTATTGTAGATTCCATAGGAGCGGCAAAGTTGGGCAGGTAGTATCGATCCAAGTGTGAAGCGTGGCATTCGTAACTCAAGTGGGTAGAGAGTTGGCTTGCGTAGAAGGCCTACCCTCCTATGCGGGTTCCAATCCCGCCGAATGCCGAGAGTTTTTTTCAAAATTGGGTCAACCAAGTTAACCAAGTCCGCCAAACCTCCTTTAATATTCTAGTCGTAGTAATGTATCAAAAGCTAATAGTTCATCATTAGAACTGTACAATTTGAAAGCAAATGAGTTTGAAACGGCATGAATCTGAAGAGACTGCGAAAACAAGAAGGTATAAGCGAAATTGCGGGCAGCGTCATCCTGGACTCGTATGGAAAAGTGTTTAATGGAAGAGGGCTGTTAGGCTTCTATTGCTTTAAATGAAAGGCCTCAGCTGCAAAAATTAGTTTGCACAGTGTATGTTAAAAAATGACTGCATCGAATTTTGTAGATGCCGCACAATGGCGCGTAAAGTTTACTCGGGCTGCGTATTTCGAGAGCGGAATTCCGTGAGGTTAAAGAGTTGGGACTGTACTAAATTCGCCTAAGAAATTTAACCGTCTCTAGTTGCAATCAAATTGCTTGGCCCTAAGTTCGGACGATAGCGCTGAAACCCTATGTTTGAAGGCATTATTAAAATATCACGTCCGAGCCGATAGAAACCGTTTCTCATTGCAGTGATGAAAGGCGGTTCGAAAAAAGCGATACATGAGACATTACATAAGGCTCTTATTTGTCAGTCCAGATTTACTTAATTGACGCTCTTAAGAACTACTTAATAGTTGATCTTCTTGCACTGTGTATAAAATTTAGTTTGAGTAGGTTTTTCTTTGCTTATTTCGTATTTTAAAAGAGCATATGCAAAATCCAAAAAAATCTAAAATATGTTAAATGAAACTTAATTTTCAAGAATGTTCTAGGACGCTGCATTAAATTAGTATGAAGTTAACTTTAAGGAATCGTCATCTTGACGCACAAGGCAAAGTCAGAGGCACGTTTAGAAATTAAGGTTTTATTTTCATTTTTCGGGACAATTTCCTTAATTTTTATCTCAACTCACTATCAGCAGCTTATTTATTAAGTTAAAACTGGTGAAGGTGTCTTCGAGAGGAATTATTAACGTGAGACTAATCGAGAAACATCAGCTTGAATATAGTGTTTGTCATCAGAATCCTTGAATTAAGCAATTTTATTTTTTCACCAAACGTATCTCCATTAGGAGTAACCGAATGTTTAAGCATAGAAAAATATATGGAACTCGGCTAGATGTCATATATTTATAACAATTTATAAGTATGCGCAATATACAGTTTGAAGCCAACGGCTTTCTCTATTATTGTGGACACTAAGCCTTCTGATGTAAATAAACATGAAAATAAAGCACACAGAAGACACAAGGCCCCAAAGAATTTGATGCACTGTTGAATTCCGCGTCGTTGTGTAATACTTATTTCTTCCAAAAAGCTAGACATAAATTAGAGGGATGTATCCATAAAATATAATTTGAAGGTAAGCGTTTGCAGATAATCCTAAGTCTGACGATAACCTGTGGAACCAGCGTCATAAGTTAAGAAAAAAGTAACAGTGTCTTCTCATAGAAAGTAATTACGCACACTTCTCAGGAACAACGGGGTGACATGAAGTAATTGTCGGAGCCCTTTTCCTACTCTGCCCCTCTCCGCTTCCAAATTATGACTAGAATCTGACCCTTTGATCCATTAACTCCTTTCCTCTTCTCCTCCATATTATTACTTGCTTAATATTTTGATGACCCTACCCCTCCCCTTATATTATTATATTAGCCTGATGATGATTAAGCACAAACTTTCGTTGGCCTTATTTGACTTCTTGAAATATATATGTTACACCATGTCGCAGAGAGACATTTTTTAAGCTGTGGGCAGTTGTCACAATTGCCTGCTTCTGTCTCCAATGTGGGTCACGAAATTAACTTCGCATCTATGAAGCTGAACACCCACACCGGAAACGAAAGTGGCCGAGAATTAATTGCAGCCCGGAACTCCGAGGAGGACTACGACACTTACTCTACTGATTTTACACTGACATAGAAAATCCTGCATAGCAAACTCCAAAACAGTTCCTGAAGTGTTAATCTGCTTTCCACATAGCAAAAGTGGAATAATGTACGAGTTCAAAAGCTTAGGAAAATAAACAAACACTTCCGGTGCCAAATCAGTTCGGGTTCCTACTGATGCTCTCTTATCCTTTTGTATTGCGTGCTGTAGCCAATAAGTCAGCCATCGGCCATAGTAGCACTCCTTGAGACAGATAATGGCCTTTTTAATCCTGCTTTTATTCCAAATTTAGGACGCAAATGGGTTTTGTTTGTATTTACTAAAAATGGCCGTCATTTTCATGACGGTTTCTTAATGGAATAATATAATTTGCATGATCTCCAGACGTCATTATTCCACTCAAATGTGCTGGCAAGGCATGAGATAGTATGATGGACGCTGCCTTATGCTAGTGTCACTAAAAAATAATTAACACGAGTCCCTCATTCTGCGTACACCATGCTGTGAGGTATACGTGGACGGCGTTGGTAGCCAAAACCGAATTACAGTTTGCGCATGTGCGCTTTCCATGTGCTTTTCAACGTATATCTAGCAAACGGCTTTAAAGGTGAGAGGACACCGCTTCCGGCGTACAACTTCACTTTAGTCTGAAGGGACTCTGCGAAAATCAGGTCATAGTGAAATTGTAGATAGCGTCATCGAGGACTCGTACAGAAAAGTGTGTGAGGGCAGAGGGCTGTTAGGTAAATAGTTCTTAAAATGAGAGGCCCCAGCTGCCAAAATGAGCATGCAAAGGGTATGTGATAGAAGGGCTACATCGACATTTTAGTTGCAGCAATACAGCGCTTAAGTGTTACAAGGGCATTATTAATGCTTTGTAGTTCAAAAGGGGACATATGTGGTTTTCAGGATTTCTGACTGCCCTAGATTCGTCTTAGCAATTTAGTGAATTTGCGTTTTCAGGTGCCTCTCGATGCATACTCAGCGATCGCCTTTGAAAATGAGAGAAGCCAGCTTCGGGTTTGCAACTTCACTTAAGTCATGATTCGCATGCTACGTTAAATATATCAGGGAATTCACTGGGCGAAATTACAAATTGCCAGGTGGCCATCTGCAGAAGTAAAGGCCCCTGCCCTCATAACAAAGGTTGTCATACCGTCGGTAAACCACGTTTTCCAAAATTTATGGTAGTCAGAATTTGTATTAGTCAAAAATGCTAAAAACTACTTACGTCGATTTCTTACCTACCGTTAAATGCTCTGCTCATACCATAAGCATGCTACGGTGCCAGTCAACGTCCATTTAATTATATAGTCGAATAAATCAGGTGGCTTTGTACTAGTTAACCATTTAAAACGTTTAAAATTAACCTGGAGGTCTAAAAATTATCTTTACTTATTTCATCAAATAAGTTTTTGGAAATTTTATTTGTTTTTTAAGCAAGCACTTGAGACAAAAAAACGCGCATGGCAATGATTTCCTCAAAATATTAAACCACTACAGAATTCCATGAATAATTTTACCTTCACGCTTCCTATGAATTTGCGTGTCTATCTACTTTATACCTAACGTAAAATTTTCCTTAATGCACCTTTTAATATTCATCTATAAAAAAATGGCACGAAGATATCGCCCAATAAAAACAGGAGTATAAAAGCAAACACTTTTGGTCAGTGGTTTTTTCCCATTTTCCTTTTGCTTCTACAGCTACCTGAATATCACAAAGCATCTAACTGGCCCATTAGTATGAACAAATTGATCTGCTTAAGGAACATTTAAGCCATAAAACTATTGCCTCAACATTCCTTAAGACAACGTTTCAGCAATCTTGGACATCTTTTATTCAGAAAATATCGCTCTATCTAATAAACGTGATCAAATGAAAAATGCCAAAAAAGCTGCGGCTTCTTCTATACTTGATTATATTGTCCAACTTCTTACCATCTCTAAATGGCAATCATTTAGTCCATTCTCTTTTTTTATATTCAACTTAACCCAATTTAACTAGCGCTTGACACACAGATGGAATCATGTGCACTCCTGAAATTTGAATTGGTTTTTTTTAGAATATTTCACCCGGCAACTGTCCAAATATCCTCCTGGAAACAATCAAACCATTCTCCTCCGCTCCCTCTCTCCAACCAAATGCATTGCTTGATTTAAGTTGGCTGTAGTATTCTATACATTCTTGCCATTTGGTAGTGTTTGCAGTTCGAGGCACAATAAAAGTTTAACCTGAACACGCGTAGAACATCAAAATTCCATTCTTCCGACTAAACTTACCTCTGACCTATAGATTGTCTTTGTTTTTGAAGTAAATATTACCGGTTTGAAAACGTAGGTTCATTCTGCGAAGTAGAGGTCATGTATTGATTTAGGTAGCCGTCTTAATCCATCACTCTGCTTTACAGTTATATCCGAGAGCCCTCGAAAAACCTTCACTGTTATAAGTATGCTGCTGACATAGGTGTTGATTATGTAGCCAAAAACGGGAAAATAAAACGGATATGCAATTGTCTAAATGGATTATATCTAAGTTGCTTTACCACATCTTAGTGACTATGCACAAACATAACCAAATGGCACATACCCTCTACCTGCATATTGGCAAATCTGAATGGTAATCATCTTCCTTTTTCAGCCATGTTCGGGCACCGACGACCTTGTCGTTTATTATGTTTGTTTTGTAATTTTTTTCTTCTTCTTTTGCTGCTCAATCGGAATGAATAATATTGTTTAATGCTGCATCGCTCACAATGCACTTTTTTCAATTTAAATTCTTCTAATAAAGGCCATTAGTGGTTCACCTTGACATAGCTACAACCTGAATCTGGTAATTTGTACCACGACTTGTGACAGACTCATTAAAACACAGTGATTATTATCCCACGCCATTGCATGCGTCTATATAATCGACGGTTGTTAAAAATCAGACAGCAGATCTTGTGTCGAAGGACGTAAGATAGGTACAGAAAAGCCGTTTCTGCGGACGTTTTCTGCTAATGTCTTCGAAGATGAATCCGCGACCGATGTCGAAACATCAGACGAATAAAAGTATTGTCCCAGCGATGAAGTCTTCTTCTTCTTCTTCTTCTTCTTCTTCTTCTTCTCAGAGAGGTAAATGTTTGCCACCTTGATCCAGAGGTTGGAAGGCTGGAAGAACAGCGGCCATATTCACAAAGGTGTCCAACTGCGCAAAATGCTAAGCAATTAGGGTTTAACACAACTATTTATATAGGCTTGAAACCCTATATTGCGTGATTTCCATAATATTTCAATAAAGTGCAAAATATATTGCATGGAAGCTGCTGTGGCATGACAGTCAGCTGCTACTTCATACACACGATTTTATACCTCTGATGGATGGCTTTCATGTAGATAATTTCAAGGTTAGGAAACCTACTGATCTATTCATACAGTTACCCTTAAATTGTAGCCATCCGCACCATTACTGACAGACTGTTTCTGTTTAACTGGACCAATATATATATATATATGACCTCTTAGTGACTATGCACAAACATAACCAAATGGCCCATACCCTCTACCTGCATATATATATATATATATATATATATATATATATATATTCACTCAGGAATGTGCGAACACTGATTGAATAGGCTTCCGAACTAAACAAAGTTCGTGTGGTGGTCAGAGGTCCCCAACGGGTGACGGCCTGCCAGGCCGATTCCGGCCAAGTCATAATAGCAGTAAGTGATCGAGCCTGCACCAAATTCCATCAACCGCTGTACGATTCTCGCGGCGGCTTATCAGGCGTTTCACGTGCCGCTACATCAACGAAATCGCCGGCAGGAACTCAGACGGGTCGCAACGACTAGCAACCCCACACCGGGCCAGAATACAGGCGTCCGGGAACCTACCCCAGACACCAATGCAGCCGTCAGCGATGCCGCAGGGAACGTGAACCAACAAGACCTCCTGTCGGGCTTGAACGCAGTTGCACATGACAACGGTCTTGGCATAAACACTGATGGCGGAGTTCGATATTCCGCCGGCGGGACGAACACGGGAAAGTGCCAGCGAGGGAAGCCAGCAGGACATGCGGCACCGACGCGGTCGATGCAGACGCGAGCAATGACCGCTGGCAGGCGAACACTGCCCTCCCCCACCGACGAGGTGACGGCGAGAAACCCTGATCAGCAGGACGATGACGGAGCTCCAGCCCCGCCCCCGCAGGGGATCTAGCGCCAACAGACGGAGAGTGAACGAGAAGTCAGTTGTAACACCTATAAAAGACTGTGAGGCGTGTACAAACACCAACCTCCGACGATGCAAGCCTGTACGCTTTAGAAACTTAAGGATATTATACCCATTATTCCCGCGATCGCTT
>JAYGXS010000002.1:33062382-33139511 GCA_036362985.1 Ligula intestinalis | reverse complement strand
TATATATATATATATATATATATATATATATATATATATATATATTGCTGATTGAAGCGAAAATGCGTGTCCCCGGACACAAATGAGAAGAAGAGGTGACCTCGGGAATAATGGGTATAATATCCTGACGTTTCGAAAGCGTACAGGCTTGCATCGTCGACGATGGGAAATCTTTGCCCTTCGCGTGTCATCAACGTATGCGCAAATCGAATTCCTCCACAGATGTCTCGACAATCATGTGCTACCGAAGAGTTTGTCCTACAAACCGCCGGTGAACACAGGGTTAGCGAGGCAATGGGTGTTACAACATGGCAGAAGAATGACCCGGGCATTTATTCAGGATTGTCATTTGCGGCTGCAGAAATATCGTGGCGTCTTGAACAACATTATTCCGAAGTGCTCAGAGATGTTAGGAGAGAATGGCTTCTTACTACTGGAGCGAGCGATCGTCAATAAAGCCAGAGAACTACGATCCAGACGAGACAAGGAGTTGGCAGTTAAATTCCAAAAAACTATTGCCCATTGTGCAGGATCGCGAGGAGACATAAGTCCACAATTTATCCTCCAAAGAACTAACACCCGTGCAGTTGCAAGTGCTCAAGCGCGCAGCATGCTTCAACACCGCGGATGCGGATCCGGTTGATCTTTTGGCTACCGCTGAGTCAGTCCTCAAAACCTCCCAGGAGCCGGACGATACAAAGCACCTCATCCGACAACAGGTTACGTCCTTACTATTGACACATAAATCACGGGCGTCAATCCCGAGGGCGGAGCAGGACGCCATCAAGGCACTGAATGCTGACAGGAGCATCGTAGCAGTGCCAGCCGACAAGGGGCGCTCCACAGTGGTACTTGATAAGTCTGAAAACCTCCAAAAAGCCAACGTTCTACTCGATGACCAAAATGCCTACCGCCAGTGCGACGGAGATCCTATGAAGAAGATGGTGACACAAATCAACACAGCACTCCTGGGACTGGAGAATAACGGTGCCTTCTCAAAAATCGAACGACTATATATCAAACCAAGTGATTCAACCATGGCAAGATTCTATGGACTGCCAAAAGTGCACAAGCCTGGTGCACCACTTCGGCCCATTGTTTCTTTACGGGGAACACCAACATTCAATCTGTCAAAATGGATGTTTCGGCGTCTGAACTGTCTCACATCAGGCTCTGACACAACGGTACGCTTGGCCGTAAATTTCTTGGAAAGACTTAACGGGCTACGCCTCAATGCAGACGAAGTCATGGTATCGTTTGATGTTACCTCACTCTTCACATCAATCCCTCAGACTCTTGCGATTGAAACTGTGAGTGATCTACTTGAGAGCCGATATGAGGAGGGAACTAATAAACTTACACGTGCGCATCTCATCCAGCTGCTCAAGTTCTGCCTCAACACGTATTTTACCTTTGAGGGCACAGTGTACGAACAAATCAAAGGGACTCCGATGGGTTCGCCGCTATCTGGTTTCCTTGCTGAGGCTGTTCTTCAAAAGTTAGAGACACTGGTGTTTACGAACCATAGACCAGTATTTTGGGTGCGGTACGTAGACGATACCTTCGTTGTTCTCAAGCGTGAAATGGTCTCTGAATTTCACACGATGCTGAACTCCATTTTTGCCGACATTCAGTTTAGAACAGAGGCTGAGAGCAACAATCAACTTGCGTCCCTAGACGTCCTGGTCCACCGCAAAACCGACGGGAGCCTAAAGATGACGGTATACCGAAAGGCAACCGACACACGTCAGGTACTCAGTTACCAAAGTAACCATCCGCTGAGCCACAAACGCAGCTGTGTGCGAACGCTTTACAAAAGAGCAGAAACACATTGCAACGAGGCAGGTGACAAAGCGGCTGAACTTAAATATCTTCGACGGATGTTCATCTCTAACGGTTACCCTCGCAGCTTCCTAGAACACAGCAGACAACTGAAACGAGCTGCAAGACCGGCGGCGGAACAACCGACATTGTGGAGAGCAATGCCGTACATAGAGAATGTTTCTGAAGCAGTCGCTCGTCTGTTACAACCACTGGGTATCGGTGTAGCCCACAGACCCGAGGCAACAATAAGACGACTGGTCATGAGACCAAAGGCCCCTCTGTCCCGCGGAGAAACAGCAAACGTCGTCTATCGCATCCACTTTAGTTCCTGTGAGGCCAATTACGTTGGTGACACCGGAAAGCGACTATAGACGCGTATGAGCGAGCACGCAAGGTCAGTCGACAGGATGGACCCACGCTCGTTGGTGGCGGAACATTGTTCGGCTGCTGGACACACCTTCGCTTTTAATGAAGCTGAAATCCTAACCCGAGGTAGTGACCGGATAACCAGAGAAACGCTTGAAGTATGGCACACTGCACATAATTCCATCAACCGCTGTACGATTCTCCCGGCGGCTTCCCAGGCGTTTCACGTGCCGCTACATCAACGAAATCGCCGGCAGGAAGTCAGACGGGTCGCGACGACTAGCAACCCCACACCGGGCCAGAATACAGGCGTCCGGGAACCTACCCCAGACACCAATGCAGCCGTCAGCGACGCCACGGGCAACGTGAACCAGCAAGACCTGTCAGGTATGAACGCAGTTGCACATGACAACGGTCTCTGCATAAACACTGATGGCGGAGTTCGATATTCCGCCGGCGGGATGACACGGGAAAGTGCCAACGGGGGAAGCCAGCAGGACATGCGGCACCGACGCGATCGATGCAGACGCGAGCAATGACCGCTGGCAGGCGAACATTGCCCTCCCCCTCCGACGAGGTGACGGCGAGAAACCCTGGTCAGCAGGACGATGACGGAGCTCCAGCCCCGCCACCGCAGAGGATCTAGCGCCAATAGACGGAGAGCGAACGAGACGTCAGTTGTAACACCTATAAAAGACTGTGAGGCGTGTACAAACACCAACCTCCGACGATGCAAGCCTGTACGCTTTCGAAACGTCAGGATATTATACTCATTATTCCCGAGATCGCCTCTTCTTCTCATATATATATATATATATATATATATATATATATATATTTATATATACAATATCAAAATATAATTTGGTTCATGAACCCTCCCCTTCTTCTTCTTCCTTACCTTTGGGAGATGATGAACGCGATAACATATCTGGACCCCGAAACTTTCGGCATATGCAATATATATATACAGGCCAGACCATGAGCTCGTAGCTCAACGGTTAGGAAATTCGCCCTGACCGAAGAGATTGCGAGTTCAAAACTCCAGTGCGGCAGCAATTTCAGCGGCAACACTGGGGTTGGGTATCACTTGCCGATGACGCCTATCAAGGCAGAAAAGGCCGTCCTAGTGTCCCCTGTCGTTGCTAGTAATGTCCTTCTACTTTTTTTTAATATGCTATCGTGTTTATCATCTCCCAAAGGTAAGGCAGAAGAAAAGGGGGCGGGTTCATGGACCAAATTATATTTGAACTGACGTTTCGGAAACCTTTCCGTTTCCATCGTCAGAGTATTGTGTTAGCTGCGTCTGGTGGTCTTGAGTTAGCCAACCTTACCGTCCGCCTCAAACTATATCGATGTTGAACGTGTGAACTGTGACCTGCCAGTTTGCTGTCGATGACATTTAGTCTCTCGGAGGTTGGCTGCCGGTGGGCTTGCATTGCCTACGTCCCCTTTGCGGTCAGCGTAGTTGTAGGCTAGTCGATATGCTTGATTGTCTTCCCCATATCAGCCAGTGGACTGATCACTCGTTGCTGTTCACTTAGGTTGTTCTTAGCCTCACGGTTGTGACGGTGAGACAGTGCTTGATGTTGGCCGTATGACGTCTAACCTCCACCCCTATTTTCCGTGGGCGTTGGCTATCGGTCCTGCGTACTTATTTGCCCTACTGGTTATGGCCAACTTGATCAGAGCGTTCTGCGAAGCGCCTGGTAGGCAACGTTTAAGTCGATAGCTCTGTTAGTTGTGCCAGTGGAGGAACAACTTTCCAGCACTAGCCTGGCTAGTTGCTCATTGACCCTGTCGATTACCCTCACTTTCACAAAAGCGAATTCGTGGTTGAGCTGTTGCATATGACCATATACCAAAGACAGCTTGTCCTTGCAATAGATAGCAAGTTGATGTTCTTGCATTCTTGTGCCCAGGCATTTGTTCATTTCACCAACGCGCCTCACCTCGTTGTTTTTGCATGGTATGCTGTAGATTATGGCTGATTGCCGGTTACCGGCAGATGGTCTTTGGGCTTCATGATTTGTTGTTTGATTGTAAAATCTGGTCTATGTGCCATTTCTAGGATTCGAACAGTCACCTCTGCAATATTTTTCACGTAGGGGATGGCGACCCATAATTTTTGTCTTTCTTCGCTCGACCGATGAACGCGAGGCTTCTTGACGCACTTACGGATGAAGGACTCCGGAATACCGTTGGCCTTGACAAGGGCAGGCAAGTACTTCATTTCCTCCTGCTTTTCCAATGTCGTCACCTTTGTGTGTTTGAACACGTCGGAAGAGGGTTCTGACACAACTGCGTTTGTGATCAGCAGGGTGGTTGCTTTGGGAGTGAAGAATGCGCCTGGAGTTAGTTGCCTTACGGTAGACCATTGTCATTATCTCCCCATCTGCCAGTTTGGTAATTTGGACGTCAAGAAGGGCAACTATTTGTTGACTTCTTCTTCCATGGTGAACTGGATGTCGGACAAGAGACAACAAATAATGAAACCAAAAGACCGGCTGCCAGTAACCGAGCAATCAGCCGGGTCAATATGCTGGCAAGTTTACATTAACTTTAATGTGAGCGTTATCCTAGTAACACTTCCATCTCCATGCCTCCCACGAGCGTTACCACCAGTACCAGCAGTCTAGCGCCCGCCGACCCTGTCCTGATGTTCACCATTCATGCATCACCCTGGTCGGCCACTGGCGAATCAATTGCGCGGAGACCGACAAACCATTGCCGAGAGCACCAACATACACCCACCTTTTCCGCCTCACATACTGCACGGACCTACTAGAGCACACGCGCCTTCATGGAAATCTACGCTAGAACACCACCGATTATACTACCTTACAACATCTCCCCTTCTCATCGCACCTGATTAGACCCAACGACATGCAAAAGGCTGTTTAACTCTTCAGCTCTCACGCTAGAGGGAAGTATGGTACTCAGCTTCTTGTGCACGTGGCTCCTCCGCTGGATATGTGATCTGAGCTTATCATGGGGTGCTAGGCGTGGTAACTTGGAGAGCTTTCAACTGACATTTACACTCAGGCCTCACTGTCAACCCCGAGTTGTGTTTGTGAAGAGTGGTCGGCTGGTCAAACTGCCGTGGTTCCCCTTGACATGGCCTCTGTTACGCTTCGGCATGCGAGATACGAGCCCCTCAACCCCTTTTTGTGTGCAATCTTGGTGCTTATTTTTTTAGAGACCAGGTCTGGCACGTAGTAGGCGCAGATGAGGTCAGCATCATCTGAGCCCCTTCCCAACACCAGCCCACCGACCAGTTTGGACGACGATCTGTCGCTGCAGGCCAGGCAGAAGAAGGTCAACGGCTCAGCTCCATTTAAAGCCATCACTGCGCACTGAAAGCCGCGGCTTGAAAGGTAGCCAACTGAGGGAATAAGTCGGATGAACACGGTTAGCTCAGTGTGTGTTTGTGTGGAGTGCCTGACTGCTAAACTGACATTCGGGCTACAATTACTATTTGTTAGTGTGGTTTTTATGACTATGTCTCCCTGGGACGGAAGCCATGTGTGGCGGCACGCTTAGACGCATCTACGGCCGCATCACTCACATGCACCTTACCCTGCCTCTGATTTTTTAAAGTGAATCAGGGCACCGGTATCAAGTAGAAAGGGTTGAGAGAGTGTGGTAGATGCTCTCAATATAATCTTGCTCAGGAATATGTTACAATATCGGTAGCAGCTTCCAGGCGTGCACTAGGTAGCCTTCTTCTGATACGACAGTTGAAATCTCATCATAAATAATGCAAGAATCAAATATGGCAAACCAACGAATATCTTTAAAAGCTTAAGGATCTAGAACGATGAGAACGGAAGCACTACAGGTTGTTATTCGGGTATGAGTAACGTCGTGGTTCTGATTAAGCAAAATTAGAAAAAAGATTTTAATTAAACATATGCTACTTGCCAATGTGCGCTATTTCGGGTCATTCTTTTACGAAAGTCGAGTAAAAGAAACAAATAAGCGAACATGAACGTTTTGATATTTTTCGTCATAATTCATTTGCAGCTTTTTATAAGAACAGTATGGTTATTTATATTAGAGGATGGAAAGGCAGTAAGTAGTCGTGAATGTTTGGTATAAGGGAAGAAATTTAAGTGACAATAATTTATAAAGGGGATTGCTTGGAGGATATTTGAAGATAAAATTTTTCGCTGAATGAGTTACCGTCTTCTAAGAGAAAGTTTGTCTGCCCAGTCATTTTACAGTATGCCCAAGAATTCGTGCGAACAGCACGACAAAATTTGACTCGATAGTTAAGCGCATACTTGTTTACGTTATTTTGATCCAATGAGCAGATTTTATCAGCAGATAGCACTTTAGTTCGGAAAATTGCCTTGTAATTGCAGTTTTTTGACGGTAATAGGTATCAAGTTGGGCGTAATCGGCAGTTGTCTGACATTGGGGTATTTTTCTAAGTACGACAGAACCAATGCTTTTAATTTTACACATTGTGCTATACAAGAACCGAAATATGTGTTCAGCAAGTTCGAAACGTACCTCATCCAGAACTGGAAATGTAGCCCAAAGTTTATTAAATGCATTTGGGACCATACTTAAGGAATTACATTAATTTTCAGAGAACGGAACTATTTCCGTTGCAAAATCTATTTTTTAACAATACAAGAAGTTTGGGCCACTAAGTGTGGTAATAAAAACCTTTCACCGCAATTATGTTTACCTCTTTTTGAGACGGAACATACACTGCCCATATACTATCGCAAAGAAGAGGGTAAAACCAGATCTTATCAATAATTGGGGCTTTGACAGAGCTTTGTAATTCAATTGGCTCAGTTTTGAAAAATTTGCGGCCTCTGTCGAATTCGAACCCACACAGCAGGAATGGCTTTTTTACAGCTTACGCTCTAGCATTGACCCGTGAAGGCACGTCGAAGCTTTGAGTTTCATCTTATTTGGGTTGATTTTCCCACCAAGCCTACTGAAGTCCACCATTACGGATACAGTATGCTGACTGCCCAGGTGGGATTTCCTAAGCAGTTATCTAGAATCCACCAAACTCCCGTAATAGCTAAGTGAACCAAGTAGTCACTCTGGTGCATTCTAGATGATTGCTTATGAAATTCTATCTGGATATTCAGCTTACTGTATCCGAAAACAAATTAATGATATGCGGGTGCAACATCCTGCAGTTCGTGTCCTTGGAGTAAGAAATTCGACTACTGAAAAATAAAACACTGTTTTATAAGGAAGAAGACGTGTCGAGCGGACGTGTGCATGCAGATACTTGTAACGCAAACGTTTTCATTCCTTTGGTTAGCTTGGTCATTTGTGGATCAACATCGGAGTGAGTGTGTAATTTCAGGGCAAACTGAAAGCTTGCGCAACAGTTATTCCATGTCGCCTTCTACAATGCACTTGAATTGCCGTTCTTTTCGTCGTTTTTTTGCGCAGTTACTCTTTTGTCTATTAAACATTTTAAATTCAATTTCACATCGAACAAACCTACAAGTGGGATTTCAAACTGCCTCAATTAATGCCACTTTTGCGCAGTTTGTTCCTGACTTTTGTCCATAAAGATGCGTTAACTGCTTATTCCTACTACAGGAACTGGATACTGATCAGAAAATACTCTTCCATATGAACGATACAACTAGTTATTTATTTTCAATCAATTGCTCTTTTTCGTATCTAAAAAATCTAAAAAAGAAAAATGTAAAAGTCGAATGAGAATATTTGCAGAAAAGGACAATTTTATTCTTTTGGGAGTTGATGATTAAAAAAAATAGTTTAATGTTTAATCTTCAAGAAATCAACTCTGTCCCTCCCGAGTCGTTTTTTCTCACAGCCTCCGCATACTACCTGGAGAAACTGTTTCCAAATTACTGTTCTTAAAAATACGTTTTTGTAGCCCAAGAACTGACATTAGCACGAGTACATTTTCCAAGTCTTCAATTTTCGTTTTCCTTTTAATTTAAAATTTTGATGACTAATAAAGTCCACAAGCAGGCACATGTTTCATCTAAACTATCATGATAAAATAGTTTTTTAATTAATATCTTAAATGTTTTTAAATCATTGGCTTTATTGTGTCAAACGGGGACAATTTATAATGTAAATTCAGTTGAGGAATGATGAGACTTATCGTGCATAATTGAGTGGATATTTTTTATTAAGTTCCCAAATTTGAAGCTGATGCGTTAACGTTATTTGGTTTTTATCTCATTTTTAAGGCCAGAACAATACGATTGCAAAAATGATACCAAACAAACGCCTCGGTTTATATCTTAGTTCACCAAACAATTCGGTCATTTTATAGTTATATTAAGCAAAACAGATCAGTCAAACATTTTTGCAAGTGTCACTTTTGTAATAATACTGATGCATCTGCTGGAATATACGGGTCAGTAACTTGGCAACTAATGCCCTAAAAATAACTTTATTTTCTATTTTGCACAAAGATGTGACTGACAAGTGAACCTGGTTTCCTTTAAACTTAGGCTCAGAGTTGCCGCCTATCAATTTGCATGTCAAGTATTATAAAGTCTCCATGCTGTAAGGTTAGCAGTGGGATTGTAAACTTTTAGAGACAAACGCGTGATTAGAAAAGGGCTACAATAATATATGGAAATCAAGCCAAACATGTTTATCGGTGTCCATAGGGGATTAAAGTGTTTTAGTTTTGAACGACAGAAATGAAATTTAGCAGTTTTTCCAAATAACTTAAGTGCGTTTTCCTGCATGGCATGCCTCCCGGTGATAAGAAGTTAAAGATAAATCTGAATCTGAAAATAATGGACAACAAGGCGAACGAATAGATAACACAAACTGAGCCAATATCCAGACAACAACTACTTTGTCACTTGGAATCAACTCCAGGTTGGCAAAGCAATTGCTCAAATTAACTTACAAATCGAGACAAACTTTGACAGGTTGATTCCGTATGTCATGCGGTTCATGGATGAAAACACTCGCTGATAGAATGGTGTTGAAAAACTACCGTCAGTACGTTCATGACACAGGATCATGGTGTGCAGTTGATTCATCGTAAGTCTATTGCCACAAGCAGATAACCGTTGCAAAAAAACACAAAGGAGATTAAATATGGCATCTCTGGCTCATTAGCCGTCATCAGTTAGTCACAGCCAACACAGGTGGGGCATCAACCCAAGTTTAAAACACTTCGAATATAAACGTGGAGACAGAGCGAGACGAGCGGAGGCCCCAGACGATTTATAAACGTTCATCAACAACTTTCTTCGACAATCATAAACTTAGATGGATGAGGAAGAGGGCAGGTCGAGCACCAGATCAATTGATTTATTGTTCTGAGTTTTCAAACACTTACAGGTGTCTATCTTCGGAGATGAGAAAGCAACCAAAAAGGGGATATTTATAGTGGTCAAAGGCCAATCAAATGTCAGAAATCGTCAGGTTGTCAAGGGATTAGAAACAGCAAACGAAAAGGGGAGGTGAGGGAGGAGGGCAATTAGCTGTCAATGGGGAAATTATATTGGTGTAGGCTAATTCGCTGTCCATGAGGCTGGGGATCATGAACAGCAATTAGTATGCCGCCTTGTCACCCGGTAGAGGGACATGGTAACACTGCCTCCTCTTCCAGCCAGTTTGTTGTGGGTTCCTGTTCGCTTGCCATTGTAACATTTGATTTGGCTTCGTCCCGGCTCTTTCCAACGTAGTGGCGTAATACTTTGTAGGCCGTTGGCAGGTCCAGGTGCCTGGTGACCGAGTTTGCATCTTAGTACCATGCTTTGAGTTTCAGCATTTCAGCTTTTGAGGTTCCTCTGCCTACAATGGTCGCACCTTGGCGATCAAAGTTATGGCCAGTTTTTGCGATGTGTGCCGCCAGTTGTGAGTTTTGGTCCAGTTTCTGGGCCGCTCGTTTGTGCTATTGTAGGTGGGTTTGCAATTTGCGGCCTGAGTCCCCAACATCATTACAGTCTCCCTCATTACAGAGTATCATGTAGACGACTGCCTAAGTTTCTTTAAGAGGCAGTCGGTCTTTAGGTTGCATCACCTGGCGGCGTATTGTAGCTTGAGATCAATGTGCTATGCTGCTACGGCCACTATAATTATCCCTCCTTTTTAGTTGCTTTCTCATCTCTGAAGATGGAAACCTGTAAGTGTTTGAAAGCGCCGAACAATAAATCAATTGATCTGGTGCTCGACCTGCCTTCTTCCTTATCCATGCAAGTACCTGTATCACAAACCTTCGCCTTGATTCGGGAACAGTTCGCGCGTGATGCACTAAGTACAGCTTGCACCTGGGAAATTTTATCTACCCGAGAAGCAGCCACATATGAACAACTCCACTTCCTTCATAAATGCCTCAAAGAAGAACTGATACCACGATGTCTGAGATATAAGGATCCTGTTAGCAACGCTTTGAGCAGAGAAGTCACAAGATGACTTGTCAAGCAGATGACGAGGGTTCTTTCGATGGCTGCCACTGTCACCTACAGAAGTACAAGGCTAAGATTGAGGACAACAGAAGAGAGTGCTTCCAGATCTTTGGAGATTATATCGCCGAGAATCTGGGCAAGACGATTTCAGCTTTGGAACGTCAGAGGCAGGCCAAGAAAAGAGAAGTTTTGGAGCAAAAACTGAATAGATTGAAACCTGAAGAAAACACAAGCTTTGGCTTGGTCCACAACCTTTCATCCAAACCCTTCACCTCAACACAACTCGCAAGCACAGAACATGGAGCAACTTTCAACACAGCAGACATTACACCCGCTGAGTTTATCGCCACCCTTGAAGGCCTTGGAGGATGCAAAAGAGTAAATCCGCCACAAAACATCCTCGCTGCTTATGCAGCACAAAAGGCATGAAACTCTTAGCCGAGAGGAAAAAAACATTAAGAAGTCTAAAAGCCGATGAAGACATCATCATTTTACCGGCTGACAAAGTTCGCTCCACAGTGGTGCTGGACAAATCTGATTACAAAACGAAAGCCCAGAGCCTTCTTGAGGCCAAAAATTCATACAAGATATGTCCAGCCAGTGAAATGAAACAGTTGCTCATCCAAATGAGCAAAAGTCTGGCAAAACTAAAAGCAAACGGGGCAATCACGTCCAGCGGTTGGTTTTCAATGAAACCAACCGACACAGCCCCAGCCAGATTCTATGATCTGCCTAAAGAACAAGAGAAAACACACCGCTTAGGCCCATTGTCTGCCTTCGTGACATCCCTGGGTACGGATTGGCAAAGTGGATGTTCACCTACCTCAATTTCCTGGCAGCAGGCTTAATAACAACCATGGCTTCTGCCAAACAGTTCATGGAGCGAATAAAGCATCCGAAGGTAGAACCAGATGAATCCATGGTATCCTTCGATGTTGTCTCACTGTTCACTTCCATCCCACAACAACTATCAATTGATGTTGTCGGACAAATTCTATCCAAACGCTACGATGACAGCGAGAAACCACTCAAGTCTGAACATCTACTTGAACTTTTATGGCATTGCCTCAAAAAGTACTTCAAATTTTGTGGACAAATGCATGAGCAGATTAAAGGCACTCCCATGGGCTCCCCCTGTCAGACCTGATTGCGAAAGTGGTGCTCCAACGGATAGAACACTTGGTCTTCACCAAGTATCAACCGGCGTTGTGGGCTCGTTATGTCGATGCCACCCTCGCCATTGTTAAAGAATCTGACATCGAGCACCTCAACGAGCTACTGAACTTGGTTGATCCAAATATTCAGTTCATAATGGAGGTAGAAACAAATGAATAACTGCCCTTCCTCGATGTCCTTGTACGCCGGTGTTCGACTGGACTAATGCAAACTACAGTATTCAGAAAGGCCACCAGCACGAATCAGGTACTCAATTTCAACAGTAAACACCCCATGTGCCACAAACGCAGCTGCATCCGTACTCTTTTCGAAAGAGCTCACACACACTGCAGCACACCAGCCGCCAGAAGAGCTGAACAAAAACATCTACAGGAACTCTTCCGAGCTAATGGTTACGCAAAGTCGCTTGTCAAACAAAGCAGACGCCGAGTGAACAAACGACGACTAGAACAAAAGCAGCTCAAAGTCTGGAGGGCCATTTCCTACATAAAAGGCGTCTCCGAAACAGTCTAACGACTGTTACCACCTGCTGGCGTGAGCATAGCCCATCGACTTCAAGCGACAATACGCCACCATGTGATGCAACCTAAAGACCGACTGCCTCTTAAAGAAACTTATGCAGTCGTCTACATGATACTCTGCAATGAGAGAGGTTGTAATTATGTTGTGGAAACAGGCCGCAAATAGCAAACCCACCTACAATAGCACAAACGAGTGGCCCAGAAACTGGACCAAAACTCACAACTGGCGGCACACATCGCAAAAACTGGCCATAACTTTGATCGCCAAGGTGCGACCATCGTAGGCCGAGGAACCTCAAAAGCTGAAAGGCTGAAACTCGAGGCATGGTACTAAGATGCCAACTCGGTCACCAGGCACCTGGACCTGTCAGCGGCCTACAAAGTATTACGCCACTACGTTGGAAAGAGCCGGAACTAAGCCAAATCAAATATAACAATGGCAAGCGAACAGGAACCCACAACGAACTGGCTGGAAGAGGAGGCAGTGCTACCAGGGCCCTCTACCGGGTGACAAGGCGGCATACTAAGTGCTGTTCATGATCCCCAGCCCCATGGACAGCGAATTAGCCTACACCAATATAATTGCCCCTCCGACCCCTCCAATTCCATTGACTGCTAATTGCCCTCCCTTTTCTGTTTGCTGTTTCTAATCCCTTGACAACCTGATGATTTCTGACATTTGGTTGGCCTTTGACCACTATAATTACCCCCTTTTTTGGTTGCTTTATCATCGCTGAAGATGGACACCTGTAAGTGTTTTAAAGCTCAGAACAATCAATCAATTGATCTGGTGCTTGACCTGCCTTCTTTCCCATCCATTCAAGTATCGCGATTTTGAACTTTTGCATTCATGCGGGTTATAAACTTTATCTTGTGCACATCACTGTTCTTGGACTAATACGATATATGGCGCACCGTTGACTTTACCAAAATTGGCAGTTCAAACCGCCCAAGGTAACATATGTGAGATGTCGACTAAATGGTCTTGTTAGAGGACGGAGGATAGGAGATCCCTTTTTACCCAATTGAAATTTAAGAATCTTTGCAAGCTTTTGCATTAGGTGAAGCAACCGAATATAATGATGGATTTTCTAAATCATGAAGATGACTATCGTTTTTGATTAGAACCCAAAAGGGTTCAATCCAAAATTGCGTTTAATTATTGCTTAAGTTACCCGGCGTCCACTGAAAAATTAAATGTTCGGATGTCCAGCAATGTGCCAAGGTTGCCGAGTACGCTTACTAAGTGGAATTGACAGAGGTTGATGGTGGCAAGAGAAATGTGCTTTACAGACCTCGGTGCAAAGCGTACTTTAATCCATTTGGATTTAAATGATAAGGAAATTCTCAACTCACCCTGACATAAAATATGTCCATTTTATTCAAGCATGTATGCTCACGGACGAATATTCGGCCGGCCAATTTAGCAAGTGGCTACTGCAATTCACAGATATGTAGGAATTTAATGCAATCAGATACTACTTTCGATTCTCAGCTTCATAGATAATATGCAAAGTAAGTGCCAAGGTAAAAAGTAGGTAAATAACTATGCGAAAAATTACAGTACTGAAGTGCTTATTACAGAAGACGGTTGCCCTACAGTGTGTCCTTAGACGGGATTACTGTTATTGGGAGCAAACCGTACTTAACATGTATGGTTGGAGACGTGGTCTTTGATTAGGTCTGTTTCTTTTGTGACAATCTCTGTGTACGCACATAAGTGCGTCGCTATTGCTTTAGACATAAGGTGTCAAAAATGCCATCCGACATGTTTCCCTCTCCTAATTACGGCCGTATCTGCGTGCGACACGCGTGCGTGCGGCTGTGGCGGCATTACTTCATGCTACCTACTACGCCTATAGCATAAAGTGGCTAGTTAATTTGACTCTGTTATATTGCAAAGGCAAAACCAAAACCACTACTGCGCTACATTGTCTAAAGAAAGATTGGGCGTAGATCTTATCGACAAACGACTTAGGAGCATGCCACTTTAACGGTAAAAGAGATTCCAGATGATGAGATAATGGGACGATTGCCCAGCCTATGGGCTGCAGTGCTGTGTGGCCTTCATGGCAGCAGTTTGTTATGCCAGAGATCTGAGGTGGTGTGCGGCACTTGCATGCTTAGCTTGCGTAAAAATTATCCTACTGAGTCCAACCTTACAAATAAGCACCTTGCTTCGAGCAGGTTACTGGTTTATTATAGATCAGGGAAACGGTATGCCGTGAGTTTTCCTAAAAGTGATATTTGGAAGACCACAAAAGGCAAACCGCCATGTATTTGAAGACTGCCAGCCGGTTAATATAATACAGGAGGTAAAAAGATGGCCCTTTGGATGCTTTTAGTTATTTGGTAACCGACAGAATAGGGCAGAACCAGGAGCCGACCCGCAGACTATGCTTCAGATAATCTAAAGGGTGCGTGATTGGTGCCGAACGAGATCATGGGAGCTTTTAATGACACGTCCAATTGCATTACCTTTAGCTGGAACATGGCGTCTAAACCCAGCAAATTTACCTATAAAATCAAGTAAATGATAACAAAAAATCTGTTAGCCACTTCATACTTCTCCATTTCTCTGGTTTTCGTATAACGCATATAACTTGTTTTAGTAACCAACATTCCGCCGAACAGAATACACTTATTTGGCTTCATATTCGGAGAGTCTTTGAGTTGCCGACTTTCGAGCGTCTTTAACCTGCATTATGGAAACGTTATTTGCGTGCTACGGTTTTTAAATGAGATCAGGTGTTGAATTTTCAAGACTATTTCATTCCCTTATACTGCACAAATATTAACAATGGAAAATGGCAGAAAATAACCACCTGATAATCTTAAGCGTCCAAGTAAATTGGTCAGTTTACGATGGCCTAAAGTGTAGTGTCCAAAAAACGGTTAATGCGAGAATCAACAGTAGTCATCAAATCATTCACAAACACATTTTGCTAAGGACGCTACATGAAGTTGTTGGAGGTACTGTATGGAACTGGAAGTCAGAAAGATTGAATCAAAATACTTTAATGGTGATAAGAATGATTTGAATAGCACACTAAACAGGGCATAGAAAAATGAACCGTTTCAAATGCAGGTGTCTTTGTATTAACTGTCTAATAATTGAGTCAAATTAATGATGCAAGTCTGCATCAACCACCACCCCTCTCAACAATTAAGTCCACCTAGTAGGTTTGTAGTGCACTCTAGATTGACTGTTAATGAATCCCTGTTTTGGCTATCAGCTTACCGTATGGCATAAGTTGAATACCACACGTTGCAGTAGGCTCGACAAGCAAAGCAACCCAAGTGGAATTTAACTCATGGCCTACTGTGGGGGCCTCATACCTCAGCTGACTGTTGCGTTTTCTGTGCTCAAACCTGCCCATTGCTGACGTGGGTCGGAAGCCCACGGAGGCCGCCGAGTTTTTCATAATTGGGTCAGCTCTGCAAACACTCACGCCCCCTGTGAAATAGAGTGGGCTTAAGGCCTAAGTTTAGCGTTAGGTTCAGGGTTATGCTTAAATTTACAGTTAAAGTTAGACGTAGAGTCCACAGAATGGTAAGGGTTAAGCTTAAGGCTACGGTTTGGTAAGTATTTCCCCAATTCTGGATCTATGTGCAAGGTCACTCTTATCTCTTGGACAGGGCGGTAAATGTCCCCCATCCTGATAAGGGAGTCGACAACTGATTTTTTTGCCCGAACGACTATCCAAGAACCTTTACTGACCGTTACGTGTGCAAACCTTAAGGGAGCCTGCGCCGCATCGGCCACACATTGTTAGAGCGCTCCTATCCATCAGCCAGATCTTTAAAGTCGGCAAATACTGAGTACTGGTAGTACTGAAGACTTTCGACGCTAACTCAGCGGTCGCGTCTAATTTGAGGGGATCCGGCTATATCGGAGAACTTAACCAAGTTAACATTCCCGTCAAGAGCAACAGTCTGAATCGTGTTTTTTGAACGACAAAAAATCAAATTGCGCAGTGACACCTTTTTATTTAATGCCACGAGTTGCGTTTACCAAGGTCATTAGTCATATGTTGAGAGCACGCTGAATTGCTTAGCTAAATACTGGAGTAATTCTCATGCTGGGTTGCAAATGCTGTGATCAATCAGTCATCTAAGATACACGCGAGCAACGCCAATGCATGACAGTTACATCCTCCGATGAGTAAAATTCACAAGCTCATGCAGCTTACACATGTGGCTGACGCTGATAGTTAATTTTTTGAAGAATTTTAAAAATTGGCTATTTACCAGTCGAGAAATAACCTGGCTGACATATGGAAGGTGTAACTTTGGTGTAAAAAGTAGCACTTTATCGTCGGCACCCAATTTAATCAACCTTTCTCACAGTATGTTTTATAGATATAACTTCCTGTGTTGAAATGCATGTGTGAGACACCGAACAAACTAACCTTAATCACTTTCATAATCGCTACATAAGTAAACGTGCATCACTACATTTTTCCTTGCTCATCTGTGTGCATATAAAGTGACATTTTGTGCAGCTTTAAATATAACAGCTCCAAATGTGTTCGTACAGCACTTCTTTAAATAGCTCCACGGGAGACTGATTGACATGAAGTCAAGCATATTTTATCTATGCATATACAAAAATATGACTATGGAAGTAGCACAACACACTTCATAACGCTACAAACAAACTAAGGAAGAGTGCAAAACACTAATCACAGAGTAACTCTTAAGTGTTAAGTGAATCTTTCTTAGTAGAACGGAGAGTGCACACAAGTATATAGCAAACAGACCACACAGATATTTGGCCAAAAGACGTTTAGGCTTATAAGTTCTCCAAATGGTGCTCAAAAAATTATAATGGACAGATTTATGGCCACAACAGACAAATAATTGAACTGGAAATTGGTACCTACACGCAAAGTATCAGTGAAACTCTGAGAGATGGTTCGTTCCAAGTGGCCTTTTAGTAGGCTTTTGACATTGTGAGCTGGTTATACAAATAATCTTCCTTGAAACTGTTTCACGGTAACTTATACGCTTTATTAGTGGATTTGTCAATGCAAGCGAGCAGGTTGGGACAAGACGTTTTGCACATGACGCTCCAACAGCCGTCACGGATTCTGTATGAAAAACATGAGCAGAAAATACTGGCAGAAACGGGTGATCGATGCACAAGAAGTTGTAGTATTTATAGGGAACAGGTATTACTGCACACATACGATAGTTGTCCTCTTGTGCGCGGATTGCTTAATGACCGGCATGCAAGCCCTGATCTGCTGAATTTGCACCACTGGTGGTGGAATTGGACGTGACGATTGCTAGGCCATCTGGTTCACCGGGGTTGGATTTTCACCGATTTCTGTTACTATTATCTCTTACTGCCTCTGATGAAGAATCCGCGACGGACGTAGAAACGTCAGGCAAATAAAAGTGCTATCCTTGCTGTTTGATCTTCTTCTTCTTCGTTTTCTCTACTTCTTTTTATTCTTTTTCTTCTTCTTACCCGCAATTAGTAGACCTCTTCAAATATTTACCTTCATAGATCAAGTTATGAAATATTGTTAGTTAATGAAAGTATTCCTGTAACATTCATATCGCATTTGCTTTTACTGAGATTGGAACATTGTATTGAAGCTCAAGCCTGCACATTTGCAGGCAGCCCCATAGCAAAAGGCAACACAAAAAATGGGAATAAATTCGGGAAAAACGATTGAGTCCAAATGGCATTGACCCACATATATTTCGTTACACAAATTGGGCTGTCATATGACTCGAAAATGGAAAACTAAAGCAATGGCTTCAAAAAAATTGGAAACGCTTATTACAGCAGATAAAAATTAATAGTTAATCAGACAGATGGATAAGAAAGAAGATTTTTCGAGCATCGGATCAACTAGGTTATTGTCCTGAGTTTTCAGATTCTCACAGGAGTTTATCTTCAGAGATGAAAAGAAGCAACCAAACGGAGGATAATAATAGTGGCCACAGGCACCAACTGATCTGGTGCTGGACAAGCCTTTTTCGTTAGCCATACGCACCTGGAACGTAAACATTTGCATTTATTCGGGCTTGCATCTAATTTTGAGACAATTATGGTTGAAATCCAAATCGATTTGCATGTTTTTGCTTGCCTCGTCTGGCCGAAATATTCAGAGGTTATGCGGCATGCTAATTTATGTAACATTGACTAACAAGGTGAGCGGTCAAGTTATTTGTATAGACAATCTAGAAGACCTGTCGAGCACTAGATCAATTGGTTTATTGTCCTAACATAAAAACCCAATTGATCCGGTACTAGGTAAATCTTCTTACCTATCAACGCAACTGCCTGGAACGCGAACGTTTACATTCCTTGGTTGGACGTGTTGACAGCAGGTTGCCGCTTATGCAAAGGTGGGTCAACAGGCAGTGTGAATTTTATGATGTTTCTGCCGTTTGCTATTTTAAATGTTATTCCTGTTAATTTACCTATTTTTCAGCGTTTCAAGAGTGAGAAATGACCCTCACGAAACTTTTTTCGGGGTCCCATATGCTAGGCACTTCCACTGAATAAATCTTCCCTCAAACTGCAGAGTTTTGTGACATGGTCTCTCAAAGGCCAATCGGCCGACTGCTACTAATGCATAGCTTGTATATGGCTTGTATTCTCCTAATCGATTTATGCGAGTGCCCCATTTAGCTGAGTGACTTTGCATTCCTACCTTAATATTGCCATACGGAATTACGAAAAATCCCCACTTTTGGTAGATATTTAGAATGTCTAGGCAAAGAGGGAACAAATCACCCAAAGGCGTGAGTTTGCATTGCCCACATAGCCAAATAAGTAGCGCTTTGCTGTCGCACGAAATTTGAAGATCAGTTTAAGCCGCCACGGAAAGCTGATACGATATGAAGCATTCCGCACCATAGTAACTTATACGTACTGAACTAATCTGTATGCATGCCGGTTGGTTATTTAGGAGACTAACTAATTAAACTGCTATTGAACATTTTATTGCAGGTTACGGGTTCAATCTGGAAGCCCAAAATGAAAATAAACGAGTTGTGGAAATTTGATACTTACAATCAAAATTCAATGTGCTGGCCTTCGAGTTGCGTTAGGCGCAAAACTGTCCACGTCCATGCTATGATCTGCAAAACTCTTCACTATTCGCATTTAATACCATACAAAAGCAGTCAAATCTCTGTTCTTAATATTTCCTGTCAAACATGATTCTGAAAAGTCAAGAAATTGACAGAATACGATATTTCGCCGAATTTTATGCGCTGAGTACAGTTATCTAATTCATGAAATCAAAGGATTTTTACAGCAAACTCCCTGTTACTCAAACGCAGCCCAAGATGCGGCCTACAAAATCTTGCAGCAATAAATTAATGGGCATCATCTACATAGGGCATCGTGTGATATATGAATGAATACAAAGTTCCATAGAAATACCTTTTTTTATCAAAGTGTAAAGTTCCGAAAAAGTTTAAATCGGGCAAACCAGATTAACTAAAGTTAAACCTGTAGGGGAAGCCTGTTTATGCAAAACCACTAAGTGAATAAGGCAACACAATTAAAAGTACGTTGGAAAACAATCATCTTGCAAAATTTTGGGATAAATTTTCTTTCATATTGCGCGCAATGTAATATATGACTCTTACTGAACAGCGCAAATTTCGAGTATGCATTCGAACACGATTTTACAAGAATATTTAGACTTTTCTTTCATTATTGCATTGCTTGAGTTATGTTGAACAAAAGCAATCAAATTTTGCTTGATTTGGCCCACTGGGATATCACAGCAATATATTTCTTAAGCTCACATGCGCACATACTTTTCAGTGACTAATAAATATGGATGGAATAGTAAGGTTCGAATGAACACGTGGCATTTTTTGTGCACTTAGAGTAATTGCTTTCCGCTACATTACTTTGTAATGCTTTTAGGATTTCATTACAAAGAGGTTCATATCTTCTTTAAAACGCTTCTTAAGACTTTACGATGTTTACTGGCTTAAGTCGGTTGAACATAAATAATTATTATATTAGCCTTGCCTCTACGTGTTTTTTTGATTTCCCAAAAATAAGGGATATATCTTCGATTCTAAATGATGCATCTTAGTTTGCTATTTAAACCGGAACAGATTTAAGTATGTTTGGTTAATTCAGTGCTCAGTCCTACAAGAACAGAAGCAGAGCAAAGTAGATATAATATCAACGGCAATTTTGAGAAAAAATATTTCCCAGTGTCCCACGACAACTTGCTTAAATGTGTGTGATGTTCACTATCTTTAACTTTACGGTGGCTGTTCAGTCGATTTGGTAACTTTATACTTATGACGTTCTTACACGCATTCCTTGCCTGCAACCCTTAAATATGCGATATCTATAATCAATTTGGGGTGAAGCAAATAACAGCCATATAAGTTGATCATTCAATTTTTTGGCATAAAACTCGACAGATTTGCAATAAAATTTTTTAAATTTAAAAGCTCTTTTATCTCCAAAAATAATGCACAATCTTATAATTGCACTAACCTCTAATTCATGGACGCAAGACAATATTGTCTGCTTTCTGAACAAACATAATATAATATGTTCCGCTATATATGAATTTTCTTTGATAGCAAAACGCGCAACAACAAAGATGTTTTTCCGCGGCGTTTAATTAACTAGCGAATTATTTGGATACCAACAAACCTTGGATTTTGGCCCCATTCTACCTCTTTTTGTCCCCAGTATACTGATCCAAACCGAACCTTTTTCGAATAAGCAGTATTTTTGGCCTCAAATAACCTCAATGAACAAACTAAACAACCTCAAATGAGTGCTAAATCACCCACTTAAATTTTGTTCTTCACATTTCGTCAGATATGCAGTCTACTGTACATGCGAAGCTACAATTTTTTTACCGAATAAGATAAACGGCTTCCTTTCTGATTTCCTTTTTTCCGTAATCCTACTTCAGAATAACCTTTTAGTTTTCCTGGGTCTATCCAGACATCTATGTAAATTGTCCACATTTATTATTTTAATATATGCAGCTTATTTGTTTTCTTTGTCTTATAGTTAAAGGTACGTTCAGAGCATCTTTATTAAGTCACAGACTGTTAAAATCCAGATAAAAAGTTACAAAAACATAAAATGGATCTTTCAGCTTACGAATACTGAGAGAGAGAATGTATACTCATGGACTGAATGAATTCACAAGTTCATTCTAGAATGGATGACATTGCGAGCATCTATTTTCCTTTTTCGTATTTGTTGACATGAACGCAGGCTACGGTTGAAACTCCTTAAGCGCCTTCTTAGCATTCCATCTTGGCAAATATATACCACAGGGGTCAGGATTGTGTTTAAATAGAGGAGTATTACACTAAGGTGGCATAGCAAATCTTTTATATTCCACCGTGAAATTGACGTGGCAGAAGCCTGGTTCTCACTTGCTTCCGCGCATCCTCCAGTGTCACCCTGTAGGGCCTCGTAGAAGATGACGCACATGTAGGGAAGAGTGAGACCAAAAAAAGTGAGAACAACGCAAAATGCAGTTTTGGCGGCCCGCGTTTCAACAAAATCCCCGCGACCGTGGCAACTGCTCTCCAGTCTACTCTCTTGACTGAAATGCCTATTAATCCCAGACTTTGGCAGCTGGAGATAGTGGTTCTCCACAGATAAGGGTGTTGGCGCTGAAACGTTGGACCTGGGGACAACCGCACGAGTTATTGGTGACGTCTCTGGAGCTGAGATCCGACGGCGTAAACTCAGAATGCAGCTACCGCTGGCATCGCACCCATTTGCTGCTCTTTTCACGAGTACGTGAATGCGAGTGTAAGCAAAGACTACGAAACACAGAGGAATAATGTAAGCGCCCAGCAAATAGACGCAGAGGAATGATCGTTGTCGGAAAACATCGCGTTTGGCTAAAACAAAACAATCTAGAAAGTCGTGGGGAAACTCGAAGGAATGAGAGAAACAGAGTGGATTGGAGGCTGAATGTGCAGTTACCCACCTATCGTAAAAGGGGTAGAGTGTACGGGAGACGATAACGAATAGAATTGCAAGTGCCCACCCTATAGCGATGGTCATAATACAGCGCTTCTTCGTCATAAGACTCCAATATTTCAGTGGCATGCAGACGGCAATGAAGCGGTCCGTGGTGAGTTGTACCAGGCTGAAAACCATGAGAATGTTTAATAACAGAACTGAAGACTCGAGGAGGATGCATCGAGGTAAATTTCCGTGGAATTTTCCCGCAATCTGAATATATGGCGCACATACTGTTATTACGATTGCAAAGCTATTAAATATGATAACAGCCCAGCATAGACTGCAAAAGTAGTAGCAGGTGAACTGATGCATGTCGGAGTAACAGTGTGTATCAGCAGATTCTGAGGACATATTTCGTGATCGTCCTTTGTTTTGTACAGTTTTTATCGGTGTGCCTACTAAAAAAAATAGGGACTTCCTTTGCTCCTGCGTGGATCCTCCGCAGACGCTTGTGGGGGGCAGAGCTTTACTTTTGTCGTTAAAGAAGAAGGCTGTTATTTGAAGGGAATAGGCCAGATTGGTCATGGTCACGCTGGCTCTTGGGAGAAATGCAAATCGTCGTCTACGTCGCCGTAGATAGCACAGCCGGTGAAGGGGCCCTGTTGTGAGGAGGAGAAGGAACGCACATTCCAGCAAACCCATAAACATGACAAGGAGGAGAACAGTTTGTAGTATTGTATAGCCAGTGTGTTGTGTGCTGAAAATAGAATTGTTACTGGCATCCTGACTATGCGCCGCACTATAGGGATTAAAAGAAGCTGGACCAGTCATTATGTCAGCAAAATCTCCTCAAAATCTGAAGTGCAAATATTTCATAGATGTTTTCTGAAAGAAAAAAATAGAAGCAGTATGATAATCCAAAAAACACATCGCAATTTAAAAGCCATTATGCAAACTATTGTTTGCGAGCCATGTAAATGCATTCAAATCCAGTGTAATAACGAGAAGCAAGCAAACAGTTTGTTCATTCATTCTCCGAATTAATAAAGAAGATATTGTAAGCCTGACTAAGATTGTACCAGCCCGTGTCAGGTGCAGTTGAAAATAATGTCACGGAGCCTATTGTGAAATGAAGGTTAGATCCTCACTGTCACCAAAGGTCAATGCATTTCGAAAGTGTTCATTTTCTAAGAAAGTTTGCAAGCGATTGATAATTTTTGAAACAGTGAAGTTTTAATTTGCATTGCAAAACAGCAATTTTAAGCTAATGTTCTCCGTGAATAAAACCTACTAGGTTGAAATAAATGTATGAAATATTGATGGATTAAAAGTGCTTTAAAAATTCAGAAAAGTCTACGGCAACGCAGTAATGTAGGATCACAAGATTTAAATTTATTGAAGTATTGCAAATGGTAGAAATTACCTCCAAAATTTCTTGAGTTCGTATAGGATTTCAATTCCAGCAGTAAATGAATATCCGGAAACAAATTCCTTACTTCATTGAATGCTCGACTAAACGTGCGTCTTACATTACGAAAATAGTAAGTTATATCTGGAATGGCGGAACATTTCGGTAATTTGACTCATAGTAGCCAGTAGCATGCCTAAGTTAGTTCCTCTTGTATATCAACACTGCAGGGTTTTCAACCACAATCAGTACGTTATCCAAAACATCTAAGAACAAAAATTTTACAAAACATGTCAACAGACAATAACCTGACATCAACTTCATCATTACCACAATAACGAACTAAAACTTCATAAAAAGAGGGCCCTGGCCTTGACATGTATTGAAAGCCACTCATGCCTTCCTTCGAGACTAAGCTTAGCACCATATTTACTAAATCATGATCAGAAACGGACGTAAGAAGTGGAAATTGAAGAATTAGGCAGCAAAACGGTGTAGCAGAGACTCGAAACTCTGTATGTGCCCTTTTTTGGTGAACCAACAATAAAATGCTATTTTATGCTATATTTGCAAACAATGTAGTAAATTTCCACGCTTTTCTCGAATGCATTACCTTCTTCTCAAATAATTACAGATCTACCAAAAAAACTGCCAATGGATGTGTTTTCTTAATTTTGCATAAAGAAACTTGCAGGCATAATCGGCTAATTTGAATAAATTGACCAAGTTATGGAATACTTGGTGGCCTTGATGGAACACAAAATCACTACGCGAAGGTCGATGCTTCGGTACAGCCAATGGTCCAACCACCTGCTCTTAACCTAACACTTCCCAGCGGGGGCTCGGAAATCAGGTTGTTAGGACGATTTCTGTGCTTAAATGCTGCCCTTCCAATCGTGAGTGCGGAGTCAATCATGTCCGCTGTGAATTTTACAGTTGTATCAAATAAATACAAACAATTATGCAGATAAAACTATTTTCTTATGTGCAAAAACAACTACTTAACAGTTATTTTGCAGAGTTTGTTACGGTTACCCTAGCGGTATTGTATTCGATCAGCTTGCACGTATGGTTGTATAAGTACTTAAGTGCTCTTTTAAGTGCGAGGCTCAAGAAGGTAACACACTTCTTATCGTTTACTTGTCGCTCAAGCAAGCTATATACTGGCAACCATCGTCTTATCAGTCTGGAGGACTTTCACAAAAGTACACATAAAAAGAACATAATTTAAATTCATACTTATGTGGGCAAGGACGCAAAGGCATCCGCATGCTTGATTATTACATTTTCAGTTTTTTCCCCACCTGCGACTTGTGTGTGCGGGGTGACAAACGTCAAATACCTATCAAAAATTGTTACGAACAGTAGGTGCTAAAGACATGTCCGCTAGTCAAAATTTATTTGACAGTTGCCGAAAAAAAATAAATCACCATCTGTTAATAAACATTTCTGAATAACAAGGATTTGGTACTAGCGTGTGAAATACATTTTATTATAGTTGGAACAGGCTCGTCCAGATAGAGGTTTCTAAATCTCCCTTCCAAAATTGAAAATAAAAAATATTTAATATTGTGTTTCCAGAGGGTTGCTGTGTCCCATAATAAGTGCTATTTGAATCTCCAAGTTAGACTTTGTTTTACAGGATATATGAATCCTCAATGAACAGCCTGGATCAAAAGAATTCAAGGCACGCACCTGGCTTCCTGTGGAAACTTAAAGTATCATAAGAATTCAGTTTCAAAGTTTTATGTTGTCATTTATTGTTAGCTAAGGGTTTCCTACCTGATAAATAGGGTTTCTATTGCACTTGAAGGCTGATAATAAACAACCTTACTTACGGAAATGTTAAATTATAATTTGGCCGCGATGTTTAGTAAGGCGCGCAGAATCAATGCTGGGAAAGCGCTACAGACAAGATTTTTCTGTATTCATTTAATTCCTTTCAATAACATTTTTTATAAAACATTATATAACCAGCTGATATATTCAAACAAACATGAAGTATGCCACGTGAAAAACAATTTAACTGGGATTTTAGTAAAGTTTAACACGTTGACGTTAAGAATTCAGTCCTCGTTGAGACGACCGATTTCAGATATTTTAAAATTAAGGAATATGTTTAAATAAAGCTATATTTTATATGATTTAGAAGTAAGCATCCCTGTGTAAACACAGAAAAGGCTGCGTCTTCTGTTATGCTGTCTGCAAATAGCTAATGCAACCATAACGATTAATTTTCGATGGTATTCAAATAAGAAAGCAATCCCGGCTTTTTACATAACTTTTTTGACAACCTTCATAGCTTCATCATTTACTAAGTGTCTACGTAATTATATTGAATATTCTTCGTTTACTTTCAATGCCCTTATAATTTTAAATATATTTTACACAAAACAAGCAAAAAGATTATCCTTGCGTATGGCAAATAACACGTTCTTAAAATGACATACTCAAAGGAATATACCCAGCAGTTTTAATAAGGTTTTAAATTCTCGGATGAGTGTTACACAATCTACTAATATGCATGCTTTCATGGTTTTTAGAGGAAAATATTATATTTATGCATGCCTGTAAGAAGAGTTAAAAAATGGCTCGTAAACTTTTGCAGCGAATGCGAAGAATGAGGTGTACTTTATCAGAAGCATTAATAAATGTAACCATTGGTTTGATAATAAACAGTTCAGCATCCGAAACATGTTATAATTTGAGACAAATTTCAAACGTAAAGATCCGCAAATATTCCCATAGTATAGATTAGAAGTCCGTTAATGGCAAAAAATTGTTTTCAGCAACTCTTAATCAGACCAAACGTTTGCAAGGGAAATTAACTTTGCACATAACAATAAAAGTTTGAATAGGTAGAAAAATCAATAACAATCTAACACGGGCACTGATTGGCTAACGCGGACTATGTCAGTTTGCGCATGTAGGCTATGTCAGCGTGTTGGTTAAGGGACTGTCGCCAGTTGTTAGGGGCGAAATACCATCACCACCTGGTGTCCTTTTAGGCCATGGAAGTGAAAGAGCTTGTCTCAGTATCTTCGTTGTTCGTTATTGAATAGTGGGGATACATCCAACGAGAGCATCCTACTTCTTGGAACGTTCATATTCTTCATAGTAGAAACCGTGAATTACCTCTGCAACGTTATACGGGACACGAACTACTGGATAGGTATGCCTGTGAAAACCCTCAAGTATTCTCTTACGCGATTCACACAAAATGTCCAAATTCTCCGCAATGCTCAGTTTTACAGACAGATAGATAATGTGGCGATGAGCTCACCACCTGGCCCGTTTCTTGCAAATGTCTTAATGGGCACAATCAAGTTAACGAATATAAGAGACACCATCAATGACCTCACATTCTATGGTCGATATGTAGATGATATCTTCTGTTTGACAGACTATAACGCTGACATTGACGCCTTGGTCGCGAAGTTTAATAGCTAGCAACCATTGCTCAAATTCTCTGCTGAGACTAAAGTGGACGAGGAAATTGCGTTTCTTGATGTCCTTTTGTGAAGGCAAGAGGATGGGTCTATCCTACGCAGGGTTTTCCGTAAGAAAACTTGGATAGGACAATACACTCACTTCCACAGATTTTACCCTTCAATGTTAAACGAAATCTGGTCCAGGGATTAACAGCTAGAATACGACATATCTGTTCTCCTGTAACTGTCGAAGTAGAACTCAAACAACTGCAGCATACACTAATTGAAAATGGATACCTGGAAGGTTCATTCTCAGAAATATTGGCAAACGCGCCAAAAAGCCTGCCACCTTAACTGCAGAAAAGAAAGACGTGTTGATAGGACAACCTTTCTTAGGCGATGCAAGCAGGGAGCTGGTCAGACGACGCTTGAGGACTGCAATTACAAATGCTTTCCCAGCGGCGAACTTACGGGTACTTTTCACGAACTCTCCCCTCCTACGATTGGGAGGTAGAGACCGACTCCCTTTGAAGTCCACATCAATGCGCATTAACTCTTTCACTTGCTCTTGTGGAGCAGGATACATCAGCCGTACAAAAAGGCGTCTGGAAAAGAGGGTACGTGAGCACATACCGACCTGGCTGAGTAAAGGTAAAAATAGATCGATTTTGAGTGTAATTCTCACATATTTTGTCGATACGAACCATCGAGTCAATACTAACGAAGCCTTTTAGGTGGTCTACAGAACACCATCTAATTTTTGCCAAGTTCGAGCCGACAGATGCTTGCAACAGCCAAAACAGTAGCTATAATGCTAGCACATGCAGTACTGTGTTGTCAGAAGACTCTGACACAAGCTTTTTCACTTCCATGGCCTAAAACGACACCAGGTGGTGAAGGGATTTCGCCCCTACCAACTGGCGACAGTCCCTCAGCCAACACGCTAACATAGCCTACATGCACAAACTGACATAGTTCGCGTTAGCCAATCAGTGCTCGTGTTAGATTGCTATTGATTTTTCTACCTATTCAAACTTTTATTGTTATGTAAAACGTTAATTTCCCTAGCAAACGTTTGGTCTGATCAAGAGTTGCTGAAAAAAAATTTTTGCCATAAACTGACTTCTTAAACGGAAAGATATATTTTATTCAAAATTCAAAATATGTTTATGCATGGATTAGAATAACTGCTTTTTTATCTTATAGATGCATTGACAAGTACCGTAAAACTGAACGTCGCATAAATATTTATTACTTATTTAGGTTATTTTAACGAAGCAGGCAGAAAATATGTGCTCAAATGTGGAAATCTTGACACGAATATCTTTGTATTTTGCTGTTTACGAAGAATAGCGGCAGCTTTATGGAAATTCGTTTCTCTTATTTGAGCACATAACAAACTTTCGGCAAAACTTCATTACTAATATATTAACTGTATTTGGCCAATCAGTGTTCCTTATTTACGCGAACGTATTATGATTATGTTGGAAATATACAGTGGATCGAATCCAGCTGATGGTGATTTTTGTAAGCTGAATGTAACTATTTCATATGAGTTAATATTGCGTTTTCTTGTCTATTTAAAGCAAACATCAACAATCATTTTTCGGCCAATGTTCCCAATATTATTTGTAAAGAAATGACTTATGATTATATGATCTATAATAATATGTTAAAAGCTTAAACTTAACTGAATAATAATCAGTAGTGATGTCCGGCCACCTACTATGTGTCATAACACCTGTCACCAAATATGCTTAAAAAATTCAACTTAATATCTGCTGGAAATTTGAATAAATTGATAATTTTAGTCCACAAAATTCTAAAATTGTGCATATTTAGGGGAAAAAGTGTAAACTTGCCTTTTAAAATAATTATTGCATAAGTACAATGACCCATGCCCATTAAAAATTGTTAAAAAGACTTTTAAGATAGAAAATTCATGCTTCAAGGGTAAAGTCTAGCATTTTTTAAAGAAAAAAACGGCAAAGAAAGTTTGATGTTAGTTCTGACCTGATTTCAACCCTCGCAACATCTTTGGAAATGGCATATGAGAAAGACGTTGGCACCTCCTTCAGGACAGGCGTAACGTACTGAACCAATCAGGGTTGGCCAATCATAACTCCTGCTTCATCGTAATGCAAACGCTTTTTATTTAGAAAGGCGTCTTTTAGGCATTAGAGCAATAGAATTTTTGAGAATATTTAAAGAAAAGGTAGCTTCAATATTAAATCAAGCAATGGATCAAACATTCGTTAAAAAGTATGATAGTCATATTCATTGTCCTAGTATAAGTTGTTTAGAATGAACGCACATTTCTGCAAGTTACCGCAAAATTCAATCAAAATAAGAATAATAAACCTGACTACACTGCAAATTACAGTCAGCACACAATTTCGTTTGAAAAGTGCATTTTCGGTTAATTCCTAGGGGTACGTATGCGTATTTCTTGATTCTTTCTCTATTAGAACCCTTTTGTTGACCATAACTTTGACATTTTTTTAAAGTCTTTTGACTTGCCATGATGCTCCTTCCTCGGCGGTTGTAAAATACTATCAGTGAAATCAGAAGGTGTAGATGGAATAGTAGCCACTAACTACTCCTGTGTCCTGCCCAATGACATTCACTATTCCGCGTATTTAAATTTACTTTTTGATTTCTTCTTTAAACATTCAGTGCTGTGAATGATACCAGAATACCCATCATCAAAACGTTAAATATGTACCACCATATATCCTAATTGTTTGTTCGAATGAAAATATTTCTGAGGACTTTCATGTTGGATGAAATTCATTGATGATCTACTGCAAAATATAAGATAGGTTCAGAAGATGTAGGTACAATAGCAGCTGCAAAATAATATACAAAATCCGCTTAAGTATCCCCATCAGTATATTAAAGGGATATAGAGGAAGACTGCGTTTGAATTCCCTATTTGTGCATATGTGTCCTGGTTCCAAAAAAAATATGTCAGTTTGTTGGTGAGGCTAACTGTCATGAGCCATGAGATAGTTCATTGTTTTTTGAGCAGACAGTGAAAACTCCTTGGGATTTTTAAAGCGAAAAAGTGTCGCTCTTGCGGGGGGGGAGAATCTGATGGAATTTGGTGTTACGAAGAAAAAAATCCTCGGTCTTGGGAGAGGGTCCAGTGGGTGGTGGCAATGCAGAGTTCACCGGGATCATCATCGAGTGCGGAAGAGGCAGCCTGATACTTCCTTGCTGATTGCAGAGTCCACAGACAGGTTGTAAAACAAAAAAATATGCCCAGGTCGTCGACAGTCCGCTGCGGGCTGAACCAAGGATAAGCGTTTAGGCCGCTAGATTTGGCTGATGCGATCGCGGCTAGGGTTATCACGGTATGCAGATAGCCATATAAGGGAGACCTCAGAGACCTTCTCATGGGAGTAAGGGTAGGAGAACCTAATGGTGTGAAAAAAAGCATATTCACCTTTTACTTAAATATAGCTTGTATTATTAAAATCGTAAAAGGTTGGCAGCGGCCAGTTCGTATTTAGCACGCACTGCTATATCGATCCAACATTCGCCTAAAAAGACATGATGGCATCCAGAAGTAGACATTTCCAAACTTTGACCACCCCACTTAGAGAAGAAGTGCTTCCGAGCGTCAAGCTTGGCACCATTTACATTTATTGTGGAAGGATGACCGCTCAAGTTCGTTGTTGTTTCTTAATCGAAGAAGTCTCGTGATACAAGACAACAATCCCAAACACGTAATTTACGGAATGTTAGTATCATGTCCCCCCGAAGCTGCCTGTAACACAATGGAAAGAGGTTGAGATTTGACAGCCGTGTTTCATAAGACCGCGAGCCCTGCCCCATAACAACTTTGTTTGCGCCCCTTTGAACCTTTTCGACGATGTTGATGTCTTTCGCGGACCAGGGTCTCCAAGCATGGATAGTGGATTCTAATTGCGCTCATACGAAAGTTCCAAAGACTTTTGTGAAGCAATCGTCATTGAAGGCAGAAAAAGTTCACTTGATGAGGTATGGGACCGATATCACACACTTGGCTACCTCTGCGAAATGCAGGGAAAGGTTAATTGAGGGTGGGATCCAGACCATCAAGTTCTTCCGGGCGTTCGTTGCTTTCAGTGGTATGCCGTTTAGTCGGTATAGCGTGCCGTTTGTAGAACAGTTTTTACCGTAATTTCTTGTAACTTACCAGAGTTTTCATCTTTCTTTTAAGTTTTGTGATGCCCTGAATCTCAAAAATACGACTTTTATCTGCAAAAAAGCTTTACAATTCTCCAAACAAACATGCTAAGTGTGAACCTGCGCACGCATTTTGCTGATGTTTTTGTTTAATGGAACCGCAATAAATTGTGGTATCAATGTATCCCCATACGCCCTGTTTCTAAATTATCCATTAATTTTGATTTCGTGAAGCAATGTTTGTATGAACTATTGTTAGATTTGTTAAGACGGACAGAACAGTACTGCTTACATTATTTATAAGGATCAAATCGCCAGGTTTTACATTCATCCAACGCGCTTTACTTCGCCATTTTGGCAGATTAAATGGGTTATCTTTTATAAAGCATTTTGACGTCCTAAAAATAATTTCGATGTTTCATGTGAATGAATGTCAAGTTGAAGAAAACTAAAATATCTGAGGTAGTGGTAGCAGGTATATGCGTGGTAAGCGTGTAAATTCGAAGTCAAAGATATAAAGATCTTGCATTTAAATTAGCCAAAAGGTTAAGCAACTGAAAGCAAAGCATACTATTTCCCCCTTTTCATGTAAAAAGTGAGCACTACTTGGAAATTTGGAAAATGGTACTTGTGGCATTACAGAGGCCACACCATACCATTCTCAAAAGCATTTATTGAGTTCTAACCTGAAAGCATCTCAAATACTTTATGTCTGTTAGCGACGATTCCTTAATAATCTGGACTTCAATCCACGAGTGATAAAAATACTTCAGCAGTTTTGCTATAAGCGATTTAACTGGATGTTAATATGCTTGAGTGGATTAATGTTAGATATGTTTTACAACAAATCTGAATTTCTGCCCGTCCCTTACAGCAGACCCAAGAATACGCTTACCTTTTTTTAATTTTTATACCATTGTTGAGCATTACAGAAATGAGGCATCGATAATCACAGTTCACGTTTTTGTCTTGACATATGGAATAACGAAATTAGTCGAAAACCTTTTAGTAATTTCCAATTAAGTAAAATTTAGTAGTTGGCACTAGTTTCGCAATTCATGCAAATTCTATTTTTGCAGAAAATTAAACTTTTTTGCTAATTTAACTTATTTAAGAGCAATGATCTTAAACAAGGAATGTGAACATGTCAATAACAGCTCAATGAGTCCGCGAGAGTGCTGATGTCATCATTGTTTGCATATTTTAATGCTCCACCGCACTTTCTTTCTAGTAATTTGTCATTTTAAAGCTATTGTTTCATTCTATTAAAAAACGGACCTTAAATCCCGTGCGACGGTCTTTTTAGTCACCATAATTACGAAACTTTACCGGCACTTATCGTCCTGCATATGGCCATTGTTTAATTTTTCAGCTATACGGCTTGGGGTGTTTGCATCTGCAAAAAATTTCTGGTTTAAGTAAACAAAGCAAGTTATTTCTACAGCATATAAATGATATTCTTGAATACAATACAGTCGATTTTATGAAAAAAGGTATTGGGAATTCTCAAAGAAGTGTATTGTGGCCCGGAGGTTTTAACAATGAATTTGCATTCCAGTGTGTCTCAAACGGGCTTCTTTCTCCGTTTCCTACATTTAAATTTAATAACCACAATTACACCTTAACCATGCAAAGTTTTGCATGATTCTCAGAATATTTTTCTTCTTGAATGCTTATTTCATTTGTTTGCACAAAACGTAAAAGTGCTGCCTATCTAAATTTTACTATGGATATACGCTCACAAGACTGTAAGTCACCTTCCTTACGTAATTATAAATGGCAGACGCTGAAAAAAGCTCTCACGTGGCACATTTGACATTTTGTCATGCATACTTGTCTTACATTTTAGTTTTCGTAAATATATAATTTAAGCTGCAAGCAGGCATTTAAATAAAAGCTGACAGATGTAATTAAATTTTCATTCCTGAAAATTAACTCATATTCAACTTGGAAAACTTTCTAAAAAAACATCTACAGTGTGATGAGTCCTGCATGCAAACTATCTTGGCAGTTTATCATAAAATTGGTCACGTTACTTTGATCTTCTGAGTAGATTTAATCCTGTGAACCCCTTCTTGTTAGAAAAATTTCAGTTTCAGTTAAGGTAGTATAGGATAATTTGCATTAATTTTGGTAAGATTTAGAGTTTCTTACATCGAAGCAATTTCATATGCTATTAAGTGTGGCAGAATTAATCTTTCCATTATATAGGCATTACTTTTCGGCAGAATTCTAAAATAGAAAAAATATGAAACATACCCTTTCCAGAACTAAAAATATTTTGTCAGAAATAAGCAGGTAAGGTCCAGTTTGGCAAGAAGAACAGTATATTTTTTTAATTAATGTTTAGCTTAGCTGTGAAGTTTTTCTACAAAATGAAGTAAAATAACTTTTTGATCGCTTATTGTTTTACTGCATCACCTAGATGGCAAACAAGCAAAGCGTCCATATATGTAATCGTAAAAGTAATGTGAAACGGTCTTATTAAATGTAAGTAATGTAAAAATAAACATTTTTATAAACTTCATGCTCCGCATATTAATTACTTAGAAAGGGAACAGACAAAGTAAATATTTTTATTTCAAAAGAATGCTGTATATGTGGCCGCTCATTTTCGCCTTCGCAAGACTATAGCAGATCCTGATATTAATTCACTTTAGCGGAAAAATAATTAATTATACAGAGATAAGTTAGTTTTTTCATCTTAAATCAAACTGTATAGTTTATCTTCAGGTTAAATTTTAAAAAAATGTCAAGTTTCCATTACCTTGGAAAAAGGTAGCATAACAATAATTTTGTCAATTGCATATCCAATTAAAGCACTCATCAAAAGGATTACCTATTATAAAAATATTTTTTATTAATTTTAAGAATAACAATATCGAAGTTATGTTGCGCACATTCTTTATGCTCGACAATGTTGTTTGCTCTTTTGAAGCATTTAAAAATATGATCCACATGGCCATTATCATTAGAAATTTTATCTAAAAAACTCATTTTTTGTGGTAAATGTTATTAATGCATATCTATTGTGAATGTTTTTATGCAAACATTGAACGATATCTTAATTGAAGTATAAACACATTAAGACACTGAAAGCGTTGGAAATTGTGCCAAAATTTAAATAGAAAGAGTATATAAATAGTTATCCATTAATGGTTAAATGTATAAATTTTTTGACTAAACGAAAATTCTTTTGATGAAACGATAGTTCTAACGTTATGTTTTTAACTTCAAAAACATGTATATTTATTGTTAAGTCATTGTTTTTCTGGAAGATCTTTGCCTTATTTAAACGTTTTTTGCTAATAAGAAGGCATTTTTAGGTCTTTGGAACATGAAGATTACCAAAAACATGGTTTTTTCTTAAAAAATACATAGTACGCTTTATATTTTTTTTAAAGTATTTAATGTATCTGGTGCTGGTCACGATAATTTATCAGTGTTTATAAATGCAAGTACACCGGCATGCGAGTAATGATCAAACTTTTACAAACTTAGGCATTGTGCTTGCAGCACTCGAAATACTGTATATCGCCCACGAAAATCTGAACTTTACTTCTGCTGACACCGCTTGATATTATTCCAAAATGGGCTACTTCAAGAAGTTACCAAATAAAAGCAATTAGGTAAAATTAAAAGAAGCTTCAATATTTTTGAAAGGTTTTTTCAAATTAAACGGAACGAATGCTGCCATATAAATAAAGAACTAAAAAGATCATGATTACTAATGAAAAACACTACTTTTCAAGACATAATAGCTTTCTCATTGTTCACTCTTCAAAACGATGGGCAAAGTCGTTCATAAACAGTCTAAAGAGTAAATTTTTCAGTCAGCGTGCCTTGTCTACTTCAATTTGCAAATCAAACGAGCGCGGCAAAATTGTCGTCCTAATGGCAAGATTGTTCGCTGGGAGCCTATATGCCTCTTAAAAATCCGAAATCTTCATCTTCATTTTGTACAAATAGGCAAACAAACAGCTTTTCCTGGACATAAATGGGCATGTTATACTTCGTTCATCAATCAAAGAACGTATTGCCAATAGAAGAGAATATGCGAGTTCCAGGATGTAGTTCAGAAAAAAAAGTGCCACCACTGGAAAAAGAGTTTTATTTTCATGACCTTTTGGATTCCGTTGGGAATCCATAATTATAGATAATGGTAGGTTAGTCTAAATCATGCAAAGATAGGGAACGTATTTAATGTACCAACATTTGCATTTTCAAGAGAACGCATTTGGACGTATTTTATTTAACTAAATATTTGCGGTCTCTGAATATAGTATGTTCCTGGAACATATTGCTTGATCACCTCTATTCAGTGAAATGTTTCTGATTGTATCTGCAGTTGGTTGTGGTTGTCCTGTTTATTCCACAGGACAGGCCAAAAATGGCAATTCGAGTCGTATGCATGACTTATATGCCCGACTTTTTTGAATCCAAACGCAAATAAAGGATAGGTTTTACGTTCAAGTTATACTCTTGAAAAACATTTAACTTATAACACAAATAGTACTACGCATATGCTGCGTCTGTAAAGCCAACTCCTGAAATGGGGGTGCATGCTAAGTGGATTGCTAAACGGTTTTAAAAGTGGAAACAAACGGTTTTTCTTAATTCTATAATGAACAAAATACTCTATTATTGCGATACATATGCAATATGCATTAAACGTTTGACCTCTTGATTTTCCAAAACGTTACCATTTGGACCGGAAGTTCTCTACTTACAGGACACTACATATATCCACATCGACTAGGTCAGCATACGCAGTTTTTTAATTCTGTTTATTTTTTACCTTCACATCAACGCAATCCTATTCATTACGAAAATATCTGCTCTTTGCAATACTTACACCTATATTGAAGAAAATGCCGTTTTTTGCGATTCTTACGTCATAAATTATTGTTGGACTTCCATCTGTTTTAATGTTGTTAAAATCTTTTGTTCACAACCCATTGTAACATTAAATCTAACGTATTTTGTTTTTTTACAAGGTTCTGTAATTATATTAAATCGTAATTAACTTTGCTGTACTAATTTTGCTGGATTTTAATTAAAGTAAACATCTGAGGAGTCATATCTGTATGATTTACAACCACCTTTGACTCCGAAAAAGCGAAAAGAAATTAGACTTATTACAGTTAAGTCTCTTTCTAGTACATTTTATTTGCTTAGGTTGAAAGAATATCCAATTATTAAGGTAAGGCAAGTCTTCTAATTAGCGTTTAAACGTCACACATGTAATCTTATTTGACTCAAATTTTACTTTGAATTTTCCATCGGCTTATCCTCAGCTTCAAAACACGTTAAAGACAGCGGTTTTTTCTTGACGCAAACATTTCATTCAAGTATCCAGACTTAAGCCAAGCTTTTGCGCATGGAAAAAGCCCATAGTAGGAGAATCATGGCACACTCCCGGGAATAAGCATTCATGCGTAAAACGGTAGTTTTGTTCCTTGTCCTATTTATCGGGAACCCTAAAATATGTTGAACTTGGGTGAGTTGGTAAAAATGTTTAGCTAGCGGGATAATGTTTGTTCGGATATTGAGTCAACCTAGTGCGTTGTAGATGCATGGTTGCCCTTATGGAGAGAACAACTTGAATTTATATTTTTTTCTACCCCTTATTTCGTATTAACTGCATTCACAGAATATGGGTTTTGAATTTTATATCTGCTATATTCTCATTATCTTTGCAAATTTATTTATATTTTCCAAATGGTGTTTATGTACCTGATTTAGTTTCCAGTGGAAGGCTTTATGCCCAGCAACAAATTTCTATTCATGTACGTTTTCGCAACTTAATACTTAACTCCATACTTGTCCTTTTCACAAAGTACTCATGAGAACAAAACTGTGCTTTCTTAAATTGTTCTCCCATTTAAGGCTTCCTCCAATTTTAAGTAGCTCAAATGTAAAAATTAATAAAAGTTTAATAATCCACTCAAATAGCAAAAGTAGCAATGACCCAAACAGGCGACGTATCCTAATATGGGTATTTTGTTTCCTTAACCTTATGTATTTTCCTTAGTTTCCTAATGCAGACGCATCTGACCTTCCTTTCTTATGCCGTTCATGTCAGTTAGACATTTTAAATTTTCCTTACTTAGTGTTATACTTATTGCGCTTTAAACTTTTGTTAAAAGTCAATCATGTTTGCTATTCCATTGACTTGATTGTGTAAAGCGCACGCCTATTTTAATTACTGCGAATAAGAGTACGTAGCATTCTGGTCTTGAAACAAAGTCTGTCATAACATACTCTTGGCTAAATTTTATACCAAATCACATGAGCCAACGTATGTATACTTACTCGAACTGCACATTGACTTAACATGGAATGCAACATTTACTAACCTGAAAGTTCTATGGGCCACAATTAAGGATCATTGTCTCCAGCTTATGTGTAAAACCACATTTGGACGCTACAGAAGGTGTTATATCAGACGAACTGTTAAAAAAAAAATGAGAAAGGGATTTAACACATTTTTAGGGTGGTTTATTTTATTCATTAAGTTGTCATAAGGAGCCTAATGCTATTAACTGGAGTAGAGCTCTTTCTCGAGCAGTATATTCTGGGCAAATAGGGTGAAATGGAACCAAATCCAACCTTTGTTGATGTCCAGGAAATTTCCTACTGCAATTAACGCTTCAGACAATATTCTTATTTGTGCGTGTTGTGCTGTAAAAGAACATTTAGAAAGACCAGAAACTGTTAAATGATATGTACTCAGAGGACAGACAACTTTTTGCGTTTATGAATTTGCGATAAGAGTAATTATGAGAAAACTTATTATTTTTGGCAAGAGAAGAGTTAATTAAGGTTAAAATTTGAGTTTTGCAAAGCTGATGAGTTTTTTGCCATAACATTAAGTAAGCCCATATTCATACATACATGTAAACAAACACCTAGGACATACCATCAGTTTTCTTTGAGAATCCGTATGCAAAAGATGTCCTTAGAGTTTCTATCTAACAAACCCAATGAAAGGAAAGAAAACTAAAAAAAGACAGGCAGATCGTCGTTGATATTCTGGTCTGCTCTGCATTTGATATATTAGAACTTAGCTTTGAAGTAAAAAACTACACTGAAAACTGCTTTGGTATATGTAGAAAAGTGAGTTTCTTCATTGTCAGCAGAATATTTATCCTTCATTTTAGGGAAGCCAAAAAGAAGTCAACATTTCGCATTTTGATCTTGACTAAGCCTTCAAGCAAGTTAAAAAACAGATTTTCGACGCCAAAATGTCTTTTTAAAATGCCCTTTTCAAGAGATAATTCTAATAAATCTAATGTACATTTATTCGCGACCTTTGTTGTGAACTTTTTTTTCTCGACAATGAGTTGACATGTGTGGGTGATTTAAAAAACATAATCCAAACAGACAGCTGCATAATTAAGTATGTTTAAAAGCTCGTTATTTGGGGAAATGCTTTTAAGAAATGTGTTTTTTGACTGTTTTGGTAAGCAGGTAGAATATAATCCTTATTTATGGTCAAACTACTGAAAATAAAGAAAATTGTAAAGTGTTCACTACAATTTCAAGAACTAGCTGTGCCCCTTCGTAATTAAAATCCCAAAATAATTGCAAGAAAATGTGGTAAAGGAAATTTCCCGTAGTGTATGCTTTGGGGTCACTCCGTCGGCATCGTCTAGCGTGGGCCTGAACGCATTGTTCCCCATCACGTGTGTGTGTCCTCAGTGCTGCGGTTCGGGTGCATTAACCTTTTGCCCGTGCGGATTTCTTATGTTGGGGATTTTTCCTTTTGAGCCCTCTTGTCCGCTGCCATCCAAAAAGGGTGCCGCAAAATTTAACTTGAAAAATGAAAACAAATCACATCCGACAAATTGGGCTTTGTAGCCGGCGACTGGGCTTATTAGCCGGCGGATTTTGCTGTGGTAAATTCCGTCCCAAGCTGATCTGGACTTATTACGCGGCTGGCCTTATTAACCGTGGGCATAAAAGCCGGCGAATACTTTATTTGAATAGTACCATAATGCAGTAACTTTCCAGTTTTTTCTGTGTTCTTTTCTTGCTTCTGCTCGGACTAGCACTGCACACCCAATTTCAGTCGAACAAAAGCATGATTCCGGCTGAGGACACAGCTTGTATAGATCCAAATTGTTTATAAGATACTGACAGATAAATTGGGCCTGTACATGTTTCCTGAAATAGCGTTAATTTTATAGTAATATTATTTGATTAATTATGCTTTTGAGGTTAATCAATTGCATTTAAAAAATACTATCAAAGATATTTTTCGGCGTTTACAGCTTTGCCAGATTAGCGAGCCAATTAATTTCAATGCAAAATTTACTAGTATTCGACCAATATCTGTCAATGCCGTCGTAATTATTCAGTCAGAAGGATATGGAGGTCGAAACGAGCTCTACCCATAATTACATGCTCGGTTCCTCTGCGAAAACCTCTTTATGCAACCATTTATACGAAAAGTCTACAATTTTCTAAGCGTTTTTTTGAACCAACCGTAAAAACAAGCTTGTTAAAATGAGTGCTTTCTTTTTTCGGTGAGCGTAACTTGTATGCGCACCTTGACAGAGCATGGGAACAGGAACCGCCCACAATTAAACGCCAAATTCCAGAGAAGTAACGTGTAGGAGAGGGTGCGGGTGACAGCAAAGTTTGGGTAACGGTCAGAATAATGTGAACGGATACAGTTTGGCCTCGTTTCAGCTGACGTGTTTAGGTATCGGGTAGTCTAGTTTAATATTAGATTTATTGTTAGGATTTAGTCATGGGCATCTTTACATTTCCCTAGACGTACCCTACAGCCAATTTTTATAAGTTGGGTAAGCGTACCTTTCCCGTGATGAGATGGTTATGCATGTTTTCCTTATCACTTTTTCCTCATATAGAAATAATCCTGTCTGTTTTTGTTTAATTTTTAATGTCCGCTGTAGGTGAGCCCACCAAAATACTTAATTGTTTGCGATGGAACTACCAGCTTCCAGTATTCATCCGTTTTCGTCTTTTCTTTTTCTATGGCTTGAGTCTAAATTCGCAGTCGAGGTAATGCGGGTAAAGCCACCTTTTAAGCTTTACATAGCTCCACATAAAAGATGTAGGGATAAGTGGAAGCGTCCAATCAGACTTGTCTTTCTTCGGTAACGGTTATCTGATATGCGCATCGATTGGTGTTTTTTGCATGGCGGTCATGGTTAAGTTAGTTCTGGGGACCTTAAAGCAATTACCAAGCCTAAAGTCTTCCATCGTGGGTGCACAAAAATATCGGAAAAGTCTGAAATAGCCTACTGACGGAAGAACGCGGACTGGAGAAGATGATTTTGATAAGGCCCTTTTTAAGTTGCTCAGCACTCAGTGTACGAACTTAAAGTAAATCCTTCGAAAAAAAGCCTTTCTAGGCTGGGCCAGTCCATCAGTTACTAAGCTGACAAAACGAACACCAACCCTTACCATACGCATTCTCCCCTTCAGAAGCAACCACCTCAATGGTCACAGATGGAGTTGTTTAGAACCCTCTTCCAACGTTTTCAGACACACTGCTGCAACAACAGTGGGAAAAAGAGAGAGGATTGAGTACTTGTATGCTCTAATTCAAGCCAACGGTAAGTTTAGGTCCTTCATATGCAATTATCTTAAAAAGCCTTATGTAAAACGGTCTAAGGGAGAAGACCCCAAGTTCTGGCTCGCAAGCCCTTATGGGAAGAAGATTTCAGCGGTGACTGCAGGAATCCTGAAACCATTCGGGATCGGTGTGACTCATAAGCCGGATTCAACCATCAGACAGCAGCTTATGCTGTCCAAAGACCTGATACCATTGACAGAATAATCAGCAGTGGTCTACAGCATACCATGCTAAAACTGCGATGTAAGGTTTGTTGGTAAAACGGGCAGACGCCTTGGCACAAGGTTGCAGGAGCATCAACAGGCAATCAACCGCAAGAATAAGCTCTCTATTGTTTACGGCCACGCACAGCAGATGGACCACGTTTTCAAACTTAAGAGAGCAAGAGAAATAGCCCGAGCCAATTATAAAAAAGCTAGATTGCTGGTGAAAAGTTGGTCTTTGACTGGCACACGTAACAGAGCCATAGACTTTCATCCCGCCTACCGGGCGTTCCACACAGGGCTCGAGTCAGTTTGATCAAGGCCAACAGGAAGGCCAAGCAAACTCAAGCGTAGACTAAAACAGGGATCAGAGGAAAATAGGGGAGGCGATGGCAAGGAGCCACGGGACCAGCGTGGAACACTACGTCACCACCACGCCCCACAAGATTGGCATCCACTGAGGTGGGCAGCAACAACTGATTAGTTCGTCGGTTGACAAGGGGCAGGCCAGTCACTACGCTGACTAACGACAGTCGCAAGGAGAGCAAAGGTCACACGAGCCCACCAATTGTCAAACTTACGGTCAGTCGGCAGCGAACAGGCATGTCAAAGTTCTTGCGTCGAGCATGGATAAACTAGCAGGCATGCGGCATGTGGCAAACGTTAAACAGTCCCGGTAAACAGAAACAATCACCTAGTTACTCTGACGATGGAACCGAACGAGTGTCCGAACCATCAGTCTCAATATAATTCGGTCCATTTTCTCGTACCTTCTTTTTCGTCTTCTTTGGGGGATGGTGAAAAGGAAAAAAATTATAAGCAACAATTGCCAACAGGCAGTTAGCAGTAAACAAATGCTGCATTGCTGAGAGAAGGAGCGATGGAACGTGTTGATATATTACTACAGTCTGTTTCAGGCATATGCTACCTTCATTCCTCAAATCGTAACCGTGAATTTTGACTGGGACTGGAAACACAAACATAAGCTTAATTACGACGCGGATAATCCAAACACCAAGTCTAGCAGGTAGTTCATAGGCGTTAATCAGTGCTTCAACACTTAACATTTTATGTCCCTGCTAAATGAAGGCATAATAAGTCCAAAACTGACTTTATAAATCAACTCACACGTTTTGTCGTCCCCTTGTCTGCGATTAAAACTGGACCAACTACAGCCTAGTAGTTGATTTTTCTGTTTTTTACCTGTATCGCCTCAAACAGTGTGCTTGCTCCTGGAAGTGAATGAATTGGTGCGCGCCCTTTCAAATCGCATTACAAGGTTTGACTTTAGAAATAAAAATTTTAATGGCCGATTTTATACAGGCAGCCTTCCAGGCATTTTCACAGACATAAGAGACCATTCATATAAACTGGAAATCTTGCATCCCAATAAATTTAATTTGAAGAACAAAATGTTCTTTGGGAATAAAAGGTAAAGTTAATCAGTGAATTTTCGAGACGTGTTCCCCAGCATGTCTTCGGAGAGGCAATGTACAATGAACTTCTGAAATTTCACACTAGTGAAAATATCAACAGTCATACGGTATGAGAGCTGATTGGTAGTTGCGGCTTCTGTCAGCCTGTATTGTGCAGCCCTGGTATATTTTGGTCAAATAGGAAGCCCAGTCTCTATACGCATTTATGAACATCAACTGAATATGAAAAGACGTTACCATTTATCCGAAGTACCTAAGCATATATTTGATACAGAACACAGCTTCGCATGGGACAAAACATGCGTCATCGGAGTTTACCCCGCCAAAAAATGCCGCGAATTTCTTGAGGCCATGCACTCCAACGAGTCAGGTACCAACGGCCACAGAAAGCTAGATGGAACTTAGGAACGCATTAAAGAACGGTGGAAGAGAGGTGGTTCGCAAAATAGAGACTGCCAGAAGCCGCAACTACCAATCAAACCTCCCACTACATAACTATTGATATTATCCCGCAGTTTCAAAAGTTAAATCGTTCGTCGCCCATTATCATTAGTCCGGAGACGAGCTGGGGAACCAGTCTCGAAAATTCAATAAGTTAGTTTAACTTTTTATCCCAAAGGACATCATTTTTTTCAAAAGAAAGGATTATTTCTAGGCAAGATCATTTTTTTATGAAGTATACCTGTAATTTCGTCGTTTTTTTGCTGATGATAAATTTCCTTTGATACCCTCTGATCAGAAGAGCCTAGACAATAATGAAGTCTTAGTTCTCTCAAACATGTATCTAATTGGCTAACTGTACTGCTTACTAGGGATGAGAGTTTCAGCTTTTTTACTTTCTTATTATGAAAAACGGCGCCGACCCTGTCTGCCAAAATCGACAAGTCTTTCGAAACATTTTCTGTCTTTTATCTACTAGGACGAACGGAAGGTTTATAGTTTTTGAGTGTCATCGTTGCCTTTTCCCTCACTCAGCATTAAATAGGCTTTCTTGCATGTCTGCTCTGCAATGAGATGCTGCCCATTAGGACCTATTAAATTTCGCATTAGGGAAGAGCAAAATACTGCAACCACAAATAATTCGAGATGTTAACTAGTGCTGGCTTTTGAAAGTTTTAAGCAGTAAAACTTTTTAAAATGTCAATAAATATCTCTTCTTTAACTAGGGCAGCGAACATTTAACTGCCATTCAGTCACTAATGGTTGTTTGCATCTTTGAGCTGGAGATGTGCTAGTTTGTTGAATGTTGTTACTTAGCGGCGGTAGTCCTAGCTGTACTATCTGTACGGACTAAAACTGCGCCAACATTCATTTGAATTTCCATCAAATCCAAATGAATAATGTTTCTTTCAAAAACTCGCTTAGAGGATTACGTTGCCATCAGCACATAAAATAAAAAAGTGCCACTAGGTCCGGTACATTCTTCGTCATTAGTCAGCCGTTAACGAATGACATCTGGAGAAGAAGGGAAATTTGAAGCTGCAGCAATTTGTTCATCAAGCACAGCAGGAGGATTAAGTAGCAGATGAGGTTTGGTACGGTGAAAGATAGTATTTGTAAAATTCCTGTCATTGAGGAGGCCACTGATTGTTGCTCTCTTGCAAAAAAGAAGCACTACTACGATATTATTTTAATCCTTGGAACAGAACGTTCGAAGAAATGACGTTTTAAGGCAACTTGAACTGTCAGTATAGATTCGAGGACGAAATTGAATTTGATTTTAACTTTCACGAAATATGAGACAATTAAATTTAGGTGTTTTCAGGGTGAGTAAATTCGAGGATAGGGAGCCATGAAGCCCGCAGTGGTCAAAAAATTTGACTTTCAGCAGTATAAAGAGTCTGGTGAAAAGAGTAATTAATTATTCGGAATAAGCACATTAATAGTGATTTCATTAGCTTCGCGGTAACTTTTCTCGATAGTTTTACAAATTGCTGTTCATTCAACAGACAGCAACAAAGACGCTGTTCACAAAAAAATCTTTCTCGAGGTTTAATAGGCGTGCGCAGTTGTGTTCGGCTCTAAGCAATGTGCTGAGTCTTTACATATCCATCTTGAAGAGGTAGGTAGAAGGTTGGAGATAGAGGAACACGTGCGGGTTTCACATCGTAGTGGGGCGCGAGCGTCAGTCACTGTGCAAAGCTGATCAGTAAACAAAATTGCCCTACGCTTGAATTAATGGGATGAAGCAACATTGTTACTGTAATGAAACAAATTATCATCGAAATGTGTGCCCAAGTGGCCGACTGGGCAAGCACATTGAATGGAGTTTAAACAGTCAATCGGAAGGAATACCTCGGCGTTGCGCCCAGTGAGTGTCTACTAAATTTTAGAAGAAACTAGTGATATATCTGTACACAAATAATAACACAAAAGTGCACGGGTATCCAAGCTATGTATGCATTGTTATATTTTTACTCGTTTCAATTCTATTTGCAGAGGCTGTCACCACATGCAAACGTCCATATGTGCGCGGCTTCAATTTAAAAAGCTTTTGGAAGTGGACTTCTACGATGTTTTTGTATTATTTCTCTTCTTATCTCGCCGCAGGCAACGAAAATTTGTTCCTTAGGCTGCCTCGAATAAAGAGCTTCATGAGAAGTACCATCCTTTTATTATAATCCCAGACAAGTATTGTCAAGGCGTGACATTATATGAAGGCTCACTGTCCAATCAGGAAGCTTGATTTGCTGGAAATCCCACAGTTATCTGAAAAAGTGATTACGGCTCTCGCCTTGTTTAACAAGACAATAGCAAGTTCACTTCTCGCTGGGTATTGTGAAATAGTGAGTTCCTGCTGCGTGTCGGGGTTATTTTCGTTATAACAGTGTTCATGTTAACTGGTACATAGAATAAAAAGAGAAGTAGTCAAATCAGCTCAGGCCAAATCTAGCATATCATAGATTGGGTTTGCCTGAATTGGAGGGCTGCCTGCAATAACGTGCACAGAGAGAAATTAGTTAAAGACTATTCGTTTTTGGCGTAAGTTATCCAGGCCGGGGGGAATCGTTTTAGTAATGGTTAAGACGTAATTCCTGGCCATGTACGCGAACATTGCGATCTTCCTCTTTATGTGTTGAAAGAACACGAAGTCCTTGTGGATAGAACTTTACCATTCTCGCATATTCAATTCTATTGGCATTTGCCGGAGTATTTGTTTAATGCATCGCTTTTAATGCTGTTCTCCTGTGAGGCCCTCTGGAGAGACGTTTCGTGGTTTTGGGCAAAAGTCTGCTCCGGTAGTTCTTTGGTTTCATCGGTGATAGGAGTGGCAGTGAAGATTCCAATGGTGGTCTGTTAAAAACTGATACTGGTCCCCGCAAATTGGTATGAACACCACAAATTATTGTTTGGTATAGAATTTTGACAGTGGTGAATCTCCTCCATTTCCCACTGGAACTCTAATCAGGTATTGAACAAATTATTGCACGGGGTACTAATTTGCAACGCTGCTTTTAACTCATTTGGCCCCATAAAGGCAAGGTGTTTATACGCTTGCATAAAACAGCAAAGTTTAAACTTGCCAATAGTGGAGAATATGCGAGTTCCACGAAGCAGTTCATTAGAAGAGGATGCGATCACTGGAACCTAAGGCTTATTTTCTTGACGTTTCGGATTCCGTCAGGAATCTTTAATCATAGGTGATGGTATCATAGCCATAGACATGCGCAGATAGATTTGAAACATGCACAGGTTGCACGGTATTTATAGTTCATATTGGTTATTTAAGTGCCTGCGCTAATCATTCACTTTGGTAGCCAGCGCTTGCGTCCTAACTGATGCGATACTGGCTTCACGTTTCATTCGCTTTTTCCCACAATCGCCTTGGCAGCGTCGGGTGTGGTCTGAAAATTGCGAGAAAATCATGCCCAGTCTCGTCAGAGTTGTTGCCACGTCCAGCCCTTCCCACGTGCCTGGTTCTAATGCTCAGGAAGGTTCTCAGTACACCGAAGGGGAACGCCATACGGTTTCGCTTGTTGGTGGACTAGGGGCCTGAGAACCATGACTCCAGCAGCTCGCAGCTTACGCGGTCATCACATCTTGCGAGGATTTCGGCCCAGTCAAACCTGAAAATATGGCCGGTTCCTGTCGAGTAAGCTGCAACCTGTTAGTTGGCGTTTTTTTCCTCACCTCCACTGCATGCTTGACCACTCGCGTGCGGAGTAATCTCCCGGTTTCTTCGAGGTAGTTGCTTTGTCCAGATTCAGTAAACGACCCCAGCCGTTTCCTGCCGTAACAATGGGTCGTTCGGTCTCACCATCCGACGTCTCACGGTTGCTTCTGGCCGGTGCGCAACTCCAACTCCAAGTGAGGTGAGTAGTCAGCTAACCGCTTCCAATACAGGCTTCCCGTACGGAAGAGCTCACCAAAATGTTGCGCCAGTTGGATGTGATTTCTTCTCTCGGTTGCGTATGCATTGGTTGACAAAATTATCAGGGTAACCATTCGCACTCAGTACCCGTCGAATATGTTGCAATTCAGCAACTTTGTCCTCCACTTCGCTGCAATGTGCCTCAACACGACGTTAAAGCGCTCTTACGCAGCTGCGTTTGTGACCGATTGGAAGGTGGCTTTTTTAGTTCAGGGCTGCCCATTGGTTCTTAATTCACATACCTGTGACCAATACCTGAAATGGGAGCAATAATCCTCAAGCCTCTAGTGACCTTGGGGACACCCTGAAATCCAACCGCTTACTGTCATTTAACTGTCAACCTCCTCGTGGTCGGACGCGAACAACGTGGGTGTAGCCCTAGCTCAGAGAGGGCAATGGTAGGTACCTGTAACAAAATTCCCAAGAAACTTCTTGGACACCATGCAGATATGCAAAGGACACTAGCAACAATGGGAATGAGATTGCAGTTGTCATCCCTAGCTTATTTACCGTCACCAGTCAGCCTTACGTAACCCCAAGTTTAGGAAAGCTGTCTCGAATCTCAGCTCTTGTGGTCATTAGTTTAATGCTCTCACTCTGGAGCCAAAGGTAAGTTAGCCCTTCTGGTTGTGATTGACTATATTGACTATGAGATAAGGCACTCATTGATGACGTTAATCGTGCATCTGCTATCAGTGACCAGCCTTTTTCAGCTGAGTTTCATTGACTGTTTTTGTCTTTGCCTCATCCAAACTTATTTAGTTTTATTTATTGCCTTCTATCTTCAACCCTTCTTTTAACAGGCCTTAGGTCCGACCAATCTACATGTAAACTATTTTTCATATAGGCTGCAAATTAAAAAAATATATGCACGCGTTCCATTGACCTTTAATGAGAATATCATTGGCTTTACGAATATGACCGAAAAATGAGTTAGTCTCGTAAAAATGGGACACGTAAAAGATCATAGAAAAAAGCAAATCAGTCAACCGTTGAGATGCTTTTCTGCTGATTAAATATCAACTTCTACGTAAATGGCATTCATTGATTACTTGAACAAGCCTCAGGGCGTTCGAAAAGTTATGCAATAGCAATGTCGTGAATATGAATATATGCATAGATATATAAAATGCGCAGTATAAAGAAATTGTGAAGATGAAAGGTGTTGCATTTCTCTACAAAAGTGAAAGATAAAGAAATGAAACACAATCTGTGCTATCACGTAAAGTAGCGCAAACTTCCTGCACACATTCCTGTTGCGTGAAGGCAGCCCAAATTTCGTCCGTCAAAGACTTACACCAGTATAACACAACAAATTTTCCTACAAAGAGGGCACACTGCTTTCTACATCTATAATTACTTAAATGGAAAACACTGATTTCCACACAACACTCGAATTTCAGTAAATGACTTAATTACAAGTCCCTCAAATAAGACTTACTCTGAAGGTGCTCGAAGCAAGGGGCATCTGAAAGTTGGAAAACATGACAAACAATAAGAAATACATATGCCTTCTGCTACTGTTCCTGCAAATGTTTCTGATGAAGGATCCGCGACGGATTTCTAAAAGTCGGGCAAATAAAACTGTTGTTCCAGCGATCAAATCTCCTTCTTCTTCCCAGCATACATTATGACAGAAATCAAGGTAGTCAGGTCTGTTCAATGTAATTATGTAACACAATTAACGTTTCCTGCATGCGAAGACTATGTTATGCCATTTGCCACTTTATTTTGATCAGATACATGAACAGGTGCCTCATCGTATAAACCTACGGTATCCATCGTGAGTGCATGGATAACATTGTAGATGAAGAGCGCCTTCAGACCAAAGATGGACACCTTTGTGTTGATGGTGTTTTAAGGTGACTGCTAGGCTGGCTGCCCTCTAAATTTACTAGTCATGCAAATCCTCAACTGTCGGTAGTTTTCATAGGTTGTTTTTGGCGCATTTTGCTTTCTTGGAAAGTTCTTTCCATCCACAAATGAGAGCCCATTGCCAAAGTAACTTTTTTACCGAACGAGAACCTACAATCAATCTAGTTTTTAGGAAATAAACACCTTTCTTCTGAGATGTTTCCTATTTCAAAACGGTTTGTAAAGAAATTGGAGCTCAAATTTCTGCATACTGCTGCTAATTATTTTTTATAGACCATATCGAAAGACGCTTCCTGTAAAGAGTCTCATTTTGCATATATTATGATACGTTTTTAATTTACGAATAGTCGGTTACTTGGTCTGAGCTGTTTTGGTTCGCCGTGCTTATCACTGGGCATGCTTACTTTCTTCACAGTAAGCCGCAGAGTGACTTCACAAATATTTAAGATGCTTGCCTACGACCGACGCTGAAATTCTTCCGATGCTCTTTCTCGCACCTGTCCGGTGTGCGCTACTGATGGAAACTCTTCGAACAGTTTTATTTAACGGCATTACGGAGACAAATGACAATATTTGCCGGCTTTTTATTAGATATTTTTTTGATACCAAGTAATGGCGTATTGAGACAAACTATAATCAAACAAATTTATGCCAAACAGAATTCTGTAGACCGAATCTGTCCAGTTTTTGCTGAGAAATGTAATCTTTAATGGTTATCTTTATGTTAATTTCAAGGACGTAAAATAAAAATTTTCGTTTCCAGATGTGCTCATTGTAAAACCTTCCCGTTTGTTTTAATCTCCTTGGCAACACAACGCACGCGAACGACATTTTCTGATCTCTAGCTTTCAGTAGCGGGGAAAATTCCTCTAATATCAAGACATTTTAAAAGAAACCCGATTATGCCTTGCTTTCCTTCCTTGAAACAGATTTAAAAATTATGGCATTTAGGAAATAGGTTTCTGCGTTCAAATCAGTTCGGTAAGAAAAAATACCCCCAGTGAATGCCACAGTTGATCCTCTTAATTAGCTAGCGAAATTTAATGAGTTTGACCATTAACTATTTTGAATGAACGAGGTCATAAAGATTTTTTTGCAAAAACCAGGTGAGCTGTTAAAGTTTTCACCCGAAAATTCCTTTTCTTGCACGTATGGATATCTTCATCATAAATGCTGTAGACTCCTCCATGCTGAAGCGTTCTGAACTCCCGCCAACCTACTTTATCTTGCCGATAATCACACAGGGGAAATTATCTGTAGGTATGCTTACGCTAATTCAGTCACATCATCAGTTAAGCCTCGAAAGCCTCTTCCACTGGAGCCGGTTTGAGCATGATAGCATTTGTGCATTGTCTGGTTCGAAACCATTTCAAGCGGAGCGGAAGAGTTCACAATTGATGGCCTGAACTTCTGGTGAAATGTTTTGGTGATAGGAGTAGACGCAAATTATTAGAACGGACTACCATAGTTTACATGCTTTAGAAGTCGTGTTTATTCTGGAAGTGTGGGCCATCTGGCATTCAGATTTATGATTGTGTAGCTGGACGTTGCATATAAGGTTGCCTAGAAATTGAGACGGGTCAGAAACTTGTAGAATGGCGGGTGTGTCTGCTGCATCTGATGAATAATTTAATTGTTGCTTTACTTTTATGTAAGGCAGTTGACTCAAAGGAAAAGACTTCATTCGGTAAACACAAAGTTATATCGTACACAATACCAATCCAAGAATAATTGAGCAAAAGACGAAAAAGTAGCTTATGTTACCTCACTTGTATATCCCTAGTCCCGGCATTTTGTCCTGCGAAAATAATGGTTATAGAGTTTTTTGGGGTGGAAAAATAGGATTGGCAGAGAATGAAATTTTTAGAAGTTAGTGTTAAGTGAAAAAATATGGTTAAAGTCGCTTCCCGCGGTCGCTGGGAGCAGGTTGTTTCGCATGTAAATTAAAGTTGTGCGCGGCGCGTTGCGCCGTGGACTATGTTAATTTTACTCCATAACGGCAAGTTGGACCACAGGTAAGTTGAAGTAGATGATCTTCTAACATCCGTTTCAATTTTTCCGGAAATTCAAGTAACCTGCAATTTAATAATCGGGTTTTTACCGTATTATGTTGAATTATAATGCAGGTTAGAAAAATCTGCAGATAAAAATCAACAACACATCCAAAGGCCACCGTAACGGTCTCAAGACGTTGACATCTTGCGTCCTCACACCTTCCAGCAAAACCCGAGACGAGGACCACTGGATGACATTAACTAATTGTCTGACTTTTTTCTATTCCCCTCTCTCCCCAAATTTATTTCTCTGTCCCCAATTAAGAGTAGAATCTGATCCCTTGATCCCCTTTTGATCCTTTTACACTTCTCTCCCCCTCTTTTTCCTTGTAGCTACTGATTGGTTTGCCTAAAACTTTCGTTAACTCTACCCTCCCTTGTATTACTGTATTGCCTGATGATGAAATAATCGAGAACGTTTGGTCGCCTAACTTGACTTTCTTAACTTCTATATACCGTAAAGTAAAAATGCATTTAGCATTTATTAAAGCCTATTCCACTGCGTGTCCTAATTTTCCGCCCATAAAACATTTTAACCACCGTTTTCGTAAGAAGACATGCAGGTTGCAGGGATAAATGAGTGCGGCTACATAAGATACTGTTGCCAAAAAGACCTCAGTTGATCTATTTGCGTTTTGAAGAACATAAATGCGCTAACCGGCATAAGCAGCACCATAATTTTTTGAGACGATAAAATTCTACATAATGAAAAGTGTATAATGTAGTCTAAATCATTATTTTCATGCATAAATGTTTCACGAAGCTGACATTGACGCAAGGTTTGACAGTCGAAATGACTGCGGGCTGTTCAATTCATGGTCGACCAATCACTAATCTATTAACAAACACGATGAGCTTTTTTGTCCATCTTCGGTGCTGGGACTCTGTCTAGCAAGAGTAATTAGTCAAAAATAGCGAATACGGTGTTTTGTCTTGGTTTTTCCGAGACAAAAGAATCAGTAATTACTCCTACAGTAACTGTCGCGACATGACTAACGATTTGGCTGAAAGCAATCAAGTAATTGTTGTGTCAAGTTTAGCTACCGATATTTATTTTAGTAATGAAAATATTTGAATGTACATGGTGACCTATCAAATTCAATCTGTAAATACTGCAGGCATTGTGCTTTACTTGGACTTATATAATGCTAGTTTGAATGATAAATTCGAGCGCGCATATGAAACGTTAATTGGAGTCTGTTCTCGTTGATAGCCATCGCAATTCCCCCTTTTCCTGCAGACGTTTTGATCCATTCATTGCATCTTCTCCGTGTGAACTTACTTTTCGATCGTTTGCAGTATTCGTTGTTAACTCCTCATTATAGATGCGAAGTTTAAGAATGACAGTTGTTACTGATGAGAGAGAAACAAATGTCGGGATAACTCTTACCAGATCATCTGTCGCCGTGCATAAATATTGACCAAGATGCAGCCTCCGGATCTAACTGTTTACCAAAATATATTCATAAAGCTACCTTAGTACGGGCTACCAGGCGTGCCAAATCAGCGTGCCCCAAAGCAGACCACGTTGTAGATTCACTGCAGAACTTATGTGGGTCCTGCTTCCATAAAACATACCGTACTTGATGGAGAGGGGGAGGGGGGTAAGCACGCGTAAGTGCTGACTCATGCCGTGCCAATTTTTGGCACCCAGCCACCTCTCCGGTTTTCCTGACCATGTTATAACACCGGACACGGACGCGTGAGAGAAGACTAGCATGGTAGATGCAGCGCAAGTCTACTTTAAGTTAAAATTAATCCATACGCGAGTCACCGTCTCTAAACCAACATGTTAAGGAGTGCATGCTGGACCTCGTAGGATGCAGCAATCGAAGCCTTACATCAAAATAGAACATTTGTAGGAATCCGTCGGATGAAGAAACTTGGTGGTTTTAGGTTACTTGAGGCCTGGAACATCATAAGTCCTATCAAACTGTCTTGACAACCAAGTCAATTTAGACGCCAATCTACGGCGCTCGGTCCACAACTGAAGTGACATGCATGAAATCATGGCAGATGGCGTTCTGACGTAACACTATGAGCACATTTGCAACGGTCAGGAAGCATATTGGAAACCTTTTTGAACGACTTTATTGAAAAATAACTTGAAAATGTGGATCATAAAGCAGAAAAAAAGTTACCATCTAAGACAAATATGCTCAAAAATAGAGTGGAAATCAAATCTTCCGACATTTGCCTGAGCTAGCAAAATAAGATAATGGCTAACAAACATAAATTCACTAGATATAAGTCAGTACTCATTGCCCGAAGAAGAAGTCGAAGATATGGATCAGACCGAACATTATTCAAAAACTCCATTTTATGAAGGTGACTGAAAAACGTCTACGGCTAAACGGTATGCCAGACGCATGATTAAATAAACCAGTGGCATCCCAAAAATACTGCAAGCAAGTGAACTATTGTCCAAACAAAGAACAACGTCATAGATCAGCTTTATCAAGTTGGTAATTAAAATTTCGCGATCTTTATCCTTTTTCGATCACAGTTTTTTCATGGCGGAGGCCTCAATTGCCAAGGTACTTATCACCTTAGACAGAATATGGAGAATTAATAAACTTTATAGCTTGCGAAACACTATATTCACATAAAAATGTACAAATATTTTTTTTTGTCAAAAAACATTGAGTATTAATTAAAAACAATCTGAAGATTGTGGCACTGATTAGCCTCATGCTTTCAATGATTTCTGCGAAGATATACCAAAACTTTGGTGCTTTCATCTGCACGCGTATAAATCGGAATAAAAGGAGTTGCCATTGCACGTCAGACTTCAGTTTAAACGCAAGGTTTATTGTGTATCACAGGTCCTTGTCAAACATTCTAAAGTTATGCGTAACCGCATCGCAGAAAATATTTAATAGTGATTCCGGCATCTTGTTGAACGTGCAGGGCTATCTTGCACGTTTACATGGTTCACAGATCAGCTCCAATGGATCTGACAGTTTCAACTACTCCATTCAACTTTCTCGGATCCCTTATGGTGTTTTCGATCTAGTTATGGACAGAAATGTCTTAAATAATTGTATTATCAACACAAATCATGGAACTTACTGATACTTACTGACTGATCCCAGAAAATGCACATGCAAATCACCAAAGCATACATGTGCACATTATTTTATTAATCTCTTAACACAGATACCAAGAAATTAAAATATCTAGATGTTCAGGCAAAATTAGGTGTCTTATTTTCATAAACCGAAGGCATCCACTTACAAGAGACCGATTTTGTGAGTCTTGTCGTGTAAATGAGATATAAATCTGATATCCCGGATGGAACACCTCCTTTTTTAATTGAAAATGATTTACTAGGTAAGTGTGGTAGGACGAGCGCTACAACTGAACGCGCCAATTTGCGTGTGCCACAAACATGTTTGGCAAGCAATTCCTAAACGGCTCTTCTTGTTTTTCTAAATACTACAGCATACCACTTAAATTTTGAAAAATACGACTAGGCGGGAACCAGTTTTTGTACAGTGCAACTGATCAGTGAAATTGAAGTGGGCTAGCAAAAGATGAACACTTAACACTGACAGCGTAATTAATTTGCAACTGAATTTGATAATCAACGAAGAAGTAAGTTATGTCTGTCATACTCAGTCAGTTTTGGCCGACTGGAGGCCGCAAAACCCGACTGACGCAACACTTGCTGGGTTTTCGGGATTATAAATAGATTAGGCTGATGGCTTGCTTTGAAAGGCCGTTATGTGGGATAACAGCAGTTCGACTAAGACCGCAATGTTAATGCTCGCACCTGAAACGCCATTCGAGATAATTTACAGATCACTGACTACGTAGTCACCGAGTGATTCCCGGAATTCCAAGTATAACAGAGTTAATCCAAGCATGAAAGGTACATTTGACTTTACTCTTTACGCCCATCCTTCAGGTTTACGTTGCGAAGACCTCGATTGGATTTAGGTGAAACATAAAGAGGCCTGATGACCTGGAATGTCATAGAGGGATTTGAATTCCCACGACAAATCTTGAGATTATCCATTAATGCAGCAAGTGTAAAGCTTAGCTAAATTAATTTGGGTTTTCAATCTTCAGTCTAATGGAAGAACTACATTTGCTTCAATTTGAAGTGCTTAAAATACACTTTTGTGTTCACCGGCAGGGGAAACTAATTTTGGCCACAGACATTGAAGACAGTCGCAAAGCGCTTATTTGGTTTGCCCTGACGTTTCTTGTTTTTAGGAGAAGCGAGAATAGACGTTGGCAGAGTTTCTACTTCAGAGTTGATGAATATATGAAGATTAATCCTGCATGTAATGCCTGCTACTGATCACTACTCTAAGTTCACTACATTCAATGGACAAAGTGGACGGTGTTAGAGAATCCTAGGCTGCCTAGGTGGCTAGCCTTGGTGCTAGTGGGCATTTATCAGTGATTCCTTTTAATTGACGAAAAACTTAGATATCCTGTAAACTGAATGCATTATGCATAGTTTTGTAAAGAGAATCAGCATCAGCCTGATAAACTGCCTAGCTCCCTGTTGGTGGAAAGAAGCTCTTTGGTAACAGTGACTTAATTTCCTTTAACTCGTCAAAGAAATGATATTCCACTGTAACTTATTTGTCTCACTTCATAAACCAGAACTTTAAGCTGATATGTTTCAAAATGTTGCCGAAAAAAGCAGGAAGTCAGTATTGGCTAGTTGTGGTCTGCTTGTTAACGTTAACCAGTTGCACTCTTGCGTCAGATCGGTGAAATCAAAACGTGAACCCAGACCTAGTAGATCATCTTGTGTTGTGCTTTGTAGGTTGTTCTACATACTTACGCTCCCTAAGAGATAAGAAACCTGACACAATGTTTTGACTCAATTCGAAACGCCAGTCTTCTTTCCAGCAAGCAGTTTGCGTAAATGAGCATAAAAGTTTTGTGATCTTACCACACTTAATTTAACAACTGATGTGCTCCGAATAGTGAGGGAGCTCGTATGACCGCCTAAGTAGGACACGGGAACAGGAACCGTCCACAAAACATGTGGTTTGCTCCAAAATGTGTACAGGTTACTGAAGGTAAAAGTTATACATAAAGAGTTAAGGTCGGTAGTATATCAGATGTTTCGGTTTGAGTTCATGCAAAATGTCGGATTTAGGTTCAGAGGGGGGGGGGCTAAGTTTAAGGTTACACTTAAGATTACAATCAGGGTTACTGCTTGGATTAAAATACGAAAAAATTGACCTTTTCTGAGATTTGTCGGTGATATTTGCAAGCTAGGTTTGACTGCCTTTGTGATTTGATTGGCTAGAGCCACTACAAAGTCCAGCAACACTTTATTCCATCAATACTGCCTGATTTTGACAATGCCTTGCATTTCATCAGAGCCTCAAAGCCTATTCAAATAAATACAGTGGTCGCCATAGACCATGCAATTTTCATAAATTTGATGAAGCTTGATGATGACTCCAATACCGGTGTAAATATATTTAAGAAAACATACAAATAATCATGAACAGCATAAGTAATATTAAATAATTAAAGAAGTTTAGGAATCGCTAAGTGTTCGCAAAGGAAAGTAAAACATTTTCAATAATCCCGGGGTTCTAGAGGCGTAAAAAAGAGCTCTAAATTAGAACAATAAGTTTCGATATTGTTTTAGGTTGGAAACTTGAAGCAACCACCTTCTTTACAATGAAATAATTTTTTTATGGCAAAATATTCTTAAGTTTTTGTTCTTCCCGGTTATGTATTTATTGAATGTCATCAAAAAAGTGTGTTTTAGAATGATGACCATGTTGCTCATTTGTAGAAATGCCTCAAAACAGCAAATCACATTGTCGAGAGTGAATTATGTCAGCAGTGGAACTCTAAAATTACTATTTCTAAGGTTATTACAAGATGTTTTATAAAAGGTTACCTCTTACAAAATTGTTTGAAAAGATCTTCCGCTAATAAAATTCTGTGTTTATTTAATTTTTTCAACGTAATGTCATGATAAAATTTGAGGATTGAGAGATTTTTTTGTCTTTCCTGAAGACAACGATTAAATTTGACTGCTGATAGCAGAAATTTCTTTTCTCTTTATAATGGATTACCTTCCAAATGAGTAGATTTATTCCCTTTCAGATATATACTGGCGAATTAAAAAAACTGACCATATACAATGCCATTTTACGATATACTTATTATTATTTCGTCTGCTCCGTTTCTAAATAAAGTAAAACGGGAATGGTAAGTATAAAGAAAACTATTTTTCTTCACGATTTTAATTCAATTAGCACGTATTTGTCTTTAATTCGCGAGAAAATGTCAGACATTTGTTTTTATTACAGGACATTTGAGGTTCATTGCTGCATTTGAACAAACACTCTGCTTTTATTTCCTTTTGCGCAAAACAATTAACAGAAAAGCTAAATATAATTTCTTAAAAATAACTGTTTAATGTTATTGTAAACAAATTTGGTTCCTTTTACTTGGCTTCACTTTAATCTGAATAATTTTGTATAAAATTTTTCAGTTCTTAAAGGGATATCTGCGATGCCTATTTTGCTTATTTTGGAGTTCATTCTTAGCATTATCAAAATTAACGTGCAGTTTGGTTCTCTCTTTCGTAATAGCATGGGAAATTCCTTCCATTTGAGACTACTTTTAATTTTTCCAAAACTAATGGTGATTTCTCTGAATACACCTAACTAAAATGACGATTTAACTAAGTAAAAGGCTTTCGCAGAATTAAATAAACTGAATGAATCACAATAGTGTTTTCAAATATATGCTTAAGTGTCCAGCCAAATTTCATAATTAGCGTTGCATAGTCTTTAGTGGCTACTGTACGTCTGTTAATTTACGGAGTTGCTGTAAGAATCTCCTTGACAACAAAAACCACGTAGCTGAAACAAATGACCTAATTGGAAGCCTACTGTACAATATTCCAGCGTTATCGTTCTTTTGTTTGCAGCTGGTGTTTGATGCAGTTTAAAGACATGACGATACACACGTGCCCACTAACGTTTTTCAAATTGTCGCAAAAAATGTCCTTAAAATGCAGCAAAGTATGCCCTTATGCAACGTAAGTGGGCATTTTAGTGGGAAAAGTCTGTCTAAAAGAGAAAAAAAAATTTCTTTCATCTCCAGTCAAATTGAAGCGTTTATCTTCAGAGAACTTAAAGTAATTGTCAAAATTCTCTAATTTCCTTGTCACATTGCCTTGGAAAACGTTAATATACACAGACGTCCCTCAGCCGAATATCTGATCAAAGCACTTTATCACAGGTAACCTTTTTGAGGAAAGGTTTTTTATTAATCTTAGGAATAGTAGTTTTTAACTCCACTGTGGACACGTTTCATTCTTGAAAATGTGGTTTGCTGTTTTGATCCATTTTCTATTATCAGCAACGTGGCCATGTTCCTGTAAACTAATAACAGAAAAAGCACTTTCTTTCAGTGAATGCTCTTTATGCCTATCTTATTATGAAGGTTTTGGTGTAAACGTTTGACAAATGTGCAAATTATCAACGAAGACACTGAAAACGAAGAAAATGATAAGAAACTTGTTCCACGACATTCAACGTATACTTATTTACTAATGGTTAAATGTACAGAATATTTTGACTGAAGAAAAGTTTTGCCTACATGAAGAAAGTGTTTCCTTCATGTTTTTAACTTAGCACAACATTGAAATTTATTTTTTTTAATTAAAAGCTCTTTTCTACGTCTCCAGAACCTCAAAATTATCGAGAAATATTTTTTTACAAACACTTAGTGCTTCCTATAGTTCTTTTAAGTACTTTATATGCCTAATGCTCTTTATTATCACTTAAAAGTTTATCTCAATGCATTTACACTGGTATTCGAGTAACGATCAAACTAGTATAAAGTTATGAAAGTTGCGTGCTCTTTGGCAACCAGCAATGGATTACTTTGGAGGACGATAACTTAGTCATCACACTAAATTCAGTTAGATGGATTTGCCTTTCTGGAACACAGGCTAGTCCAACGTTTGTACAAAACTTTATCGGTGTGGCTCAAGCTATTTTTTCCTCTTCGCGTTATATGAGCATTAGAAGTTGGATAATGGTGAGTTAATAAGGTCCTTGATTGAACAGCTGTTTGCACAATTAAGCTGCACACCCTTCTTTGCATATTCAAGGAGATGCTCTCATTATGACCGACCAAAATGATAACAATTATAAGACTTTGTTAAACAAAAATGAACCATTTATGACGTGTGTGATCCAGTTGCATTTGAATTGACAAAAAGAACTTCAATTATCGAACCTTTCACATATTTTACTCAATTGATGAACAGACTGGAAATCGTAAAAATTTTAATAACCCTTACTTGCCAGGCGTACATGGGCTTGACTGGCCGTCATAATCTCCAATGTTTTAACACTTACAACTCAACCTCCAAAATGTTTATTCGTGCCCGCTTTTTTACTATAGAATTCTCTGGCATGATTATGCAACTTATATTGTTTAGACATTTTTGTGCCCACAAAGCTGTCTGTTATTTTTTAAAAAGCAACAGTAAGCGTAGAGTCAAATTGATGGCACTGTTAGCTCTCAGACCATGAAATATTGCGATAAGCTATTAACTTTTTGTAGATCGCCAAAAGTATTTCACCAACGTTTGACAATCTGCGGCTTTTCTACACACGGATTACAGAAATAAACGAGAGGATAGCGTCAAACAGTTTCAAAAAAGTCACAGATACTACCATTTTATATGCATTTCCAATAAAACGGAGACAATGGTATGAAAATGTCTGGGCTACCACTTCTCATCAGACAGTAATGAGTAGCGGCAGATGATTGCCGTTTAGCTTTGAATGGGAGTCAGTTGCATACCTGTAACATTTAAATTGAGTTCTTAAGAGTTTCTGTCATTTACTGACTGGCTGATCAAATGAAGTTGCATCATTACGATTCATCGAAGTCCAAACACGTTTTGCTTAGGTTTCTCGTAATAATGTTTGATGCAGCATACTAATCTCCAACGGCTTGAATAACTATAATAATATTGAACTTGTTTGCCTCACCCCAACGGCTGCTGTTTAAGTTGAAGCTAATTTATCATATGCTCTAGAAGTGTGCATTCTTTATAACTTAGAGAAAGCCTACCTGCTTGAATACTCGCAGCAATCAGTCCATCATCGAAAATGGCAATAGTTAAAGCTATTGGACTTACAAATAGTATAATATGGTAAGTGCTGCATGCAACGTGTTTAAGTTTGTAATATTTTGATCATAACTCATATGTGCGGGTAATTGCATTAACTAAAACATAGAAATGATAATAAACAGCATAAGAAATATTAAATACTTCGAAGAGGTATGAGAAATGCTAAGTATTAACTAAGAAAAATGAAATTTTCCCGATATTACCCAAGTTCCACAGACTTAAACAATTGCTTTGAATTAAAACACTAAACTTAAGTCATTTCGCAAGTTTAAACACGAAAAATAACTAAATTCTTTTGGTAAAATGAACTTTTCTTGAGTCAAGGTATTTTATAAATATAATTCTTCATGAATAACAATAGATTTAATATCGTCCTCTAAATACTGGCATAATGTTTTTCGTTTTTAGTGTCTTCGTGTGTTCGTCCACCAATTAAGCTTCTGTTCGACGTTTACATCAAAACGTTTATAATATGATAAAGATTAAGAGCATTTACCGAAAAAAGGTTGTTTAATATTATTTCCTATGGAGATAATGATGTGGATCATATTTAGAAAGATTTCAAAGCAGCAAACCACATTGTTGAGCATAAAAAATGTCCACACGATAACTCGAATAATTCTATTCCTAAAATTAGTTAACTTTTTATAACAGAATACCGTTTTAAAATGTGCTTTAATTATAAACTCAGCAGATTAATATCTGTCTCTTTTAACGTTTCTATGATAATGTTTAAATGAAATCGGAGACTTTTGACAATGTTGTAAACTAACCTAAAAATAAACTATTCAGTTTGACAGTAAATGGAAGAATTTACTTTTCTTATTATAATGGATTATTTTCCGCCATAGTGGATTATTTTCACGATCTGTTATAAGCTTGCAAATGCAAAAGAGAGTGGCCAAATACATGGCTATTTTTGAAATTATCATTAACCTGTGTGTTCTGTTTCTGAAAAACGCATAGTTCGAACGTACAGTTTACAAAAAAAGCATTTTAGTGCGTGACTTACATTTAATAAGACCCATTTTACATTACTTATACGGTAACATATATAGGCATTTTCCTTATTCCGTCATAGCTCTCGGTACAATGAAACAAATTTCATCATACAAACTTAAAACTGCATCTTGTAGCGCAAAACTTCACAGGTAAGCTCAAAATACTCTTTAAAATATAAATCATTCCTTGTTTCCGAAAACAATTGCGATTCCTTAAAACTGAACTCACTTCCATCTAAACGATTGCGAACAACATTTTCCGGTTCTAGAAGGGATCTGTTCCACACCTTTTTTGATTTTGAAGTTCTCGATAACAAAAAACCTTTTCATCAAAACCATGATTTTGTCATACTTAATTTCATCAATATAAGACTACTCTCAGCTTCGCCAAAATGGTGAGTATCCTAACTTAAAGGCTTTTGCAGAATGATATCTACTCAGTAGATGGAAATAACATGACTAAATATATGCTTAACTACCAAGTTAAATTTCATCATTGAAATTGCATGCGGGACTTGCTTAACTGTATGTTATATAAACGCATGTATATGTAAATTAGAATTTCTACGACTTAACATCTCTAATGAATATGCAATTCCTACACTTATCATAGACTTGTGTTCCTGTTCTTACAATTTTTTTATTCTACATCCAGGTTGCAATGTCCCACCATTTCGTCATCAGTTTTGTTTTTAAGAGAGATAATTAACAAAGCGTCTGGCTAACCAAAAATGCTTATTTTATTGGAAGTTATGTTTTCGCATGGTCTTCTTGTGTGACCAGACAATCTGCCTGTTTGACCAACCACGGCTCAAACGTCTACTTCTCTTCAATTATCTTCAAGAATATGCTTCTTCCTTTTTTTTATTGATAACAAGACTTCCGTGTGAAAAACGAAACATATTTCAGTTGCAGAACAGTACCCTCGGACAAACGCAAACGTGTGTTTACCTGCATTCGCGTTTTATATGACTGAAGCTGGTGAAATACAATGCTAAAATATCTGATAAAGTTGCTGTAACTGACTGAAAAATCCGTGTACTAATTTTTGCGCAGTTCATTTCAGTTGAAAGTTTTTGCTTCGTGGTGCATTGTAAAAAAATAGTTTATTTTGAAAAATTTTCATGTATAAAACGCACCAGAGTAAAGGGCGCAGTAAAGGAAAAAAACAGTCAGATAAGTCAGTTAAACTTTATTAAACGCAGACACAGCAAGTATCAACATTGTTTAAACGTTCAGGAGCGATCTTATAAAAATTCTTAACTTTGTAAAAAAAACAGTCTGATACCACTTAATAAATCTTCTTCCCTTAAAAATACCATAAGTGGTAGTTTCCGACCATCGACCTGGCACCGGAGAGTAACAGTGTTGGATGATTCCTCGTATACAGGGGTGCATATAAACACAGGGTTAGTCCCCATTTTCTCCACAAAGCGGCTGATGAGGATATTAACGGTGAGGGGAACCTCGTGACATATTAGTGGTGTTTTCTGACAGAATCTTCGTTTGTAGTATGCGCCGAAACTGAGCGGCGTTCCAGCATTATCTTTTGGAGGTTGCTGTAAAACGGTCATTCGTGTGCGAGGGATAGATTAGGTCTTTTCATAAAACCAAAGCATCAAGAAGAAGCTAACTTTGTTGCCTTCACTGGAATAGAGACCGAAGAGGCACTTTTACCTGCTGCCCCCTGTCCAATAGCACAATGTTTAAGTTTGCCATCTTACTGTGGGCAGCTCGCTTACTTCCCTCGGAAAACTCTGGTCTTCGCTACTTGGCGCAGGTCACCTTCTTGCTTCCTCCACTCCCGTACCATTTATTCATTAATGGTGAATTCTCTCGCAATTGCTCTATTGCCATGATCTACTGTATGATCAATAGCCTTGAGTTTAAAGTTCGTGTCGTAAGCCTGTCACTTGACATGTGTCATTTTCGGTCCACATGCACACACTTATGTTACGGTGAAGCACAGTTTATAGTACTCCGCTACGCTCCTGACCACCAATTAACCGAGCACCGTGTTCTTTCCAAAAATTGCCTCGTGGCCACTTACCAGAATTTATCGATGCATAAGGCACTTTGGGTTATAAAAAGCAATTTCATTTTTTTCGGAAAATTAATGGCTTGTGAGTGAGATCAGAAAATACGGCAAGCCAGACGCTTCCGATTCATGCTCAGAGACAGTATCAGATATGGCTGATGCCTGAACAAGAGGACGATTAATTGATATCATGCAGACGGTGAGCTAGCATCATTAAAGTCCGTGCCTTCCATAACATATAGTTGTCTTCATGCGATAATTGTCTGATAACCGGCATTCGAGATGTTATATGTCCCGGTTTCCTCAGCCTTGCTGAAAGTTGAAGTGATAAGTACTCGGATACTTGCTTTGAAGGCACTGGCGTTGGAAACCACGTTCGTTTGCGCAGTCTTCACTTTTTTACTCTACAGGCCTGCTCTGAGCAGGAGATATAGAATTGGAGGTCATTACCTGTGTTAATAGACTGCGACCAAGTAAACAACCGTTCAAGCAACTCGCGGCTTATGTGGTTATCACCTTTCATAAACAGGCTTTGTTTATCCTTACATTTCCTATGAAGCGTCAACTGAAATTCTCAAATATATTTTCAATTCGAAATAATTACTTAAATGGCGTTAAGTTGCAGTTCCGTCCACAACCTAATCATAGGCTACTTACCTAACGTCAAGATTCCGTGGTTGGAAGAACTCTCTCTTAACCACCTACAAAAGCCCATTCTGTAAAAATGGGCATTTTTAAGGACACATTTTTCTCATTATAATTCAATAGTCTTATAACTTCATATATATTCTGTAGAAAAAATGCACAAAAGTATCCTTTCTTATGCTCCCTTGGTAAAAAATTAAGTTTTCTCTGAATTTTAAAGAGTAAATTTTAGCTTCCGGTTTAAACTTTTCTAAATTGCTGAATAAATATGAGTTTTAGCGGCTGTTGCCGGTGAATTCAAGATTTCCAAAATACAAACTGTATGCATTCTATATAAAAAACTGTGAATACATAATTGATAGGGTATAAGAAAGGGGCCACACAGTCCTCATACAATTTCGCAATTGATAAGTACCATTATGTACACTGTATAGAGGATATTAATAAATTGATGGATACGATGAGAACAAAAAGATAGAACTTCCTCAAACATGGAATGTAAGAGAGGCATAATCCGTTACCAAACAAGCACGAGCAAGATTATTCCTGAATGCAAAAGGGCAGTATAGACCAACGGAAAAAATGTGTACTGCATAAGTAGTCATTTTGTATGGAAAATGCTTTCTGTGGGCGGCTTTAAAGTAACCCGTTCAAAGGCCCTTATCCTGATAGGGCTGAGTTATGTTTAGGTCAAGTTCTTCGGAATTAATTTGTTTGAACAGAAAACACAATAAAGAGTTTTCGGTATTCTTTTCATGTGATGGAAAATCTGCATTTTTGCTGCGTTTGCAGTCCTTCGCGCCTGGAACAGTCTTTCAAGCTCTTTGATTTATTTACCCTGCCCACAACAGCATCAGATCCAACAAAACACTCCGGACCTTGAGTGGTGCCTGATAAGTGCCAATGGATTGTGCGTAATTCTAACTATGTGACGCGTGAATACGGTTTAGGGCTTCCAAGAAGCTGCTCGTGTTCGCGAAAACTTTAGATTCGGTGCGATTTGGCCCCTTATCTCGATAGTGCTGGTAACGGTGGATGATGTTACACGGGTAAAATTTGGTCTTAAAATTCGTCTTCCTTTTGTTTCCTGTCCCGGAGCTGGCTGTACACTTCTCCCACCTCCGCTTGCAATTTTTTTACAATTACCATTATAACCTTCACATTACCTGCACTAGCACTGCCACTTTTGCTCCTATCTGCACTTATTTACTCTTTTGTTTTGCCCCGCACATCGGTTCTAAATACCTTATTGATTTCTACAAAGATGTGCTGTACTTATCGAAAATGTTCACGTTTTGGACCTTACTCGATAAACTGATATCACAGCAATGGCAACAGCACCTTTCGGATTTATCAGTAACTTTGGCTGATTCAAGCGGGAAGTATTTTAAGTGGGATGATTTTGCCGCTATGCGAGTTTTACCGTGCTAATTTTTGGTAAGGCAGAATCCATATCATACCAGGATTATTTCTGGAAGCACCTCTCTCAAAATACCTAAAATAAAACTTAAATTCGCAAACTTTACCCAACAGTTCAAAATAAATTATATGGTGCTGATCTCGTTGTGCACCAAATCTTTCATACAAGTCCCAGAATCTAACAATCACCGATGCTTTTCCTCTCCACTTTCGAAAACTGCTTTAAGTCGCAGCGTGTAGGGAACCATGATAATATTGCTGAATTGTCGGCGCAATGCACGCCGGACAAGCAAAGGCATTTGTTTGACGGCATGGAGATCAGTTCGATAATTATTCATATGAATTTTTAACAGTTGCACGTTCGCTGTGTATTACAATCAATCAATCCTTCGTTATAAAAAAGTATCCACAGGTTACAGTCAATGAGTAAATTTCTGTAAAGCTTTGTCTTATTTGACGCCAACCATTCTTCTATTCTAGTTTTGCTAAATTTAACCATTACGGCGCCTCCCATAGCTGATTTTGTCAAATTTGCCGTCGTATGCTTTTGAGCAAACTTTTTATGCTGCTTACATAAATGAGCTCACAAAATCCATTCTGTTACATTTGTCATTATTAATCTCGTCAATCTATTGTTTAATATGCTTGCTTATGGACACTGAAATCTACTTTTTAGTGCAGTCGCAAGTCCTCACTGCTCGAAAAAAAATTGAAAAATGAAAGATTTGTTTTGTTAACTTGTCAATCCGCTAATTAGTATCGAAAACCCTGTGCGGATTTATCCATGAATAACTAATTCGATTGTGTGAAACATTTAAGCTTACATTCGCCTCGAGCTGTGAAGGACATTGTCAAAATCTTCATCTAGTTGTTTCTCCAATAACTAGTTTTTTCAAAGAATAAAATTTTATTTTAACTTTGCGAAAATTCCCATTGAAAATTTCAGAAGATAAATTGGCGAACATACGTTTGTTTTCGATAAATTCTCGTCAGGCCTTTACATTTATATGGTATGAATAAACTATGGTGGTTGGTGGACAGATGAAGTGTTCTCGTTGTCAATGTGGGGAGGAGGGGGGAGAAAGGGGGTGGGGGGGAGGTTGGGGGAGTTGAGATCAGAGTGTCAATGTCTAAACGGCCCGGCGTCCAGGGCCGCCGATAAGGTGTGCGTGGCTGGACTTGGGACTTGGTCGTCTCTGCGGGGGCCCGTTTCCGAGGCCTGTGGTCCGCTGTGGGTGGCCGTGTTACCTAGTTTCGCCCATGGCAACTGGGGCGCCGCGACGAAATTCTTTTGGGCACATAGCAGCGGTCTGCGTAGCCTGATGGCGGCCGCCTCTGCCGTCGCCAACAGACGCTGTCCGAGGAGTTTTGAGTAGCTTGAAGGCACCTTGTAAATCACTCGGAAGGCCTCTTTGGCATCCACGCGATGGTTCGAGTCCACCAGGTGCGCTAAGATTGAACTGTTTACACCTTTAAGTTGGCCCTTCCCTAACCATGCGGGTATGTGTTCCCTTACTCTTTTGGACAAGCGCCGGCTCGTGCGACCAATATATCCTGCCCCACAGGAACAGGTAAATGAATATATGCACATTGAGGTGATCTGGGCTGGCAGTTTATCCTTAATCTCTCCGTATAGGATGGGAGTAGTCGAGAACAATACATGGGCGTTGGCTGCTGGGAAGGTAGTTGCTACGGCTTGACTCAGGCGCCTCCTTAGTAGTTCGCTTGGTCCGTCCCCTTGAAATGGGACTCTGATGAAGATTCGTTTCTTCTCCACTGTTAATACTGAGGGCTTTGGCGGCCTTTCAGCCATGTTTTTAGCGATAAATCGACAAGGATACCCATTTTGTCGAAACACGCCTTCAACAATCTTAAGCTCCTCTTCAATGCTATCAGTCGAGCAAATCCTCTTCGCCCTTTGCGTCAAACACCGTACTAAATTGCGTTTGAAGTTCAACGGTACGAAACTAGCGAAATTGATGTATTGCCCAGACCACGTCTTCTTCCGATATACCCTACGTTGAATGCTCCCATCGGCTCTTTTACTCAGTAGCACGTCAAGGAATGGAAGCGATCCAGATTGTTCTTCTTCTAGGGTAAATTTTATCGATTTGTGCGCCCGATTTACTGTATACATTAGCGTTGATAAGTTGGTTTTATCTGATGCAACTGCAAATATGTCGTCTACGTACCGTTTATAGTACGTTAGATTATTTATCTGGTGGCTGAGTTGCGTAGCTTTTAGCTTGCCCATGAATATATTTGCTAGAAGTGGACCCAGGGGCGAGCCCATAGCTACTCCGTCCAATTGTCTGTACAGGTTATTGTCAAATAGGAACTGTACATTCAAGGTGCATTTTAGCAATAATTCCTTCAGTGCAGTAACCGGCATTCCTATGTTCTGCTGAGTCAAGGTAATGAATTCACAGATGTAGTCTACTGTTTCTGTGACCGGCACGTTCGTGAATAGGGACGAGACATCCAGTGAGAACATCATCATCCCGTTCAGGTCAAGGTCTTTCACGCCATCCACGAATTCGAAGGTGTCTCGGAGGCTGTGAGGTGCTATTTGACACTCTATGGGTTTCAGCTTGTCTGCTAGCCATTTTGCTGTCGCGTGGTATGGCGAGTTTCTCATATCTAGGATGGGACGAACGGGCACGCCATCTTTGTGAATCTTAGGCAGCCCGTATAGTCGAGGTATGTGCGTGCCAACGGGACGAAGACGCTCTAAGTCATATTCGCTTATGACGCCGTCCTTTTGAAGTCTTTTCAGACAATCAGTCAGCTGGGTTTCAACCTCCTCCGTGCGATCTTTATCCTTTTCTTTCTTGCTAAACTTTTGTTCGTCTGACAAAATGGATTGCATTTTCGCAATGTAGTCGGTTCTATCCATTAGAACAACGCCCATTCCCTTATCTGGCCTCGTTATTAGGATCTCCTTGTTCTGCCGGAGCTGTCTTAATTTCTCCATGTGGGCTTTCGTTAGCAGACCCCGATGATTTTGGCCACTGTTTAAGTACTGATATGAACAGTTAACAAGTGTAGACTTAAAGTGCTGCATACTCTCCGCTGACACTGGCTGAAGGTCATGTGTTTGATTAAGCAAGTTTTCAAACTGTGTTTCCAGCTCTAGCTGGTTTGGCGGCCCTGGACGCCGGGCCGTTTAGACATTGACACTCTGATCTCAACTCCCCCAACCTCCCCCCCCACCCCCTTTCTCCCCCCTCCTCCCCACATTGACAACGAGAACACTTCATCTGTCCACCAACCACCATAGTTTATTCATACCATATAAATGAAAAAAAAATTTTATTTGTGTTTATTTTTACGTATATTCCTGTTCATTCAAAGTAAATAAAGCCCACTTTCTATCTCTCGTGATCTTTTATGAGCGAGGTTGTTGAACATTTTTCTTATCGTATGAGCATGCTGTTAGCAAGAAATGAGAGCGATAAAACCTTTTAAGCCTCAAGAATTTCCGATTAAATCGTTCAAATCCCAAACAAAACGAAAGAGATGCAATGAACTTATACCTTGTAGCATCCTTTGAAGAAAAATTATTCACACACGCATAACTTCCAGCCTTGTGACTGGAAACTGAAACGAATGTTTGAGTAGAAGTCTCCTATATACTGCAAAAGTTTTCGGGGCCTCTAAAGACAGCGAATAATATAGCGAAACATTCCAGTAAGACAAGAACTAGTGAAAAGATGCTTGAACAAAGGATGATTTTAACAAGCGTGCAAACAGCGTCAGATTTAATTGTGAATTTTGTTAGAAGCAAAATTTCTGTTCCTTCCACGTAAAAGCTACTGACTAGGGAACTCTTAGCTTGTGACAGAATGGCGTTTTTATTTGTAGAATGCTGTTTATTGTGAATTAACACTTCACACAACCCGAAAGACTGGGACTGTTAAGCTTAAATGTTATGGCTGGTTGCCCTGTAATGGGAACCGTTGTTGGCAAAACTGACATCTTTCCAAATAAACAACAATAAAATACTGAAATTATTAATCATAAGACCTGTTTAAATCTCGGTTTTGTTTGTAGGTTTTACGCTTTTGTCGATTGTTTACTCTGTGACTGAAAGCAAATTAACAACTTGACCAAAAGCTTACGGCTGGTTTTATTACACTTCAAATAAATATTCGAACTGGCCACATGGTCCGCATTAACGCACTAAAGCAAGATAAACTGTTGTGTACTTCTAAAGTTTTATTGGCTGGAGAATTTACTTTCGCGCAGAAACAAAAAAGGCAGTCCGGGGCCTGACCTTTGTGTCCTTATCTGCACCTGTGTAAATGCAATCTGTCGTTTTCAGAAAAGCCGCGAACCAATCTCAACTAACTCTTGTGTTAGATAAATGCAAACGGCCGCCCAATTCTCAAATCCATTGCAACCTATAGCTGCAGCTGAAAATAAGCAGCTATAACTTCTTAAACCCGTCGGTATGAAGGATTGCCTGAGAAACCGTGCTGGAAAAACGGTCCAAATAGCATATCCCGACTACTAGGAAACCATTTTTTTCAGTATGTTAGTGCTTAAGGTAGTCTCATGATTGCTGAAACACCTCGGGTAAGTTTTGCTCAATTAAACTGAAGGACATAGTTTCGGCTGCTTAGATCTCAGCAGTAGAACATATGGTGCACTAAATTCATCCCGATTCCAATGATCTATGTATAATCAGAGAGCCTCTTAAAATTCCTAAAAGTGTCGGACGTAGCCCGATATCGAACAAAGTTTCAATGTTATTAAGCACGACAAACTGAAACTTTTATCTATGTGCGCTGCGCTATGGGAGAACCCTAATATAAGCAAGTAAAAAGGTTTTCAGCACGCTTTTTTTACCATATTAACATTTTGAGATGGTTAGCAAAACTCTATATGTGTTATCGTGTAAAGTAAGGCAAGTAGAAATCTTGCTAAATCAAAGACCTGTGAATAGATACTTTTTGTACACTATAAGCTCCTCTTTTGCGTAATTTAAAAACTTATAACAGTAAAAGATTTAAAATTCTTGCAAAATCCTAGTATGTATTTAACCACTCTTTCTTTCATTCGTCACCTTAGAATGGGCCTGAAAATAATAAAATATAGTTAAAAATACTATGGTATATAGAAATAAGTTTGTTCTTTCATTTTCAGCAACAATTGTAGCATTTATTTTCGGGAAAATAGAAAAACTAGTAAACTTTCTCCATTAGCAGTTTGACTTTACCTTAGAAAAAGTTAACATAAGTAGAAATTCGTTAGCTGAATATATGCTCAGAGCGCCTTTTAAAGGGGTACATTTTAAAAAAAAAATTTTAGATAAACCAATATTAGACTTTTGTGGAGGACGTTCTATATGCTGCAGATTGTATTTAAGTTATTGTGGCACTTAACAAATATGACCTACTTGGCCATCATCCTAAGAACTATTAGCAAAAGATACTGTTTTTAGAAAATGAAAATTCTTTGTAAATTTCCGACCGCGCTGTGTACTCTGAAGCGTGAACTTATATTGTCACCATTACCAAAAGAATCGAAAATACAACGGAGAAGCTAAATCAGCAAACGAGAACAAAACTGGTCGTTTTCCACATCTCGCTATCTTACTCCGAGACATTTCCAATACCCAGAAATTCCATAGAAAGTTGGATAACTGGAAACAAAGTAAACCAGCGAACACAGTGTTAAAAAAGTAATTATTCTACTCAGTTCAGCATAACACCGGCAAAAGACGTACCTGGGCCTTTTAGCAAGTACCTGGACTGTCTGATGGCAGCATGTGTATATGTCACAGGCGTTGACGGGTTTCAACACGAATATACGCTTACAATTTAGGTCTTAGCCTGTGCACATGAAATATACTAATATATATAGCGATCAAAAATAAATTGTTCGAGAGATTAAAATGCTCAACATTCAAAATCGGTAAATCAAACAGAAAGCAAAAAGGGAAAGATGGGTTATATACTGATGAGCCGGAGCCTTCACAGCTGTGTCAAGCAGCGGCAGAATACCGGCGAAACACGTGTTTGGGCATTTTAGCAATTATCTATCCTGATAGTATGGTAAGTAACAACGTCAATTTATACTGCTAACGACTGTCTGAAGGCCGCATGTGTATATTTCACAGGGGTTGACGGGTTTTAACACCAATCTACACTAACAATTTAGGTCTACGCCTAAAGACCTTAAATATACTGATATTTACCACGATCAGAAATTAATTTTTCTGAAGATTAAAAAGCTGAATTCTCAAAACCGGTATATCAATCAGAAAAAGGGAGAGAGAAAGCTGGGTGACCCACTGATAAGCTGGAGCCCTCGCAGCTGTGTCAAGCAGCGGCAGTATACCGGCAAAAGACGTGTTTGGCCATTTTAGGAAGTACCTAGCCTGTTAGTATGGTAAGGTTTAACGTCAACTTATACTAGTATCGATTGTCTGATTGCCGCATGTGTATAATTCGCTGGGGTTGACGAGTTCGAACATGAATGTACACATACGATAAACGTCTACGCCGATAGACTTTAACTATACTGCTATATACCACGATCAAAAATTAATTATTCTGGAGATTAAAAGGCTCAATTTTCAAAACCAGTATATCAACAAGAAAGCATATATGGAAAGCTGGGCCATCCACTGATAAGCCAGAGCCCTCACAGCTGTGTCAAGCAGCGGAAGAATACCGGCGAAACACGTATCAGGGCCTTTTTGGAAGTACCTAGCCTGTTAGTATGGTACGCTACAACGTCAATGCATACTACTAACGACTGTCCGATGGCAGCATGTGTATATTTCACAGGGGTTGACGGGTTTTTAACACGAAAACACACTGACAATTAAGGTATTCGCCTAAAGACATTAAATATACTGATACACACCAAGATCAAAAGTTAATTTCTATGGAGACTAAAATGCTCAACTCTCAAAACCGGTCTATGAAAAAGAATGCATATGGGGATATCTCGACGACCCACTGATGTGCCGCAGTCCCCGAAGCTGTGCCAAGCAGCGGCAGTATATTGGCAAAACACCTGTCTAGGTATTGAAGGAAGTACTTAGCCTGTTCGTATTGTAAGTTTAAACGTCAATTTATACTTTCAACGACTGTCTGATGGCAGAATGTGTATATTTAACAGTGTTTGACGGGTCTCAACACGAATATACACATACAATTAAGGTCCACGCCTGTACACCGATAATATACTGATGTATACCACGATCAAAAATAAATCGTTATGGAGATTAAAAAGCTGAACATTCAAAAGCGGTTTATCAACCAGAATGCACATAGAGATAGCTTGACGACCCACTGGTGAGCCGTAGTATTCGCAGCTGTGTCAAGCAGCGGAGGAATACCGGCGGAACACGTGTCTAGGCCTATTTGCAAGTACCTAGAATGTTAGTATGGTAAGTTGCAACGTCAATTTATACTACTTACGACTGTCTGATTGCCACATAGTATATTTCACTGGAATTGACGGGTTTGAATAGGAATGTACACTAACAATTAATGTCTAGGCCGATAAACCTTAAATACACTGATATAAAACGCGATCAGAAATTACTTTTTCTGGAGATTAAAATGCTCAACTTTCAAAACCGGTATATCAACCAGAAAGCAGATATGGAAAGCTGGGCCATCCACTGATAAGCCAGAGCCCTCACAGCTGTGTCAAGCAGCGGAAGAATACCGGCGAAACACGTGTCTGGGCCTTTCAGCAAGTACCTAGCCTGATATTATGGAAGGTTACAACGGCAATTTATGCTACTAAAGACTGACTGCCGGCAGCATGTGAATATCTGAAAGGGGTTGACGGCTTTAAACACGAATATACACCTACAATTTAGGTCTTCGCCTAAAGACCTGAAATATACTGATTTATACCACGATCAAAAATTTATTTTTCTGGAGATTAAAATGCTCAACTTTCAAAACCGGTCTATCAACCAGAAAGCAGTTAGGGAAACCTGGGCCATATACTGATGAGCCGGAGCCCTCACAGCTGTGTCAAGCAGCGGCAGAATACCGGCGTAACACGTGTCTGGGCCTTAAGGAAGTACCTAGCCTGTTATTATGTTAAGTAACAACGTCAGGTTATACTACTAACGACTGCCTCATCGCAGCATGTGCGTAATGCACAGAGGTTGACGGGTTTCAACACGAATATACACTTACAATTAAGGTATATGCCTAAAGATCTTAAATAAACTGATGTGTAACATGGAATATTTTTCTCTGGAGATTAAATAGCTGAAATCTCAAAACCGTTATATCAACCGGACAGCAGATAGGGAAATCTGGCCGACCCACTTATGAGTCGGAGCACTCACAGCAGTGTCAAGCAGCGGCAGAACACCGGCCAAACCAGGGTGTGGTCCTTTTTGCAAGCACGCAGCCTGCTAGTGTGGTAAGCTTTAACGTCAATTTATACTACCAAATGTTGTCTGATGGCAGCATTTGTATATTTCACATGGGTTGACGTTTTTCAACACGAGAATGCACTTACAATTTAGGTCTGCGCCTAGAGACCTTACATATACTAATTTATACAGCGATTAGAAATTAAATTCTCTATGGAAATGAAAAAGGCATTTTATCAACCAGAAAGCATAAAGGGAAAGCTGGGCGACCATCTGATGAGCCGGAGCCCTCACAGCTGTGTCGAGCAGCAGATGAATACCAGCGAAACACGTGTCTGGGCCTTAAGGAAGTACCTAGACTGTTATTATGTTGAGTAACAACGTCAGGTTATACTACTAACGACTGCCTCATGGCAGCATGTGCGTATTGCACAGAGGTTGACGGGTTTCAACACGAATATACACTTTAAATTTAGGTTAACGCCTAAAGACCTGAAATAATCCGATGCATACCACGATCAAAAATTAATTTATTTGAAGATTAAAAAGGTGAAATTACAAAACCGGTATATCAACCAGAAAGCAGATAGGGAAAGCTGGGCGACCATCTGATGAGCCGGAACCCTCGCAGCTGTGTCACGCAGAGGCATTATACTAGCAAGACACGTGTCTGGGCCTTAAGGAAATACCTAGCCTCTCAGTGTGGTAAGTTACAATATCAGTTTATACTACTAACGACTGTCTTATGGCAGCATGTGCATATCGCACAGCAGTAGACGGTTTTCAACACGAATATACACTTACCATTTAGGTCTTCGCCTATAGACCTGAAATCAGCTGATGTGTACCACGACCAGAAATTAATTTCTCTGGAGATTATATAGCTGAAATTTCAAAACCTGTATATCTACCACAAAGCAGATAGGGAAAGCTGAGCGACCATCTGATGAGCCGGAACCCTCGCAGCTGTGTCAAGTAGCGGAAGAATACCCTCGAAACACGTGTCTGGGCCTCTATGCAAGAACCTGGCCTGTAAGTTTATTAAGTTACTACGTCAATTTATGCAACTGATCACTGTCTGATGGCAGAACGTGTATATTTCACAACGTTGATGGGTATCAACTCGAATATTCACTTCAAAATTTAGGTCTACGCCCATAGATCTTAAATATCCTGATATGTATCACGATTGGAAATAAATTTCGCTGGAGATTAAAGAGCTGATGTTTCAAAACCGGTATATGAAACAGAAAGCACATAGAGAATGCTGAAAGAACCACTGATGAGACCCAGCACTCGCAGTTTTGTCAAGCTGGTGCAGCATGCCGGTGAAACACGTGTCTGGGCCTTTAAGCAAGTACCTAGCCTAAAAGTATGGTAAGTTACAACGTCATTTTATACTACCCACGACCGTCTGATGGCATTTTGTGTATATTTCACAGTGGTTGACGGGTTGCAACACGTATGTTCACCTTCAATTTAGGGCTTGACCCATAGACCTTAAATATACTTATATATACCGTGATCAGAAATTAATTTCTCTGGAGATTAAAATCTAAAATTTCAAAACCAGTTTATCTACCAGACACCAGATAGGGAAAGCTGGGCGACACACTGATGAGCCGGAGCCCGCGCAGCTGTGTCAAGCAGCGGCAGAATACCGGAAAAACACGTGACTGGGACTTTTTGCAAGTATCTTGCCTGTCAATATGATAATAACACCGTCAATTTATACTACTAACGACTGTCTGATGGCAGCATGTGTATATATATATCAGGGGTTGACGGGTTTCCAGACGAATATACACCTACAATTTCGGTCTACGCCTATAGTCCTTCTATATACTGATAAATTACTTTATCAGAAAAAAATTCCTCTAGATATTAAAAAGCTGAACTTTCAAAACCGGTTACCAACGAGAAAGCAGATATGGATAGCTAGGCGATCCACTAATGAGCTGGCGCTCTCACTGCTGTGTCAAGCAGCGGCAGAATACCGGCGAAACACGTAATTGTGTTTTTTAGAAATTACCTTGTCTTTAAATATGGTAACTTACACCGTCAGTTTAAACTATTCACGACTGTCTTATGGCATCATGAGTATATTTAACAGAGGTTGACGGGTTTCCACACGAATATACACATACAATTTCGCTCAACTCCTATAAACCTTAAATATACTGTTACACACCGCAATGAGAGATTAATATCTCTGGATATTAAAAAGCTGAACTTTCAAAACCAGTTAATCATCAAGAAAGCAGATAGGGAAAGCTCGGCCATCCACTTATGAGCCGGATCCCTCACAAATGTGTCAAACAGTGGCAGAATACCGGCAAAACACGTGTTTGGGCCTGTTAGAAAGTACCTAGCCTGTGAGTTTTTTAAGTAACAACGTCAATTTATGCTACAAACGACTGTATGATGGCAGCATGTGCCTCTTTTATAAAGGTTGACGAGTTGAATACGAACATACACTTATAATTTAGGTCTCAGCCTATGGACTTTACTTAAATTGATAAAAACCACGATGAGAAATTTATTTCTTTGGAGATTAAAAAGTTGATGTTTCAAAACCAGTATATCAACCGGAAAGCAGATACGGAAAGCAAGGTACCCACTGCTGAGCCAGAGCCCTCGCAACTGTGTTAAGCAGCGGCCAAATAACCTCGAAACACGTGTTTGGGCCTCTAAGCAAGTACCTAGCCTGTAAGTTTATTAAGTTACCACGTCATTTTATACTACTGATTACTGTCTGATGGCAGCAAGTGTATATTTCACAACGTTGACGGGTTTCAATACGAATATACACTTACAATTTAGGTCTACGCCTTAAGACCTTCAATATTATGATAAATATCGCAAGTAGGAATTTAATTCTCTGGAGATTAAAATAGCTGAACTTTTAACACCGGTATTTGAACCAGAAAGCAGATAGGGAGAGCTGGGCGACCCACTGATGAGCGGGATCTCTCACAACTGTGTCAAGCAGCAGAAAGATACCCTCGAAACACGTTTCTGGACCTTAAAGCAAGTACCTAGCCTGTTACTATGGTAATTCAGAACGTCAGTTTATACTACTAACGATTCTCTGATGGCAGCATTTGCATAGTTTATAGGGGTTGACGAGCTTAACACGAATATTCACTTTTAATTTATGTCTGAGTTTATGGACTTTAATTAAATTAATAAACAGCGCTATGAGAAGTTTATTTCACTGGAGATTTAAAAGCTGATTTTTCAAAACCGGTATATCAACTGGAAAGCATATGGGGAAGCTGATAGAACCACTGATGAGCCGGAGCCCTCGCAACTGTGTCACGCAGCGGCCGAATACCCTCGAAACACATGTCTTTGCCTCTAAGCAGGTACTTGCCTGTACGTTTATTAAGTTACCACGTCAATTTATGCTACTGATCACTGTCTGATGGCAGCACGTGTATATTTCACAGGGGTTGACGGGTTTCAACACGAGTATACACTTACAATTTATGTCTACGACTATAGACCTTAAATAAACTGATATATACCTCGATCAGAAATAAATTTCTATTGAGATTAAAAAGCTGATGTATCAAAACCGGTATATTAACCAGAAAGCAGATAGGGAAATCTGGGCGACACTTTGATTAGCCGGAGTCCTCGCAGCTGTGCCACGCAGTGGCAGCATACTGGCGAAGAGTCGAAAGTCAACGAAAATGTAAATGGCCCGAAAATCGAAC
>JAYGXS010000002.1:32981548-33062372 GCA_036362985.1 Ligula intestinalis | reverse complement strand
CAGCATTATTGTAGGCGATTTAAATGCGCCGTCGATTAACTGGGATCTGATGAACAGTAAGGGCACTAGACAAGGATTCGATCAAATGCTATAAGACATGACACTTGACGAATTCCTGTTTCAGCATGTACGAACCATGACTCGAATGCGTGAAGGTCAGAGATCTTGTTATCTGGATCTACTTTTTACCAAAAGCGAGGAAAGTTTTGATGAAATAAATGTAGGTCCACCCCTAGTTTCCTCTGATCATATGACAGTGATGTGGGAATCAACGCTGGTAGCTGTGCCCAAAAGAAGCTCCAAGCCATTTAGAAATGTCTGGCGGGGAAACTTTGAGGCAATAAAGTTGACGATTGGGCCTACAAGATGAACGGAATTGTTCCGAGGGGGTATAAATGAATGCTGGAATATCTTTGAATCAAGAATGAAAAACTTGATCGAATTGTACTGTCCTCTCAAGAAATGTTCGACGGGCAACAGAAGAAGATGGCTGAAAAAAGCGGTCAAAAAGGAGATCCGTAAGAAGCACAAGCTGTGGAAGATATTTCAACAGACAAAGGAGAAAAACAAGGTCCAGGAGTATAGACAACAACGCAATTTCTGCAAGAAAATCATCAGAGCAACACGAGCCTCGTATGAACTACGACTCCTGGAAGAGGCGCCGCAAAACCCAAAGCCTTCTACTCCTAGATCAGAAGTTCTACAAAGAACCGTGACTATCTCACAACTTTAAAAGACAACAACAACAACGAAACTGTGAGAAGTGGCCCTCAAAAAGCTGAACTTTTTTCAGAATTCTTCCAAGGTGTCTATAACATGGAGCCACCTCTCCAGCCACGCCCTTTGTCACAAGCCGTCAACAGCTCGATTTTAAACACTGCATTATTTACACCGCCGGCAGTTTTGATGGAGTTAAAAAAGTTGGATCTGGTCAAGTCAGCTGGACCAGATGAGATCCCAGGGATACTTCTACACGAACTCTCTGAGGAATTAGCGGAACCACTCAGTATAATTTTTCGACAATCCCTCGAAGCTGGTAAACTACCTGAAACATGGAAGTTGGCAAATGTCGTACCCATCAACCAACTACCGACCGGTTAGTTTCACGTGCGTCTGCTGTAAGCTGATGGAAAGGATAATCAAAAAATCGATTTTATCGCTCGATTCATTTCGCCACCAAATCAGCTCAGTCCAGCATGGTTTCGATGAGAAGAGGTCATGTCTTACAAATCTTATCACAACGCTAGAACACTGGACAAAATCCATGGATGAAGGACACCCAGTAGATGTTATTTATTTTGACTTCACCAAGGCATTTGATCGAGTTTCACATCAGCGACTCATTAAAAACTGACCGACTTTGGGATAACAGGGAATCACCTGAACTGGATTAACGACTTCCTTGGAGACCGTAGTCAAAAGTTTGCTGCAAGTGGCTACTGTCCAGAGTAGGCACCTGTCAAAATGGAGTTCCACAAGGGTCAGTTCTTGGGCTGCTCCTTTTCATCCTCTACGTAAATGACATCGTGCGAGAAATTAAATCTGACATAGTACTCTTTGTTGATGATCCCAAACTGTGAAGGGAGATAAAAGACGAGAGGGACTTCCAAATATATCAAGAGGATAAAGACCGACTGTATAGTTGAAGCGACAATTGGTGTATGAACTTCAATCCCAAAAAATTTGAAGTTAGCACATACTTTCAGCAAGACGACGCAGAACTGCACTCTCACGACATTATATCTTGGGAGGCCAACCACTTGAAACAGTAAGTGTGCAAATATACCTAGGTGTTCTTATTCAAGACGATCTTTGTGTCAACGCACAGAGTTCCAAAGCCGCAGCGAGAGCAATTTCGGTCATGGGCGCCATACGCATGACGTTCGTTAACCTGAATACCGATGTCTTCGGATAAGTACATGGAACGTTCGTGCGGCCGCATCTGGAATATGCGATACAGGCTTGGCGGCCCTGGCTTCAGAAAGACATGCGGATTCTCGAAGGTGTTCAAAGACGTTCTACCAAGGTGGTCCCTGAACTTTAGCAGTCCACCTATGAACCGTGGCTGACTGCTTAAAACCTCTTTCCCCTGCATTATAGACAAGACAGATGGGACCTTATAGCAACTTTTCAGTTACTAAGGGGAACTGGTCTGGATGTCAAATGGGAGGATCTCTTTCAAATGGCCTCAAGAAGGAACCTCCGAAGACATGACTGCCAGTTGCAGAAGGAACTAAGCCGAACAAACTAACGTTCATCCTTCTTCTCTCAAAGGGTCATTCGACAGTGGAACTCCTTGCCCGAGTCTATTGTGCATTCACCCACTGTGAACGTCTTCAAGAGACGTTTGGATAACCAAATGTTAACACCTTACACCTATTTGAAATAACATTACAAACAATTACACTACTTGTTTGATTTCAATAGCGTATTTATTTACACTAGAAGATCACAGAAACTGGATATTCAGTGAACATTTGTACGCTGCCATTCCGCAAACGCCTCATCTCTTCAACAATTCATTTTTCAAAATAATTTATGCGCAATTTTGCACAACAAAAGCAATATGTAACAAAGTTTGCATACTTCACAAACACTTATGCATTCCTGTACCATTTCAATGGAGTTTTTAAGGGCTTCGGTCAATTACTCCAAATATACTGATTGATATCAACCAGAAAGCAGATAGGGAAAGCTGGACGATCCACTGATGAACCAAAGCCCTCACAGCTGTGTCAAACAGCGGAAGAATATCGGCGAAACATGTGTATGGGCCTTTAAGCAAGCACCTAGCCTGTTAGTATGGTAAGTTACAACGTCAATTAATACTACTTACGATTGTCTGATGGCAGCATGTGTACAGTTCACAGGGGTTGAAGGGTAGCAACATGAATATACGCTAACAATTAAGGTCTATGCCTATAGACCTTGAATATACTGATACATCCCGTGGTCAGAGATTAATTTCTCTGGAGTTTAAAAAGCTAAACTTTCAAAACCGGTCTATCAACCAGAAAGCAGATAGGGTAAGCTGGGCGATCCTTTGATGAGCCGGAGCCATCACAGCTGTGTCAAGCAGCGGCAGAATACCGGCGAAAAAGGTGTCTGGGCCTTTTAGCAACTATCAAGCCTGTTAGTATGGTAAGTTACTATTTTTTACTTAGGTCAACAAATTGCTCGTGACAGCTACAGAACACGTTTTCCTGAGTTGAAGCCTACAGGTCATATGATCAAAGGCCATCGTATAGGACGATTGCTCTGGGCAAGCCTGCAGCATGAAATCGCAGGTTTTTCGCCGTCCATTTTCTGTCAATCAGGAAGTTAGCATGAATAAGCAGAACTACAGAAGCAGAAAGATGTGAATTAGCTGAATATGGTCAAAGAAATAAATCATTTGCAATTATATTCTATTTTTTGGGTACACCTTTAAATACTAGGCAGCTTGTCCATTCCTCTCAAGCCTTAATTCTCTTACAGATTTAAATTTGGTGAGTGTTCCCTTTTTTCAGATAAGCAACAAAAAACCTTTAATCTTGCCTATGCGGGAACCCCTAAAGTCCTATCAGATTAGAGTATACAGAGAGGGAGAGAGAGATTTGCGCATCACATACCTATCTAAACAGGTGCACAGTCTTTAGCAGTGTTTTAATTCTTTCCTTATAATCTCCCCGAAAATAGCATAGGCACTCAAAATAACTCCTGTGGGAAATAGTAAGTCCATCTTGATGAAATATTATGTTTAAATATGTGATCTGAACTGCATAAAGTACAATGGTAAAACCACGAAATATTCCCAATCGACCAAAAGCAGCCAGTAGTATAGCTACCTTTATTGCGTCAGCTCTGTCGTTTTGTACCAAGTGTTGTCTGCCCACAAGGTTCCAACGAGAATGCTATTCATGGGCTATTAAGGGATTTATTCTCAAAAAATGAAAAGATTAAAAAAGCTCTACAATATTCTCGAACAGATTTATTGCAGACAAAATGGTAATAATAGACATGCGCTTCTGGTGTGAAAGAAAATTATACAGCATCCATCAAGTTTTTACGATGAACGTTCATTGGTCATATCTCCGGAAATTTCATTTTATGATCAAATATAGGCTCGAGAGAGAAACAAGAACGACGTTACTTTCTCACAGCGGTCTAGCACAAGTTGCTTAAAAAGCAGTAAATGCTTCTTTTTATTAAGTATGGTTTTAAATACAGTATTTCAGTTACTTTCAGTGCTTAGGAAAGCTGTATATTATATGCCCGTTAAAAAAACATTGAATAAGCTGCAAAATCTAGAAATATGTGCGGTTGATTATAGGTATACAACAAAGAAAATGACCCCAGTTAAACTTCCGGAAACTGCTCATAGATTTCGAAATGGAAGATAAACACTCAGAGAGAGTGGCAAAGGATTACTGTTCGAGAAACGTATTTGCTTAGCAAATGACGCGTTTTTCTTGCAATGCACATTTTTCGAAATTCTTAAGTTTGCCTGAGTAACATAAGGTCAATAGCACTGATCGTGCATGCAGAGAACTTCTGTCGAATACCGATAGTCCATATTTTGGCACGCAAGTGTTTATGGGATAAGGCACAGGCCATCTCACCATCTCAATGCGACTTACATTATATGATAGATTGGTATGAGTTGTTTATGGCGGCTAATAACCCGAAAAAGGGCCGTTCTGTTGTCGGTTGTCTTTGTCGGTTCCATTCCGTCATACAGTACAAGTCGCTTTGCGACTGCCTGCGATGGCTCTAGATTAGGCTCCGAGAACAACGGGATGACCACCTTTCCCAACGAGATCGGTAAGCGCCCTACCATTCATTCTTTTATCTCTCAAGGCAAAAAGCAAATATCAAGGGAACTTATACCAATGCTGTTTGAACTGCATTTTGGTGAATTAAGATGGGGGAATGTAGTCGATGCTGGGCAAGCGTCAGGGATGCTTTTTAGTTTCAAACTCCACCCAATGTCAGGACTTAACAGACTGCCAACTGGTTTGTAATTCAAGCTCTCACGGAAAAAAGTCAAGATATAGCCTTTATTTTTAAGCAGACAAATTTCGAAGCATAGGAATGTATTATGCAGGTGAGTGCAAACTGGTCGAGATACAAAAGCAAAGTCACCCTTCAATTTGAATAGTTTATTTTGAAGCGGCACTCTTATAGCAGGTTCGCATCATGCTGACCTAACCTTCATCATGAAAGGAATTGTGTTGCTGAACAAGATTTGCCTGCAAGTAGAAAACTAACCCAATATCCCATTGCAGCGGCGGTGACCAGCAAAGGAGCTAATAGAAAAATAATCGTCAAGTTTTTACCGTCCACTGTGTTTGATGAAAATAATTCAGCAGTATCGAATTCTCCAAGATAAAATGTATTTTTTCACAGGCTTCACACTTTTCGGCCATTAGATTGCAAAATGTGTGCTGTGTTATCTGATTTACATAACCTACGCCCCCAAGTAAGGTGATTTTCTGAGTGAAAACAAACGATGCTGCATTATAGTGAACTGTATGAGTGTAGGAGTTGGATATTTTCAAATCTTCCGTCGACGAACCCTTTTCAAGTTCTTAAACAATTAGGCCACTTGGTACTAATCAATCAACTGAAGACATTCGGATATTTTTGACCTACTTGTATAATTTAAGTAACAAGTAATTGTGTAGTTATCGTGAACGTTTGGCTTTAAGGTGAAAGTTGAACAGCACCCTGGTATATGTGTTAAAATCTCAAGGTATCCGCATTTTGCGGTAAAACCAGTTTCAGTTCTTAGTAAATCGGGAATGACTTCTCAAGTTTCGCTCTTCTTCATCGGTAATCTTTGTACTTCTAGCGACTGCTCAACTCAAAATCAGATAACTTGGTGGTGTGGTTAGGCCAATGGAGTGTCCTTTCAATGTGACTGGGATCTGAAAGGCCAACGAGCCCACGGTTTCATTTTACAACATTCGAAGAACTTTTCACGGATAAAGAAGTTGTATCGAAGTTTCCTTGAGGTAAAAAACGTAATAGTCCAGAAATTATGCGTTTAAACACACAAAACCTTGCCAGGACTTTACTTACTAATTTTAGTACGATTATTTCAATTAAAACCACTCCTCCATTTAAACCAGTGGGCATAAGTATACTAGCGTACCCCACTTTTAGAAATTCAAAATTTTGGCAGGAAATATTCCCACAGTGTTACTGCCTTTTATATGGGGTTTTATAAATGACCTAGCCACATTTACCTGCAGCAATTTAAAGCACGTTTATTATTATTTATTCCTTTTTTATATTTTACGCAAAAAAAGACGAAAGGATTTTATTTATTTCCTTGTGTGCACTTATTTTATGCTTGCCCTAGTGATAAATTCTATCGATTGGATAAGCAACTGCATCACCTAAAATCGTAATAAATTTAAATTTCTTTAGAAGAGCGATGTGAAGCCTTCGGAAAGGCTAAAAATATTTGCTTGAAAAAAACTTATTATTGTCGTTTTTCGTTAACATTTCATTCTTTTCGTCACCATCCAAAATGCATAACTTTTTATCATGCTTTATTTCTACAGCTTGATTTATCTTTTATAAACTGCTCTTCACTCCACTTAGCAGACACCTTCTTAACGCATGAATCCAACATTCTTGTCATCAGTTGTCTCAGGTGTCTGCAGCTACGTGGTCGGTCAGTGTTTGTTTTGCGTATAAAAAGAATGAGCGACTTTTGTTGCTACGTTACGAAACACTAGGCAAGCAACTCATACAACAAACGTTATGCATGAAAGGCTTTTGGTGCGTTCGGATCTATGCAGATTTTTCTCAGCACAAACGCTTACAGATTTGGGGTAACACACTTTTACGGAACTTGGATCATAGTCAAAGGCTTTCGCTGTGTGCGGAAGTACTCAACGCTGGAGCCTTAAATGTCTTAAACACCCGGTCACCTCAACATTAAGGAGCTTAATTCAGCCTTCTACTGTTGGACGGTTTATAAGTTGATTCTGCGAACACGTGTCCTTGTAAAATCTCAGTCGCACCTGTGCAAGTATAGATACATTTATCGTTATGAGCTCAATGGTAAAAAACGACATTAGGAACTACCACTGGTTAGTATGGGTTAAAGGGGTTCCAAATCGGAACTATGTGCTATCCACTAAATTGTTTAGCCTACTAGAATGACAAAGTTCCGGATGACCCTTGTGCATTAGGCAATGATACTAGATGAACAACAATAGTTATATCACATCAGCCTATAAAAGTGAGTCATGATCGATTCTGTCGTTGTTAAAAAACGCTAAAAAAACGACTTCGGGTAAACTCGAACCTCCGGTGACGAGCAGTCTCATGTACGAACATTTTAGATTGCGAGCAAACTACTCTCAGACAATTTGTTTCGATTGAGGAGCTTCCGTTCAACTAACGCGTTGTCAGGGCGTGTGTGTGCCTGTGTTCGTCGTTGGATCTTGCTCTCAGACATGGGTCCTCGGTCGCCTGCAGCTAATCAGTGAAACCTTCAGCAAGACAAACGCTTTACATAACGAGCTCGGTGCTGGAACGGATTTAACTCTTAATTTGATGGTATCCCACAGAATTTTTATTTAGGGCAAACGATTGGAAAACTTTCAGTTGTCTCGCAGATTGCCATGTCTTCTACGGTGTCTTATGTGACAGACCGTTTAAGCGGGCTAACTTAGACCACGTTCCTTGGTCTGCGTTGTGTACATAAAGGGATAAACAGGCCTTTGATGCACATATGAGTCACTTATTATTCATAAGTTGCTGCTTGCTTTATTATTTCCCGTTACTTGGGTCTTGTTTTCCAACCAAAAATATATTTTTGTGATGCGACAATGAAAAATAATCAGAAGCAATCCAGTTGCGTGCAGTCTATCACTATGCGTTTGGGACAGCGTTGGCTGTCGTCGCTTCCAATGCGGGAACTATCACCTCGTATTATGGTTAATGAGCAGTTTTAAGCTGTCATCAGTAGTAACCTGCAATTCTACCAACCTTTTATCAAGGAACTTTGAGCGACCTTGTAGTACAAAAGAAATGGAGAACGCGCCGACATAACAACTCTGACAACTAGATGATTGTCGGTTATTTGATGGGTAACGTGCCTTGAAGGATCAGAAGCAATCACGCTCAATTTTTGTTGCAATTCATGTTAACGCAGTCAACAGATGGTACGAATCCAACGTTCTGTGCAAATGAAAAAGTGGTTTATTTAGGCGCAGTCCCCAACGTGACAGTTAACCCTGTAAACAGCGGCCTTGATGCGATGACGTAGGCTTCTTGTTCCGCTATCTCAGACCGTTCAAGCATGGGCAAGAGCTTACCTGCATCCACTTTACTTCCCTTTCTTGAAAGGAATTTGCACGCCAGGTGGCCTGATCTGCTACATTTTTCGTCTTTTCTTTAAACAATTTAAGCCTTTGCACTAACTTACATTTGCTAAATTAACAAACCCCAGCATTTGTAGAAAAATTGTGGTCAGGATCTGAACTTCGTTATTTTCCTACAGTAAATGCTATCTGAAAATGGTTTCCCCGTAGTATACATTGCCCGTGCATGCATATTTGTCTGCTTCGTGCATTCACTTGCTTCTCGGGCTTTACTTTTTCACAAATGAGAGACCAAATGACACATATACTTTTCATTTGGTGAAGATCACAATTAGACTTCCTTAAGCAGCTGGAAATTTCCGGATCTCAGTCATCGACTAAAAATATCACAAAAACCTCACAGCAGCAAATGTCCGCTTTCGACAGCAACGCAAATGTAAAGATGGGAAAGAAAGATAGAATTCACGTTTGACATTCGTATTATACGAGTAGTCTCCCTCCCCCTCAAACATTCAAAAGCAGATGCGATCGTTGGATAAGGAAGTTTCAAAGTTCTCAGTTTGCCATTCGAACTCATCATTAAAGGCTCTACCTTCAATATTTATTTCGACATGCAGCAAAGTTCAGCATTAATATTTATCTTACTTATTTCTTAGCTGAACAGACAATAAACCATTTTCATTAGAAATTAATAATTTATCTTCTTCACAGAAACATTCATAGCGTATGGACTGAAGATTACCATTACGAATGGAAATGTTTTCACCAATTTCAAAGGACTAACAGTTTAAACACTTTTTGAATTCGTAAATTTTCATTTGTTTCCTTCGATTATCTGGTATAAAGAAGCAGAATATTCTATCATTAGTTTTCAATTATGTTCAATGTAATGGCTCTTTAACTCAAGCACAAATATTATGGCTGCTTAAATGGAGCCATTAAAATGTCAAGTTCGGTTTGCAAAATATGTGTACATCTCATAGTATGCTCCAAGGTATTTGGGGAACAGGAAAGTCTTAGTGTAAATAAAATATGAAAAATGAGAAATTCGATCCTATGGGTTAAATATACTAAAAGTAAGTGAACGAATTGAGAAAAAATTTTTAAAAAACTAAGGTGCGATCACTCACATAGCAGTTTTATCAGTCAGAGCTGTTGACCTTGAACAGGAAATTATCGTAAGAGGCTGTCAGAGTGTAAGAACTTGGGTGACCACGGCTTCATCTTCTTTTCAAGCAAAGCACTGGATGGGCATAGTCGCTTCCAAGTGTGATTAAAAGATATCGTTTATATTCGAGTTCGATACCATTGGTTTGTTCTTTCGTATAGGTGGAGCTTGGAATAAGCCTAGACATTAGTTTTACCAGGCTAATTTTATAAAGATAAATAGCTGGCAGTTAAAGGAACTTACAGCATGGTGAGAGGTCCATGCAAAATATCGCAAGTTGCAAAAGACTGGTTATCACTCACGAATCAACATAAAGTAGGATTGTCATACTGATTATCGTGTATGCTATTCGCAAGTCTTTTGACTCATGCCAGGGTGCCGGTTTTTATTCGGCTTCTTCAGGTTCTGAAAAAAATGGCTTCTTATCATGAATTTCGGCTGCTTACGAAGAAACCATATGGCCGTTTCTATGGCTGCACTACGAAGACATGCAGAAGTTACCTGGAGACTGTTAACGCCAGAATTCTGGAACTTTAAAAAAAGAAGTCAGTGAGCAGCGGTTCTATATCATCTTGAAATTCTAGAGAGAGTAGCGTTTGAAGACTGTGTACAAACAATAAGAAACAGAAGAATTGAGGGCCAGGTGGACTTAACTTCTTCAAAGTGTCCAACCAATAAAAGCACCGACCACCCTCCCAAACAATCCGGTGAGGTACGTGCATAATTATTCCTCAATCCGTCCTGACAACACTCTCATAGAGGTTCTATCCCTAGGCCCTAGATTCTGTATTGCACAAAAAAGGCTGAGGCAAATAAAATTAGAAACTGAAATTGAGAGCCTCTTTAACCAAACCTCCGATCTAAAATCTTCCATGCCTGAAGAAGTTGATTAGCTCAAGTCAACCCTAGTAAATTGCTACCAGCAGTACTTAAGAAAGACTCCAATAAACAAAGGCCCCTTAAAAAAAGCCCACCTTGATAGCCTAAAAGAGCTACGAAGAAATTAAAATATCGTGCTAACCATACCAAACGAAGGATCTGGAATAGTGCTGATGGATAAAGAGGATTACGTCGCAAAACTAGAGGGGATTTTAGCAGATCATACACAGTTCTCAAAAGCTGAGTAGGACACAAATCGGACAGATACTTTTGAAGGTCAACTGAGTGCAATTATCAAAGACCTCCATAAAGAAAGTCTTTTGATTGATAAAGAGCTTAAAACACTAAGACCTGTAGGACCAATGATACCTAGAATGTATGGACTTCCGAAAATTCACAAACAGGGGCTACCTTTACGTCCTATCTTGGATATGAGAAACTCCCCTTATCACACCTTTGCTAAATGGCTGGTAAAAAACCTGAAACCTCTTGGAAGTTACATATATCCTCGAAGCCTGAAAGACACATTTGAATTTGTCATAGCTATAAAGAATATGAACGTTGCAAGAAGTAAGATGCTCTCATTGGATGTATCCTCACTATTCACCAACTTACCCGTGGCAGAAACCATAAATTATCTATGCGACGTTATTCGGGACCCGAACTATCAGCTAGGCATGCCCGTGAAAACCCTCAAGGATCTCCTTATGCGATGCACACAAAATGTCAAATTTCTTTGCAATGGTCACTTTTACAGACAGATAGATGGTGTGGCGATGGGCTCGCCACTTGGCCCGTTTCTTGCAAGTGTCTTTATGGGCAAGATCGAGAATACGAGTCTAAGAGGCACCATCAATTACCTTACATTCTACGGTCGATATGAAGATGATATCTTCTGTTTGACAGACTATAACGCTGACATTGACACCTTGGTCGCAAAGTTTAACAGCGCGCACCCATCGCTCAAATTTTCTGCTGAGACTGAAGTGGACGAGGAAATTGCGTTCCTTGATGTCCTTCTGCGGAGGCAAGTGGATGGATCAATCCTACGCAAGGTTTTCCGAAAGAAAACCTGGACAGGCCAATACACTAACTTCCACAGTTTTTGTCTCCCTCAATTTAAAACGAAATCTGGTCCAGGGATTAGCAGCTAGAATACGATAGATCTGTTCTCTTGAAACTGTCGAAGCAAAACTCCAACAGCTGCAGCATACACTAATTTAAAATGGATACCCAGAAAGTTTCATCCTCAGAAAGATTGACAAACGCGCAAAAAAAGCCTGTCACCTTAACTGCAGGAAAGAAAGACGTGTTCATAAGACTGCCTTTCTTAGGCGATGCAACCAGCGAGCTGGTAAGAAGACGCTTGAGAACTGCAATCCCAAATGCTTTCCCAACGGTGAAATTACGCGTGATCTTCACGAACTCTCCCCTCCTACGATTTGGAGGTAAAGACTGACTCTCTTTGAAGGCCACGTCAATGTGCATTTACTCTTTCACTTGCTCCTGTGGAGCGGGATACATCGGCCATACAACAAGGCGTCTGGAAAAGAGGGTATGTGAGCACATACCAACCTGGCTAAGCTAAGGTGAAACTAGATCGATCTCGAGTGCTATTCTCGCACATCTTGTCGATATGAACCATCGAGTTGATACTAACGAAGCCTTTCAGGTGATCTACAGGACACCATCTAATTTTTCCAAAGACCTACGCCAACGGATGCTTGTGATACCGAAGCAGTAGCTATAAGGCTAGCAACTCCAGTGCTGTGTTGTTAGAAGACTCTGACACGAGCTCTTTCACTTCCATGGCCTAATATGACACCAGGTGGCGATAGGATTTCGCTTCTACCAACTGGCGAGTCCCTCAACCAACACGCTGACATGGCCTACATGCGCAAACTGACATAGTTTGCGTTGGCCAAGCAGCGCCCGTGTTAGATAGTTATTGATTTTTCTGCCTATTCAAACTTCAATTGTGATGTACAGCGTTAATTTCCCTTTCAAATATATGGTCTCATGAAAAGTTGCTGAAAACAATTCTTTACGATAAAATGACTTCTAAGATTAAAAAATATGGTGTAGAAAACATGCATTAACATCTTTTTCTTATACTCGTTTGGTAGGAAATTACGCCATCTCTAAATATTACACTTAAAAAAGGGTATCTTTCAGACTAAAAAAGTTTTCTAAATTGCCGAATGGTTTTGAAATTTACGGACAGCAACAACTGAATTCAAGGTTTTCAAACAGCAGTCTGTGTACAATCTCTGGAACGAAAAAGGGTTTCTGCCTAAGGAAGACGACACATAGTTCTCATAAAATTTTGCAATAGATGTGGGTGATACTTTATACATCATGGGCAGCATTAAGAAATTGACGGATATAATGTATTATGAATGAACACCTTACAGTCGTAAAACCTCTCATGATAAGATTTTTTTCTATAACCGAAGGAAAATCTTTCTTTAAGTATCAAAATAAAAGAAGGCTCATTTCCTACCAAACTAACACAAGAAAAAAATATTGTCATGCATGTTCTTTATAAAACATATTTGAATTTCTGAAGGCAGTTAAAATCCATGTTAAAAATTCAAACTATTTAAGTCGCCATTTTTTTCAGAATCACTTTAGATTCGGGTTTTACCACGCCCTTTTTATCAAGTCAAATAGCTGCGGGTGAGATAAACTAACTGGTCCAAGACCCTGCTGGTTTAGGAACGTTTGCTGTCGGAAGCGTATTTTTCTCTAGACAGAGACTGCGGTGACTGTAACGTACCCTCTAGGATTACTCACCGATCCGGTGTTGTCTTTTGCAGCTGAGTCATAGGTTGTGCACTCCTACAAGAGCTAGTGAGAAATTCAAGTGCCTTTTTATCCAAGCTGCACCGTCAGCTCCTAGCTAGCCACATCTTAGGGGATATCTGCAATAACACAACCTTTCACTGAAAACTGCCTACTGAGTTCAATGGAACCTGGCAAAAAACAGCTTTTTGTACAGCGACTGTTTGTAAACACCTGAGAAGTTAGTTTAAACTTAATAAAATTAAGTGCGCTGGTCTGCAAAACAGACATAGGTTGCGTGAGAGTTCCACCCACGTGTTAATGCAGATGAGACCAGTTTAACTTCAGAATGGTGCATTTTGAATGGGATAAGTTCACTCCAAACATATCGTATATTTCTCATTCTAAAGTAAGAACATAATACCTCAAATATTATGCAGATGACCTGTCTAGCCTTTCTCAAATTTGTATTAGTTTTTCAGCACATGAGGCAGATATACAAGGTAGAATGATCAAAAGCAGGTAAAGCGCTATGCTTGAGTGTTTTCAAATTGAAAAAGCTTAACAATATGTGCGTGAAAATGTATCACCTTTGGATGATTTTAGTGCAGTAGCGATCGTGGTTGCTGAATGTAAATACAGCCGTAGGAAATCATTATTTCTTTTGAGTATTGTTTGCTATTTTACTGCATTGATAACGGCACCGTAGTTTACTTTTAATTTTTGTTTATTTATTTGTTTATTATTTAGTTTTATAAATTTTTATTAAGTTCAGTTTTTAGTTTACTAAGTTTTTTTATTTTACTTAGTTTAGCTTAGAGTTTATTAGTTAGGTTTATTCATTTATTCTGGTTGGTGTAGTTCACTTTTAACTACGATGATGCTTATAAGGAAGCTTTACCACTGCAGTAACCGAGCTCAGCTTTTGATGTTTCACCCACAAATATACCCTGCGTTAAAAGTAATGATTTGCTGAAGTTTTGGCCGTCGTCTGCATTCATAACAGTGCCTGAATGATGAACCATAGGTACCAGTTAGTGCACTGGTGTTTAAAAGTGCTAGTTTGTCTGAGGGCCTGTACTAAAGTCCATGCCTAAGTGATATTCTCATTGCAAAACCTTAGTCGAATGCACCGAGAATAGTAAGTACCTTCAGCATCCCATTTAGTATTCGAATAATGGGAGCTAATTCCAAGAGGACAGGTAAGTCAAAAATGTTACGAGACAGGGTTGAGATTTGAGACAAATGTTCGCATTTCAGATATTTTTATAGGCAGAGGTCTTATCGTTTTCCGTCTAGACAGGATGGCTGCCATTCGTTGCTTTTTTGTTAAAAGGAACCAGTCAATAGAATTCAATAGATGATTTCCAGAAAGAATTCGAAGATGCGATAGCTGGAACAAGAAGTTTATTTGCCTGGTGTTTCGGATTCGTCGAGAAATAACTGCAGCATAGGGTAACACATGTACAGATAAGGGTGGTTACTGGGTGTTTTGGACAGTCATGACCAAATTTCGATACCGGAGACCTCTGCTTTTAAGTCCTAAATCTCCGGTCTCTAAGTTAGAAATGTGCTGGTAGGCAATCAAAGAAACATGGGCATGTGGGTCCTCACTACGGCGTTTTTGTTTGCTGCTCAGTGATAAAAAGGCCCAGAGTTTAGCCTCTGGCACTATGAACCCCGGGGTTGGCATGTGACCTGTAGACGGAAATAAGTCAACGATGGTCATTCTAATTCTACTTTTTCATTGTTTTTATTGCTACTCGGATACTATTCCTTAGCACAATATGATCAACTAAATCGGTCCAATCTCTGAACTTGAATGAAATCGACAGATAGAAGAGACCAAATAACTTTATATTTGTAGTGCTAATTACCAACGTTTGCGTCTTTCGAAAAAAAGACTTTCACTACCCTGGTTTTCATAGTTTTGTTACTTTATTTTTAAGAGTCTATCACGATCATGCGTGACGTGTCACTTAGCTTTTCGTAACTACGTCACGTCCCTCCGTAACAAGCGGCAATCCATGGTTGTTATCTACTTTGACCTGAGCAAAGCCTTCGACAAGGTTCTGCACAGACGGTTTCTGGTAAAACTGGAAGCCATTGGCATCCATCCGCCTCTTCTTGACTTCATCGAATCCTACTTGTCTAACCGCAGCCAGAAGGTCTTAGTAGGTAACAGTTACTCCACTCCTCAGCTGATCACCAGTGGTGTTTTTCAAGGAACTGTCTTGGGTCCTTTACTCTTCATTCTATATATAAATAAAATTTCGACTCTCCTGAAAAATTCACACAATCTCAGTTATGCAAACGACCGTAAATGCATATATTCATCTTCTAAGGACATATATATATATATGCGTTGATGATATAAACGCCAACCTGCTTACACTCTCACGTTGGAGTGCTACCTGGCAGATGTCATTTTCTCCATACAACTGTAGTTTCATGTGTTTCGGTCCTGCCAAACCTCCTCGTCCCCTAGTCTTTCAAAATGCTACACTTTTAGAACGATCCACTATAAAAGACTTAAGTCTGAGCTACACAAATAAACTAGCATTGTCGCCTCATGTGGATCGAATATCTGCGAAGGCTGCACAGATATGTGCTTTGATATCACACAATTTCTTCCTGCTGAAAATCAAGTTAAAACTTTATCGCATGTATGTTCTATCCATCCTAGAACACTGCTGTCCCCTCTTTGGTCTAATGAATGCTTCTGACCGCGATTAGATTGAAAATGTACGGAAGGTATTTACTCGCGAAATATTCGCTCTTAATCGATCTACTATTTCTTATACGGAGAGACGTCAGTTAGCGAACATGAAATTTCTTTGGGGCAGAAGACTCGAAGTGGGCCTCTGTTTCCTCTTTCGCGTTAACTCAACCCCTAACCTTCCACAAATCAACGCTTTCATTCCCGCAGATAGGCCTTATCCCACTCGTTATTCGTCCAGGATAATTGCGACCCCCTTTAGCTGCACTTCGAACCATTCTCACTTCTTTGCCTCCAAATATGCCTCCCTCTGGTATAATATTCCTCTCGAAATTAGGCTGTCGTCTAACTTAACAGTTTTTTAAGCCAAATTACGTAAACACTTAACTTCGGAAGATATTAAGTCCTTGTTATCCATCTCCTTCCCACACACACCACTTTTAGACTTTGAAAAAGGTCCCCCTGGTATATGAAGTGGTTATATTTATATTAAATTGTTTTCCATATATATCTATTTCTTCCTCTATATAGTGATATTTGCAACGGTGTTTCCTCCCCTTCTCTGTCCAATCATTATTGCCGTTCTCCGTTCCCCGTTTTCCAACCCTGACAATGGGCTTCATGGTCTCTAGTCAAACTCGTGGTGGTTTTGTATTTTTCGGCAGTTCGTCGCTGGACACCGCAGTCCACAAGGTCGCATCTCCGACCTTTCGGTGATGATCACGTGACCTCTAACGTTCACTCATTTTTTCGACCCTGTTGTCCGCGATGGCCTCCTACGGTCTCACCTCCCTGATGGTCGATCATAAAGCCAGTCAGGTGGTGTTATGGCGGTGAACGGCAGCCTCTGCTGCTCTATGATTTCTCCAACGACAAGGAGCGTCTCCAACCCTCATACGTTCTCATCAACAGTCTTGTCTCACAGCACTTTAATCAGTCCAACAATCAACCTCCTTAATTTTACAGAAGAATTTTTTTCGCCTACATTTTGTTTTTTTAATTAGAGGTCCACTGAACTCTGCCACCGCTTTAATGGTAGTAGTTTTTTTCACTGCTTCCTCCTTAGTTCACCATGCATTTCAAAGAGTGTTGACTATTATTTTAAAATGACGGTATGTTGGTGAATATGATATTATCTGCCTACATTACTAAACGCTCCTGCTGCCTATGTTGTTGTTCATGGAGAGCAGCATTTCTCAACTTTGTATTGACTTTTCCACAGCACTAAATTTACAATGACGCGGCCCTCCGGGCCAAAAATATAAAATATATTTATTTATTTACTTGTATTATTATTAAATGGGCTGATAGTGCGCTGACCTTATCTTATTATTGAGAACAATTATTCATATTTTTGTCTATAATGCTTTATTTTCCAATGAATATGCATTTGTTGACGTTCGGATAATTTCGGTCAGTGAAAGAAATGGGGAATTGTGCGCTAACCGACATGCCTTGTCTGTTTCCACCCATTCTGCCAAAGAATTGATTATTTTTATCAGCCAGCATCGAGACTTTAGTATTCACGCTGGCATCATCCATTAAGGTAACATCATTTGGCTGCCAATATCCTCACGAAGATGGCAATTTCGATTTTGCTGAAGATGCGAATAATCATCGGGTTTTGCCGATTTTAATGGTCTCTTTCTGTCTCTTATCTTATCAAAGCGCATGCAGATACGTTATGTTGCAGATGTTTTGTGCATATAGATCAGTGTGCTCACATGAATGTGTTTGTATGTTCGCTAACGTTTCGGACAGCTGGGCCGGCTGTCTAAAAAATACGTTGCAACGATTTAGACTGCACTTACATTGGAGAAACATGACGTTAATTGCAGACCCGCTTTTAATTACACAAAGCAGCGGCCCTGAGACTTGACCCAAACTTGCAGCTTGCAACCCATGTCGGAGAGACTGGCCACAACTTTTGTATCCAAGGAGCGACCATTGTAGGCCGGGGTACCTCAAAGGCGGAAAGACTGACGCTTGAGGCATGAAACTCAGATGCCAACCCCGTCAGCAGGCATCTGGACCTCTCCTGGCGTAAAAAGTCAAACATCATTACGGTAGTAAAGGACAGGACCAAGTCAAACCGAACCTAGGATTCGCAAACAAAGACGGCCCTGTGATGAAACAACCCGAATAGGGAGCAGGATTACCAGCATCCTCTGCCACGGGGACGGAACACAACACTAATTGCCATCATGTTACACCAAAATCTACGCGCAGGGCCAGACAGTGAGCGTAGTAAAATCGATCAGCCCTTGGCGAACACGTACAGCCACAACTTTTCATTGCAGATCGATGAAGTCAGTTCACGCTTTGACAAAGGACAGCTGGCCCAGCTGTCCGAAATGTCAGCGAACATGCAAGCACATTCCGGTGAGAACACTATGGTCTATAATTCTAATCCCGAATTTTATGTTCACAGTTCTGAAAGTCCTTCCTGAACCGTCCGTCGCAGTTTTTGCAAAATTGATTGTGACTATGGGCATATTTATGTAACTTGCCTTTTCTCAGACAAGGGGGATGACAAACGGAACAGGTTTGCTTCATGGAGGGCTGCATTGTCGACAGTTGCATAGCTAAGAAAGAGAAGTTAAAATTTCGTCAAATCATCGTTTAAAAGACTATTGCAGCCCATGCGCGGTACCCAATGAGGTTTTGTATGCAGGCTAACTAGCTAACTTTTCTTTTCGTTACTTTGTAAAATAGTGGCTAACTTCGCATAGTGGTTTGTGCGGGGACTTCTGTTAAATCTTGCAGCATTTGTGGGGTTTGGATGGGAAGTCATTGTTTCTTTATGAAAAATTCATTCAACCAATCGATTACTTATGCTTGTGATAATCAAACGCCAATCCGGATATACTAAGCCCATCCCATAGTCGTATTTATGTGAGTTCATGCATCGAAAACTACAACGCACTGCCAGGTTTTTCAAAAGTATTCAAAAAGTCAATGTATTCATAAGGAAGTTAATAGAGCTCATTGGCATAAACCATACCTTTTCAGTATTCGTTTAACTCTGCAGATCCCTCTGGTCAGTACGAACCTTTCATCATATATGGAAAAAGGGGCGTTTAAGATGCACATCTGTGCTGCAAGGCATCTTGCTACACCCATCTTTGACGATTTAGGTTCTTTCATATAATTAACAAAAAGACAATGCAACCAGATTTCTCAAGATCAACCACATACTCTATTTTTAGTCAGCAGCGTCCACTTTTGCTTCTATTTGCAATGCATATTTAAAAAAGAACGAAGACCATCCAGGGCGAAGGGCATTGGAATGATTAGTTCTAACTTACTGGACATTGTCAGATTTACATCAGCCACATGTTTTGGTTGACCAAGCGTCGGAACTCAGATCCATTTGTTACTGAACAGGGTCTCGTTGTACTTTTTGCCAAAAGTGTGATTATTAAGCAACATGGAAGGAACATCAACAGGCCTAGGTACCACATGAAATGCATTCATTTCGCTGCCCCTTTGAGAGCCAAGCTGGAGTTCTTGTCACAGGCGCCTGCCGAGGTAGACTGGGGATAGCGAATGAACGTGGAATAGTGCGCATATCATCCACTGCTCATTTCGGTATTAATTTCGTGTCAATGCTTACCATTTTATGCCAGCTCAGATAAGATAAGGAAGGCGCAATGGGTGTGTATCTTACAAAATGTAACCAAAAAAGTGGATTCGCTCCTCGTGTTAATAACTGCGTACCCATTTAAGAATATGTATACAGATTGGAATGCAGGCAGCCCAAGAATTATAATCGTAAGTCAGATACGTTCTTCAAAAATTCGGTAAATTTTCGGAGCTGGCTCCTTTGTTCATCGTCACATATGGGGTAAAAGCGGCAAAATTTAAGAATTTCTAAATGAATAAATGTTTTTTGGGAATTTTGTCAGTGAGCAGCCGTCAATGGTACCATGCTGCATAGAGTGTTTCTCATTTAACAAACTTTGTTTTCTGTGAATTTTGTACAAGACATCCTACTCAATATGACATTCGATACGTGACTCATCAGAGTACTTGACATCAAGAATTTTTTTGGCTTTCTTAGTGAGGTAGATGCCCAGGGGACGGGTTTTGTTCCAAGCGAAAAAGTGCCCAGTATCTAAGTACAGATTGGTATGACAATTTCGCAAAAGGGTTATATATAATGCAAACGCATATAAAAGTGGATTTTGCATTTGTTTCAATATGTTTCCTTAATACAAACACTTCAACAGAACTGCTTGATTTTATTATTTAGCTTGAGATGATGCACGGTTTATTTTGTTACATCTAACCATGTGCGTTATTTTGTAACTTCTCCTAACCGTGTGCTTTATGCACCTATTTTGACGCTTACGAGAATCGGTCTGTACCGGGTAGCTCTTGATATTGAACAAAAAGCTGCGAAGATGAGTTTCTATGACTAGATAACCAATCTATTTTGGAAAAAAACAGACTGAAAATTAATTCCACAGCCTCTGATGTCATCCAGCTAAATCTGGTTTTGACACATCTTTTATCTTGCTCAAGATCCCCATGAGTAGTCATATAGACCATAAACGAGTTGGCAGCTTAATACTTCATCTACACTCATACAATAAATTAAATCACTGCCCCTTAGCTCAAGTTAAACTATTTCTCTTGATTTTAGTTATTTGCCATTTCTGGTCTTTACTGAGCCAAAAAGTAGGCTTCCAGTTAGTAGGCACTTACTTTGTGTAGAAGTAAGTCTTGCGGTCTTCTTGGTATTGTTCTCCTCCACTAACAATTGAGCAAAATATACATAAATCCTAATTGAACTTAATTTTTAATTAAGTAGAAGACCTTTATAAACCCAGAAATAACTGTGAGCCAGAATTTGACCCACTGTGTACTATGAAGACCCCGCACTGCTATGTTCCGTATTGGTGTTTTCAACCGGTCACTTAAACTAACCTTTCCCGGAAACATTCATACTGCTAGGGAAAATTGGAAAAATAAGCTTATTTACCGAAAATCTTTTATGAAGCTGGACAATAATGCTGACTGAAATGACTGTGGACTCTTTTGGCCGAATCCAAAGAATAAAAAATGCTAATGTGAGATGTTTTCTGCATACATTTTGGATCAATTGTGCTAATTCTGCTTCCTGTGAAGTTCGCTAAAATACTGCAGGCAATTCGCCTTGAGCTGCCAAAGGCTGCGTCTTAGAAGATTAGATTTTACAGGGCGTGGCTGTCCGTAACGGTTGCCATTAGCAATCAAACAGGCCAAAAAAATGCCCAGAGAAAAATTTAAATCCTTTTTCGGACAGCCGATCTTGAAAAGTACCTCAAAAACTGCGAGCATGATTAGTAACAAGTCGCAGATGAGCTGTACCCGCCAAATGTTCATAGGAAGACGGGATGAATCTGGCATCGAGGAGATACTTAGGTCGTGCAGTGGAGAAAACATAACTCCTCATTGTAACTTACCATATTAACAGCCTAGGTACCAGGTAAAAGGCCCTGACACGTGTTTCACCGGTATTCTGCCGCTTTTTGACACAGCTGCGTGGGGTCCAGCTTATCAATGGGTCCCCCAGCTTTCCTTATCTGTTTTCTGGTTAATATATCGGTTGTAAAAGTCCAGCTTTTGAATCTCCTGAGAAATTAATCTTTATAAATTGATAAGAAGCAGCTTCGATCACCGGAATCTGAGTTTTATATGTCTGAGCTTTCAAACTCTTGCGGGAGTCCATCGTCAGAGATAAAACCGTCAACGAAAGCAAGCAACATTTATAGGGGGAATGAACAAATTAACCGTCAACGAAAACAGTCAAATTAACAATCAATGGAAGCAAGCAACACTTTTAAAGCGAGAAGGAGGCAAGTAACAGTCAAAGAAATCAAGCAACATAAAAAGGGGGTTTATTAACTGCTAACAAGAGCGAGCAAAATGTTTAGGGGGAGAGATCAATTATCCGTCATAGGGGCGGGTGGGTAAGGTAGCACGGAGAGAGGGAGGGAGGGAGGGAGGGAGGGAGGGAGGAAGGGAGGGAGGGAGGGAGGGAGGGAGGGAGGGAAAGACAGGACCACCAGTACCATGAGTCTGGAGACGCTCGCGCAGGGCAGCATATGAAGGCACCAGCTCGGTGCATCGGTTAACTGAGTTGTCATCCAACGCCCAGGCTTCAATTAGCTCTCGGCCCGTCTTGCTGCTTGCCTGGGCAATTATCCTCGCAGATGCGAGGTTGAACTTGTGACCCGCCCCGTAGGTGTGAGCGGCCACTTGCGAAGATTCATCATCCCGTCGAACAGCCTACTTGTGTTCCTGTGTGTGCAAACCCAGCATGCGTCCAGTTTGTCCCGTGTAATATACAGGGCAGATTTAGGCATGGTATGCGATACACCACACCTGATGGTTCACTGGGATTTAGTCAGTCTTTGATCCTCATGACCCGACTGCGCATGGTAGCCTTGGGACGATGCGCAATTCCAACGCCTAGTCCTGCGGCAATACCCTCGGTCGCTTCCGACACGGCCTTGATAGATGGCAGCGCATGCCAAATCGTGGGAGGTGGTTCTGTTTGGGTCCTTGGAGGGCGGGGCCGTAGGCATCGGTTTATGAAGGCTTTAGGATAGCTTTTCTGCATTAGCTGTTCGCGCAGATGCCGAGCCTCGCGTGCTCTTTCTTCCGGGTTGCTGCAGTGTGTCTGGATCCTTTTAAAAAGCGTTCTCACACAGCTTCGTTTGTGAGCCATCGGATGATTGCTGTGAAAACTGAGAAGCTGTCTGGTGTTCGTCACCTTTCTGTAGACCCTCGTTTCTATTGTGCCGTTGGTAGTTCGCATGACGAGCACGTCTAGGAAGGGCAGCTGCTGATCCTTTTCTTCTTCCTGCGTGAATTGTATACCTGGGAAGATCGAGTTGACGAGATCGTTAAAGCTCTGCAGCGTGTTCCTTTTGACGATAACTAACGTGTCATCAACGTACCGGCACCAAAAGATCAGGGGCTGTTGGGAGAAGGCAATCTTTTCCAGCTCCTGCAAGACCAATTCTGCTATTAGACCGGAAATTGAAGAGCCCTTCGGAGCTCCGTTGATTTGTTCATAAGTTGTTCCAGCAAAGGTGAAGTAGGTCTTTTGACAAAATTTGAAGAGTCTCACGAGGTGCTCGATTTTAAGTGGATTCTGGGTTTCGTCGTTACGCTCCTCAAGTCTCCTGCGCAAGACATCTCGTGCAAAACCCGGTGAAATGGATGCACAACGTTATGTCACGTTAAAGGAAACCATCATTTCGTACCTACTAGCTACCTAGCTAGTATCTATGCTGTTATTATGGTAAGCTACAACATCCATATATACTATTCAAGCCTGGCCGTTTGTAGAAACAGCATATTTTGCATTGGTTTACGGGTTTCAACCCAAATATACACTTAAAATTTCGGTCTATGCCTATAGACCTTAAATATACTGATGTATGCCATGAACAGCGGCTTTACTAGAGTTGGCTGCGCTTAGCTGATGAGTCGACAGCCCGAAATAGTTATACTGCGTTGCCTGTCTGCTGGATACTAAAACATTAAAGAAAATTTACTTTCTCAGGAAATTTAAAAGCTGAAACTAACTCCTTGTCCCTATTTAAGTTCACGTTGTTATAATGAAAAAATTTTCAGAGGTCAGTTCGGCCAAATATTTGTTAACCACACTGGCAGTCTCCTCGATCAGCATCTTCCAATCATCTCTCTTCTTGAGAGTTTCCTTATGGAACCCAATAATCTAAAGCCGTTGCAGCCGTTCTTGGTCATCTTACAGTTACTGGTTAAGTGGGTGCATCTTGTTCTCCAGGAAAACGAGGAAAAAAGTGGGTTTGCCTGTGGTTGCATCTGCAGAGGATTTCTTTTCTCCACCACCGCCCTGAACACTAAGTTTCCGAGGATTGGCGAAGAGCCAGGCCGAAGAATAGTTAGCCTGACCACCGCTCGCATTGGGGAATGACTCATCGCTTGTGTGGGCTACTTTTGCGTAGAGATCGTGCCTGCCACTGTGCCTCGCCATTCTGCTTGCCGAGTCGCAAAAGCCAGCTTTCCCTCAAAGCCAAAAGCATTCTAGGTTTAGGTAGAGAAATGCTGAAAAGGGCTTAAACGGTCCAGGAAGTACACTTTACTGACATAGACACATCGCTGAAGAAAAATGTTGCATCTACAGCAACGTGTATATGATTGAAAATGGGTTGGACTGCATTTGAGAAAGTCAGAGTTTCTCCGAATTTGCTATCACAATTTTGCTGCGTGGTGTTTACCTGCAAGATATCTCACAGGTCAAATCCGGATAACGAGTCTCAAATTTTCATTTTGAAATCACTATCATTTAGTTGGTAGAAAATTGCGTATGCAATAAACCTGAAAATACGTCAAGAATTCAAAATGCTATTATTTAATGCCTTTCTTAACTCTGATCAGGTCTCTAGGAATATTGGATTCGAGGTCTCCGAAAGGAAAAATAATTAGAGGAAAGAGCTTTCTTATGGTGGCGGGGCAGCGCGGGACACGTGGAAGTAACGATATAATTCAAAGAATTTGCTTTAAATTGTATAGATTGAGATTTACTTAATCAATCGTAAGGTTGCAGGGCTGAAATCTCCAACATATTGCTGTTTAAAGTTACTCTAACCACTCATATTCAAAAACAATGAGTGGGGTTTGCCTCTTTTGAACTTTTTAGTGCTAGAATTGAAACCTTCATGTCAAAGCTTAAGCGCGATTATTCAAGAATTATTCTTCAATTTCTACTTCGTCAATCTGAATTTTGTCAGCTGTACCTGCTTTCTAAATGCTGTTGATGTACTGTAATATTTAATATAGGTCACAACTAAGGTACTTCAGAATCAAATGAAAGGTAGACCCAACAAAGGACTAAGCAGACATGTTCAATGGACATTGTTTTTGCTAAGTTTACCCTTAAGCTGAAATTCTGTCCATAAAAAGACGTTTTTCAAACCGTAAACCATAATCAGGCACTTTCGGCCGTTTGCTCAGTCGAGATATGGCTCAGATTTAACGAAACGTTAAGACCTAAAGAACATTAATTTGTAGAATGATGTTGGCGTCTGACTAGCCATAAATAATTTTACTACCGCGTATATTGCAGGAGGAGGAGTAAATGACACAAAAACTTAGGGTGGACTAAAAGGCTTGGGCATGGATGTGCTACCTCATTAAATTTTAAGTAAATTTTTAAATGTGTTTTACATTAAATAGATTACTGAAGTAGGATTTTAAAAATTTTTGTCGTGCACCATAAGCTTCAGATAAAGCAGTCACGTTAGGAGGCCGGCTTTTTAATGAGCTACTTTTCGTTTGTCTGCAGAAAAATTAAACTTTCTCAAAAACTGAAAGATATACATTCTTCAAGCATACAGTTTGAAGGGGGTGTACCCTTCTAACAAACGAAGGCAACATTGAAATATATAGGCGTATTTGTTTCTATGAATTGTACTTGAATTTAATCGAGCCACGAATACACCTTCTACTTAAGTAATCAAAGGCCAACATCTTTGCTTGACTAAAGATTATAAGATGCAATCAGAAATATTGCAGTCTTCCTTAAATAATCTTTTTTAATCTAAAGTACCTTTAAATGTCTCGGCTAGCCTTTCATGAGATAGCATCTCTGCTGTACATTTTCTCTTTTATTTCAAAAACAAGGCTCTGAGCCTCTACCTTTGTGACAGTCAAAATATCCCACAACAGAGCATGTGCGTACGCTGACTGCATTTACTGTCCAAAGCCTTCCAAATCTCCGTCTTGAAGGTAAGGAGAAACTGCCCTTTCAGCCCTCATAAAGGTACACCTATTTATTCGCTTGTTCCTGTCGGGCAGGTTGTATTGGTCGAAGGACTCAAGGTCTAGCCAAGCGGATGTGATTGTAGCGTTCGCCCTAGCTAAATCAAGGCATGAAAGTGCATATTGAGCGCAAATGGGGCCTACTCGGTTCATAGCGACAACCGAGTAAACGTTAATCAAGCATCCCGTGTTATCTATAAAAGGTCGCCAAAGCGCGTAATTCTTTAATCATCGAATATTTGCGACGTTGGGGGCGGAGGCGGGGAACGTTCGGTTAGCGAAACTAACCTTGTGCTGCCATGGACCCCTTGTAAGACCCTAATACCCTCCTGGTTCAAGATGAACCCACCTACTTTGTTCTGACATCCTGCCACGTCACGCTACAGTGAAGCGGTGACACAGCTCATTCAGAAACTTTGATTGGTTCACCAGAACAATGAATTATTGTTGACTTTTTGGACAGGTTGGCCGGCTCTCCGTTTTCAAAGCGTTCACTAGTTATATCAATCAGGGTTCCGGGAAGCACCTCCAAGTTCTTAAATTTTATTCCTGCAAATCTAACTTTCACAAATCTGAACGCGGCTCACTGCCACACACTTCTCCTCCCTTGGCCCCGAACGTATCTAGTTTATAAACAGGGAGATCTGAAGGTCATCAAACCGTCACATATATTGGGGTTGGCCAAAACCTTAATGAGTAATTCGGCTGCACAGGTCTCTGGATGTAACATTGGACAGAGGTTCTTAGTCGCCGCATGCATATTTACGCATAAGAGGTTAGAAGAATGACGAGATAGTTACAAATAAGGTATATTACGGTAAAAGAGTTGGTAAACAGTAAGCAAGGGAAGGACATGATGAGAAAAATTACCAAGGGACTGTACAATCGATCCATTTGGAGTGAGGGGTAGTCATAGAATACCAGTTATATAACGGTGGGGAGTGCTGCGATGTGAACAACTGTGGGTGAGGGCCATGGTAGTGCTGACAGTGAGGAGACTGCGACGCGGTACGATACGTTAACGGGTAAAGGGACTGGGAAAGAGCACCAGCATCTTCACCAACAGACGTTCACAATATCCTTGTCCTTATTTGCGCCAAAAGTGCCCTTGGCACAGTGTTCTCAGTGCTGGTAGAGGTTGAGCTCAGGTGGATAGGCGTGTGCTCCTCTCCATCCCACTGCTGCCATAGACCTTCCCTGCCTAGGCCCCGGGCAGGCCTAGGCTATAAACAAGGATATCTGAAGGTCATCCAACCTTCCCTCAGCTCTTATTTTTCATTAATTGTTTAACCCGTCGCTGTTCTACTCGCACATATATTATTGTGCAGTCGTGAGGATAACTAATCAATGACCTAGGTTTACCGAACTAGCCTTTTAACGAATAAATATATGGCCCTTGTTTCTACCTGACGCCTGGCTTTATAATATTTTGTACTGTGGCATACCCATCCTTCCAAATCATCAATTTTATGATCATTCTACAACAACACTATGCAGTAATCCTTCATAGTATAACGTTTGTCAGACATAGAAACCCATATTACATTGTTGGCCTGATGACTCCTAGTATCGCAGAGTTTTTCGCTTAATGCGGTGCATCTAGGTGCCGTCGAGAAGGGTCTATCAATTTACTGAAAGTTCTGCAAAGACCTCATGCGATTGATTTTACTAATAAGACTGCGACTTGCAATTTCTTCTAAAAATTACATTTTCCCAGTATGCTCTGTTCCTTAGTTTCGCCTGTCTATCATTACATTCAGCAGCAAAACCGCGCTGACTTTTTAGTTGGTAACTATGTAAAAAGAGTCTTTATCTGGCTCGTAAATCAGGAGTTAGGTGTTTTTGAATCCGCTTCACCGGCTTTCTAGCGTAAATTAATTCAGTTGATGCCTTTTTAACTCTTTGTTTAGTGTCTCGATGCTATCTAGGTGTTGTTGTTATGGTTCTGCAAAGCTTGCTCACCTTCAAAAATGAGCTTTTTAGCAAGAGTTGATGTATTCTTTTTGAAGAAGGGTTAATGGGCGTAAACTATCGAGTGAGCATAGGGAAAGGAAGCTGTGTTCCTCTTGATCTTTTCAACAGTTAGACGGAAGAAGGCCTTTCCTAAATTTGATGCGCCCAGGCTGAGAAAAGCCTCAGATGATTTCCTGCCAGTACGTCATTATGTTTCTTTAATAGTTTACCTCCTGGCTTCCACTGTTTGTACCTTTTTTCATATTCTTCAGTGTACCTAGGTCAGTAAGGATTGTTTAAAACCAACACTTTATTTTTCAATAGTTCACTAAGCACTTATCTCATTCTAGTTTATTAGTTAGTTTTATTGGTTTCTATTTTCGTTAACATTTTCTTGCTTAATTAATTTAATTTTAATGTAGTTCAGTTTATTTTAGCTTGGGTTTAGTGTACTGTTAGTTTAGTTTAGTCTTCAGGTTACTATTTAGTTTTATTAGCTGTATTTAAGCTTAGAGTTTAGTCCAGTAACTTATTAATTTATTGCTTTGTTTTTTTGTTTTTTTGTCTTTCGCTGAAATGCTCCACTCACAAAACCCTTATTACCACCGGTTCTGAATAACACAAACCTGGGGTTTTTGTTACATTGGTGTTGTTGCTCAAAACCTTACTCAACTTCCTCTGTCGCACTCTTTGCATCTTTCGATCGTAATGGATCTTTCAAAGTAGACTACAAACTTTTTCCATCATTTCCCAAACATTCGCCATGGTAATATGCCTACTTTAATGTAACATTTACCGTTTGTGTCCACTATCCAGAAATTTTTCTTTTAAGAACAATTGTCCAAAGTGGTGCTACGGGTTTACTATTCTGAGCATTCAGAAACACAGGAGTGGAAAGCTGAAGCCGAACGTAAGATGCATTCGCTGGTCGTTTTCGAAATACTTCCATCTTGCTGCCATTGTATAATGTAAGGAAGCCGATACTTTGTTGAGCATGGAATTTGACATATTCACGGAAGTCCAGGTAAGATTCTAAAAAAGGTTAATATTTTTCTGTATGGCTGGACTGACTGGCAGTCTTTGTATGTTATTTGTATCTGTATGTTATTTCCTTGATAGCAAGCAAGTCGGTATGCAGAAAGTAATAAAAAGTACATTAGTTTCTCCACAGGGAGGAAGGGATGGAAAAACAGCCTAGCCTTTTAGAATATCAACAGTGCTTCAACGCGAAATATGTGAACAAGGCATGAGATTGAAGATCACCTGAGCTGGAGCAGTTTTTACGGTTAATTAACTAATAAAGTATGGACACGTATGACCGAAAGTATTGATCTGGTCATAAAAGTTAAAGAAGCCAAGAAAGTGGGACTTTTTTCTCGCAGTTTCGCGGTCACTAAGATTAAGTAACAACGAGGGTTACAACCAAGTTCACGTTGGAACTGGAACGAATTTAGTCGCTAGGAGTAAAATCACTGCTCACAGTCTAAACCACTCAGTGAGAACTCCATACAGCGTTTGCAAAAATTCGGGTAAAGATATGTTCACTTAAACTGGATGTGGGAATAGGAACGCCCCACACACACTTAAAATAGGTGGTCGTAAATTATATTTTATGAAGTGCGCATATTCCCGTGTCTGAAACCCAACGCTAACTCTGACATAAAACTATGTGATTACTTTAATCTTAAACATGCAGTTAACATGAGACCAAACCTTAACTTTTAACGTGATCCTGGCCCGCAACCCTAACTCTGACCTTAACCTTTAACTTAAACCTAACCCCCACCTTAATCCAAAACCCATTTTCCTTGGAATGAGATGCGAAGGCCAATGTATTTTGTGCAATTCCTGTTCCCGTTTCCTCTTTAGGCGGACACTAAATTAATTCTTATCGAAATTCGGAGCAGAAATGCCGACCCAGAATAATAACATGCTAAAGGATAACATGCGGACTTCACTATGACGTGGTTAATGTTGATGTTCAAAGACACAGTAGTAATCCTGCAGGTAGCACAGAGATGCAAAAATGTATTGCTCAAACGATGGCGTTCTCTTCGCCTTCCTTCTGAATCAAGAATTGTCTTCGCGAGATTTTCTCTGAATACATTTCTATCCACGACATCTATGAATAAGTTTTTACGCATGCAATTTTTAAATCCGAAGTAAGTTCATGTGGATTGGGTCAGTTGGTTTGTTTTGCGGCTGCATTTCAGCGCTAATACAGAAGGTCGTTTGAACCTCATCATTTTTTGGATTACTAAAATAAATTTCTAGCAATATATGCTACTCTTTGTACACCTTAATAAGATTTTGCTGGACAAATGACCGGAAAATATTCACCCACAAGATGTGGGGCAGTGGAGCAACATCCCACCTATGACTACATCACCGAATACTTCTTAAATAGGTGGACGCTAATTGTGTGCTTCAAGTAATCCACTCAATGTGCAATATTTAGCCGAAAGTGCTGACGTAATGCCTTATTGCAACTAGGATCTTGAAACACTTCTGTGCACGTAGAGGAAATCGTTGCAGACCCTGCAGGTGGCATGAGTTAATGCTAATAACGTTAACGTACTCATTCAAAAAAACGATGACTGACAGCGCATTTTTCGTGTTACTACCACTTTATTAGGCCAAGTGTACCTCCAGTCGTCTGTTTTCTTTCGCCATCTTATGATATTTGAAAGCACTACGCAAATATAGGCACCGGACTGAGGAACTAACGAAAACACTGAGGTTTTCCCTCGAGCATATTTGCAGTTGAATAGTGAGTGCCAAAATTGTTGAATAATTTGCATTAAACCACAGTAAAAGCAGCAATTTTTACATGCCGCATACTTAAAGACTACTACGTAGGTGACATGTCTAGAGAGGAAATTAGAGAGAACTCTGGGAATTTAATTATTGGTTTTATACGAAGAGGATGCTATCGCCTACGTAATAATTTTGTTCGCCCCTCTGTGTCAACTGCAGCCTCACTAACGAGTCCCTGAACTTCAATAGTGACGATTCATAGGATAGTACTGCAGCCTAGGGCAATCCACATTTAACCTTTAGTATGCTGCTACTTTTCAAATTAAGTTGTGTCCTTAAATCGCACGAAATTAACCTCAAACCTAAGTTGCAATACATGAGGCATTAGCATTTATATAGAGTGCTTATTGAAGCGAAAATGCATGTCCCCGCACATAAATGAGAAGAAGAGGTGATCTCGGGAATAATGGGTATAATTTCCTGACGTTTTGAAAGCGTACAGGTTTGCATCTTCGGAGGTTGGTGGTAGCACACGCCTCAGAGTCTTTCTAGGTGTTACAACTGGCTTCTCGTTTGCTCTCTATCTATATGGCGCTAGATTCCCTGCGGGAACGGGGCTGGAGCAGGATGATGATAGAGCTCCAGCCCCGCTACCGCAGGGGATCTAGCGCCAATAGACGGAGAGCGAACGAGAAGCCAGTTGTAACACCTAGAAAGACTCTGAGACTCCGAAGATGCAAACCTGTATGCTTTCAAAACGTCAGGATATTATAGCCATTTTTCCCGAGATCACCTCTTCTTCTCATATATATAAAGCAGGACGAAGGGTATGACAGCATTTGGGGGTAATTTGATACAGAACTGTTTCGGGCTTTTTATCCTTCATCAGCCAAGCATAACCCAGAACACCAGCTGGTCCGACAACGCAAACAAACGCACTCACAGATGGCGCAGTTGGTCCACCACTGGTGTCTATAGGATGGGTCATAAGCACTTCATCGAACCGCAGTTCATCAGCGCCTCGCCACCTGCCATTTGCTGCCATTTTCTTGGCTGATGAAGGCTAATAAGCCCAAAACAGTTCTGTATCAAATTATCCCCAAATGTTGTCAAAACCCCCTTACTGCTATTATGACTTGGCCAGAATCGGCCTGGCAGGCGTTTACCCTTTGAGGACCTCTGACCACCACATGAACTTTGTTTAGTTCGGGAGCCTATTCGATCGGTGTTCGCACATTTCTGAGTGAATATATACCCGATCAGCAGTAGCAGCAAATGGCAGGTGGCGAGGCGCTGATGAACTGCGGTTCGATGAAGTGCTTATGACCCATCTTATAGACACCAGTGGTGGACCAACTGCGCTGTCTGTGAGTGGATTTGTTTGTGTTGTCTGACCAGCTGGTGTTCAGGGTTATGCTTGGCTGATGAAGGCTAATAAGCCCAAAACAGTTCTGTATCAAAGAACCCCCAAATGCTGTCAAAACCCCTTTACTGCTATTATGACTTGGCCAGAATCGGCCTGGTAGGCGTTTACCCGTTGAGGACCTCTGACCACCACATGAACTTTGTTTAGTTCGGAAGCCTATTCGATCGGTGTTTGCACATTTCTGAGTGAATATATATATATATATATTTGTATACTCGCGCAGTGTTACAAATGACCAGGTTCTGAAAGCATCTCAGCAAACATACGCGCAGGTCTTTACTTGACCGTTATTTTCCCCGTAGTATTGGCTAGACTCTAGTCTGCTAAATCCTAGGTGCGTGGAGTTTCATGAGTTGGATTGTTTAATATATCAAATTAATCCAGGCTGCGAAGTTATAAACAGTTTCGATTGTGTTCTTTCGATAGGTAGAGTTTTCACACCTAGTTCTGAGCAGGTTCTGTTTAACGACATTATAATCCGTTACCACGCTTCCCTTTCGCTACTCTCCAACCTCAGCCAACTCCCTTTGGCATTGAATTTCACTGCGCTGCTAGAATTTCATGCTGCTGATATTGGCGCAGTCGCCAGCGCTGATTGGGTGGCTGGCAGATGCTGCGACGCACCATCCACCTGTGAATTTTTGCAATTTTGTCAGATGATCCTATTGGCTGCCGGGGGGCTGAAACAGTTTACCTTCCTTCCAAATAAGGTCTGTAAACAGATCGTTGCGGAGATCGAAATTCATTGCAGTTTAGATGTCCTTAGGACATCAAAATTGGCATCCGCGTTCACGCCATTTGCCCTTTAGTTCTCATGCATTGTCGGCCATCATTTGCAAATCAGGAGGAGGAATGGCGACTAGTGTCAAGCGAGGCTCTTTTTCGCACAAACTGCAGTTTGGATTTTATGCGGGCTTTTTTTCGCACAAATTGCAGTTTGTATTTTATGCGGCACTAATAACGTACAGAACAGTTTAGCATCGTACTTGTGGGTGTGATGTCACTACAACTAGCGGATATTAGATTTTCTACTTTTTTCTGTTTACTGGGTTTTTTCTGACGCTTTGAAGTCCAAGTTTTAAACGACGTGACTTGAGATATAGTGGTAGTAAACATCAGCCTAAAATCTGCGATAGCATTTTAGTCATAGGAAGACCGAGTTTTGCTAATAAATTAGTAGTTTTTCGCTGAGTGTATTTTTAGTGAAAATGATCAGAAGATAAATTGGCGAACATACGTTTGTTTTCGATAAATTCTCGCCAGGCCTTTAAATTTATATGGTAATGAAATAAATAAAGCATGCTGGTTTATTTAATTACCATATAAATGTAAAGGCCTACCGAGAGTTTATCGAAAACAAACGTATGTTAGCTAATTAATCTTCTGAAATTTTCAATTTGAATTTTCGCAAAATTGAAAACGATCAATTAAAAAACCTGTGTATTGCATGTCCGTAAGTTAGGGCCTACTACAACAGACTGCAAGGCGGCGCAGCACAGTATGCTAAAACGGGCTAAATATTATAAAGAATACAAAAGTCTATATATGGTCTGTCGACAAGTACTTCCTTTTAGCTTTGAAAGACATATAAACTTCTTATTTACCTGTGGGAAAATATTCTATCGAATGCAACTGATTCACGAGGAACATGTGCTGACAGTATAAGCTTTAGGAAATAGGCTCTGGGTGTGCAGTAAGTATATGTGCCATCCAATGCACACGTCAGATTACTCCATACCATGTACACTTTGGTCAAGTTTTATTTTAGAGGACGTGCTTTCATAAGTTAGCACGTGCAACCTGCTCTCTAAGCGAGTTCACACTCGATGACAAATCCACAGGCGTAACAATGTGCCCTGTCCTGATTTATTTGGAGCTGGCTTGTTAACTGTAACCGCAGCGTGGTTCACTATCCACTCCTGTGTGCATATGTCAGGTGGAGTTGATAAATAAATAACGTGTATATTAAAGGCCTAAAACACCCTCTCGTTACAGACTTAGTGTTGTGATAAAAATAAATACAAAGTAGGTAATCGCAGCTGCGCTTAAGCATCTGTAAAACAACTGGAATGAGTAGTATGTTATATATAACAATACCAGATAAAGATGGTGAACTGAAAAACAGGCAGTGAAAAAAACTCCTCAAACTGAACTCATTGGCAGAGTTCAAGGGGCCACTGGTTTCCAAAAATAAAGGAGAAAAAACTGATATAATATGCAGATAGGTTGATCTGGTATGATGCGATGCAAGGAGATGGGATCGTGCTTTTAAGGGTTCCATGCGCTCCTTTTTGTGAGAAAAAAAATTGATATAGCAACATGGGGGTGAGATAGGAGGAGCTCGTTGGGGAAAACGGGGTCAAAACGAGATGTGGACCTTAGAATTCATGAGAACACCACCGAGATACGATTAAGCAGTCGTCGACAATCATCAACAGAGGCCTCGAAGACCACCGTCAGGGTTGCAAAACGGAGGAGGGTCGGGATCATTTAAAAATGACCCTTTTCAAAGACTAGAAGTTCTATGTTTGGAAAGAAAAACAGTCAGTTAGCTCTTTGATCTCCTCCGAATTTAAATGTGTACATATTTTGCCTTGAAAATCGGCCATGTAAATGACGACCTAATTTCGAGTGCAAGATTATTCCAGATGAAATCATATTTGGAGGCAAGAAACGAGAACAGTTAGATGTGGAGCTGAGGGGTGGTAAAATTATCATGGAGGAGTTACAAGTGGAGTAAGGTCGGTCTACTAGAGTAAGGGCGTTAATTTGTGGGAGATTATGGCTATTGTTATCGTAAAACAGGGAGCATATACCGGCTTCGAGTATACTTACCCACAGAAACGGAATATTCGCCAACTAACATTTATCCGTATCAGTAATACTGGATCCAGAAGGAGAAAATACTTCTCGAGTGAAAACGCTCTGAACATTTTTTCAATCTGACTGCGGTCAGACGCGTTCATAAGACTAAAAAGGTGACAACAGCATTCTAGTATGGGAGAACAAACATGCGGTAAATATTTCTTTCCGAATGAAAGAAATTGTGCTATATAAAACCACATATGTGGGCAGCCTTTGCAGCAATTCGATCCACATGATACTAGCTTATTCGTGTAATTTAGACCGAAATCCTTTATCATAGATCGTTCTAATAGTGGACTATTGTGGCACATGAGGGGCCCAGGAAGCTTAGCGGAACCAAAACACATGAAACTACATTTGAATAGAGAACACGCCATCTGCCAGGTAGCGCTCCAATGCGAGAGCATATGCAAGTCTGCGTTGGTTTTATCACCGCGACTAGTTGCCATGTCCTTAGAAAATGAGTAAATGCACTTAAGAGCGAATTACGATGTCCTTTGTCATAAAAAATGTTTTGTTGACATTTCACAGCATCCGGTTATTCCACCTAGCGCTTAAAATACCGGTTGGTGGTCACCTTTCGCAAGGACTATATTATTTTCGTCTAAGAACCCAATCAGATTGGTGTACGTGCACTCCAGATTGCAGTTGTTTTTGAATGCACACTTTGTGACAAGCGGCAATTAGGTGTATTTACGTCTGGTTGCCAATTGAGCTTCATACGAGCCAGTCCTTGCATACGCCTCCAGATTGTATGGAGTGGCTGGACCTTAGGGAAAGATTTACATTTAACGCAGGCAACTTCACCCTCACTTTTTCCACTTGTGCTGCCCTTCAGTTTAATGGAATTACTCGTGCATTCCTGTGACGTTGATGTTTCTGAGTCAGGTACCCACCCTCTATCTTCGAGCTACGCTACCGCAATCAACTCCATCAGGCCCCCAGGCAGCACAGTATGCACACACATACCGGCAGTTCGGTTGTCGGTTTCGATGATATTCATCGCGTGCTTCCCAACCGGGTGTTGCAGGGATGGTGACTTGTGTTGGATTATAGTGAAAGAAGACTTGCGTTGCACTTACCACACACTCTCGCCACTCCCCAGCTGGGTCGGGTGTCAAGACAGATTCAAAAAGACTGGAGATTGAGGAGGACTAAGCGACGGCTCAACCGTCGACTTCGAGCAGTCCGCTCTATGCTCCACAACAGGATGGTATAGGGAAGGGGGCGTGCACACGAATGACTTTTAAGTGATCGAAGACTTGCGCAGCATCTACCGCAGTCCCTCTTCCCTGACCCACTTGAGTCCGGTGTCAAAACAGAGTCAAAAAAGGTGGTTATGGGATCGGATTCAGATGGCTAGCACGACCGAAGACCCCCTTACGCGTGTCACGATGCCCACCCCCGTTCCCTATATGTGGCATTTGTTATCGGCGCGCAGCCTGAATGACCTCCGCCGTACCCTGACCTGCCTCCCCCCGTGTTGGTTCAGCGCGCCTACCACGCGACCCATTTGGGAAGTGAGGGGAAGGCTATACACACGCGCACACACGCATGCACGCGTGACACCGGGTCTGCGACACGAGTAGCCGTGCCGCCGTATGGGCGCCGTCACGCGTGCGGTTGATAGGCGTCGCCTTACTGAGGCGCGCTCCTGACGAGTCATCGCCAACGCGCGTTCGCGAAAACGGCGCCGGCGAAGGTCTGACTCACTGGCGGTCATCTCAACCTCCCTCAGTGCGGACGTGCGCAGGCTTCCACATCTTCACATTTCCTGCCTTCCACAAAAGCCATAGTAACGGACGTGCGCGCGCACAAGCGGGTGAATCCGCGGATTGCAGGCTGGTGACGGTGCTCGAGCGCTACCACGCCTGCCGCTGTGCACAAACAGTGCGATGATGCTGCTTGCCGCTGAGTGCTGGTGTCTGCTGGTGACAGCGATCCCAGACGCACGTAGCCAACAGATGTGACCATTATGTCGGTGCGGAAGAGGCTCCCTGACGGTTATAAAACGTATAAGGTGCTACAGGGTCAGTCCAGTTACTCTTCAGACCGATTAAAAGCCGTGTATTTGCAGGTTGACTACTGAAATAGCATTAAATTAACCCAATTGTGAAAAATCCTTGGCCTCCATGGCACTTAACCCCACATCAGCAGGCAAGGCTTTAGTACAGCCAACATTCTACCAATTGAGCTACGAAGACATGCCGAGAGTCGTGACTTTAATTCTACTTTGTTCGATTTACCCGTCCAGCCTTTTGCACGCATTCGTATCTGTCAAGTGACTTGTGTCAGAAGGAGAGTCCCAGAAAGACAGAGGAACTGAGGCAGCAGAGGTTTGGTTTCATTCTTGGGGCTATCGTATCTTTCTCTGAGGGTGCACTTATAGCAGCATGCGCAAAACTTATAAAGCCCTTTCGTAAGGTGGAGTTTTTGCCCTTTTTTCATTATTTAAAGTTAGCGAGTAACATATACACTTTGGGTTCCAATTAGCTCGCAAGCATAACAGTGAACCAGGGTGGGTACATCCTGAAACAGATCGGAGTAGAATTACCCAAAACATATAATCCTGATCAAAAAACCGACAACACGGCGGACCCGTGGCTCAAGGGTTAGAGGGTTCGTCTCTGGCCGGAGAGACGCGAGTTCGAAACTAGAGTGTGGCGGCAATTTCCGCTGCTGCACTCTGCTCAATCGTATTTTCCGATGTAACGGGGTCAGTTTACATGCTAGTAAAAACAACGCAGGTACACCTTGTCCCTAATTTTTTTTAATTGGTGCTGTGTGCTATGGTCAGACCTTGGAGCCAACTACTACTACTGTGGCTGTCGTACCAAAAAGTAGAAACGAAACCCTCATAGCACCTTCAGATTCACCATACTTCGGGTGATAAGGCTGTAGAATCATCCGAGAGATGTGAGTACTACAGTGTGCAAAGTTCAGTTGGACTAGGATAAGAGAGGCCGCGGCTTGTGGCTCATATAAAGCCCACCCTATTCCTGTAAACGATATCGTCGGACCTCATGTTTAGTCGGCTTAGACCCAATCGTGTATGGAACATGGAATAGGTGGGTCGGGGGACTGGGCTTCCTACAGACGACTAACTTTAAGCCGAAACCATTTCTTTTTACGTATTCATGGCACTCAGTCAAGTTGATTCGAGTGGGCATGAGAAACATATTGCCTGGAAAATGGTGAGCTTCTCTGCTGGTCGGGTCTTACAAACGTAAAAATCAATAATGCCTTGAAGTGTAAGGCCATGGAGAGCAAGACACACCACCCCGGACTTTGTAAAAGTATGGGGATGTCCAAAATGTTCGGCGAAACGAACGTACCTCTTTTTAAGGTGGGGAAGTTTAAAAATCAAAGTTTTTAAACTGCCTCGGTATCCGGAGAAGTCCGAAGGTAAAATGCCAAAAGCTGTTCATCTGGATTACAATTTTTGGGTGAATCCACATGCAGAGCATCTTCAAACAACTTCCATAGAACCGACAGGTCATGATAAAGTCAGCTAATATCCAAAGGAAATGAATACCCAGATGTATGCTACTATGGAGCCGTGTGGTCTAAGAGAAAAGGTCAACAGTATCAGATACAACTAAACCTCTCTTCCGGTACTACGAGACGCGGCATGCCTTAACAAGAATGCCAGAGAATGGGAAAAGTACAGGGCGTAACACTTGGGAACATAAATGTATAACCGAAACCCTCAAAAATGCTTGAAGTTGAAACCATACACTCGGACGAATCCCCCCCCCCCAGGAGCTACAGAATTCCCCAAAGCTTAGGTGTTAGCCTGGTAGACACGTGAAAGTACGATGAAGAGCAGAGAATCGCACACAGGTTTTCCGGAATATTGCTTGGTCACTATCAAATGGTGCGTCGTCTTTTGAAAGCAAAGGATAAAGAACGACTGACTCATTGTTGTGCTGATTATAGAACGTTTATGATTTAAGGGGCATACTGCAGCAACCAGCTAACAGACATTTTGTACAAAAACTCGCAGCCAAAACACAACAGGTGCAGTATTAGCATTATACAGTGGAACCTCGGTTAACAAGTGTAATCCGTTCAAGCACTGAGTTCGCCATCTGAATCATCCATATTGTGAAACATAGTCAATCAAACTGCATCAGTTTACTGATGGACTGCGGGTGAACGATAAGCCACGCCCTGGGAGCAATACTCAATGGCGGACACAGGCGTGCACATGCACATAAAACTCGTTAACTGAGCGGAAGCTCGTCAATTGAAACAAGTGTTCTGTTAATGACACATTCGTTACCAGAAATGCCCGTAGATGGAGCTGCTCATCATTTGACGGTCCACTGTACTGTGAAACGCATGTAAACTGCAGTGATCTGTTTGGTCCGACATGCACTGAAAGACTTTCAGTATCATTTTTCGGTGGTATCATTTCGACTGGACCCATTTGAACACTACTAGTTGGGTTCACCTCCCATGGCTGTCCTGTTCAGGGTGTCCCCCTTCGTATTCCTGCTCTTCCTCAAGCCTCTCACCATCATATGTGTATGACAGTGAGGGAGAACCTTGTCCGTACTTGTCTAAATCGTCACCCACATCCACGGCAGGCCCTGTTGTTTCATACCGCTCCCATAGGTAAACGAGTTGTGTTTTATTACCCATGCACAGAAGCGTGCCCTCCTTCTCTGAATTTTAGTTTCCTCGCTCCTAACTTAGCCTGAAGACCGTGGCATTCCGAGTAAACCCGTGACTTCAGCTAACGTGGTCATATTCTCTGTCAGCCGCGCAAGGTATTTTTCCAATCGACTGTCGTTTAGAAAAAAACAGCCATTGAAATTCATGCTAAGCTCTACTTATAAGTCGGAATATGGCCCAGTTAAGCCCGGACAGACTCTAATTTTTAAATCCATTTGCCTTCTCTTCAAGACTGAGAGTCATAAGACATCAGCTACTTCTCTTTACGCTATAATAGTTTATCGAAGTACAAGTGAATTCGGCTTGATTTAAAAGCTTAAAATGTTTCTCCGAGACTGATTTTTCAAAGATGAGTTTGCTAGTAGCCTCTTTTAAATATTCCTACAGTTGCATATCTCTTATATGTATCAGCTCTCTTTTTACAGGTAACATTAATCCCCCTTGGCCTTTTACGTATCACACGTGATGATGTCCTCTATTATATTTTATCAACCTTATCCGCAGGGGTCCTTAGGTGCTAACGGTATGCGTAGGTGCTAATGGATAAGGCATATTTTTAACGAACTAGTCGAAAAGCTAGACCTCACCAAGACAAACCTTTTCTGAGGAGGATGGAACTTTAGACAAATTGATTATTAAAGCAACTAGCCATTTAAACGGATGCATTTGCTAACAATCTTTCGAGGATACAGTATTTGCATGAATACATCAAGAATCAAGTTGAATATACAGTCTGTGCATGACTCAGACTATCTGACCATTACCTATGAGTAATGATTCCTGCCGGAATCGGAAACGTCAGAAAAATAAAACTCTCGTTTCAGTGGTCACATCTTCTTCTTCTTCTTCTGATAGAGTCTATATCCTGCTATTCACAGTGGTGTTCTTTGAATGTTATAGCCGGTTTTTTCCTCATTTCCCGACCGCAGGGGGCATTATACCTCAGTTTGAACTGTCTGAAAGTCACCCTAATGAGTTTAGGTTTTCAAACAAATACTCACTTGAGAGTCCTAACATGAGCGTTTAAAATATTATGTTTGATAGTCAGCGCAATTAGCCTTTGAGATTCCGAATTAATTTGCCATCCTAGCCCAGAACTCAGGGCTCTCTAAGGATTGCATGATTGACTGTTGTTTGCAAAACTCCCGCAAGTATAAGTTGAAATTAGGTTTTTATTCGAAAAGATATTCTAACCGTCAGTAAATAAATCTGCTGCAAATGAATCTTGTCACAAGCCCTATCATCCCCGCTGTTAGTGAGTCACGCTTAGTCAATGGAAGCGGGCACGGCATAGGACTGTTGCTATAGGCATGATACTTTCGTAAACTACACCCTACGTCAAGTCCGCAAGTAATGAATTGAACATTTGCTTGTGTTCACGCACTCCCGCGAAGGCGCACGAGGGATGCTGTGGGACCCGCCGATTAGCCGGAACCCTCATAGTCGTGCCGAGCAGCGGCAGAATACCGACGAAACACGTGTCTGGGCTTTTTAGCAAGTACCTAGGCTGTTAGTATGGTAATTAACAACGGAAATTGTTTTGTTTGTAAAAATAAAGCCGTCTGGGTGCATACGCCTTCTCTTACATCCGTGTAACTCTGCGTTTCCTCCCACGACATTCCTGCGCAACGGCCGGCGGATGAGTGCATGCGTGTTCGTGTAAACGCAGTGTGGACGAAAGAATCCACACAAAACTCAGGCTTTCAGTCCGCGAGATGGTGCAGCAGCATAGCAGACCAGGACTCTGGCAGCACGTTCTGAGAATACACGCCGTCTTCTCTTCCAATCTACGTCATAATCACACAGAAGGTGGGGGGGATGGCACTTATTGCCAAAACTGCGCGCCTCTTGATTTTAACTTACGTGTGAAGAAAAAAAAATGTGAAGAAAATGCAGACGCACTCTGGGTGTCAAGTGAGAATTTATAGTCGCAAAAACAGGCTGTTGTCGGCCACGCAGGTGGCCACCGATAATTGCGAAGAACCGAGAAAGGTGTTGTTTTGCAGGAGCCGGAAACCAGAGGGCACGACTACTTTCTCAAAAAACAAGGGTACAAGGACCATCTTAAGGAGTTTCTACCAAGTTTTACTTGCGTCCCACAGCGGGGTAGGAAAGACAGTCGAATTAAGTACACCACACAGCAGACAGGTTAAGGTCACTTAAACTTCTGCTTGCTGAGAAGGCCTGTGGCAAAGATTATTAAATCAGGACCCTTCTTTTCCTTACCCGAAAGTACACGTGAATAGAACATTCTCTCTTAATAATACAGTCAGCATTGGGCTAACTCTAGGGAAGACTTTTAATTCCCGCATCCTTATTTTAGCCCCTAAGCTAAATACCCTAGAATTTAGTGGGAAATCACCTCAATTGGGGAGCGTTTCCTGTTCTTTTGTCCTGTCGATGGGCCCTAGACGCAATCTCTCCTTGTGTTGCTTTGTAAAAATTGACTGAAGTGGAGTTAGAGTAAGCGGGGCCCGCCATGACTGTACCATGTGATTCAGGGATTATGTGGTACCTCCCTATCCAATCAGCCCTAGCGCTTACCGTTAGCTCACTGAAGCACTGCTTTCCGGGAGTAAATTAGAACAAGACAAAGACAAGGAAATGAGCAAAATTAATGGCTTCATGAGGTTAGGAAATTTATGACGCCATTTAACTTGGTTTGTTTCATTGCCTATGCCTTATCCTTGGTCGTCCGAGGTGGACAAGTAACTAGAACACGAGAGAGAAAGAGAAAAAAGTGTAGTAGACCCAATTTTGAAACTCTCACGAATAATTTGCAGTCTTCAATTTGATGGCCTATGGCTGACGTGATAACTTCGGACCAATAGTCCGACTAAGATGCTGGATGTTTCCTAAGCTGAACTTTGCTCTATTGTTACTTGCTTGAAATTTGAAACCTTCTCCCAGTGTAACTCGGTACATGCGGAGTTAGGGGCCAGGTCGAGGGTGCAACGAGCCTGTCAACTTTGTTGGCCACTAGGCGCACACCAACCTACGGTGTTTGCAGATTGGTCTTGCCATCAGAATGCAGTGGATGCGCATAAATTTAGGTGGATGCGGCATTCCTGTACTTGCGACGGTCAAACTAACGTCTATGGGCCGTGCGCGGTCTCATGACAATGGAATGATGTTGCACTGTTGAGATTGATCCAAATTCACCAAATGGTTTGGCTGGTTCCTTCACACCGAAATCCTCGTGGTTATCCTCATTGTATGGTTGAACCTAACGGATGCTTTCACTTCGTCCTACTCTGAAAACTGGTTGTAAGTTGCACCTCGAGCAATTTAATCGTTGCGCTGCGACCACTTACCTATCAGCACCCCTAACACTCTATGCTCCTTCGTCGAGAGGGCAATATGCACTTTTCTCGTTGGCTTAGGCTACACTTCCGCGTGACCCCTACACGTGACCCTATACACGTCACGTGACCCATAGACAGCCACTCAGGAAGTATCTACAGTCTACATACATTCACACACACACACACACCTGTAAACTGAGGGCCTGTAAAATTTGTCACAAGAAGTGCTGACGGTTAAGACACCACTGAGATGATCATTGCTCACGGCCGAGAATATACAAGAAACTACGACCAGAACTTGTTCATACCTCCTAGTACTTAACCTGCCTGACTGACTCCAAAATGTGCGCCGCGGAATTTCCGTCAAATTTAAGCAACCTGATGGCTAATCAGTCAGAAAAGAGAGTAGTTCTGGTCCTTAACGGACGAGCTAGATCTCGTGTGCGCAGTTTGGCTCTATGTGTTAACTGTGGAAGAGAAGGGCAATGTCATATGGTTAAACCGCAAAGGGGACAAATTCTCCTCCATAGTGTACTTCCAAATGCGAAGCAATGAGACTGAGAGGTCGCTCTCGTATGCGCAAACAACATCTTGAAATACTTGTCGCATCGTTCTCAGCGAAGACACACGTTTCATGGCCTAGAGGTGCTTCGTCAGGGAGCTAAGTTCGTCACATTCATCATCGTCTATCTTAAACGTTTCCTATACCATGATGATAGTAATAACGCATTCGATTAAAATCTGCAGTCGCTCTTTTCCTTCCCACGTTGACGGCGGACGGAGAGACTGTCCGCGATGCATTCAGTGCCGGCGTAAATACACATCATTATTCATTTTAGTTAGTGGTACCCTGTTTTGGGTGTTCGGTCCGCAGAATTTCCACAAGACACTCAGACTAAACACACGTCGCCTTTTTTCAAACACTATCAAATGTCCTGCCTAGAAACATTAAGGAGAAAAGACAAGAGCTGGGTGTCTAGTCCGACGAATTCCTGTAGGACCCTCGGACTAAATACCCATAGAGTTTATGGTATAGTGGCAAATGTATTAACAAATAAAACGACTGTATTTACTTGAAAGTACAGTTTTTATGGTGACATTTTAATCATTTCTTAAAGTTCAGAAGATAAATATGCGAACATCCGTTTTTTTCGATAAATTCTCGTCAGGCCTTTACATTTATGTGGTAATGAACTCAATAAAATCAATCAATCAATCAAGTTTGACGAGGCCGAAATCCTCGCAAGAGGGGACAACCGCGTGAGCCGCGAGCTGCTCGAGTCATGGTTCTCAGGCCCCCAGTCCATCAACAAGCGCAACGATTTGGCATTCCCATACGGTGTACTGAGAAATTTCCTGAGCAAGAAAATCAGTCACGTGAGAAGGACTGGGCGCAACTCTGCCGACAGCGGGCGTAATTGTCGAGCGATTATCAAACCTGCATCCGACGCGGACAAGAACGCTGTTGAAATTAAGGAGCAATCACCGGACCAATGAAGACCTCCAGTGGTGGCTACAGGAACGGACAATTATAGTATGCATGCGGGTGACCGCTGTGAACTATAAATACCGTGCAATCTGTGCATGTATCACCCCTTATCTGCGCATGTCTCAGACCTGTTTACGATTACCTATGACTAAGAATTCCCGACGGAATCCGAAAAGTCAGGAAAAAAGTCCTTGTTCCAGTGATCGCATCTTCTTCTTCGGAACTGCTGCCTGGAACTCGTATATTCTCCTCTATTGGCCATCAATAAACTATGCTGGTTGATGGACAGGTATATTGTTATTGTTTTCAGGGTCGGTGGGCGGAGGAGAGGGGGTGGGGGAGGGTTAGGGAAGTTGCGGTGAGGATGTCAATGCCTAGATGGGCCGGCGCCCACGACGGGGGATGAGGTGTGCGTGGTCGCATTTACGACTTGTTCGTCTCTGCAGGGGTCTGCTTCGGAGGCCAGTGATCGAAAACAAACGTACGTTCGCCTATTTATCTTCGGAAATTTTCAATGGGAATTTTCGCAAATATTTCTTAAATCCTATCATTAAAAAGAGACAACCAGACTATCGTTCTTTTCAAAAATCATACGAAGTTTTAATTTGTTTGAAAAAAAGCACGGATTGAAAACATCCTTCCATCTCGGACAAAACAGCCCTTGGAATAAAACCCCAAAATAGCGTAGCTCGCTACGTGACGATAAGTTGCAAAACAAACCCTCTTTTTTCTTCTTCTGTACGGAACACAATCGTATCGTAGGTCTCCGGCAGTGCAACCTGAGAGAAAACACTATCGACGCATCCTATCCTGCATCATTAGCAACTGTTGAACTGCATCTACGTCATGGTTTGAATGCTGACATTATTTACTACTTTTGTTGTTGTTGTTGCTGCTGCTGCTGCTGCTGCTGTTGATGATGATGATGATGACGATGATGATGATGATGATGATGATGATGATGATGATGATGATGATGATGATGATGAAGGCGAAGTCTGGAGCGAAAGGTCTGACTGACCGCCACTCTATTGTTTTAGATATGATTTCGCAGCTCCAAAGCTGGATGTGCTCCCAGGGCATTAAAGCACAAAGCAGTATGAATACTGTAACAATGAATGTGGCTGAATCAAGTTTTAGCTACCATTGTTACATCAAGGTTGCCCAAACACACATTCTGGAGGAGAAGGAGACACTGATGCTGAAACGGAAAGGAAGAAACTACGTAACACCACTCGCGCGATCGCCTGTTATATCATTGAGTGGGCACGCCTCTAGCACCAAGACTGGTTTGGAGAAAACGCCGAATAGCTGCAAAGTACCCTCTCCAAAATAGCACAGCCCACGCAAGGTTCCCACGAACAACTCGACCGTATAGGACTGAATTTTAATGCCAAAGTCCGACGTTTCCGAGGCTGAAGGACATGCAATTAGACTGACTGAAACGCAAGGCAGAAGCAGTTGAAGAATGCGCAGAAGTCAGTAAAATGAGGGTCCTCGTATCCGTCGAAAAACATGACGACCCCGCAGGCAAGAAGACTTCTCAACCGTCCAGCTCAAACTACACGACTATTTTTGGATAAATGTTTGAGTCTTAATGTTGAGCTGTTCACTTCAAGTTCGTCTGCAGTATGTGAAGAAGCCGCCAATCGACTTGCACAAATAAAGACCAACGCCGATCGTAAACGTCCATCCCCCCCGCAGAAGGTGAGCAAGGAAATACAGTAGTACTGCAGTGGAAATTCTCTGGAAACAGACTCAGTTATAACTCTCAGTTCCTAGATAAACATGCCTCATTGCTCTAGGGGATGCGACAAGACTGAAAGACTTCTTATTTCTCCCAGTAAGCAAACACGGATCACAAAAAAATTACCAACTAGATATGAAAGTCTGCGACACTCATTGTAGAAACTTGCCAATACAAGCGAACATCCGTGTCCCAGGAAACAACTGAGAAGAAGAAGAAGACTCGATCGCTGGGACAATATGTTTATTCGCCTGACGTTTCGATGTCCGTCGCGGATTCGTCATCAGAGACATGAGTGGCAGAAAGGTTGAGTATGCACAGACGTTTGCAGTATTTATAGGACACAGTCATTACTGCAAGCATACAGCGACAATTAACGTTAATTGCCTTCTTGTGCGTGGACTGCTTGTTGGAAGGCACGCGGGCTCTGACCTGTTGAACTTTCGTCACGGGCGGTGAGCTCGGGCATGATGATTGTTCGGCCGTCTGGCTCCCCGGTGTTGGCGTACGATGAGGCGGTGGCCTGCCCGTTCCTCAAGTGACGGCTTGCTTTGGCTAAATTGAATCTCAGGATTGAATATGGATTGGGCAAATCGTTGCACTTGTTGATGGATTGGGGGCCCGTGAACCATGACTCAAGTAGCTCTCGGCTCACCCGATTGTCCCCGCTTGCGAGAATTTCGGCCTCATCAAATTTGAAGGTGTGACCGGGTCTCGTCGAATGAGCCGCAACTTGAGAATTGGCATCATTTCGCCACGCTGCAGCCACATGTTCGGCAATTCGCGTCCTGAGAAGTCTGCCAGTTTCTCCGACATAGTTGCTTTGACCGCAACTGCACCAGATCCTGTAGACGACTCCAGATGTTTCTTGCCGTGGCAGTGGGTCTTTTGGCTTCATTATCTGACGCCTTATGGTTGCCTCCGGCCTGTGTGCGACTCCAAATCCAAATGGTACGAGAAGGCGGCCGACTGCTTCCGATACGCTTTTGACATACGGGATCGAAGGCCAAATCGTACGCCAACACCAGGGAGCCAGACGGCCGAGCAATCATCATGCCCGAGCTCACCGCCCGTGACGAAAGTTCAACAGGTCAGAGCCCGCGTGCCTTCCAACAAGCAGTCCACGCACAAGAAGGCAATTAACTTTAATTGTCGCTGTATGCTTGCAGCAATGACTGTGTTCTATAAATGCTGCAAACGTCTGTGCATACTCAACCTTTCTGCCACTCATGTCTCTGATGACGAATCCGCGACGGACATCGAAACGTCAGGCGAATAAACATATTGTCCCAGCGATCGAGTCTTCTTCGTCTTCTCAATTGTGGGAACTCCCTAACCAGTACTGTCGGCAAATTTCTTTGTAATTGCCTGAGGCATTCACATAGTCGCATGCAAAATGGAAATGGACCAAAAACACCAGTCTGATATCGGGAAATGGTTGAAATGCATAGTGAATCTTCAGAGATTATTAGATGCAAGAAAACTCCATGACACGGAAGGCAACTCCTACGACACCTTCATTCACATGATGCCGGCATCTGACACCACACGGACGGTCATATTTAAAATGCCGATGCTCTAACGACCCACACAAATAATGAGACAGGTGCATAATGGCTTGATACTGCTCGTAACAGACATCAGTTTATCGCGGGGTTAAGTAAGTTAAACCTTAGCCAACGGGATTTTCAGGCGCGTTTCCTTAGAAGAAGACAAGTCCTGAGAGGCCAGAGTGGTAGAAAGCGTTTATTCTGTGCAGAAGGAATGGGCAATGGGTAAGAAGAGTTTGACTGTCAAACGGGAGAACGACCATTGACCACAGCACCACTTCTGAAGTCTTGTGGCCGCGGGAATTGCCACAGTGTCTAGAGCAGCCTTTGTACAAGTCGGCCTTCATAAGTGATTGGCTAGACAAACGGACGTAGGCGGCCAGTTCATTGCACTCGTTGGTAAGTGAGCCTTCGCGCGATGATAGTCTGCGCGGAGTGAGTCACCACAAATTCAAATAGCATTAGCGGCGAGAAGAGGTTAAAGCCGCTCCTACAATTTCGCCTCCAAGTAACTTACAATACTAATAAATGTCTACTGTGATGAATGACTCGATCTCAAAATGGACTGCCAACCCAACTGGAAATTATTCCAAAGTTTCGGCAACTGAAACGCCACTCGCGTATGTGGGAGTAGCTGTTTCGGTAGTCTCTTGCAAGCAGAATGAGTTACCAGCTTGTGCGCCTCGAGCAAACCGAATCAAAATAATGTTGGCCACCACGCTAGTCCTACATTGACTTAGCTCGGACAGATTAATGATGCACCCAAGAGTAGAGTAATACAGACACGGAGTCAGCCCTTTCCCCGTCGTGGAAAGCCAGCACAAACCCTTACCGCAACAAACGTGACACAGCAACGCTAGTGGATTGGCAAGTTTCCAAATAAAGAGCTAACCTCACCTTTCTCCTAGAAGTGAGTTGTGAGTCTGGCCTTTAATGCATCACTCACCCCTGTCAGATCAAAGTGCATGTCCGAATAGTCATATCTGTGACACTATGGATAAGACTGCGTGTGGTCCGTGTACGCGGACTGTATAGCCTTGCCAGTGAATGCTCCTGCGATCAGTCTTTTTGCTTCTGTCTTGTCAAATGAAAAAAATGTGAGTTAGAAGAGCTAAAGGCGGTGCATGCATAGTGAGTCTTTGAGAGTATAAACACATTTATGGGCAATTCATTACTGTGCCCACAGTGTGGGGCAACGGAGGGCCTCACCGTTTGCAGCGGTTGAACTACTGGTATCTGGTATGCCGATGCCAACAAGAGAGGTTATTGTTCAGCATGTGTGTCTGTGCTTGGCGTAGAGACTAACGTACCGCAGAGAATCAAAGTACGTGAGATTCGTGGTGCCAACGCAGCGCATTGGATGGACATCCAGTCACATGATGGCCCATGCCAGGATCAGAGACTGCACGGGCACATTGGACCTAGTGTGGAACTGCATCGCTACTTGCAGCACCTTTTTGGCTGTACTTTCTCTAAGATCTAGTTGATCATGACTTACCACAAGGAAGAAACCACCTTATTCAATTTTTCCGATAACATACAACACATGCACACAATTATTAGGGGTTTGGCAGATTTGCTTAATTTGAGTTGACCCAACTGTGAAAAAACTCGAGGCGTTTGGCACACAACCCTGCTATTTATGAACCCAGAATCCAAGATTAGCCTACGTCCTACCTTACCCACTCGTTAATATCTACTGTTACTTTCAACTGAAAATTTTTTGGAATTCTCAAAATCCATCTTTGGTGAAATTCTGTCTGACTTACATGTGATTGTTCCCTTCCCCAACGATGTTGTCCACTTCTCTCCTCTGTTCAAGCCCTTTCTCCCTTCCACTCGAGCATACACGCGTGCTCAAAACAGAGCCGGCTGCCCAAGAGCCACTTGAACACACCATCCCTCGGCAGATGCAGCATAGGTCTTCGTATACGACACCCCCTCGGGCAATTCAACTCAATAATCGTATGCCAATTGAACTGGCTCTACACTCCTAGCGGTCACTTTTTCTCCCTCGATAACTTTCTCTCAGGTGTAGTTTCACCCTGCACACGTCTGGCGTTAACGGACATGCGTTGTTTCTTTTTCTAGGGTCAGGCATTATATTTGGCACAATCCTTTGTTATTCATCAGGTGTATCCACTGTTGAGGTTTGTACACTGTTTATTCTTCATTACTTATTTAATAGTACTTTACAATACCAATTGCTGTTATCATGGGGAATTTACGTGCGCGTTACGATACTGTAGCCTCGAACCCCTCTGCCTTTGTTCCATTTTTCCTTGTACAAATCGAGCTATTGTGGAGGGAGCTCAATCCGCAGCATCCTCCAGCTGATAGTGACTGCTGTCGCAGGCGAGGAGGATGGTCGGATAGGGCGAGCATCTGGAGGTAGGCGTTGGCTGGCGGCACGCAAACAGCCCGTTTGCGCGAATGCATCGCCGCGACCGAACGCGCGCACGCACGCAACTGGCGCGCGTGCGCGTGCAGCGCCCTTGGCGAGTGCGCGCGCACCACTCGGCGAGAGCCAGAATGCGACCAAGCCGAACGCGTAAAGCGCGCGCGCAAAAAAACAACTAATGCATAGGGCGACCCGAAATGTGTGCGCGTCCTGACGACGTGCGGTAGCTTGTGTCACGTTTACCCGCAACTGTTACGGGCCTAGAGGCGAATCATAGGACCTTGCATTGCACACTGCTGCTTAGATTTTTGGAATATCCAGCGGGAAAACGGGAGGATCATAAATCAAGACTACAAAGCATCTTCCATCTGCTAATCTATTCGAATTTTCGCAGCTCTTCAGATGCTACAAGTTTCGCAAAACCCTTCCGCACTTAACAGCAACTGTTATCGATGCTCTAATGTAACAAAAACTAAAATTGAAAAGAACTCTGGAGGAAGTAAACTGACAAGATTCGGCTGTTCGCTAATAATGTCTATTTTGTACTAAAATGGTAAACTTTAAGGCAACAAAATATAGATAAAAGTGAAACTTGGTCCAGTAAACTCAACAAGTCATTTAAAGTCATCCTCAAGTTTTTCATACAACCCATTCCTCTTGACAACGGGCAGTCAAGAGTCCTCTGGAACTATAGGCAGATAGCACTGCCAATAAGGACAATGAAAACTGGGATGGCCATTTCTGGCTTATTAGCCGTCATCAGTCAGTTATACCCAGACCCAAGTAGTACCCCATTCGAGCTTTGAACTCCCGACCTTTTCGATCAGGGTCAAACGCCCTACCAATTGAGCCATGAGCTCGTTGTCTAGCCGGTTTAGGTAACGGGATATTGACACGCTTTATGAGCGAAAGAGAACTCTTTTTGTCTTTGCTGGCAACATTATCTGCCTATATTACCAACTATTACGGCTGTCAGGGCCTCTGGCGAGACCCAAGTCAGAGGGACAGGCGAGTCCCGTTAGCGGTCAGGTGAACGTTCATCAACGAGTCCTCTAAAACGCGAGCTTGTTTATACGCTTTTCTAGAGAGCTCTTTTCCGTTCCCAGAGTATTAGCTTAGGTCGACTGCCTTTGCATAACGCGACACATTGTTCCACAGCTAGTAGCACAAAGAAATTTGGCGATCTTAAATGCTGCCATCGGAAAAATGCTGAGTACTTTTATAAAATGTAAGAGAGCAACAAAGCGGTTGTATGGATCAGGGTGATCCCTAGTAAAACTTTTTCGCAGGATAAATTTTTAAATGAAACCTGAAAAGCTAGCCAGGTAGACTGAACACGTACGTTTGAGTCTAATATTGATTAATAAAATACTGGCGGCGAATTATTCCACTAAAAGACTGGCCGAGCTAGGCTGTCCAATTCATTCAGCTAGAACAAGGAGGTGCAGTTTCTGAATTCAAATCCATATTAGTCAAATGGTAGATCCATAAAGAACTTCCGGACCGATGATGTAGATGAACTGTCACATGATTACATCAAAATTTAATCTGATTCTTAAGGACATCTCTGGCCTTGTACATTTTAATAATGTACCTCGAAAACCTCCCGAATACGGTCCAATGACAGACGCATTACAGTATTTGCTATAATAACAATCGACTAAGAAAAATAAAAGCCATATAAGTTAAGGCGCTCTTGTACCCTCATAAGATAATCGGCAGTTTTCTAAACCACAGACTGTGGAGGCTTTAGATAGTTAAAACGGATGTAATGACCGCCCACCAGATACACAGTAGTCAGCATATCAACCGCAAAGACGGACTCCGCCTATTCAGTTAGTTTAACGTTATCGGCAGCATCCATGGGTGGCGGACAGTGAGACAGCGTTCAGTGACGGTAAGCCATCAAAAAGTACCTGGATAAGCTAATAAATCGTAGTGGTAAGGCTAGCAGATGATTAGGTATGACAGCCGGGACTGTTATATGGCAAGCACAAAACGCCATTCCACTCGCTACTGCCTTATAGGCTGGGCTTCTGTGCAGCGTAAAAGCTCACGACTAGAGAACCTTACTTAAACTGGCCTCCTGACTTTCCGTGTTATGCAACTTCCTCGATCGTAAATCAACATTGAGCAGGATTGTAAGTACACAAGCTCACTCTTCACGTCGAAAAACTGTACGACATGAATGCTAGCGCAGTACGATTTGGGTGTCAGCTCTCTTTTATGAGTGAATTTTCTCGGTCAGAGCTCACGCAACACTATGGTGCATGGAGCCTTAAAACGCCTAGATGTAGGGACGGGGCAAAGTGCTTGGCAGGATTAAACGGTTGGTCTATATATAAAATCGTAGTTGTATAGTAGTAGCGGCGCATTAGCGTTATATTTCCGGTAGAGTTACCATCTCAGGAAACGCTAACCGAGATCCTGGAATGTGTTGGAATCGAAAAGACTACGAAGGTGGGAGTATGATGTTAATTATAATGCAGCACAATTCAAGAACAGTTCATCCACTTCGGGCTGGCGGCATTTGATGTAGCTCCTGTCCGGTACCCTGGAAAAACCAAGCTCCGTAAAGTGACTACATTGCCCTGGCTTTAGAAAGGGGCAGCACTTGACCGGAGTACAACAAGCGAAAATCCTACACTTCAGCTAAATATAGGCTACCAAAGCCTGATGGACGAGTCTGAAACTCCTCAGGCCAAATTTAAACCTGTTCCTTTGATTATTGGATACAATATTTGCGTCTCGCACAAATTATTAATTTCTTCGTTTACGCAGCTGTCTATGGGGAAGCAATTAAATTGTCTAGAATGATAAGTTCAAATAATATGAAAGTTAAATCCAGCTTTGTACGTTCATCATCGGGAACTAATCTGCTTAAGATAGGGGCAAAGGACTCCCCTTGATATGCTCTAAAACAAACTATCGGGACAACAAGTATAATCGAATTCCTTTGCGAGATGTTATAAATGAGGACAAGTTAAACGACGAAGGAATCGTCTTAGAGGTAGTTGTAACTATGTTGCCCAGAGGAGCCGATAAAAACTATTCGGTTTCATCAGTAGGTAACGTGTGACTGCTCTGAAGAGTGGCTTTGCGTATAGAAATGTGTCTTCTACAGATATAAGTGCCAACACATTAGCTTAGTAGACTTGCGGCCATCTAACACACCATAATCCTTAGTCTTTTGGTCAACTTGTACAATGAAGTGGAACAGCTACTTTTTGCACTGATGCCGGGCAGAGAGATTCACCTCTCAGCGTCATTGAAAAATCTAACCAGAGCGCTCAGAGGGCAGCATTGCGGTCATAAAAAGTATGTTGTTATGACAGTGGGCGTAGAGTGACGCCCACCGGTTACGGGCATGAAAATAGTCTTCCAATCCAATAGCATGAAAACACGGGCAACAACCTGTTATGAAAATAGAGGAGTCGAGGCGTGACGTCTAACTTTATGAGGGCATAAGGGAAGACTGTGCACAAGTCTGTTTGACTCCCGCACCCAACAGGAGACAGAAGAGTAACCGGAAATATATAAAAAAGCACAACAGGTTCTTGGAGTAAACTTATTAATGCAAAGGAAAGCGAACAGACGCAGCCGCTTTACCGCTGATCTGCCACAAAACAGCCTTAGTAATCGGCATAACAAACGTCTATCGGGAGGGGCAATGCGGGGAGAAACCTGCTGAGATAGGGCTTAGAGAGAAAAAAATACGGTGCATACTAGCATTGTTTTTACCAGATAAGTAGACTTGAAACGGGAATACAGCACTGGTGAAAATAAACTGATGCTGAAAATGGCACAAAAGCAACGGTGGCATGTGAATATTACTTGTGCAACTGATGATAAAAATATACTAGTCTAGAATAAAGCAAAAGTAAACGTTATTAGTGCGCAGAGTGAGGTGTGGACAGAGATCACATTGTACCTGTTATGGTGAAAGGGAGGTGGGGATGATAGAAAAATATTTCAAGGAAAGTATGCCCCAGCAAAAGGGACGGAGATCACAATCTTGTTTCCGGTGCTTCAGACTGCAAACTGGAGGGTGGATTGCACGTTGATTTTTTAGAGGAAAAGGCAGAAGGAGAGACAGGCCTTCGAAACGCATCTCATGCTCAACTAGTACTTCACAGCGGCAAGTAATCCGCAAAAGCAAGTGGGCCGTTGTTTTCGAAGCATGCTGACGCCTTACAATCCACGAGTTTTTGTAGCACTGAAAGTGACACTGGTGACAGTAGCTCAGAACTGGCATAGTTAATGCGCGCGCGCACGCACGCAAAGCTCAACAGGCACGAGAGACATCAGAAAGCAAGCAGGACAAAAAAGAGGAAGAGAGAAGAGGTCGGAAAAGGACTCGAAAGATGGAGACATGTTGTCTGAAGAAAGAGACGGAAGGGTGGACGGTGAGAGAGAGAGTGAGAGGAAGGGGACTAAAATGCTGTTACAAACCGAAGCTGTAAAACCGATAAAAAATAACCAAGAATGACTAAAACAAACTCATAAATGACAACGGATACAAAGAAGCTCATTAAAAATCTATGAAAATAAGTCCTTTCAAAAACGCATGCAGATAAGCACCAACATAGCAAAATTAGACCGGTTCTAAGCCCGTAACGCGGGATGATTCTTAGGAATCACGCCGTAGCAATGCCGATGGATTGAGAAAAGTAACAAAAAATAAAGCAAGTACAGCAGCCCACCCAAGCCCAAACACGCATACTAGCTGCTACAAGCCACTGGAGCGGGTGCGGCTGGAGCAATTTGGGCAATATACAGTTACGTGAAGGAAGACGTATTTTTTAGAAAAAAAAACCTCCGAGGTTGCCGTTCGCAGGGCGATCAGATCGTTTGCAGAAAGCTTCACTTTCCCTTGAAATTCTGGAAACTGCCGAGTGCGCGGGTGCAGAAAAACGTAGACCGGTGGAAAAAAGGAAAGTGAGGGGGTTTGGAAGTCGGGACTGAAGTGTTCCATACCAAATAAATGTCCAGAAGAGGAGGGGGACAGAGTGCGGTCACGTGCGCGTGTCGTGCGTGCATACAAAAGCGAAATATTAGCAAAAGGAAACAAAATAGAATGAAAAGGCTGATATATAAAACTGAGCAACTATAGCGTGCAGGCAAGTAACCAACGGATGAGGTGGACAGTTTCGAAGAAAATACTCACTGGCAGTCGACTGAAAATTGTGATTGTCACAGACGGTGGGTAAGGCAGCCGATTTACTTGAACAGGAGTTGGCAACTCTCGGACATACGCAGTTGAACGCGGCCCACAGTAGTGCATAAAAGAGGCTGGCAAACCTTGGTCTCTTCAGCGTTTCGCGTGCGGAGCACAATCATCGTACGCGGCGTGCGAGACAATAACTGGGAAGGTCGCAGCTTTAGCAGCAAGGATAGACTTGACATTTCCATCAGCAGCATTAGCAATAGATGGTTCGACAGGGCTTAACACTCATAAAGACTACAAGGTTGAAGTCGGAAACACACGCAAGGGCTGTGGATGCGGGGTGAGCTGTACAGAAGGTGAAGCAAGAACTCGAACGGAAGTAAAGGAGGACAACAGAAAATAGAAAATCTCCATACTGACGATTGGCAGTGAGGATGCAACAATCGTGAATACCAGCTCCTCAAGGAGAAACGAAGCTAGAAAACTACGGTACATAAACGCTTGGAACTGAGACAAAATTAACACAAGCCGTATTGTTATTGGAAGAGGGGACAAAGTTACAAACTGGAAGGATTGCTCGGTAGGACATGCTGGGTAAATTAAAATATTCGGATATAAAGAAACGAATAAAAAGCTCACATAACCGAAAACATGCAAAAGACGTAACAAAAAATAGATATCCAAAATTCAATCAATTACAGAAGGGGTGGGAGTGAAACTCAAAAATGCGTAAGCCAGGGATAAAAACTACCGAATATTCTCGTTATGCACGAGTTAAGTTTTTATATCCGAAGCTGGTTGGTGAGATGGATGAATACTGTGCGATGAGGGGTAAAGATAAGGAGAGGGGGGCTGGGTGGGCGTAACGAAAGAGATTGATCACAAGTGATGCTATTGGACGCTGAAGCCGCAACTATGACTCAAAGTCACATGAGAACACCAGATTAAAGAAAGATCAAATGAGTATGAACTGCGGGTATAGGAATGGGCGAAAACCCAGAACAGAACAGGAAAATACTCGTTGGGCAGATGTCCGTGCAAGCGACCGCAGCGTGCCTCTAGTCGTCGGTGTCGGAGGAGGGAACGGCGTTGATTGAAGAGGCCGCATGTTAGGTGTATGCGTGACAAGCACGAAGGTGATAGTCCGCGCAGGAAATGAGACAAGCCAAATCTGATCAGCAAAGGCGCGACAAACTGCTGTAAGTACGGTGAAAAACTGTGTAGAGGGAAGTAGGCGAAGGTACTTGCGGAAAACAATCACTTCTAGAAGCTTCCGAGTGCCATCCACGACACATACGCAGATCACAGGAAAATCCGACATTGCGGCATTTAGGTGTTAAAGACCGGCGGCATAGTAAACGAAAAGTAAGTAAGGGAAACCAGAACGTGAAAAGGATTGGGCAGATACGCGAGACGAGCTCTGGGGTCACTGACCAGAGATGCAGACAGCTACCATCGGTAGAGAGCAGGACGGGGCCGCTCGGCGCCCTCCTTTACAAGAGGTTTGTGGTACTCTCGTCCGTGGTGGCTGTGTATTTGAACCCAACACTGTTCGCAGTAATACTGTAAACAAGTAACGTTTGCACAAAAGAAGGGTGCAAATTTTCCACCACAACGAGTGCCTTGGCATTCGTCACACATTTGATTATCCAAAACGTAGGGTTTGACTTCCACCTGGAGAGAGAGATCAGACAAAATGCAAGTCAGCCGCGCGGAAGCAGCGATTACTGAAAATTTGTTTGCATAAACGCATACAAGGGGAATTTACCATGTAAATACAATGCACAACTGACTTACTCGCTTATCAATATCATTATGCTGAAGTTGAACGAATCTTGCGCTGATAGCTGCAATGTAACTTTGCTGATTTGAGAAAGCAACGCGGCCAGCACCTTTGGGATACTTGAGCTCTGGATCAATGTCGATTCCGGCGTAACAGACGCCACCATAGAGCCGATCCATGATGAGAGCCAGTTCAACTGCAAAACGTGCGGTAACCAGGTTTAAAATATAGCAATCAAGAAAATTTAAATAGTACTTACAATGGATAGCATGCTCCCCGGCTGTGTGAGCGTCAAATTTCTAACTGCTGTTAGAAGTATCCCAAAGCTTAGCCCAAGCCTTTTAGCCTATTGCAGTCTCAGCCACCCTGTCGTCCCTTATTACCGGTACTTATAGCCCACCTAGTTATAAAGAAGATGGTCTGAAAAATGGTAGCGCCAGAACTAGCACAAGTTCTACTACACTTATTACTGACATGGGGAGATATGAGCCCAGAGTTGACTTTAATCACTACTCTACAAACGCTATATTATTGTTCAAATGCTTATCACTATAACATCCCACAGATTGGGAGTGCATACTGGGTGCGACTCCTTAAAAAGCATAAACAGGCAATACTAATAGCATACTAAATACTGGCCTTACTTGAATTAGCACTTCTAGCATAAACATGTAACTATATCGGCATCTTCTTAGTGCATACAGTTCCATGGATAGATATGACAGTGCGGAAACCATGACAAACGCAGCCTTGCTCATGACTCCAAGCATACACTTACCCGAAATAGTTAAACCCAGATTCACACTCCCTGTTGAGACAAAGGGGATATGAGCCCTAGCGTTGGCTAAATCAGCGTCACCTCTAATAAATGTTGACGTCAGTGCCAGCACCAGTACTACTAGAGTTTTTGACGAGATTTAGGGTACATGAGCCCAGCGCTAACCTTAATCAACAAGTACTATCACTAAGCTACACCCTAGTATGTAGTATTAGAAGAAACCAGTACCAGTCCTGGTTTACCTAAGTCTGGCTAGATACCTACTATAAGTAAGTGAGGATAGATAGCACAGTAGCACCCGCGCAGTCTACTGTGACTTAAGACTAAGTTAGGCGGTTGTATTGGCTTGCATTTGATATTGCAGCCGCGCCTGACCCCGTTTAGTCTTTGAGACTCATGGGAGAAGGTGAAGAGTGCGGAGCCGCTAACTACGTCCTCTATCACTTTAAACTAAGCCCTGAGGCTGTCACTTCCTGTACCAAACTGTTCGTGCACTTGGTTGATATAATCGAAACCGATGGTCAGACACACACACACACACATACTACACTATATTTATCAATAGCGGCAATGAGAGTAGCAGTACACTCAGGGTGACCTTTCCCTGAAAAAGTTGGTACAATATGTAATGACGGCAGCCAGTAAGCATCATAACCAGTAGACTAAGCGAAGAATATTACAGCAGGAAACTATAAGCATCTAGGCACAAATATACTTAAATTCAAAATGTTTGAAACTGTGGAAAAGAAAAGCATAATCAAGCGTTAATAATAACGGTGGAATTTAGCGTAATTGTGCAGGACTGTCCACTGGAACACGCCACAGGCTTAAACTGCACACCAAAAATTCGTGGTCCTTCCGATCTAATCACAGCAAACGGGGCTTACAAAAGACTAGAGGGCAAAACCCCTCAATAAAAAAGGTGGAGAAACAAATGAGAGATTTCAGGGATTTAAATGGGTAAAACATATTCCAAGGAATACCAGTCCACCGGAAAAGTTACACAATACTGGCGAGTAGCTAGGTGAATGCCTATGGCAACCCAAACCCATTCTCTGAGCACTGTTTTACAATGCCGCAACTCACCCTAACCGTATGAGGTAATCAGTGTTGTTTCCTTATAGATTAAAAACTAAATAGCGGCCTGATTTAAAGGTGGGACCGAAATCGCAATCCTAAACTTCGGGTGGAAGGTATTGGAGTAGAGGGGCAATTGTGAAGGCATTCAATCCTTATTTGCTATTAACTGCCGTGTTTTTAACTGCCACGTGCTTGCGTATTGGACCGGTTTCTGGCTTATTTTACACGCATTAAAGCAGACATAAGGCCAAAGAGAGCTTGGCTTAGACAACAAGCATCTTAGAAAGGCGGGCACTTCTGCAAAACCTACATGCAAATCCTTGCTCGTAACTGTTAGCAATAAAAGCGTGAAAATGTAATGTTGCAATGTGTCCGAATGCTTTCTGTCCACGCACTTGGCTGTTGGGTCCGGCCTGCCATCGAAATATACATTTGCCTGTGTTGAGCGTGGCGAACAATTGTAAGAACAAGACGTTCTGTTAGGCCCGATTTAGGACTTATTAAAATAGGGTCAATTATCAACATAAGGGAGGTATTAGGTGCAGGGGTGATTTGTATGGCAAATAACTTCGGACGATTTATGTCTAAAACATTGGCAACCTTCAAATCGCGATCGAACATTAAAACTATCGCTTTCTGTTACCTTGCTTTTAGAAAACATAGCCCACGATTCGGGAGTACTTACATTTGACCAACAACTGACGAATGAGTGAAGAGGCCTTCTAAAACGCGCACGTTTGTGTGTTAGACATCGACGCCACGGCGACTATAAGAACTCTAAGTGTCTTCACTTGGTAGGTGTGCGCAGAATTATTCCACCTTAACCAAATTCACCTGCAACTTATAGCTAAGCCCTCAGAACATCAGTTGCTCTCATCGTTTTCAGTGAAAAATCATTACTAGTTGAGGAGAAAATTAACTCCAAAATTAAACTACTAGACACAAACTCATTACAGACTTTTCCGAGGGAAGCACATAAGACTTGAGCATTGCGCTGTGGTTTTTGAGACACATTTTGTGATCAATCTCTTCTGCTTCGTCTACGGCATATAACTCATTATTTGTGGAGGGGTTAAAAGGTCAAAACATTTAAATTATCATGGGCAGCTGTTGTAACTTTAATAATTTCTTTCCTGAGGTTCAGCCCTAAAAAGGGACAAAGTCAAACAACTGTTGGCTTTGTCAGTGACAATTATGTTGGATTCTTATTTTTAAGGACGCAGTGGCGCCCATGTAAATGTTAGCACCATTTAATGTTCACCGGTTCGAACAGTGGCTGAGACCTGGAGGTGGGAATAGAGTGCGGTTGATGGCTCAGCGGCCCTCCCTATAAATAACCTGCCACGCTATCACGGTGCGCTGAAAGCCGTGGCTTTGAGGTTTGCCAACTGGCGGGATATTTCGGACCGTAAAGTGTTTGCGTTAAATGGCCGATTTGCTGCTTCTTAGTATAGCCTATATGACATGCCCACTCCGAGGGATCCAAGCTAGGTGTGGCGGAACGCCTATGGGCGGGTCCGGCCGCGCCAGCCACCTGCGCCCTTCCCCGCCTCGGGTCTCCTTGACTTGATTATAACACCGGGCCCGGATGGGGAAGGGAAGGAGAGTACAGTAGATGCAGCGCAAGTCGACTCATATTATAATCTAATTCATCACCTTTGCACCACCTTGCTGTGGGGCACAAGGCGGACATTGTAGGATACAAATAGGGTCAAGGGAATTATTGAAATCTGTTAAAACCCTCCTAATAATTGCAGGATACGACGTTCAGGTCATATTTTAGTGAGGGAAATGAAGGCAAATATTTTGAACTCCCTATTGTAACAGAACAGTTATGCAATGCATTGGTTCAGCAGAGCATTTCAAAAGAGTGGTGTTGCCAGTAAATGGAACTGGGTAAAAAAGGGCCCAAAGTGAAAAAAACTCCTTAGGCATTGTTCGGAAATTCTAGGGGTTTGAATGCCATTTGATTTTAAGGAGAAAAACTTTCGCCCATGGGGGTTGGGGGGCAGGAGAAAGAGAGCACATTCAAATCGGATGGCCCGTGCTGAATGTTTGAAGCATGTCAGGAGGAGCCCGTCGCGGTTTTTATCATTATCCTAAGGGTCACACGAGGAGAAGATTGCGAAGAACGTCATCGAGTATCGGAGATGCGCCTATCGTAGACCCCTGCTGGTTACGGAGTCTGCTGACCAGGTGACGAAACAGAGGACCCCACCACAATCTACATCATGATCCACAGCAGTCGGTTATGAAAAAACCATTCATAATGTTTACTTACTCTGTGCTGGAGTATTTAAATCCATGCAATTCTCAAATTGGGCCTATTCTCGGAAGAATTTATTCGTACACGGTATACGCACTAGGCACCATATGCGGAGCAAATTATTGAAACTATATTATTTGACAAAAATAGCATTAAATGGCACTATTTATGCCTGTGACCAATAACCTAAACGATTCGTACATGCCAATCAGCTCTCAAGTTGAACTTTATTGACAGAATTGAACTGATGTTGCTTCAAAAGGCTGCCCCATCAACAGTAAAAGAAAAAGGACCTTGCGTACGTGCTTGTGTACCTTAAAGGTGTGGTCTCTGCGCAAATGCATCAAAGTTACACACACTACGCAATGCAGATTAGGTTACAGTGTGCTAAATTCGACTGCAAATAGTCCTCGCCCAGGCGCTTGTGGCGATGCTAGCGAAGTTCGCAGTGACCTGATGCTAAATTCACCAGGCAAGATGACCTGACCTACTGAGGTTAAAGGAAGCATGGAGAGTATTAACAAAGTTGTCTAAATAGTTTGCAGACGTGCGGACGAAAGGTGAAGCATCTAGTTATAAAAAAACTATGGACTGATCGGCCATAAAGATGGTTTGCTTTAAAATCAATCCAGGCCCAGTTAACACCGTGTCGCCGATTTTTATGAAACTGAGCTGGCTTGGCAGGACAATAAATATGCAAAACTTCTGATTTAGTAAATGAGCGCTGGCACCAGTCGGAGTGCAAAAAAAATCACGCCATCTTTCCGAGAAAGAGGTGAGAATAAACATTCCATGAGTTATCCTACTATTATAGCAACACATTTTACTAATAGGTTTGAAATAAGCTAAACAATCATGTGGGATTGGCAAGACTGTCTTTCCTTCGAGGTTCTGTTACACTGGAAAGGAAAATGAACATTGAGAAATATTATCAACGAAACAAAAGGACATAGAATGATCATCTGCATACTGTCCTCAATCAGTCATAACCCATCCCCATAAGCGTGAACCCCAGAGGCTAAAACTGGATCCAGTCAAGCGTTCTAAGATTTGAATCATGAATTCACCTGTCTGTTGCTATTGGAAATATGTAAGCTCGTAAGAAAGCGGCTTAACGGTTAAGCAAGGTCCAGGCAAATCTTTTAAGGCTAAGATTCAGATATAGCGATTGTAAGCCAGACATTTTTGTTCCAGGCTTACTTGGATGGTCAACCATTAGTTGCGGCACTTGCTACCTAACTATAAAGCGGTCCCAGATGCTAGATCTCGCAATTCTGGCAATCTCTTACGATTGGGACCAGAAACAGTTTAATACTGACAGGTGGCATGTTTTACGACTGTCACTCTGGAGAAGGCACAGCAGCACGCTTATTGCCAGAGACAAAGCCTTTTCTTTTTATATTTTCCTGTACCGTTCGACAACATTCTGATAATGAATAAATAGACCAGTTCCCCATCGGTTCATATCTCTCCCTCGTCAGTTGTCCTTTCGATTTTGTACTCCGCGTACTTCTTGTCCGCGCAGTATTCATATCAAGACAATTTTCTGCGTTAAAAGCTATTAGAGACATATCTTAAGTTTTGTGTGCAGTTTCCTATGGAGAGGCATTCATACGAGTTATGGAAATTTACATTACCATACATATTATTTAGGTTTACAATGTTTCTTCACATTTAAGAGATACCCCATTATTTTAGAAACATTCGGATGTTGTATTTCTACTTACAGTCTTTTTTCTAAGGCTGTTTTTTTCCCAGAACATAGCGGTCGGGTTTCTGAGTAAGTCGAAAGTTGCGAGCTTCTAGGTATTCCCTGGATTTCTTCACGCATGCGATTTTAGGTAAAAATCTTATTCTACGAGAAAGTTTGCCAGGTTTTAAGTAACTTAATGAGGCACTGCGCAGTTAATGAACGAGTTCTTGAGGGCATCGGTTTTACTGAGGAAATAAACTACGGAATTTTAGACGACAAAAAATAGTTTGCACTCGAGAGCAGCTGTTGAAATAGTTCTGATCAGTTAAAACGGTAAACGGCGGCATAGGAAAATCTTTTGTGAAAATGCTGAGCTGGTGTATTCTGTAGCATATTTAACTTAGCGTAATGGTTTAGATTGAGTCCTGTGCGCCGAAATAAGACAAAAGGCCTAAAGGTGTAAGAAGCGCGAAAAAAGTCTGCGATTAAGTTAAAATATGAAAAACTGTTTAATGAAAATCCTTGCCTGATCGGAAAATAGCATAATGAGGCTATTGAAATGCAACCTCAATAATAATGGACCCTAAGGACACTCAATGCGAGTGACGTAACAGACATCCTCTACGGTGTGCTGTTGAAAAGACCAAAAAAGCAGACAATACTAGCATAAAGACATTAAAAATTCCGCAGTTTGGATTTTTAAAAATCCATTCGGAGTATAATACTTTAAAAACAGTTTAGTTCTCATGTCAAAATAGTTTAAAATGCCGGAAGACAGCAGGTATTTCTAGCACAGGAACTGTCATGACTTGCACTTTGCATGGTTTCTATCACGCCTGACTTTGTAGGCTTTTTGGTACCTTGGGAATTCGCAGTGCAGGCTGGTCCTAAACAGCCGCCTGGATCAATTTTTCGAGTCCGACTTCTCATCTCTTTAGCTGTTTGGCACTTAAACGCAAGGCGCTGATGTCAATAACACTTATACAATGACGGCCAGGGCAGTGCCACTAGTGCGATTAATATTATGTTATGAAATGGACAACAATTCATATATCGGTAAAATCTGACTCAGCAGAAAAAAAAACTACTTCCCCACTTTCTGTCTTCTACATCTAGAGACAACTCAGGGAGGCCGAATGTGAGAAAACTCCTACAACTAGGCCTAATTCAGCAGGCATTGGTTGAGAGCTGTTTAGGCAGACAGTATGACTATTTACAGGCCAACAATGAATGATCTAAATTGATAGCATTCAATGTGACAATTTTGTAGACAAGCGTCCATGGGACGTGAGGTGAGTTTTTGGGATTTTGAACCAGATTATCTTAAAACGGATTCAAGGGTGGCCATAAGGCAAACTCAAACCTGATTTTCAAGCCAAGTAATGGTTGACTCTAGGAGTCAACACATAATGCAAGCATATAGTCCGAATTTTGCTCGAGAAAATTTTAGCCCATTAGAAATACACTTTAAAAAGGAGTGACCGCAATTATATTCCTAGATCCGACCTTTTAATATTACTTATACTTTCACGGCCTAGTAGTTTTAGGATGCAAGGCGGCTACACTTTTACCTTTTGCAATGCGTGTAACAGTCGCGGCTATTCTTTGTAAATTCTACTTCAGGCTAGACTGCCTTTTGATAAAAAATATATATTTTGCAAAATTTAGATGCCGAAACAGAAAGTGAAAACGGTCTGGCATGACCATGAGTTCGAATTAAAGACTGGACTAAAAAAGAAATAAAGTAAATAACAAAGATGTACAGAATAGTTGGGTCCGAAGAAATAACTCTGAATATGGCATGGATGTATGCAAATTAACGTACTTGCTCGAAGCGGACGCGGAACACCCCCAACAAATATAGTTTTTCTTGGGTCAAGCGGCTGAGATCCATCCATGACGAAGTCAGAATCGGCTAAATTCCAGGGACGTATTTGAACCTTTTAATGAAAAAGGAAACCAGTTAGTAATCCAAGCACTTACTCTAACCACTTTGACTCTGGTGCCCGAGCAAAAATAATTAGTAAGCCAGAAAAATAGAACTGAAAAGTAAAAACGAAGGGCATATTATAGCAAACAGCAGACATCTAACACGGTTTCGCAACTATAAAGCCGGTCATGTATGTGTAATTATTGAGCCAGGCACAAAACAGATTACTATTAGGAATTAGGGGACTGCACACGCAGCGAAAAATATAGGGAGTGCGTAGACGAAGTAAGAAACCGTGCGAGTTTTTATATCAGAAAAAGTAGAAGACTTACTGGTTTGTCTTTCATTGTGGGTGAAGAAACACACCAGTAATACTTGTTCTCATCGACGATACATGCGCTGATCAAGTTTTGCACAGACTGTTCTTCTTGGAAGAGCAGGAAGCAGTAGCCTGAAGTTAAAGGATACTCGCTAAGTCAGAGTGGTAAGAATCAGATAAAATTAGAGGTCAGATATCGAAAAACGTCTGTAATTTCCTGTTACAGTTAGAAGCAAGCTACTCATGAATGTCTAAACTCGCGCCATTCCCGTTTCTCAAATCGAACCTTGACTTATATAGGATTTAGTGCACTCAATAAGTGTGGGACGAAAAGACCCCAAAAGAGGTAATTTTTTTCTAAGCTCTCACACTAATGATTGCATACAACGCTTGGTAACTTAGTAATGGCTTTATAACGGATGCAAAGGAACACACCTCTTAACCTTTCGTCACGTAAACCGAAAAGCTCTTTACAATATGCAAATTGACAAATATTAGCCCGTATTATAATGCATGTAGCGAAATAAGAGTGGTCGCTGCGTTATATGCTATAGGAAGCCAGAATTTCTACCAGGAAAACAATGCCTGGTCGAACTTGATACGACTTAAACCATGCCTAACATAAAGCCTGCCTTAGGGAGGTCCATAAAGAGCGCTTCTACGGCCCTCCCCGCATTCCACCCAAAGTCATTTTGGGCGTTGAAAACCAAATACCGGAGGGCTAAAAATCAAATTTATATCTAAAAGGACCATCTTAGTGACCTTTCCAACCACCGCATGTTTTCGTCTCTAGTGATTCATTTGTCTTGTGTGACTGGAGATATAATCACGGCAACGCAGCGAATGCGAACTGCCCCCTTTAACGATGTCCGGCAGTGGAGCAGATACACTTGTTTGGCCTGCGTGGCTTCGCGCTAGGTGGGAGAGTAGTTAACACGACTGAAGTCGGCGTCCTGGTGCGAATTCGGCACCAGCAAAAAGCGTACAGAATCTTTAACAATTCAATCCACGAAGTTAGTAAATGGACCGGGCAATGTGGCGTATTCTCGTCGAGCGTCTGATCGAATACTCAAATAAAGCGGGACGCGGTAAAAAATCGCAAGTGTTAATGCGACAGTAGGCCGAGATAAGAACGATAACTTTGCCGGCACCGACCACTTCCGTTATTTCTCATAGAGGCTGAATCCGACAGCGCAGTAAATTAAATAAATCAACAGCAGTCAACTACTATAGCTATATGAGAACTTAAAGATGCATGCATCTGAAAATATCTGGATTGTAAATCCACATTTAATTTCGCGCCCGTCTTCGTAGGATGTCGCGTTACAATATATGGTTCATCGGAGTTCAAGTGATCATGTCTGAAGAAACAGCTCAGATGATCGAGGAAACACTTATTAGCTTCAACCAAAACGCTGCCCTTCCGAAACCCCCGTTGGTACGTAACTTCGGAATTACATCCCCGGCTTCCTCCTCTGAGGGCTACAAGACAACCCATAGGCTGAAGAAAGAGATTCATCCCGAGAGATGTGGTGATTTGTTGGGCAGTAGCTGATATATTACGGTAGCGATTCATGAGAAAGAGTTAATAAAACATAAAAGAATATAAATCAATTCAGAAAGTAATAAGGAATGAGACTATTCGTCCACTAACCTTTCGGGGGAAAATAGGCCTTGCTTTCGGTCTTGTGAGGCCAGTCAACAATAAGCGGCCCGAAACGGCGGAAGGCAGTTGTTATTTCCTCTGCACACAAAAAACGATGGGAAAGTTTTTTTAAAACCAAGTCAATGCATAGGCAGTGTCTTTAAGAAATAACTAAGAAATATGAGGTCGAACCGTGAACAGAAGTGCGGTTCCGAACATATAAAGTAGAAGTAAAAGGGTTGGTGCTTGAAAAAATTATGCTGATGGTTCGGGGAAAAACAGCTCACCTTCATCGATATCGGGAGGCAGTCCGCCAACAAAGACTTTGCGGGAATATCCTTCTTCGCGGGGTGACATGCCCGAAAGAAATGAATATGGTGGACCCATGCCTGTCAGAGGTTGGTTTTGAAATCCAGCTGAAGACAAAATACTGCTCCCAGTCCTGCAGCTAGGTGGTGGCACACCCGAAATTTGGTTCATCATCGCATTCTGGAATCCATCAGAGGTTGGCAAATTTTTTAAAGACAGATCGTCGAGAAGATTGGTTGTTGCACTGCTGTTGGCGTCTAATGTTTTAATAACTTCCAACCACTGAGAATCAAAACCAAACTTAAAAGGATCCAACGATGAAAGCTTTTCTGAGTTACTAGCAGCAACCGACGTTGCACCCATATTTTCCATCCCGTTCGCCATGAGCAAACTATTTGATATTGTATTAACACCTGCAGGATTTTGCCCGACGGCCGCAAAAGTGTTATGCGAGGACTTTGAGTTCGCCACACCTGCGGTTTCGCTAAGCTGCGACGACTGTATGCAGTCCGACGACGCAAACGACGGAGTGAGCATTGAGGAGCCAGAAAAAACTGTATTTTGAACCTTATTAACCATCACTCCAGGAGAAGTTTGTTGCATATGATTATTTTGGAGAGAATTCTGGTGTTGTTGTTGCTGTTGCCAGTGCGCCATCATGCGATGTTGAGGGCGTTTGGGGAACATGTTATAGATGTTTGCCAGGGCGTTAGAGCTAGGTGGCTTCATAATTGGGTTGGTACTCATTCCGGATGTTGAGAAATTGACTGGATTCATGCCAAAGCGTAGGCTTCCATTAGTGCATGGCAAACTACCGGTCAGGGAATCAGTAAAATTTGCCTTTGAAATGTTTTGCTGAAGGATATTTGATGTGTTCCACGGGCCGGAATTTCCACCGTTACCAAAGTTTCCTGTCCAGCTTGGCTTTGAGTTAATCATGCCCATAGAGGGAACCGGGGGACAAGCACCCGATTGCTCGGAAACGAGTAAATTCTGGTCAAATGCAGCAGTGGCGGATGGGTTCCAGCACGGTGGCCTCGACGAAGCTCCAGAGCGCGTATTTTGGTGACCACCAGTAATTGCACGCTTTGCGGCTGCGGCAGCGAAGGCAGCGGCCAGAGATGCCGAACTGGGCGAATGGGACACGCTGTCATTTACAGAATTACCTGCTTGTTGTGTGAGAAAGTTAGACGGCAAAGGCGACATACTGTTCATTGAGAGTGTGGCTTGAAGGCTGCTGAAGTCTTCACCCAAATTGTTTCCAGGAGAGCTCCAGTACAAATTATTGCCAGTGTTTGCAGGAGTGCCTAAAGACAAGCAATGCCCATCACCGGCGTTGATAGACTGAGCAATATCGCCTTCACCACCCAGTTGACCGCGATAATTAGGAACCGAGAAGTTGTTGTCCATCAAACATGAGGCATCTGACAAGGATTGAGCCTGAAATTTTCCCTGGCCTATCGTGCTACCCGGAAGAGTTTCACTTAGAAAGCCAGATCCATCGAGCTTGTTACCTGACTGACTTTTTTCAAAATCGAACGAATTTACTTCGACAGGAGGTGCGTTAAAAGGACTTGGTCTTGAAGATTTCACAGTTCCTGGGTTATTGAAAGGATTAGGCGAGGACTTCAAGGAGTCGGACTTTAAGGATAAAGCCTTGAGTGAGTCAATGGTGTTGTGAATGGGGTCGCCTGTTGAGCATACGGCCGAGGAATCAGGGTTTGCGTTACTTTGATCACTTGTGTAAGATGCAGTTGCATTTACTACACTCGCGGCCTTACTCTGGTTTGTTGATGCAGACGACGCAACAGAGCTGAATGATTCCTTAAGCACGGGTCGACAAATTCCACCGTCAGCTGCACAACACTGAACTTCGCTACTGCCATCTCCTCGGCAGCTTGATTTCGATGAGTTAGATACAAAGGGTCCAACAAATCCGAACTGAGAGGGTATATCTTTCGGTTTGGTTGATTTGTGATTCGTAACTTTCGTTTCTTGGTTGGAAAAGTTTTCCTCTGAATCTTTTGCCCGTGAGGATTCCATGGTCAACGAACAAATCTGACTGCTCAGGTCGGAATCGAATTCCCCATTCATCTGCAGAGCAAGAGGCCGATATCTAGACGACTGCAGTTAAGCAAATAAGAGTATGACTCACCTTCAGCTTGTTATGAAAGTCAATACAACGCAGACCGCTCAAGCAACTCGACACAAGTCCAAAGATTTACAAAAGACTGTTAAACGCGCCACTACTACTATCAAAAGATAGCCGAAAGCTTGAAAGACACGCAGGCGACCACGCAATTACCTCAGACGCCAGGTCATCACCCTTGGTAATAGAAAACCGTTCTTCGCGCTCCTCCCTATTTTCTATATGGTTGTTTAAAATAATTGTGGCATTCGGATTAAAAACATTATCGTTCACTCATTGAGCTTCAGCAATCAAAATAACCATAATATCTTTTCTAATGATTATGATTTTTAAGTTCTACTGCACAAAGCAAAAGTAACAAAACCCACCGGCAACTCTGCGTATCTTGAAGTCACTTTAAGTCACTTTATTAAGAGAAAAGGCTTTCACCCTTGAGCTCCCTATCCACAACCGAAAATCGTAAAATAGGTCCACCGTAAAAATAGTATACAATACAAATGTAGGCTCCTTCTTTTCAATGTTGCTGCCTTCTAGAAGGAAATGTCCAGCTCCATCTTCATGGAACAGATCTACCTAAAATGCACCGGCATAAACGCGTTTATTGCTAGAAGTCGGCTTGCAGGACCTATATAATAGCTGACATTTCGCCGCCAGCGACGTATGGACGACCACCGTAGAATGTTGTTGGAATTTGCAATTTTTCATCGGTGTAAGTCTGCCTGAATCTTTACCTATCTAATCCACCCAAAATTGGCGGAGACATTTGTGCTGACGATTAAAAACTCATCTGTGCTGAATCTTCGTTACGGTATGCCCTAAACTGAAGTTTTCAAGACACACAAGTCAGTAAGACATAGCGCGGTGTAATTTGATTTTATATTTCTGTTTCTTTTGTTGACGGTAGACAGTGGTTAATGTGCAGTTTGTCTTGAAGCAACATTTTTTTCGCTGGAGGCATTCCCAGCTTCGATCTTTTGTTGAAGCAACTTGAACAGAGCCAAGTCAAGCAAAATTTGCACTTGGTTATACGGTCATGTGGTCATCTGAACTTGAGTTACTGAGGGCAGTCCATGACGCCAGCCCAAACATTTTACGTCCCATATGTCGTCTGTGTGATACTTTGACGTTAATTTTATGACGCTCTTTCTACTAAAAGTAAATGCAGTGGAAAATAACACCGCTGAGTTTGTCCGAGTGGTCTTAAACAACAACCAGGCAATAACTTGTCAATTCCAGGATTTCGAAAAGAAACAGTCGTATAATCTTCAACGAGGCTTAAGAATGACCTGCTTAATGTAGCCCAGCACAGCTTCCGCGAAAAATGATCTTGTGAAAGCTGCTAGCTATATTCCCTTGATCATGTGTGACACTCTAGAGATAGTTGTTTGGCCCACTAAACGGTTTATTTTGATTTCACTAGGATCGTGCTGACTATGACCTTCTCCTCCTAAAATTAGCCTCTTTCAACATAGGTAACATTCTTCTGAATAAATATTCTTCCATGAGTGTGTTCGCACATAACGAGTTCAATATTTTAATGTTAGTTCCAACCATACACATGTGAAGAGTGAAGATATCATGGGCAGCCCGCTCATCTTGCTCGTATTTTGTACTTTTGCCAGCGATAATCCCGATTGCTTTCAGCATGGTAGGCCCTTTATGTATACCGAAGTTTTAAAAGTTGGCTATCCATATAATCCGGAAAATTCTTGCATTGTGCTTGAGTTTTCAGAGCAGAATCTTTGGGCCTTTGCCCCATGGTGTTATCGGAGTTTTTTTCACTGGCGTATACACTGCCAAAATATTAATATAGCAGTGTGAACTGAAGCCTGGACACTCTCGGGTGCAGTCAGTCATGCAAAATAAGGGACACGGGTGTTCTTTCTAGGTAAGGGGTACCTTCAGCCTAGCTTTATGCAGATTATCTGCCCGGTTGGACGATAGGTCTCAAGGATAGATACTACGTAGTCCCGGGTGACGTGGTGCCCCATCTACGACCATTTCAGACAACGAGCGAGCCATTCGCAAGAAATTGTTTTCGATTGACGAGCTTGTGCTCAGTTAACGATTGTCAGTGCGTGTGTGCGTTTGTGTCCCTTATCGAGTCTTATGCCAAGGGCATGGATCCTCCGCCGCCTGTAACCACACCGTAGCTCTTTTCCTCCTCCCCAATTCCCCATCGCCCCTCAAGCCAAAAACGGCAGCTGAAAACAGTAAAACATTTATAATAATGAGATATAATATGAAAACATTATAAAATTTCTTACTGATGGTTTTCGCAAAACGGGCTCGATGACGGATTGCTTTGAATTTGCTAACCGAGACTCCAATGTCCACACCAGTTACATTTGAATACAACTACTATTTATGTTCTCGGGAGGTCCGTTCAGGGGGCTGGAGATTAGCTGCAAAATCTAATGGCCACAAATATTTAGAGCGGGTAACGTTCCTTAAAGTCTGTGTGAATACTCACGCAGATAAGATGATTAAACCAGCGAGAAAAAATCGCCGAATATTAGGTCATAGTTTCGAACATACCCCGGATGTCTGCATGATATCCACCTGGAACTATCTGTTCGCTAGATAAAAACGTTAAGTGCGGGGAGTCTTCATTTGCATGATGCATACTTTGTTATCTTCGGGTGAACAATGTTGGAATCCTCCACGTCCATCTGTTGTGAAATTCCGTCTGACTTATTGATTTATTTATTGTCCGTTGACAGATAGAGTCAAAATAAATGTTCAGTTACCGATGGAGCTGAGAGTAGAAAAAGCTCATAATCTTTATTTCCAGGGGTTTTCAATCAAAAAAACAACAGCTCGTGATTGATGTTGGGGACGAGGAACGGTTGAAACATGGAGAGAGTGTTCTCAGCCTTCCTTGAATGTTTTTAAGCCAGTATTATTCGCCAGAGAAATATGTCGGCGGATGGTTTCCCACGGTCTGCTGATGAATTATCCGATTGCAGATGGAAGAGTTAGTATCATTGCGCTCAGTATGAAACCTAACATAGGGTTCAGCGTCCGCAAACGCCATTAGGGTGGGAAAGAGATTTCACCGAGTAAGCACGCAAAATTCGTGAAAGTTATCCTGAATGGAGGTGACTACAATGATGGCTCTCTTAAACAAGGGATAGCTTTGCTGAGTGTTAATAATTCTGAATAATTCAGCAAAAATTCTCATTTCAATTAAAATTGGAAAACCGTATATGCAAACAGCTGTTTCAGTCATTGATCATCAAGCATTTACTGAGACACGGAAGATAAGAAAGTAAATCGGGCAGTTTTTTACAGTGCTTATGTAGTTCTTGAGATGCAAGGGGTGGAGCAATTAGTCACCTCGTCGTTACCTTGTCTCGTGCATGCTGGATTCAAAGTTCATGTCACTGTAACGGCCTGATGATATATGACCGAAAACAGCTTTTTGCCAATACAACTTTTTAATACTGAATAGCTTATTCCAGATTGCTATGGCATTGTTATGCTATTCCAGCTTGTTTAAATACATATTATAAAGGCTGGTTCGGATACTGATGTTTCTTAAATGTCTGAGAATAAACACGATATTTCGGCGTGCCTTCAAGACAACTACGGCTCAGTGTTCTGATAGATAAAGACCATTAGAATTGGATATAACCTGATGCTTAATAACTCCGAGCACATAACGATCGTAGCGGTCTTTGATTAATTCAGGCAGATGAACGTCGCCAACAACCATAACGGATCAGTTGTGCCGAGAAGAGGAAAGGTTCCACGTGCAGCGCCAATGAGCAAAGGCCTGAAGATATTTCTCTGAGAGCTTAATCTCAATGTTGCGATCCTTTCGTTTATCTGGATAGGCACCTTGTAACACATTTTCTGACTGTAAACTATTTCCTGACCTTATTCTCTTCTCATTCTCTTTCGCACTGTTCCGCGATAGTTCATTCTACAACTTCATATTGACTGCAACAATTATATAGTTTATTTTACATTAATATGAACATCAAAGACATTCCTTGCCTGTAACCCTTCAAATTTACATACATACACAAATCGCCGATAGACACCAAGAGCCTACCATACTGAAGGCAATCAAGAACATCGTTAACAAAAAGACAAAATACGAGTCAACTAAACGCGCTGCCCAGAATTTCTCATCTCCTTACATATGTGTGGTTGGAAATAACTTGAAAAATAGTAGCGTGTTGTGTAAAAACACACAAATGGAAGACCATTTAAGTCAGAAGATTGCCACCTATGCTGAAAGAGCCTGCACGGTTTACGAAAAGGATGGTCCTGCACGACCTGTTCAGAAAGTTCTATGACCATTTTTGTCTCAATTGGATTATGGTCTTAAGTTTATCATCTACAGCTGGAATGAGAGCATGCGAGCGCTTCGAAGATGGTAGATAATCTTGGTCATCTGCCGCACGAAGCCAGACTGCATGAAATGGATTTGTCTCCTTTCAGTTACAGGAAACTACGCGATGATCACCGTCAAAACTACCGAATCGTCGGAGGCCCTGAGTGTGCCGTATAATTAGTTGCCTCCTTGAATTGGCTCGAACGCACCATCCGCGGGTCAGCTCTTTAGACTGCAAAGGAAGCTGACCCATATTGACGTTCTTCGGAACGCCTTCTCGCGGAGGGTCATCGGAGCAATGAACGGACTCCCTAATGAGATGGTCCGTTTATTAAATGATGCGATATTTAAATGGAAAGTTGATTCTCATTTCTTGAGAACCTGTTATACATATAATGAAAGGTAGGATTTATCGTGGGGACGCCAAAGTGCAAAGGCTCCCTTCCCAATTTTCTTACGGAAATCGTGGTTAAAGTTTTAATGCGTTTAGTGAATATGCAGTTTCAACGATTCACTCGAGGGCCTTATTGTGTTGCCTCATCATGAGCGATTGATGTAATCTCCTTCCGGCTGCGAAGCCGCAAGAAATCGAGGTTAATAAATTCACAACGTTTTTGGTAGGAAAAAATACGGTGTTCTGAGAAGAAAACTCTTTTAGTGAAGAAGTGCCGGGTCGATTCTATCTACTTCGTTCACTAGCGCGCAGAAGGCTAAATAATGGTGAGCAGTATTCGTGACTAGGTCTCATTTACATATAATAAAGGCTAGTTTTATACTTGCTGGTCTTAAAATTTCTGAGAATAAACCCGGTAGTTCAGCATGTTTTCGAGACATTCAAGGTGCAGTACTCTGACAGATTGAGACAATTAGAAAAGGATATGCCCAGATCCTTAGTAACTTCGGGCACATTTATTTCATGACCATCAAATGCTTAGTTCAGGCTGATGATCGCTGCCAACAACCATGGTGGAACATTTGGGCCAACACAGGGAGAGGCGCCATGTGCAGTACCACTGGGCAAAGGCCTGAAGATCCCTTTTAATGAGCTCGGGCACGATGTTCCAATCTGCCGGTTTATATTGATAGATGACTTTTAAATCATCAGCATGCATAAGAAGTTACCATGATGAAAGCAATGAGGAACATAATTGACAAAAGGGCAAAGAAGGGCCAAGTACGCTACGCTAAATATCTCCACTCTTCACATGTGTGGAATAATAGATGACATTGAAAATTTTAAATCGTGGTGTACGAGCTCCCAGAAGCTTGTTATCTGCGCCGAAAGAGGCAAATTACAGGAGCAGGAGATTACGGTCAACACGATCAAAGGCCTTAGTGAAATCAAAATAAACTATATAAAAGGCAAAACCACTGTCTCTAGATTGTAGCACATAATCAAACCAAGAGGTTGGGCAGGTGTCACAGGATATTTTTTCTCAAAAAACCCATGCTGAGCTGCATTAAGGAGGTTGTTTTCTGTCAAATGACACATTATCTTGTGTTTGATAAAACTCTGCAAAATCTTCGAGGCTTTGGGAAGTGGATTTATAAGCCTAAGGTCGTCAAAAGAGTTCAAGCGATCGTGTATCGGAATAGGCAGCATATGCGATTCCTTCCATAGCACAAGAAAAATTTTTCTTTCAAGAGCAAAATTAAATACCTTACACAGAATAAACGGGAAAATATTATTCTCTTCAGCTTTTATAAGGCTTACCGGAACGCCATCTGGTTCTGCACTATGATCTTGACGACAACGACGAATGACTACGGTGAATTCCAAGAGAGTAAAACTTATGGTTTCGAGGATGGCACCCATACAAACCCGGATGGTCGGAATTGCAGTGGCCGAGCTTTCATTGAACATTCTGGATAAGAACGCATTCAAGCTATCCACGCCCAAATTAGCGTTAACTATGGGGTTTCCTAAGGCGTCTTGAAGTATGCGGTGCTGTGCTTTTCTCTGCACTTTTAATATGCGCGAAAAGAGCTTTGCAAGATTTGGCGAAGACTTTTCAGCAAAGCTAACCTTATCGGCTATCTGTCTTTCCTCAGAAAGCTTCTTAGCCTACTCAAAGATCAGTTGAATCAAGGGCAGAACAGAACTGTCCTTCTGTTGATGCAAACGACGCGAGTCTAAGCAGTCTACGGCCTAAAGATAGATGACGGAAGACTTCATCCTTGACATGCATTATTTTCTTACGGGGAATAGAGAAGAAATGATTGGATCCAGAACTGTGTACAGTGCATCAAAACAACAGTTCACATCCAAACATAGGAAAAAGGCAGGCCAGTCGAGAGAAATAAGATTTATGCGTAATTCAGCCGTATTTTCTGATCGAAAGTCATCGAAAAATATATTTCTGGAAAACGTTTCATCCACCTCCAATTCTAATATAGCAAGAAATGTGAGATGGTCTGAAAACCCAAGTGTCCCTAAAGATGATACCAACGGTGGCTCGCATCCTTTACAGAAAATAAAGTTATGTTTGATCCTTGGGCGGGATAATCGACCACCTTATCCCACATGCCAATATCTACGGCCTCAGGTAATTTCTCGAACGTAAAAGGACTGGAGGGTGGAAACCATTGTATGTCAGGAAGATAGAAAGCACCTGCAATCAAGCAGTCGGCTGCGGCATGAAACGCCTGCGGAAGACAAAGATCGCAGTGCCCACTAGCATTGGGTTGGCGATGCACACAGCTAACGAGTAAGGGGTAGTTATCCTTTAGGGCAACTCAGACCCAACAGCTCTCTTTTACCACGGTAAATTGTGGATAGTCCAGCAGTAGGAATTTAAGTGGTTGCTTACCATAGATGAAGTTGAGAAGAAGAAGACGCGATCTCTGGATGAAGTTGCCTCCACTACGGTCATTTTTACGACCATTTCGCATGCAAGTATAGCCTAGAATAGAGAGTTTGGAGTCAGCTACACAGGGCGATGCCCATGTCTCTGTTACCATAACAATATGTGGGCGGTTGACGAGAACCAGTGTCTGGAGCAGAGGCATCGTATTAAGCAGAGATCTGGCATTTCAGAAGAATATTTTAAGGGGCACGACTTTGTTTTGAAGCCGTTCAAAAGTTAAAAATATCCAGAGATATTTCGCAAGAAAACTCTTTTATCCGACATTTTCAACCACTTTTTACTCAAATAGGTGCTAAATAACGATGCTGAAATTCCTTTGAGTAAGGAGATTGAAAGCAAGCTTTTGTATACTTTTCGCCTTAATATCAGTTCAAATATCCCCAATACTTCTGTAATTACCTCAGTTAGTCGTATTTACAACATAGGAAATTCCGCATTTATTATACCTCCCCCTGCATCCCCAACATCTAAATGCCCCTGTCCTTTTCCCCCAGGTATTGCTTTCTTTGGAATAACTTGCCTATTTAAATTATGTGATTAGCTAGTCTATCTGCTTTCAAACGAAGCCGCAAATTTATATTAAAATTGATTCTATTAACCCTTTATTCTCCTTATCTTTTCCGAGCAGCTTTCATCATGACTCCGAGAAAGTACCATTGGGAAGTTTGGAGATCCGCTTGAGCCTCTTTTGTTCTGCCTTATGTTTCCGGGAAAACTAGATGTCTCCATAAACCATCAGTCATTCAAACTATGGAAGTCACCTGGAAGAACTCAGTCCAATCTGCTCCCATTTCGTTGGATACTAACCATTACGAGAATTCAAATCTGGCTTCTGAGATTTCGAGGCCCTACGCCAACTGATGCTTCTTTGTGAGATTTCATATTATGCGCATTGTTGAACACGAGCGGAATATACATACCGTTCATTATCCCATTCTGAACGATTATTTTAGTATATGCCTACTCTACCTTACTATCTTATTTTACTTAGCAGATTTTTCTCCTTCACACATTACTGGAAATAAATGTCCGTTGAACTTTGCCTTCCTTTTTAGCATAGGAGTGATTTTTTCACTAAATATTTTTTCGTTAACCATTAATTGCAAAACGTCGCACGCTATTGCCCTGTTTTTGCTTACATTATAACAAATTTGTAAATTTTATCTGCGCATATATCCATAATTTTATTGCGCAACTAAGTTTTATTAGATAGTGCCTTCCTGGCGCTAACAAATATAAATTCAAAAACAGGCGAAAACAGCAGAATTCATTGATATCAACAAATTTTGAGACAGCTCATCAGCTGCTTCTTGTCGTTGCATAAGATTGTTAACGAAGACACATACGGGAGTGCTGAATCTCACAGAATTACTGGTAAGAGCAAGGAACCTGAGTCAGTTTAAAAATTAATCGATAAAGAACGGGAACGTTAAGTCAACATATGGGGAGTAGTGGATGGGAGAAGTTAACGAAAAACACGTGGGAAATTAAATTAAATGGCCAATCACCAGGACAGTTGTAGGTTGACGACATGATCAAACTGCTTGCATAGGTCAGGTTTCTCCCACCGTATGTATGCAGCTTCTAAATAGCGCAGGATTCGGTTTGTTCGGGCTGTTTTAACGTCGACAGAATGACCGCTGTCTAATAGATGCTTGGTAATGGAGGACCTTGATATTCTGTCTTCTTGCTTCAAAAGCCAATTAGGCAAGTGCTCAGCGGCCCTGGCTGCGAGTTGCCTTTGCGTGCGCCCAATGTATTTGCATCCGCACTTGCATGCGAATTCGTAAACACAATTGGAGGTGGCGTGCAATGGCAGAGCATCCTTTGCCCGTTTTAATGGAATACTTTTGGTAGAACTTAAGAAGACTAATTTTGCTGAGTTGTAGGTCCTTTCTATCATACAGTTTAATTGTCGCTTGATTGTGTCAAAGGTGACGACATTTCCAACACAATCAAGCGACGATTACGCTGTACGATAGAAAGGACCTACAACGCAGCAAAATAAGTCTTCGTAAGTTCTACCAAAAGTATTCCATTAAAACGGGTAATGGATGCAACGACAAGAAGCAGCTGATTAGCTGTCTCGAAATTTGTTGATATCAATGAATTCTGCTGTTTTCGCCTGTTTTAAATTTGTACTGGGGAAAAACACCTTCAAATATAAATTCCAAGTTTCAAATTTGCATCCACCGATGATTTTGACGACACATAGAGTGCGGTTGAATAAAGCGCTTGAAATACTTTTATGGCTCAGAAGCGCTAAAGCGAGTCTTAAACTGCAAAGAATAACCCTCGTGTACGTACTCGGTAGCAAAACGGGGTTTGAAGTCTAAAGTAATCTGTCACAGAAAAAAAGCCGATAGAACAGTATGAGGGTAGTGGTGTTACGTGTACAACTGACACACCTGAATTCAGAGGTTGTCCCATTATGAATTTCTAGACTACAAATGTAGATGCAGCGCTTTATGTAACTGTAGGGAAGGGTCTTGGAGTTCTGCTGACGGGCAGATGGAGGGTGTGAACAATGAAAGACAGGGAAATAGATGTCAGCGGTAGGAAAAGAGGAGAGACTAGTCATTTTCATCGACACGCACGGCTATGCGGTTTCCATCCTTGATCAGCGTGAAAGCATTTACAGAACCCAGACAAATTCCTCATGCGTTACAATAGTACTTACTGCATTCAGTTTCTTTTGTAGGGCCATTTATATGAATGTATTTGATGATAAGACCTGACTTGAGTATCGTTCGGGTTATAGGAACCTACGTTGTCTGCAATTTACAGTTATAGTTAACCTGTTTTGTGGATTTTAGTAGTTTGATTTTGTACTGCAGGCATCGGAGACGTTCGAATTATTTGCTGAGAAGGGACAGTATTTCTGTCAGTTAGGTCAACGGAAGGGCCGTTTCGTAGACTTTAGAGAATGTCATTACGATGTCCTGTATTTTCGCTATCTAGCTACTTCTATACAATTACCAGGCAGAAGGAGATTCACTGTGAATTGGACTTTGCCTTTTAGGAACTCAGCGTAGCCCATCAGAAGAAGATATGATCACTGGAAGAGATAGTTTACCGGCCTGATATTTAGAATGATTAAGAATCATTTTGGAATGACCACCTTCATAGCTTTCGTTAATTTAGCGGGCCATTTTATATACCCACTTCTTGCAGCCTCCATCTGGGACTAATAGCATCGGCTACTATCAGAAAAAAATTGCCTCTACTCCATAGCATCTCTAACGCAAATCCATATACGCATAGAGATTTGGCCAGATTTCCCAGCGTATCCACTGCATGGCTGAAAAGAAGTTGTAGGCCGTCCTGTTCCAACCAGAGTACAGCGCCAGTCATGCAGCGCACGGCACGCATAATAAACGAGGTAATAAGGATTAATCACAAAAGTCAACTCTTCTTGCACACCTTGCATCCGGATTCCAGAAGACCAGTTTACTTGTATTTCCGAGTTTACATTCTCAAATTGAGCGCTTGATTAATTTCTAATTTCTCTTAGGCTTTAACGCCTTAATCGATTGCTGAAAGCTAATAAGTTTTACTTTTTCCCTATACATGTTCCAGGCTATTTCCAGGCGACTATTAAATGATATCTATTTCTTATTCGTAGACTCTATTCTTATATGTTAAATTACAGGTTTGCTCAAAATAATTTCATTCACGATTCAGAGGAATCGTAGCTAGCAATATATAAGTTAGCCATTAAAATGAGGATCCGTTTTCTCAACGGTAAGTAGAACAGAGTAACAACTCATGCCAAAGACATGGCACTCTATGCACAAGGAATTATAACTTACACTTTGCATCGTTGTTGTGAGACTTCCCGTGGACAATCAACCACATGTGCATATTGCTGTTACTTACTACTCGTGTAAAGAAGACCGCTCTTCTTTTCAATAACTTTTTGGGGCAGCGAAACCTGTTTTTCGCCTATCAGAAAAAGTACGATCTGACCGTTCTTTTTGACTCGAGAACTTATATAAGCCTGCTGTACAGACCTTGAGGATAGACGACGCGTGTAACAGTGGCATAGGTGGTGGATGTCAGGAACATAGATCAAATCCTGAAATGTGATTACCTTTAAGAAGGAGTTTAAGATTTAGTACTAAGCAGCAAAATCCAAAAAAATAAGTGGTGCTGGATTTGAATGCGCGTCCTACAGTCGTCCGAAAAGAGTCTCACTTACAAAACGACTACTTGGCAGCATGAATTAATCTTTGATGCCCTTTTAAATTTGAGTACATAACATAGAATAAATGCAGAAAAATATCCTTATAGACCCAATCCTGGGCTTCAAAACGGGGAACAAATCTAGAACAAAGTAGGGGAACGAGAAAATCGTTCCTGTCGTCTACGTGTGTACGAAATCTGTGAATTAAGATTAATTTATCAGTAAACTGTTGACGTGGTCTGGGAGGACGTACACATGCGTAAAGAAAGCGAAAATATGTACAATTAAGTGATTAACTTTTGTGGGCTCTTGGCCCTACTTACGTGTTGTTTAAATTTATCAATAACCAAGTTTGTTAAAACTAAATACAACACGGTTTGACACTTTCGGTTTTGACGCGTGCTAGCAACTATCTTGCTAATCACCCTCCACAGCTCAATTCTCTCCTCACCTGCCGCT
>JAYGXS010000002.1:32800996-32981538 GCA_036362985.1 Ligula intestinalis | reverse complement strand
GTATTTGCTAAGACGTTTTATATATTTGTAGCGATAAAGCCTCTACACTTTTGTCCATGAAAACCTATTTGAATGCCAGTTATTTTAAGATTGACCTGGATCGTTACGTCATGACTTCTTCGGCCTGACCGAACGTGCCAGCCTGTTTGTACTTTATTTACCCGGAGTGGTTTTCAAATGAGTCACCTCCTACCAACAAGAAAAGAAAGGCTGATTTATAATCAGACTCACCGATGATCACTATTATGTACACAAATAGTGCTGCACTGGAGAAATCTATTTGACCTCATCTCATTACATTATAGTAATTTTCTTTGGAGTAATCCACATGCAGACGTAGTGTTCATCACTACAGAGAGTGCCTTTATTGCACGTAAACCAAGGGCGATCCGCTTTTCTTTAGGCAAGTAAATGTATACGTGCTTGGATGGCCACAATCGCTTCCTGTAGGAATGCTTACTATCCAAGTTTTTAATGAAGCATATGACCGCACCATTTTCTTTCAGGAGGAAGAAATTTATATGCTCTGTTGGGCCCCTTTCGTCAAATGATGCATGGCTGTTCAGAGATTTACTGTGTCTGATATTTCACCATTACAGTTAAGGCTCCAACAAGAAAGTTACCAGATGCCGTGAGTCAGCTGAAGAGACTTGCATTGATAAACAGCAGGTGTGCACTAGTTCGTTAAAAGGTTGAACCACATAATCGCTGAAATATTTATTAGACAGCGAACTTGTGTGTGTGGACATAAACGAGATAATGCCAGGGAGCGAACCAGCCTGCTGTATCAGACTGGGACATGACATGCATTTCCATCGAAGGAGGACAGCTGAAAAAAGAAGGTAAGTCATCGGCATCGAATTGTGGGCTTGCTACTAAGGAAGGTTTTGTAGAACGGACACAGAGAGTTAATGCCGAAAGGTCTTGATTAACGCTTTGGGATGTAAGTTGGTGTCAGTTCGACGTGGATGGGTAGCCTTTGCAAATTACAGCATTTAGAGCTATAGAAACAAATTGTGCTCCGACAGCTATTTCTTGAGAATGTTGCTCTTCAGACATCTAAATAAATAAATTTTATGTATAGGAGCTTGATTAAATGTGAGCAAAAACAGCAGTCTCTCCCAGATTAAAAAAATGGATTATAGGAATTCGAGTTAGCATTCGTAGATAGTAATTGATTGCAGGAAATCCCTCTCAAGACAATAGGCGAGAAACTCAATTTGTCTTATCCTATCGTCAAAAGAATTGCAAAAAACCTGAGCAAGAATAAAAATTACGAGCGAGATTTCAAAACCACTTATGAGAAGAGAAGGCCGAAACAAACATCGGAAAAAATTAAATAGCTTGTTGCTGAGATGGTCAATGCTCAAAACGAGATGACCGAGGATAAAATCGCTCAGGAATTGGGGATCCTGCAGATGCCGACGTCACAGTCCACCGTTTCGAGAATCCTGACAAAAATCAATTACTCGAGAAAGTGGTTGTCATTGGTGCCTGTAGAAAGAAATACACCCGCACTCATAAGCATCCGGAGAATTTATGCGAATGCCATTGCCTTGGTGCCTGACGAAAATATTACAAATCATACAGGGGTCTATATAAATGAATACCTCTGTAACATTAGCAAAACCAGTTCTAGGTTAGCAAATCAATTTCTTCTAAGCGGAAGCCAGACCGATATAATAGTGCGCGCTACAATACCACCTGAACGCTGTCATCCGAACACCGAAAAGAATTTACAATTAGTACACTACTTTCTATATTATAGTAACATTGGTTTTATAGCATAACTTGGTTATATTAGGAGCGATTGGCAAAACCACCCGACTGAAGCATGCAAAAACCCGAAAAGTGCAATAATTATACTACTTACTGCAGACGAAACCAAGGACTTACTTCGAAATTAGGTCACCTCCCTTCTTATGTCACACCGAAAAACTCACGCACTACTAGGAGGGGAACAAAAGGCCTTAAGACAGTTGAAAGCAGACGAGCAAATAGTCATTCTATCCGCCGACAAAGGTCGATCAACGGTGGTGCTAGATAAAACTGACTACCAAAACAAAATTCAAACGCTCCTCAGTGATGAAGAGTCTTACAGAGTCAGCGACGCCACTGGCCCGAAGCCGCTACTAGCTAAGGTGAATAGAACCATGGGTCGACTAAAGAAAGAAAAGGTCATCATCATCAAGGACTGGTACAAGGTGAAGCCTACCGAAGCGGCTATGGCACGCTTCTTCGGTCTCCCAAAAGTATACAAGCGTTCCCTTACAGCCAATCATCTTTCTCTGAAGAGCGCCTACATACGGGCTGGCAAACTGATTATTCCAGAGACTCAAGTTCCTCACGGCGGGCTCACGAACGACAGTCGATTCAGTGGCACAGTTCCTTGACAAAATAAAGACGATCAGACTCGAGCCAGATGAAAAGATGGTGTCATTCGATGTCATCTCACTCTTTACCTCCATACCATTGGCACTTGCTGTCAAAACCATCCGCGACCTCCTACGCCAGGAGTACGATGAGAGAGATGGCCAACCCACAGCTAAGGATATAATAGAACTCGCGGAGCATTGCCTCAGGACCTTCTTCACATACGAAGGGACCACGTACGAGCAAATAAAGGGCACTCCAATTGTGTCCCCAATCTCCGGGTTCATTGCTGAGATCGTGCTGCAAAAACTCGAGAGCCAGTTTTTTGAAGAGTACGAGCCGAAGTTTTGGGCACGCTATGTTGACGACACTTTCGCTGTCATCAACCAGAGTCAAATTAACCACTTCAAGGAAAGACTGAGTTCAATTTTTCCCGACCTACAGTTAACGATGGAAGAAGAGATGGAGGGCCGACTTCCGTTCCTAGATGTTCTCGTATGCCACCATGCGGACGGCTAACTAGCGACGTTGGTCTACGGTTTACCTACAAACACGTCCTAAATCTTGAGTTACAATAGCAATCATCCACTACAACACAAGCGCAGTTGTATACGCACGCTATACCGATGGGTAGAAACCCACTGCAGCACGCCAGCTGCCAAACGGGACGAGAAAAAACTCCTCCGAGAACTATTCAGAACAAATGGCTAACCACGAGCGTTTGTTGAACAGGTTCGAATGCCACCCAAACCGCGAACCGAGGAACCCTGCTTATCAAAGTCGTGGCGAAGCATCCCGTACATGAAAGGCGCTTCCGAAGTTATGGCTAGATCTTTCGCGCCTCTGGGAATAGGGGTTGCCCACAAGCCTACCTGCACCATCTGACAGCAAGTTATGCGGCCGAAAGACACTATACCTAAACAGGAGAAGTCAGGGGTCGTATACGGACTTCAGTGCAGCTGCGGAACGTGCACTTATTTTGGAGAAACCGGCCGACAACTTCAAACGTGGATGCAGGAGCATAAGCGGCCCGTGGGGAGTCTGGACCCAAAGTCGGAGGTAGCTTCCCATGCTGCGGCGATGGGGCACGACTAACTTTGACGCGGATGGAATTGTGAGTCGAGGTGATCATCACACATCAAGGCAGATTAAAGAGGCCTGGATGTCAACCGATTGCTCAGTCAACCACCATATAAATTTACGGGCCCTCTATGTTGTTTTAAGAACCTTCCTTTCCGGGGACGGACGTGACATCGAACAATGGGGGCCAGGAACAAGTCCGGGCGTGACGGGAGACGATGGACCAAACGCTCAGGAGGCCACCACCGACGCACTTGAGGCTAGCACGCGGTTAGCCAACATTACGGTCAGCGTGGGCGAGCCGGAAACCACTCGAGACACCATGAGAGGCGACGGAATAAACACTCGGGGTCTGACACCAGTGCAAGCCACATTATCACGCGATCAACTGCCACAGCCGCGGCCGACATGCTTATTCCGAGCACCAGTCATGGGGTCACAAAGGGCGACATGGTGACAGGCAGGAGACCGAATGATGGGGAGCCCGAGGACGCGGCCAGAGACCCACAGAGTGGCTCAAACGTGATTGGTCGAACGGGCACACACAAGAAAGGATGGCATAAAGACGAGAATTTTCAGCCAGAGTATCCATTCTCTGAAGGTGGGTAGACGAGACTACTACCCGAAACGTTAGACTTGTTACAAACCTCTCCCTGTGAACGCTCCCCTTTCTTCTGAACTACTTACAACATTTGAGTACCATTTGTTTCACAGAATAATTAAGTTGATGTAGTGCGTCCTACACCACTACCCAACTAGCGTCCTCCTGACGCCCATAAAATTATTACGCACAATCCACCCTCTCCGCTCTTTCATCATCATTCCCAGGTGACGGCCTTCACGATCTTTCCTACTTGACTATATGCAAACCGCGACGACCCCGTCAGCGATTGCATCTGTCAAACCTTCCGACTGTATTCTACACGGTCTCTAAACGTTCTCCGTTGGTTCGAGACGCAGCCAACCGTTGACATCTGTTTTAGCTACCTTACCGGTGGACTCTGCAATCAGCAAGAAGGAATCTGACCACATCTTCCATACTTCGGTGATGATTCCCGTGAAGTCTGCGATCTTCTCCCCGTTTCGACCTAGCGGACAACCGTCCCAAGAGCGACAGTCATTTCTGTAAAGAAGAAGAAAACACGATTTCTGAAACGATAGTTTTATTCTGAGCTTACTGCTCCACACGAGAAGCCATCGTCAGATTAAATGAGAACAGCAAGCGTCAGCTACGGATAAATGGGGTTGGTAGGGAGGAGTGGCAATTATTCATTGGCCCCTGTACACGCCACGTCCATTCTCACGTTATCTCATCGTGTCTTCGACGCGCGTCCCTGCAGAAACGGCGTGTGACCTTGACTTGGTAGCCTGCGTGCTTGTGGACGAATTGGGCCCTGGTTTCTGGTCACGGGCACGGATGGCAAAATAACAGTCATTTCTCTCAAAAATTCCGAGGAGTTTTTTTCACTAACTGCTCTTCTTTCCTTTGTTCCACCTGATTGACTCGTGTCATTTGGCATTGTCAAAAGGCTTCGGTACTATTTTTGATATCACAACACACATGTACATAAATAGGGAGTTCAAAGGTACATACCTAAATTTCTCTGAAACAGATTGAACTGAACTGACCTAATAAACGACAATTTATCGTTCTTGTAATAGGTCATCAGTGCATTAAATGCATTTCTCAGTTCAGGTTCATTAAGGGAAATATAAGCAAACGCCCTTGAACTCCCTATTGGTACACAGCAGCTAAGAAATTCATTGGTACAGCAAAACTTTTCAAATGAGGTCGTTTACATAATTGCAGAAGAAAAGCGAGCAGATGCTGGTTAGTTCGGAAAAGTAACTATACACGAAAATTATAAACAATAATACTACAAAATAGCTAGTAGTGTGTTTTGTAGCATTAAAATGCTTGGGTTCATGTCAGAATGAGAGGTTTTTGGTGTTTTCAGATGACGTGGTGGTATGCATGGCTGCACTGGTCAAAGTTCGCGGGCAGAGCATTCCATGCCTAAATAAATTTTTTAGAGGAGAAGAACTTTCTTGGGTCCAGTCTTGCTCCAGTTACGCGTAATGTGCAGGGTGTCCTCGCAAGTTAATGTTAGTGGCCCGCTCAAAGAAATCGTTGAATGCGAGGCAACAGTCCTGACTCCGTAGCATGTGAAATGCCTGTTTTAGGCCACCGCGTAGTTGTCTGTAATCCAGGGAAATAAGCAAAGATTAGAGAAACGTGTCTCTTAGGGTAGCTACCCTTGTCCTCGTACCAGTTTGGCTGCGCGCCATTGAGCCTTTTCAAGGGTTTTTCGGTCTTTGACTGTCCCCGGTCTCCAGGCTTGGATGTCAAGTGCCAAGTGTGGTCGCACGAACATCCCAGAGACCTTACCAAAGCACACTCCATCGAATTTAGCAAAAACGCGCTTGATGAGATGCAATTTGCACATTATGGATTCGGCTACCTTCAAGCAGTGGAGTGATGGCCTGATTGAAGGCGCGAAACATACCCCTAGATCCTTCTGAGTGTCTACTTCTAGCAGCGGTGTGATCTGGGAAATATATCCTCTGGCATACAGTGCTGGTTCTGTCAAAACGCGCAGTTGTGTATTTGACAGCAATAAACTTTTCAATGTTAGCTTGCTGTTTTCAACCCCTTTGGGCCACGTCCTAGTTCTATAAGAATTTTCAAATACATCTCCGCTGATTTAGCTTGGGATAACTGCTGGGGTACAAAAAGCAAGAGGAAGAGACGATCCACCGGTCTTGTGGAATATCAAAAGGATGATGTAAACAACTAATCGCTTTTCTTATCTGACGTTGCAGTTAATCTATGGTTCTGATACACACTAGCAGAACACCGGTACCTGTCCCCATTGGTGAGCGAACCCACATGAGGATGGCCAGTGCCGCATATTTAATGCATGAACTCTGAAATGTTTAAAAAGGAAAAAACAGTATTAGTAGTAAAATGCTTCTGGTAGAACAAAGAGCCTGAATATGGATTAATTTCCAGTTGCTGTAGTCTGTAATTTTCACTTAAATACTAAACTGCAGAAAAGGATGGGAACGAAGGCTGTAGCAATAGAGCATAAGCCATTCTGGATCGACTGTCCAGAGGAGGTGTTGGTCAGGGCAGTAATCGAACTCACCATCAGTCAGAAGTAAGTTAATAAATTGCGGTACGTTTTGGTTGGCGTAAAACCAAGGACTTCATACTCAACTTGTTGGTGACCCGGCACGCGTGTTGCACGTGTAGACGAACTGTTTATTTCTGTCAGCCAATACACTCGATCCAAACTCTGGCATTCTTGATAATATCTTGACACCAGAGTCGTGAGGATAAAGGGGCAGAGTGCGGAAGATGCCACATAAGTCTACTTTCTTTTTCAATGGACTTCCGCACCGTGCACCGTCTTTTTGCCCACCCAGTCGTAGAAAAAATGGTGTACATCCACAGAAACGGCAGATGAACTGCTGAATGTAGCTTTCAGTACACGATGAAGCACAACTTGATGTAGTTAAAAGGATATTTTTGCCCACCATAACGTTCGAAACTGCAGCCGTTAGGGAGCTACCATTCGCATGACTTGGTTTGAACACAAGCTTTTGCATACGAGCGCTGAGTTCTGAATTTACAGCTATATGAGAAAGACGTCCGTCACAATTGCGGGCTACCCTCGGGACCAGAAAAAAAAGGTTGCTTTGCTGTTGAATCAACCATCACATGTTCAGAATGAAAATCTGTGTGAATTAACAGAAATACCTCAACGGGACGAGGAAGTTCACTATCGACAAGGGGATACAAGCAATGTTGCATATTCAGGTTACCTAACGTATTTTGGCAGCATTATTTTTGTGCAGGAAACAGGTGCAAAGATTTCATAGAACAGTGCAATAGAAACAATGTGATTACTTAAAACACACATTCGGACAACGGGACCGATGGGGTGAATGAGCAGGTCAATCCTTAACAAAAACTTTTGATTCGAAACAAAAAGCTCTTCGAGACTTACGTTCTATTGACGCTTAGTCGTTTTCAAGTCTGGTGGGTATAAAGACGCCATTTCAGAAAGTTTTCATAAAGGAACCTTGCATTTTACTTGCCTAGGTGCGTTTAAATTTATTTTTAGAGTCTTTGAACACAAGCAACATCTTCGTTTTATGCCATGTAGTGGAATGCGGTCCCTATATTGCTGGTGCATTATATTATATGCTCATGTTTTAAATTGGCAATAGAACTCTGAGGTCTTTACACTTTTAGCAAATATTCGGTTTTGAAATGCCTTTGACAGTTTATAATTCGTTTAGTTTCTTCTAAATGCTATCGACGTCTCATTTATTTTTTCTTTCTCAGAGGCAATGCGTACTACCAATTCTCGGATGTGTTGCTCTACTTATCGTTGTTGTAATCGGCACGGCAGAATATCTTTGAAGCTAGAGAAGACATTGATACCTTATTATCCTCCGTTAAACTTACGACTTGTGTAAGTTCTCAGATGAGGGGGTATGCATTGTAAGACCAGACCAGATAGACTGAAACAACGTTTTGCGGTTAAGCTTGTTTGCTTACATTTGCAAGGACAGAACAAGTTTTTTTAATCGTGCGTTATTTCAAGGCTCGAAGCTTTGTAGAATGCATCTACTACTTACTATATATGTTCCGGCAGAGTAGTTCCTATACCCTTGGTTACACTAAAGTGATTAAGGTAACCTAAAAATTATAAATAAAGCTTATACAAAAATAAGTTGCCCACACAGAAACCCCTGATGTTTCCTGACAGCACAAGCGGGCCTATTAACCTTTGCTTAAGGCATCACATCGCAATCGCCTTTCAGCGATCTGAGATTTTGCCACTCCAACCGCCAGAATATCGGTTAAAATGCAGAATTCTGCCGGCTTTTCTAGCCTTCAGAGAAATCAGTCAAAGATCTTCAGTACTGATTCCGTCATCCGTCAGCAACCATGTCTAAATGCGATGTAAAAGACTGACCTTTCGCAATAAAGTCCATAATTCTTTTTCACTGCAAGCAACAACCAAATTAACTAAAAAGGGCTGATGATTTGTGTACAGGAGAGGGCGCAAGCAGCTAATTTTTTTACAGTGACTACCTTGCAAATTGTTTATTTTATGTGTCAGGAAGAGTAGCCATAGTATCGCCTAATAATATCAGGTCGTCCAAAGTTTGTGTAGATGGTTCTAGCTAGGTACTGAAAAAAATGGAAAAATAGTCAGCAATGCAGGTGAACTTGCTCCCTAGTACGATAAATAAAATAAAATAAATAAAATAATAATGAGTAAATTTTCTCCTCATAGAAATTGTTTTGAGTCACAACGTCAGATTAGGGCTAAGAAAACGAGGTAAGATAATGCTTTCTTGGAAAGTAGAAGCGCTCCCATGCCATGTAGTTTAAGCGAAGTACATTTAACAGGTAGGTCTTTTTATAGTATGCCCCCAAACTGCAGAGGTGGAATATCCTATGGTGAAAGTTGGGTTAATAATAAACAGAACATCGTCACTGTAGGTTTTTAATTTTTAGTTCTTGTGCCCTTATCATCCATACTTTACTTCTTAGAATAAAATGGAGGGGTTCCTGGTCATACTTGGGTGACAGATATCAAACAACAATCTGCACCCTTTGAGCTATCCTCCCAAAACTGGCCTTGTCTGCCCTTCTACAAGGCTGCACCACAAATACGATTTTTCCCTTTGACATAAAATACAGTCATGTCCCCTAACCTCAAACCCCACCATTCGCATAGTAAAAGGGGTCTTGTGTCATAAGAGGACAACCTTCCGGTTTCATTTAGGTAGCCGGCATTACAATTTCACTCAGAACTCACTTGTCCTTAAGTCTACCTTGGGTCTCATTTCTCGGGCCCTGACAGAACCCATAGTGACTAGTAATTTAGGCAGATAGAACGATCGGGGGAGAAAAGGGAGACTGAAATGGCTAGTTATGGCTTATTAACTGTCATCAGTCAGTCATACCCCACCCCAGGTGGTGCACCATCCGAGATTCAAACTCGTAATCATTTTGCTAAGAGTTTAATGCTCTAACCATTGAGCCACGAGCCCCTTGTCTTGCCGGCTTAGGTCAGGAGATATTGAAACTCGTTGATCAACTTTTCCTGACCGCTATCTCCTGACCTAAACTGGCAAGACAATGAGCTTATGACTCAATGGTTAAAGCGTTAGAGTCTGATTAAAGAAGTCGTGAGTTCGAGCTTTGAGTGGTGCACCACTTGGGGCTGGGAATGACTAGCCGACGACGGCTTATAAGCCAGAAGTGGCAATTCCAGTCCCCCTTGTCTTTGCCGGCAATTATATCTGACAGCACCCTCATTAATTTAGAATAACAGTTTTGTTTGACTACTATTGGAGCTAGTAGAAGTGCTTCTTCAAGTCCCAAAAAGAGTGATGTTTCGGAAGGGCGTACCTCAAACATGCACGTGCTGTTTACCTTATTATAGTTGGAAAGTATTGCCACCAGTGAAAATGACCAACAAAATGACCTATTCTGGCAGTAAATCTCAACTACTGATGTCATAAGCGGCCGGTTTGAAAGCAATCAGTTGGTTATCAAAATGATTAAAATCGACACTTTTTAATTTAAAATCCTGATCCATCTTTATAAGTAGCATTTGGTTAACACTGAAGTAGCCTCGAAGACGTTTGAATGTCGGTTTTTGCCATAATTAAACGAAGGGACGGAATGCGAAATTTTTGTGCGACCTACCCTACCATTGCAGGACGAAGTCAGTTTTATAACTTACAGCTTTTAAGTTGGATTGCCCATGCATGGAGCACTTTAATTAAGGAAGGAAAAAAACTATTTGATATAAGTTGCATTCTATTTACATGCGCTTTCCTATATATATGTATATATTACTGCTGTACCCCAAAAGAGTCCGCCCACACTGAATTACCAAAAAATTCCAAGGAGACAATTGCCGATTGAAGTGCAATTCCTGATATTGCCTTGTTTGTCACCCCGACGTCACTCTAAAGTAAGCGATTCCACTATGCCTAAAATTAATTAAGGAGAAAGGTTGCAATTTGAGTTTTCTTAGATATCCTCAGAGACACTATGCCCTCCTCCGCTACCGCCGCTTCTGTCGCTCCCTTCCATCACCTCCTCCTCCTCCTCCTCCTCCTCCTCTTTGTCTTCGCAATGTAAGACGGAAATTCTTAAAAAGCAGGACTGAACAATGTTTATAAAGCTGGGAAAAGGCGAGGAGGCGGAGGCTGCATGACATTTAATAGCGTTATTTCTACCAGCAGCTCTGAGCTTGAAGCTGACCAAAGACAGTACATACCAGACGAGCCATGGAGCGTGCAAAGCATTCATCAAAATCACCAAAAATATCTGACTTTCACCTGGAAGCTAGATGTTTTTTTTGCCGAAGAACTTTCGCTCCTCTCTGTAAAACCGATTTTTCGTCTGTGCGCGTTTAACCATGTGCACAGACTGACCTTTTCGACATTGCTTTGCTATCCATACAGTCAAGAATATTGGTCGCTCGGTAATTTTCGCCCTAAAATAGTCTCGTCTTGTCCGTAAAACGGTTCGAAGCAAGCTGAGATAACTGCCACACCGAAATAGGCCTATAGTCCTAACACAATTTGACTGGGCAAGTTCGTCCAAGGCATCCTACTGACCGCACGTAAATCCTTGCAGAAATTCAGAAGAAAAGGGGGAGATATAATTTTTGACGAATACATTTATTGGTCTGACGTTACGCTCGAATTCCACTTTGAAGACAGAGACATGTGTAAATATCACTGATCAGTTTGTGCATCATTTTCTCTGTTTTCACCTTACATCATCCTATGTTTTCTTGGATCCTACTGACTTGAGGTGCTGCTTCTTATTTTGGAGTTAAGTTGATTTGTGGACGTGATCGACCATATAATGTTTCCTAGGGAGGTCATAACTGGTTCACTGACCAACCATGAAGATTTGTAATGTACGTTAACGATTTCTTCTACAGCGTCGACTTTATGCGATCTTAACGACGATCAAAGGTAGAAAAGGTATATGAGGGTAGATTGCTGGCTGAATACGTTCGAAAACAAAAGCAATGACATGCACAGGACGAACAGTTCTCACCACCGTATAACTTCTAGAAAAAAAGACGCAGGTAAATTATATTTACCAGACGCATTTTTCTGCTCCCATTATCATGTATTTAAATGTCTGTGTGCCAAAGCATGCAACTATGGGCCGGCGAGGAATACCGCAGTCTTTGTGGTCATACTTGTCTAGGAATGGTTTCATGATGAATAGGCCATAGGCCAAGCATGCGACGGGCCCTATATAATTCTCCAATGCGTACATCAAAGACTTTCTACTCTTCAAAGAGACATACACAACACCTACGTCACCGTTTTCTAAGAAATAGTGGTTATTGAAGAGGCATTACGACTGTTTTTACCCTAGAAATTATAACCTTTAGCCATCATCATAAGAACGATGTCTTACAATAAGTACCGATTATTTTTAGTCTAAGGATGAAGAGGAATACAAATACACCCTAGAGTTTGCCTCCAAAAATTCATCATGTGGTTGTCGGGATTTGGGGAGGGGGTGGTGGAGATGGCGATTATACATCTCTTCGTTTCCACGTCGCCTTAATGACGGAGTTGTTGAGGTTCAAAATGTAGGAGTGGGGGCAGGAAACGTACTCACGGTAGGCTGTCACTGACGTCTGTGCGTAAAACACGCAAAGTGCGTGTAAATTGTCTCCGGGGCTTGAGACAGTGTGTGATTACCACCTGATGTCGGCAAGGTATCAGAAGCTTTTAATAAAAGAAAACTGGTTTTACTTAACGTATCACCACCACCTCAGGCGTGGTTAGCATACGTTTTCGTAGGCCTTTAGAGCAGTGTGCTGGTGCCTGTAAGATGACCTAAAAGGCCACTCTCGCGTAAAATTGGTTGTTTATATCGATGAAGTGTGTGGGACTCGAACTTGAAATCGATTGATTCACCTTTTCACTAGCCCGGTGGGTTTGTGTTCGTGCATCCTCTTCTCCAAATGCCTCGTTGTTCGACAAATATAGCTCGCTCCACTAGAGCATGCGAATGAATAAATACATGCCAACGTAGTCTGCAATGACAGTTGATCTTTTCCTCCAAGCCGTCGGAAAAGACCGACTCCCGTTGAAGGCCACATCTATGTGTATTTACTCTTTCACTTGCTCATGTGGAGCAAGATACATAGGCCGAACAACGAGGCGCCTGGAAAAGAGGGTACGTGAGCACATACCGGCCTGGTTAAGTAAAGGTGAAACTAGATCGATCTCGAGTTCTATTCTCGCACATCTTGTCGATACGAATCATCGAGTCGATACTAACAAAGCCTTTCAGGTGGTCTACCGGACGCCAGCCAACTTTTCTAAGGGCCTACGCCAACGGGTGCTTGCAACAGCCGAAGCAGTGGCTATACGGCTAGAGAATCCGGTTCTGTGTTGTCAGAAGAAGCTGACAGAAGCCCTTGCACTTCCGTGGCCGACCCCGACGCCAGGTGGCGATTGCACTTTGCCCCCACGCCCCAGTGACAGTCGTTCGCTGCGCGCAAATAACAGCAATTATCCCCCCATGTATCTGCCTTCTGATCAACCCCCACAACCTAACCCAATTACCCCCCTACCCCTCCCCCCCTCCCCTGACGCACGAACCTCTACACGCCGACCTCGCCATGCGGGCGACGCTTAAACGATGAGTTGTAATTAGACTGCACTATTTAACCCTGTCCATCTGTATATATTTAATTACCCTGCAAATGTTCTGGCCTGATGATGATTTGCTGAAAACATATGTTTGCCAACTTGACTTCTCAACTTAAGAATGGGAATATTTGCAGAACTTAAAACTGTGAAACTTCAGTTTTTGGTCCCGTGCAGATTTTCTTGAAAAATATCCTGCATTGTATAAAACTATCCTACTGTCTGTGTAAAAGGATAGCTAGGGACGCAAACTCGTTATAAGTCTCAGTTTCTGCAGCAAAATAAGTGATGGATGGAATTTTCTTAAATTTTGAACTAAAGCATCGCTATCAGTGTTAATACTTGTAGGGCAGAATATATCGTCTCCGTACCGATCATAGAAATCGAAATTATTAGTAATGGCTTTGAGACTCTTTTGCTCGACCTTGCTCTTGGAGTTGTTTGCGAGAAATGCTCCAAGTGGTGAATTCATTGGCACTCCATTCAGTTGCCTGTAAAACTGGTTACAACAGAGAACTGCCCATTTTGTGTACATGACGTTAGCATTTCTTTTAGCAGTCACACCATTATCCCTATCCATTAGTTTGCCCAACGTTCAAAGTCACATAGGCAATTTATAGTTTCTATTACGGGCACGCTGGCAAATAGTAAGGATACATCTGATGACAACACCTTTCTTGCATGGAAGCAAGCATTCCTGATAGTCTCAAAAAATTTAAAGGTGTCTACCAGGGATAGCATACTATTCAAGTGACAGAGACGTAAGTTTACAAGCCACAAACAAGCCAGTGTCGATCGGTTTATCCAAATTAGCGCTCTGTTGTTAAAAGAGGTTGATACAGGCCTTTTATTTCCCTTGGCCTACTACAGGTGGTAATCGCACACCACCCAAGCCGCGGAGAACAGTCACACGCACTCCGCCTGCTTGACGCGCGGACCTCAACAACAGCGCACCGTAAGCGCATTCTCTTTCCCCCAAGCTGAACCCCAACACCCTTACCACGCTGACACCGTCATAAAGACGAGGTGGGGACGAAGAAATGTATAACCACCCCCACCAACCCCAAGAACCATATAAGACCTATTTACAATTGACTTATTTATTCTTCATGTAAATATTAAGGCCTGAGAATGCATGACAGAAGACACTTGTTAGCCGAAATTACTTTTCAATCCTAATTTAAAAATTGTCGGAGAACATAACAAAGATTCAAAGTTAGGAAACACACTGGGCTGCGTTTTATAAGACAAACAAGTACAACTTATAGTTGTACGGGTAATTAAAATTTAAATTTGAAGAAAACTATTCAGGACCGGACATATTAGACTAAAATTGTAGGATAACTTCATCGCGGATAGGTGCAGAAAAATGAACTTAAAGACAAAGTATATTCTTCAGCAATAAGACGAGCAATTAAGATGACTGAAGCTGCCGTATTGGATACTAATTCTGACATATTCCCGCCAATAAAAATGAAATCTTTCAGAAAAGGTGCCCAATTCATAGTTTTAGAAAAAAGAACAATAATTTTAGCAGGATGCCTAACACAAGGAAATCAGCTTTAGCATAAAATTCTGTAATTGATCAATGTTGGGGAATTCAACGAACAAAGATGTTACGGAAAAATAGTTTTTTTGCAGTCAATTGCTTTAATGATTCCAAAAGTTCGGTGCACTTCTCGAATTTCATACCTCGTCTAAGTCTAAATTCGGAAGATTACGAAAATGGTTTTCAAAGGACACCAATTAGCTCTGGCAGTTGCGTGATCTGAAAGGCGAAATTTAATATTATACTCTAAGAATTATAATTTTTGAAACATTGTATTACTCACGACGATAACAATTAGGAAAAGATGCTCATATGAAAATGTTTTATTAGACACACGCGAACGTAAGATTTCGCTAAGAATCTATAATGTGAAACTTTGTTTTCAGGAGGGCCTCCAATTTTTAAATTCTCCTTCAAGTAGAATCTTAAGTTAATTCTAAAATCCTTTTTCGTCCGAAAATCCGGTTTAAATAAATTTACCTAGCATAGCTTTTAGGCAAAAGGCTCATTGTATGCCAATTTCGCACCTGAAGATTTGCGTTTCATATGAAGTGTATTTTTGACCTGTATTAAATATTCCACACAGCCAGCTGTTTTTTTCAACAGCTGTGTTTTCCGCTGTGCAGTTTCCCATCGTCGTTTAAAGATCCAATACTTTATTGAGGCTTCCCAGGCTTATCGATGCCTATCAGCGTCTCAAACATTATAATGCTGGGTGTACTTTTGCAATTCGTCGTTAGAAAATAAAGCAAAATTAAGTCATACCAGTTTTTGCTCTATGTTTGCAGAGACCTAAACTGAAAAGCGGTTGTGCAAATTATACTAAGAATCTTATTTATAAGCTTTCGTACTCATAAACTCAACGAAAGAAGAACCTTTATCTCGTATTTTTTAATCTTTATTCAAAAATGCAATACATTTTTTCACAGTATGGTACAAAAGGCTTACATGAAGAAATGACTCTTTAAGACTTTTAATATAATAACCATCAAATAGTTATAATTTATCAGTAAATACCGTCACACAGAGAGTAATTTGGTTAACTTGCAGAAGATTGAAAAGTCAGTAGACGCTTGGTTCAATTTGAAAAATGCGGCAACGCTTAAACCGCAGCTTCACAGTGCCCCTATCTAATGAGCAGTTTAATAAAATTGTCGTAGTTTGGATTTAAGTATAATTATTTCGGCCTAGAGACTTTTAAAATAATCTCCATGGTCATCTGAGACGTGTTACTAGACAACCACAAGCAGCTTCTGAGTTGACATCCAACTAACAAAGATTTTTGTTTCAAAAATTGACGTCGAAAATATGCAGGTTGACATTTCGCAAACAAGACTCTGTATTTGTGTTAACTGTGTGCTTTATTAAATGATGACAGTATATCTCATCAAAAAGCGATAACCCATGTGGTTGAGGCACACTGAAAACCAGCAAAGATATAATAATCATGTTTTTTTCTTAGAGCCTACGAGTAGAGCTCTTGCATGTGTTACGCAGTCAGACTAAGTTTAAGATCCAAAATCGAATAACAGTGTTGAACTACTAGCTCATTTTTATCTGCGGTTGGAATTCAGCTATTTGACGACCTCCAATAAACCAAACACACCAGTGCAATTTCCTCTATTAAAAATTAAAATGTCCCGTTTATGCCTGTGGAGCTGCGGCCAAGTGATAGGGCTCTAACCTCATAGTCTTATTCAAGACAAACGCCTGTGTCTTCTTGTATATCATGAGACTATTGATTGCTGAAGTCACCACATCAGATAGTGATTTTAAAGTCAGTCCCTCCTTTTTGATAGTTAAACTTTGCAAAACTGAAATAATTTCCATTCTGCTTGATATGTTCTGCTCTCTAAAATCGCCCCCAAAATGACCAAACTAACAGGATTTAAAATTAGGAAAGTCTGCCCACGGGTGACTGCCCTTAATTCTTAAAACAATAGCGAAAAAAATTTTGTTAATAGACCGATTTAAATCCAGTTAACGACTTTAATGAAATGATGTTGGCGCCCTTGGCGGAAGAATGTCCCATTAGGCGGAAAAGTGCATGCGGTGCCCGCAGTAAGTTTCATGTGCTATTTTAAGCTTTTAATTTGGACGTAAGGACGAAAAATCGTGTTAAAATCTTAGAGGCGTGGTGAGACTGACTTCCAGCTAAAACATGAGCACTATCAACACTAGACAAGTAAATAAGTCCTCTGTCCAGAAGAAAATAAGTCACCTTTTTATAAAAACAAACTCACCTACAATAAATGGTTTCCCATCGTTGGAGTTCAATAGTCTTATGTCTTGATTGTGTGACTTTTCAAATTCTTAGTTTTTTAAACTTTGTTTCAGGAAAGGCCGATGTACAAAATAACTTAAACAGTAACCAGATGGGCAGTATAGGCAGAGCTTTAACCACTTGGCGTGCCATTTACCTACCTTACTCTAAACTGGCGCAGAGATGGCGCAGTTAGAATGCGCACAAGTGCTTTTTAAACTGAAGTCCGCGCCCTGTACCTGCAGATTCGACCATATGATGTTATTAGAACGATCTTGAGCGTGGCATATGTAATTTTACTGTACGTAGTCGGGTTCAACAGAAAAGAAACTCCTGTTGGCACTGTGATGAAGGTTAAAGTGCACGTTTATATGCAGTTTTGATATGCTTATGTCTCCGGTGTAACGGTTCGTGAAGTTTCAAAAGAAATCCTTAATTCTGAGATCTTTTTATGGGAAGAAGTACCCAACGTGACTGTTTGATTTTAAGGCCACAATTGTCAGGACTGGAGAACTTACCAAGTTCATCTTTGGAGTCGAGGTTACTAACATTTTAAGGTCTTATATATACTGCTGGAATATGGAAAAGTTATATTCTTCAGCTGTTATGACAGAGAGCCTGTGCAGATATTAACTTGCAAAAGTACATGTACACTCTGAACTTTTACACGTTGAGTAACACTTAACAACATTATAATAAGATATCACTGAGAATATCACACCTAGTGTGTTGCAGGATTTGTTGTGCGCCTATATGAAGGTCTCTATTTCACAACTGAAGGTGATACGTTCTTGACAGTTTAAGCCTCTTTATTGTATGAAAAGTCAATTTTCTGTACAGCTTGCCAATAATAAACATATAATCAACCCGTAATTCTTTTACGATCATGTCTAATTGGAGAAGGCTAGCACTCGCGAACGGAATGCATGTAGTCAGATTATAAATAGTAAAATGGTCAAAATTCTTGTAAGCATTAGCTTAAATGTAACTGAATTTGTCAGGTAAAATCAGTTCGGCACCTCAAGACAGTTCTTACTGATGCAAAGCGCATTCAGCGAACGAAACGTTGGTTTACTGCTGCTATTAATAAATGCAGCCGTCAAAATCTCCGCGGTGATGATGCAATTATTCGAAACTACAAATGTAAAATTTGCAAAATTTTTACCATTTTGGCCACCCAACACTTTTAAAACATGCCAGTCAATGTAAATCGAAAAGCTAGAACTTGATGTATTGTAGTTCAGATGAGCTGTTTGTTTACATCAAAGAATGTTAGCCGAAATTCCGAAATAGATTATTAATTCTGAACTAATTTTTCAAATACAGAAGTAACATTTATCAACATGCTGCGCAATTCTAAGCTGTTTACTTCACGCTAGGACACCGTCTTTGGAAGGAACATTGTTTTGACCACTTTAAAGGACACAATTTTGTATAAAACAGCTGCTTAAGTAGTATGCATTTTCGTCACTGGCTTTCGATGCTTAAAAGAATTCAACTATATTTGTAGAAAAAAGCTGAAAAAATATTTTTCATGTACTCATCTGGCAGCACATTGCGTCTTAGTTGAATTGTATAATTGAAGAACGTCAATCTTAAATTTTCAAGAAACCTTTCTTATTATCTAATAATTTTGGCATCGACTTTCTTCTATACTTGACTCCAAATTGCATGCTCTATATATTCCGTCTAAGAAAAATTGCTAATTCTTCCAGGTTGTGAAGAAGAGGTCGCATTTTGCTCGTGGTGATCACGCTACAAGCTGCTAAACCCAACCTGCTGTTTGATCCTCAAAAACAACCAACTTCAAAAAAGTCAAACGGTTTTATGTCCCCCGTAAACATTCGGTCGAGATGAAGCAAACTTTTGTAACCTTCCTCTGATACACGTATGTTAAGGCATATAGTAGCTTATAGTAGCTTCTAGTAACTTATAGAACTGGTAAAGCTGTAGGCGCTTACACCAAATGATCTGCTTCCTATCTGCGTGTGCGCCAGGACTAAGCGCATTGATCTTAATGGATCATTTTGCTGTTACCCTTTTCTCTTCATTAGGCTGGGAAAGGTTTTGCCATACTAAATTGCAAAAAACAAAAAGGCATTCACTCCTTGCCTTTCACCTCCCGCATGTGTTCTCCATATTTTCAAGGTCTTCGATTTCAACAACTATGGACCTGTCGGCTCTTAAATAATATTAGTTATAGTCACGTTATGCCTCCAAGATTTTATCGATGTCAAGCTGCTGATTTAACACTATGAGGCTAGAAGCATTATCAAAACAATTATATATTCTCGAAGCTGTGTTCAGATTCAGCCAAAACTTTAAGCAATGGTAGTGTAGTCAGGTGCAGGGATGTGAAATGAGGACAACTGCCCTTGAGCTTCTGCAAAAAAATCCACGTACCTTTCTTTTAATAAACTGCAATTGTGACCGTTTGTTGCTATGGTTGGCTTATGTGCACAGCTTGGTGCTGAAATGGCTCATTCAATCAATAATTACACTTATCGCAGCTGCGAGCGATATTTTGAACCATCACTGGTTGTTTACCGACCCAAAATTTTCGATATCATAACCGAATTGAAATTGTGGTATCGAGGCATCTGGCTTCTATTTTTATGCGTTTCTTAAAAGAGTCAGTTATCTTTCTACCTTTGTAGGGCAAAACTAAAGATACTCTACCGGACACCATACAGATGATCATTGTCTACGAAATTATCACTCAACACATACAGTATGGTGAGTGCTGCATGCAAAATGCCTAAGTTTGTAAAATTTCGATCATTACTTGCATATGGGTGTGAAAGCTTTTACGAAGAATAAGCAATAATAAGGAACAGTATCAGGCACTTCAAATGAATATAAGTACGAAAAAAATAAAAATAAAAATGTTCTTACTAACCTCCTTATTCCGGAGACGTAAAAAATAGCAATAAATTCGAAAAATAAATACGAATCTTTTCTTAAGTTGAAAACATAACGTTATCAAGTTCTCGATATAAAAATATCGTTTCTGTTGTCAAATGTTTTCATACATAAAACCATTAATGGAAAACTATTTATATAATATCATCCTTTAAATTCAAGCATAATTTCCAGCGTTTTCAATGTGTTCATTTTGTTAATCCATCAATTGAGTTGCCGCTCGACGTTTACATCAAAACCTTCAAAATATGATATAAATCAGGAGCATTTACCACGTTTTCGAGCATATAGAACGCCCGCAACATAACTTTGATATTATTTTTCCGAAAATTAATAAGAAACTTTCTATAATAGGTTAACTCTTTAAAAGGGCTTGAATTAGCTTTTCACTTTACGAATTTCTCTGTTAATTAACTTTGGCCAAGGTAAGGTCAAATGAATATCGAGATTCCTGGCAATTTTTAAAAAATTAACCTGAGGCTGAATGGCTTAATTGGACTGGAAATTAAAGAACTCACTTCCATCCATTATTGGATTACATTTTGCCATATTGGATTACTTTTAAGCTCTGTTCTAAGCTTGTGGATGCAAAAATGTGTGGCCATATATGTCTGTTCCGTTTCTAAATAACGTATAAGTGGAACGTATAGTTAGCAAAAAGTATGTATCTACATGAGTTAAATTTAATATAAGCCTACTTTACATTACCTTCATGGTAACAATGATGAAAACTAAGCTTATTCGCCATCAAGGTGATGCACTAAAACAAAATCCAACTACGAAGTTTTTGTTACTGCATTTTGTGGAAAAAACTTCACTGGTTGGGCAAACATAATTTTTAAAACACAAATCGTTCCTTTTTTCTAACCTTCACCTCAATTGCATCTGGACAAGGTCTAACAACATTTTTGGGTTTTGGAAGGGATATTTTTTACACCTTTTTACTTATTTTGGAATTCTTCTACAGGGTCATGCATATTAATTCCCAATTTGTTTCTGTCGTTCTTAATAGCACAGGAACTTCCTTCGATATGAGAAAACCCCCAATTTCGCCAAACGTAATCCACATAACCCTGAATAAACCTCATCAATAGGATGATTTTCCTAAATGAAAGGTTTTCGCAGGATTAAATCTAGTTAGAGGATCAAAATAACTACTAAGCTAACTTTCGTCGGGAAAATTGCACGCACCCTTTGTCATACTGAACGTATATTTCAATGGCATAAAACATTGTCGGACAGATCCAACACAGCCTAATACTCAAACTGAAGGATGCCTCAGCCATTCTATCAGTATTCAACCTACCAAGTCAAAATTGCAGCTCGTGGTGCTGTTGAAAAACCATGACCTTTCAATGAAATTTGACGTCGAAATTGACTTGAGTACACCTGGACTGTCACTGACGTGAAATATAGCCATGACCCAAGCGTACCCAACAGGAGTTCCTTTCAAGTGAAGGCTGAGGTATTCTGTCGCGAAAAGTTGTGCATTAAATGTGCAATTAATAGTATAATAATTAGCTTATATTTGATGACGAGCAGAATAATTTATTGAAATTAGTGTGGGGCAGCTTTTACGCTGTATATAAAGAATGTTATTGCAGAAGGAAGGTCGATCCAATCTGCAAAGCAACAATAAGGGAAGTGAGGGCGTTTTCACATCAAGTTTGAAATTGCCTAATTAGTCTAAATGACTGTGACTGACGATGGTACGCTAAGCCGTCAGTGAGGCCCCAGACCAACTTGTAAATGACAAGTGACCCTACGGATAACACGTTTATTCAAACACTTGAAAATCACCGACGAATTAAGGCTCATGGGCCATTACAGTAGAAATGCTGACAATTGAAATGCTAAACTCTGAACAGAGAAGATACATACCTTATGTCCCACACGGGATTTGAGCTGGCAAAAGCAACGGATATGCTATCAGCAGAGTGAATCAATGTAGCCTAAAATGTATCCTGAGAGTAAGGAAAGTTAATTATCAAACTTTGATGAAATAGTAATGGCAGTCTACCTTCTAGGCTTTCAAGCATATTACCTGTCATTTACTTTTAATATTTTGTGGTGAGACGAAATGGGAAACCAAAAATATATAGTCTGTTCTGTTGGCATTATCAATGCAATTTCCATCTGAATATTGCCAATTATTTTACAACATTGGCCTTTGCAAACGATCGGCTCAAACTAAGAGGGTCTGGATTGACCGGGTCTTGTTTAATTTCCACAATCAATGGATACACTGCCGTACTGTAACCAATCTGCCACGTAAGTTTGACTGTCATTTTGGAGGATGCTCATCTTGTGTCCCACAGCAGAGTGGGCGCAGGGACGGTAGCCGGCGCCGGAATTGATTGTAAGGTAGTGTAGACCCATGCGGCACCTGTAAGATATCTTTCTTCTCTCTCTCTTTCCCGTTTATCAGGAACTAACATAAAAACATAAAAAAGGAGACCAGAGTTGGAACATGGTGCAGGCACGTGTCTTGGCGTGAGCCTGCGTATACGCGTGCCACCACGCCTTCCCCGTGGGCGGTATTTGTTATGCAGGGCACATTTACAATAAAGCTTGCCGTGTTTGATCTGACCACCATGTTCGTCCAGCGCATCTATTGCGTGGCTTGTTGTAGGATAGAGGGGAGTACAGTGTATCAGTGTAGATTAGTAGACACCGCACCCCCTCCTACTTGTTTTAATAAATATTTCCAATTGGGGTTCACAGCAAGTGAAAACTTTACAAAAGATGTTTGCTGAGCCACCAACTAGATTGCATCTTTCTGGTACCCAACGAAGAGAGAGGGAGACGCATCATTCTGAAAGTATCAATCCAGATTTTGTTTTATCAAAAACCGCATCCGTTCAGCATGAATAACATTAGGCACACCAAATAAATACTGCCGGGAGAACATAAAAATGCATAATCACTGAAGAATGCAATGGCCAACATAATGTCAAATCTTCCTCAAATTAATCGCAAAATGTAGGCAAAAATTTGACTGCCTTTAAAATGGTACTGGCGTCATGCGCTAGTATCTTCATTGTTATAGTTCGAATGAAGAAAAAAGGGTAAAACTCGCTTAATAACGGATGTCATAGGGAAAAGCTTGTCGGAAAGTAGGGATTTACTTGTAAATTGTCAAGCATGTATCACTTGCTTGTCATCAGCTGTAATGGAAACTGAGAGGTTCTTTTGTTACACTGGTGTTTAAGGACGCAGATAGAAGGATGTACAGGCGACCTTGCAAGGGGGAGGTGCGAAGCGTGTTGTGGTGACTGTCCTCCGTGAGCCGAGTTGAATGGAGTCTCAGGTGTGACTCACTGCGTCGTGGGAGGGGGGAGGGCTGGGAGAAGAAGGCAATGGTGTACAAATGAAGGTCAGCATGTCCAAGAATACACTAAGAGCTGTTATTGTTAACGTGGACGCCGGTCGGTTCACCTTGATCAAATGGCCTTGCAGTGAACGTCAAGGTCAACAAATCTGTTTATGCTGTGCGCACTAGAGTACCACGCTTCTAGGAATTCCCGTGCCTGTTTAATGTTAGCCATCGCGACCATTTCAGTGCCTTCCCAATTAAACAATGATCACAGTCAAGGGCGTAGGTAAACACATGAGATAGGAGGTCTCGGCGGCGGATGGATAGCTTGTGTTCGTTAATACGAGTTGCAAGTTTTCGACCCGTGTGACAAATATAAACACTACGACAATTTGAGCATGGAATACGTTAAATCACGTTGTTTTGAAGTTCCCTGGGTATGAAATACTTTACCCGGCGTTGACTCAGGTTGTGTAGTCTATTCTGAAGTTATTTCAGTCATGATCGGATGTCAGCTTTTTAAATAGCTTGTTTCTGACCGCTTGCAAAACGTATATGCTGTAAAAATAACTACTTAAATAGTATGCGTATTGATAATTTATTTTGACTGCGTTCATAAACTTAAATATATTTTATGGAAAACGTCAGCGAAGAAAATATTTCTCCTTTTGTTTGGGAGCTAATTACGTCTTCTCTAAATGTTATGCTTAAAAAGTGTATCGTTTCGCTTTAAATTTTTTTCGAATTTCCAGTTTTTTACGATTGTGAGGTGTTAATTCATAACACATCGTATCCATCAATTTTTACCGCTAATTATACTGTATAAAGCATGTTCGACACCTATTGCAAAATTTTCGGAGAACCAAGTGACTTCTTTCTCAAGCTGTAGGTTAAAACGTACTTTTCCTCAAACAGGGTGTACGTAGTGCGCAGTTTGTAAACCTTGAATTCGAATGTAGCTGTCAGTAGGTTTCAAAATTGTTCAGAAATTTAGAAAAAATGTAAAACCGAAAGATACATTTTCTTTAAGTATAGCATTTAAAGAAGGTGTAATTTTACAGCAAACGAGCGCAAGCAATTTTTTTGGTTTACGTTTTCCATATACTATTTTTTAATTTATGAAGGCTGTCAAAATCAAGTATAAATACGCAAACTGTTTAAGCAGTTACCTTTTCCAGCATATACGTTTTGTAAGCGGGCAGACCTAAGCTCTTTAAAAAGCCGACATCCTATCATGACTTAAATAACTTAAGAATAGACTACACGGTAATCACTTTCACAACCTGAGTCAATGCCGGTTAGTGAATGATTATCAATCTTTCGCATATTTCGGCAAGTTGCACGAATTCTGACGCGTACTTGCATAAGAAATCAACGCGCGACTGGAAAGCAAATGGCGGCTCAGTTTCATAAGCCCGTCTGAACCATATCTGGGATAGCAATACAGGTAACCCTCTCAGTTATCCCCAAGGATATATGGATATATCGCAGATATCAAAGGACGGACTTAACGTAATTGAACTCATCCTAGTCATTACTAGATCCAGGAATGCAGTTCTATGTTAATGCGCGCGCCAGTGACTTACTTCGTGAAATCACACCCTATGCACAAGGCTCCCGCACTAAAATCAAAAGATGATTCAAAAGACTGCGAGAACAAGGGGCTACGTCAATTTTTAAAGATAGGTCAGCCCCAAAAATCCAACTTTTATAGTAAATATAGAAAATAGAAGTCCGTATCAAGCACGCCATTCGATTAAGACGCTCTGAATCTTGCAGGTTGAGTTTTATTGTTCACAACCCACTATCTATTATTGCCATGTTAAAGTGATATATTGAATAAAAAGAGAACAGGAATGTAGTCCAGCAAAATCCTATATATGCTACTGGGCAGTAATTTACGACCAGATGCAATGTTCCTTACTTCGATTTTATGACGCGGCGATCACGATACGGTCAGAAATGGCGTTGTCACTACGCATATCTTCAGGAAAGGCAATGCATAAAAGTGTCGGGCGTCCTTCCAGAGAGCGCTTAAACAATTTTCTGTCATCCTCCTAAGCGAAAGCGACTTATCCCGTGAACAACAGATAAAAACCAAGCTTTGGCATTTTCCACTAAGACAGGAATGTGTTCATCAGAACGTTGCCCTTCATTGAACGCTCGAACGGCGTCCCTTTGACCAGTTATATAATTTCGGCTTTATCGATATTTTAGCCGGAAGTTTCTGAGGTCAAATGAACTGCATAGTGTTATGCTGTTAACAGTTGCTGGTTTACTTCAAGTTCACTGTTATAAAACACAAAATAAAACACATATAATTAAAAAGGGCCTACAGATTTCCGAGGACACCCCCAGCACTAATCACAACTGTTTCCACTCATTGCCTGTGCTCTATGAATGAAACAGTGGAATCAGCGGCATTTTTGTGTAAACGAGACATATAATACTTATGTGGACGAGACTGAATAAAACCGAAAGTATGTCGAAATGACAGGTATCTTTAAGCATCAGTTTATTTTTTCTGAAATTTTCAGTACTTTTCACAGGTCAATTGAGATAAATCCGTCAGGCTTGTTAAGTATTGACAAGACTGTTAGAAACAGAATCCTCATAGGTTGATTTACTTTGTCTAACTAAAAAAACGAAGCTAGCAATCGTAAGTATAATCATTTTCACGCATGCGTAATTCCACGAACCCTAATGTAGAGTGACCTATTCCATTTACTAAAGGGCTTAGCTTTTTTGATTTGCCCCGAAAAATAGGTTAGAGATAAATTTCGAAGGTGGGCCGCCTCTCTGAATCTATAATTCACTACGATAAAATGAGTGAAACTGAAGGGAGCTGGATGACAACGCAAAAAGGGATTGGTGTTATTCTTCTGGATTAAAAAAAGAACGCAATGAGCATCCGATGTTTGCGATGGTGCTAGGCAATGTGTATAAAATCAAATTTGACACAGTATTGCCAACAATGACTTCAAATAAACTGTCTTATAAACAAACACCATTGTATGAATTTGCGTTTTTGACCGAAAAGCTTGTAAAAGAACATACAATAAACTGCAAAACTTCCAAATTCTTTTCCAGCAGAAAAGATGTAACTACATCAACTTGATGTGCGAAAGCATTGAAATGCAGGCCTCGCTCATTAAGCCTGTGTGGGTTTAGGAGAAAGCCTTCGTCGTACAGACTGATCTGCTGTTGAATAAAAGATATAGATACTTCCGTGGTTAAAATAAAGGCTTAGTAACTTCAAGCCCAATAAAAGAGCGTTAGATTGCAAACCCTTCTGTTGTGTGCTGCAAATTCTACTAAATACTCCAGTTATCAACAAAATGTTGAAACTTGGTACATACACATGGTCTATGATTTTTTTTTGCAGTCCTTAACTAAACCGGCAGGATAAAGAACTCGTGGCTCACTGGTTGGGGCGTTAGACTCCTGCTTACAAGGGCGCGGGTTCGACCCCCGTGTGGAACACCAACTGGGGTTGCATATGACTGGGTGAGAATGGCCGATAAGCCAGAAGTGACCATTTCAGTCTTGCTTGTCTTTGCAGGAAAAGTAGTCTCTAAGGGTCGATTGATAGAGATATGGCCCCGAAATGGAAGTGCCTTGAATCAATTTCTATTTTATTTGCATGAAATTTGTTGGTTTTACACCAAACGGAGTCAACAGGTTTGATATAAGTCAAAAAACGCTGAAATGTTAAAGATTTGTCTTGATTATATAATAATAATCATCAATCATTTAAACTCTCCTAAGTACATATGAATGAATTTAGAAGGATAAAATAAAGACGCAGACATTCTAACAGGCAAGCCGAAACTAGATGAATATTGAAATATTTATTTTGCAAAGAAATTGCAAACTCTTTTTTAAGTTGAGATTTTAGTTTACTAAAATTAATTCTAGAACTATTAGAATTCTACTTTAACAAGTGATATTTTGTTTTTTCATCAACAATACCACGCATGCCGATGGTTACTCCAACGAATTATGTTTTGCGTACATACCACTCTTAAAATAGATAGAGGGCAAAAGAGAGCCTCCCTATGCCAAGTTGCTACATCAACAGACTTAGAAGACAAACGCAGTCAGAGCTTGATTAAAAAGTAAAGAAAAGAACTATGTGCGGGGAGTTGTTCTGCTCTGATCTCGCCTGAGATAGTAAACAAAGAAAAACGTTCCCTGGTAGTACTGTTTTCTTTTTATGCAGGTAAATAGATGCACAAGAACGAAATCTCCAGTTTTCAGATTATAATGAAGAGTCATCAAGGGCAGGTTATTTTAACCCATTGTTCCCATTAAGATGATAAAAAAGTGCTTGAGATATAATGAGGCATGCAGAAAGGATGCGCAATGCACCTGAACTCGCCTCCTATAATCCCACTAAAAGCCTTCCAATAAGCCGGATGAAGGATGGCTTGCCAGCGCACGCCATCCAAAATTACGTGTATGAATTTATGTGCACTTGTGAATGCAAGTGCATTGGTTGTACACAAAGGCAAATGGCAGCCAAAGCCGCTGAGCATGTGTCTTATTGGCTTTTCAAGCACGAAAATAGAATATCACAGTCCTCGATTACTCAACATCAGACAGTGATGCCAGACAATGATCAATTTGTCGACATCAAAACATCTTCCTGAGTACCCTTTCGGGCGTGACCCTGTGCAATATGGAAGTGGCAAATCCTGACCTGTCCAAGCAGTTAGACCGTAATAAGCCAATCTCCAATTGTCCTGATTATCTCGGGCCTTGACTTAATCCAGCCCTTGGATTTATGATAACTTCATTTCGAACCTTTTCTCTCCTGTATTCAGGTTTGAAGGCAACATTATTACTGACGTTTTTCTTTGTTTAAAAATTCCGTTTTTTTTAGTATTTGCATCTGTGAAAATTCAAATTACTGTGTGCTTACAGTCGTTGCCTATTTCATGCAAAGACGAGTTGCATTTGAATGGCAGTGGGGAACTTCGTTGGTCCCAATACATCCTCCTGCCTGCGCTTGTTTAAAAATAGCGCATAAAACAGGCACGCCCAGTCGTTGCACTGTTGGCCGGGCTTTTGTACCCACGCAGACCTGATATACTTTTCTAAGAACATGACTAACAGACTGGCAACGTCATCAATAGCTAAAAGGATATAAAATGGACTTCGCATTGTCTGCAGTCCCAGGAAAATCTGTCCACGAACGCGGTCACTCCTGATTTTAGAAGCCAGTAGACGGCAACGTAGGTCACATATAACTTTGGGGTATTCGGTAGGTGGTTACTTCCAGAAACTATGTGAACTGTTTAGAGGGAAGATTGCCGTTTTGCGATCAACAGGACATAGGATTATTTAATGCTGGTTGTTTACGCTGTAGCGAGTTATAAAAGCATTTTGGATGTCTTGGAAAACATGGCGACATAAGCATTGCTGAAGAAAACACAATGGTTGAGTGCCATAGATGTAACAATTCTTTTGACTTTTTGTGATTTTCTGGCTTGTTTCACAGTTTAATCAATACATTTTTCGGGAGAAAGTGTGATTTTATCTTCCTTGGAGCACAATTCCACTGAAAGGTTTTCCGCATAATATGTATTTTTGGAGGTAGGCATAATATTTTAAGTGTAAGGACAGTTAGTGTGAACAGAAAAAGCAAAATGTCATTTAGGCTTTGTTCTTTATACAGGATAAGGTGGAAAACGTGCCGTAGCTTACGCTTCCTCCTTTTTACAAAATAAGCAAATAACAAATCTAAGCACAATTCGCTAAAACTTCACACTCATCTGATAACTGACTTTCTCTGTGTTACATTGTCATTAATATAGTAAAAAGCGAATGTGGTTTATTGATAGTGTGTGTCATGATCTCTTTTTTCACTGATAAAGGCGACACAGATAATAACGGAAGCAGAGTAAAATAACCTCCACCAATGTTAACTGACTTCAGGACGTAAGACTGGCAATCCTGTTTTTCCGACGGTAAGAACATCATTTGGGGACCCACCGACACGGACCTAAGTTATGCATATGTTAAAGACTATCTGCGGGCAATCCAACGATCGTTGATATTCGAATTATACATAAATACTGCCACAAATTGGTCAAGCTTTCTGCTGCTTGCTCCCAAGAAACATGTTTTATGTGAGTTAGATAGAGAATTCTTTCTACATAGAAATAAAAGAAATTCACTATAATCTTTGGATTTTCTGTATGGTTGACGGATGCCTATTAAATAAAACCATAATGTGCTCTTAGCACTGTTGTCCTAAACATGCAAAACTGGTTAATTTGATTGAGACCGATTGCTTTTACTTCTGAAGACTAAGAAAAAGTCGCCTTTATTCAATTATGAAGTGCTTAATCCTATACATTGGTGAAGGGTAATCTTCTAATGACTGCTAACTTGAATAATCTAATGCAGACGCAGAGAAAGTCACTTCCCGAGAAATTAAACATTTCTACAGATGTGACCACATGCTTACTTGCGTACTATGTACACTAAAGCATATGAGAAAAATCAGTCTTACTTTTCACAAAATATGCTAATAATTTCCTTATGTTGTAATATTGTATATATATATATCATGGAACGGATGTTATTCAAAATTCCCAGAACACGGTCACCATTTTGTTCTTTGGACGCTCGTAGCAATATTTTATATGCTTTCTTATATGTTAAGTATATGTGGCTAATACAAGCAAACATGCGAATCTCAGGAAGTATTTAAGAAAAAGAAGATGCAATCGCTGTGACAAGACATTTATTCACCTGAAATTGCGACACATCGCGGATTACTGATCAGTGACATTATGGTAAATAGTAATAGAAATGGATGCTTGCTACTTTTTATGATAACGTCTCTGAAGGGAGGCGAAACGGTTAGGCTTATAGCAAAGTTAATACTAGGAATAGAGTTGCAGTCAGGTTCAGATTTAAGATGTCAGCTGGGGTATATATAAGTTAGAACAATTGAAAGGGCAGTTCTTCTGGCATTCCAAACAATAACCTATGCTTTACAGAGGGGGATGTTCACTTATCTTGTACTGCTGCAAAAAGTGGGAACATAACCGATTTCAAGCAAGCAGCTTCAAATGCGTTCCTTTGCTATCAAAATATATGAGACGTTTACGAAATACTCAGAACGCGTTAACGCGTCATGCGTGTTTGTAAACCTTAGTAGGAATTGACCTGAATTGATGCTATAGCGATCAAACCATTTAATTGAACAATGGGATTTGGTGACTTACGATTGTGGTGCATTTTAGAAATTGCATCTAACAAGCTTAAGGCGAAAAAAATATACTGGTTTCTCCTAGATTTTAAACTATACATTTTTGATGACTCTATAATAGTTCCTAGCTATTTTAACTTTTTGCCGGTCATCAAAATGCATTTTCGAAGACAATAATTCACGAATGCAGAAACATTTATAATGGTCTGAGATTCGCCCAAAAGAAAGTTTCTGAGACTATATTGCCTTAAGCAGTTAGAAACCGTTTTGACGACGCAAAATGTTGCCTGGGACGACAAAGCTGCCGATCCGACATTGATTACTGCCTCCGTACACAGTACTACGCATCATACGTTTTTCATTTTGGCTGTGTTGAAAATAGCCTTTTCCTTTTCAAAAGCCAGGGCAACATTCATTTCCTCTCATTTTAAAGGCTATTATCGAAAATTATAGGGAAATAAACAGAAATAGCCATGAAAGAAGGCGAACATATGTCCTAGCGGGTTGAAATTAGGAGACAATTGTAGCCATCCATGAGTCGTCCGATCAAGCCAACCTCAAGGTAAATCTATAGTATTGCAATTTTAGTTTCACTTTAATAGCCAAGTTTCTCAGAAAATTGACAGGAGAGCTGGAGTAAATAATGTTATACCAAGTATAGAATTCATGTTAACCATGATTTATTTTAATTTTTGAGTACGCCACAAATAATAATAAGTGACGCACAAAGTATTATCCATTGAAATTTAACGTTTCGATAGTTTAAAAAAACTCCCGAATATATGTAGCTTAGAAATTACCACCATTTTAAATAGGGTAAAGCCTCTTATTCTATATTATGGCTGAAAGCATCAAACTTATTAAGCTATCGAGATATACATAGCTTGCTGAAAACCGATTCATATAAATTATATGTGTCGTAGAGAGTTATAAATGTTGCTGATGGAAGCGACAAAATGCGTTTCCGTACATAATTGAAAAGGTGAGGTGATCAAATGACCAGCGGTTTATTGACCTGACGTTTTGGAATCATACAGGCTCCAATTGTCAATGGTGGCACAAACACTAACCTTCACAGTATTTATAGGTAACTTAAAGCCGGGCATATCGATGATCGGGAGTTCATCCATCCAAACTTTACCGCAAGTTTGGCGATTTTTGTCACGAGGACGTAGGCTCGTCTCGTCAGGGGGTGGTGGAGGCTTCGGGGTGATAACGGCCCCTGATCGCGTCCACATTGCCTATTCTTTGCGTTTGCCCAATGCGTACCCCGCCATCAAGTTGCGTTCGCACCTTCCCGCACACATGCGAACGGTGCTTGCAATGTTCTGTCCACCTGCGTTCCTATCTTGTTGATGGTCCTGTAGGATTTTTTTCGTCCCCGATTGCCCCCATGTGGGTTTCCGTCTGGCGGCCGTACACGCTCGTGTGTGGTGTCGGTTAGTACATCCTTTCGAAGTTCCCATCGATATATACATATATTAAGTTGGGTTGGCAGATTAAGTTAATTTAGTTGACCCAATTTTGAAAAAAACTTGCGGCATTCGGTGGGAGTTTTTTCACAATTGGGTCAACTAAATATACATATATATTGACAATAGATGCAAAGATGTCAGTGATTGATGGGCCCCAACCACCACAAATCACCCTCCCACAAAATTAACAACCCCCATTAATTCTGTCTGTCACCTACCTATAAGAACTGTTAGGCACAGTACGACACTTACCTCCAACGAAGGAAAATTCTATCTTTTTGAAACATCTGGAAAAATACAATGACAGTTCCCAAAATCGCCCTTTTCTTTTTTTCATATATATGCAGTTGTAAATTACCGGCAAAAATATCGGACACTAGATTGGTTATTTCTGGCTCATTAGCCGGCGTCAGCTATTGATACACAACTCCAGTGTTGCCGCTGAAATTGCTGCCATTCTCGAGTTCGAACGCACGTCTATCCGATCAGAGGCAAACGCCATAACCATTGAGCTACGAGCCCACAGTCTTGGTGGTATTAGGTCGGGGATATACACTAGCAGGAACGCGTATAATGAGCTGTAAGAGGACGTTCTCGTCCGTCCATGTTGCCATTAGAGCTCTTACTCGAGCCGCCACGCGGTGGAGGCTCAATTGGGAGCTCTAATGACAACACGGACGGACGAATGGGTCCTCTTACCGTTCGATGTTCGCGTACCTGCTACTTTTATATATATATATATATATATATTTATGTTATATGCACCCTTCACATATTCCGTCGTTGCCTATTTTAGACAGGACGAATCTTAATGAACCCATGTTGTCACCCATGAGTCTTGCATGCATCCTTTTGCTCTAAAATGCACCTGTCTGTTAAGAATGCATCGGGGACAAAAGTGTCCACGTCAAATAGTTTTATAAATCCATCCAAAGTACTGTTCACAAACCTACAACAGGCAAAATATCATATGGTATTTAACAAAATCAGAATGTACCTTTGTTTAAACACTGAGCTTTCAAATGCAAAAGTAATCACTAAGTTTATCGGAGACTTTATCGAGCAAAGCAAGTATTTAAAACGCTGCGACGTAATCATCTAGATTGCATCATCGAAATTTCGAGAGGATATGCTCGACATCGAAAAACAGTACTCCTGCGAAGGGAGACGAAGTAAAATGTCAGGTAAGCCAGCATACTACCCTCAGGTACGACTCGCCAGAGAACGAACACAATAATTAGGCAGTTAAAAACGCACATGGAAAAATGTATAGAGACAAAGACATCGCCAGTACCTCAAAGGTTGCACGAAAAGTAACCAACTTCAAGGCTTCTGAATTGTGTCACTCGGTATGTACACAACTTTTCTCAGCTACACTTAAAAAACGCTCATTTGCTACATTATCTTTTGTTCATGTGTCTCGCATCGTTCGTCGTAAAGTCAATCAGTTCGGAGTCAACACCTAGTTCGATTAAGTTTTGGTTTCTGGAGACGGTGCTTTTTAGATTAAACAAACACTAATCAATTGCGGCTATTACGAAATGAATGAGTCAACAATGTACGGGAATTGCTGGAAGGACGAACCTAAAGTTAGACCAAATAGGGATAAAAAGAACTCTGTTTACCTCTTATGAGTAGATCAAACTATGTAACAACGATTGAGTCACGAATGAATGAGAACGTTCGAGTTCCAGATATTTGCATGCTTGAGGAACAAGGAAGGTCGAGCATCGGATCAAGTTGTTTATTATTCTGAGATTTCGGGCTCTTGTGGGAGTCCATCGTCAGAGATAAAGGCATCCAAGAAGAGCAAGTGACAGTTAAAGGAGGTAGGAGCCAATCAAACGTCATAGGGTAGGGGGGGTAATAGAAGGGAGGAAGGGAGGAAGAGGGCGAGAGGGAGGGAGAGTCCACCATCAGGGCTAGTAGCTTCCACGAAAACGAGCAACAGTTGTAGGAAGGGTAAGTAGGAGCTAGTCGAACGTCATACGGGTAGCGGGAGGGAGGGGAGTTTGACAAGTAAGGGGCAGGAGGAGGGTTCATTAATCAGCCGTGCCCGCCGTGCGGGTGGTCCTGCGGGGAGCAGTTTATGAGGGTGCCAACTCAAAACATCTGTTCACTGAGTTGTCATCCGTGGCCCAGGCCTCAATGAGCTCGCGTTCTGTTTTGCTCCCGTCGTGAGCAATTATCCTTCTTGCTGCAAAATTGAAGTCGTGGCCCATTTCATGGGTGTGGTCCGCCGCCTGCGACAGTTCGTCACCCAGCCTGACAGCCCGCTTATGTTCGTTTATGCGCGAACCCAGCAGGCGTCCAGTTTGCTCTGTGTAGTTAAAAGGGCAGCTTGAGCATGGGATGCGATACACTACCCCGGATTGTTATGTGGAGTCCAGCGGGTCTTTTATTTTCATAACCTGGCTGCGCATGGTAGCCTTCGGACGGTGTGCAATTCTGACGCCCAGTTCCGCAGCGATGCGGTCAGTCGCTTCTGAGACATTCTTAATGTATGGTAGAGCGTGCCATATCCTCGGAGGTTCTTCCGTTTGGGCCCTCCGGGGCCGTACGCGTAGGCAGCGGCTCATATATGCTTTCTAGTAACCGTTTCGCATGAAATAATCTCAGAGATATCGGGCTTCGTGTGCCTTGTCTTCTGGTCTACTGTAGTGTGTTTGAATTAGTTTAAAGAGCGTTTTTACACAGATTCTTTTATGGGCAGCCGGATTTTTGCTGTTAAAACTAAGAAGTTGTGTCGTGTTAGTTGCCTTCCTGTAGACCGTCGTCTCAATTTAACTGTTAGGCGTTCTCTTGATGAGGACATCAAGGAAAGGCAGCTGCTGCTCTTGTTTTCTTCCCGCGTGAACTCTATGTCAGGGAATATTCCATTGAGCAAGTCATGGAATTTTTGCAGCATGTTCCTCTTGATGACGACAAACGTGTCACCGACTTAGCGGTGCCCAATATAGAGTCAATTTTTCCAAACCGAAAGAAATGAGGAAAAATTTGCACAGAAAATTATGAGACACAGCTAACCGATTGTCTAAGACTACTCCAAAATTTTTTACTATTGACGTCGAACACCGCACATATAAAAGGCTGTATAATCTGCCAATGATCCTCACGGACATGGTGTGGCAGCGTCGAAAGTTCACAATAGTTTCTTCCCTGTTTTCCAGAGAATCTTTCTTGGGAGGCCTCTTTTCAAATATTATAAAAATGCCTAATTCTCCCCTATCATGCGACAGCAAGGCAATGAAGGGAAAAAATGAAGCTCTTACGGCATCAGCCAGCACAAGGTTGCTACCAAAATGTTTTCTAACAAACCTAAACGGAAAAATGATGTTTCATTGGAGCATCCCACGTGTCTTTTAACACTTTCGTGCCGCATAGCCATTCGATTGTATCCGTAAATTCCTATCAGCCACTCAGCAAGAAACAGGAATACTGACATTAATACCAAAACGACTAGGATCAAAGTACATATAAATTGCGCAAATCCTTTTGATCCACTTTCTGTGCAGACAAATTGACTCAGTTCATGCGGGCTCACCTCATTGCCTTTTCTTTGCTAGTATCTTTAGAGGTTATGTGGAGATGTATAAGTTAGGCGAAGGTCAAAAAGGCTGGTCACCTCTCTTTTGTTAAACTCCTTCTAAGCAAATAAACTGGTCGTACTGTCCAAAGGAGCTTATGTTAAAGGAAAGTTGCCTGTAAAGGGCATTGCTTCAGTTCTTATGCGGCCAAAAAGCAGTCTACTCCATCGTATAACACAGAAGGCTGGTAAAATATTTTCGACAGACAGCATCTTCGAAGGACAAAATAAGGTACAGGAGCTACTTCGCAAAATGAGGTTATCTCATTTTTTTATCAAGCGGCAGACAAAATTCTCCCTACATACGGTGGAGAATAAAGGCCGCTGCCCTGAAAGCATTTCTCAAGAGGATACTGAAAATGAAATAATTAGACGGCGCCTTGAGAAAGCATATGCATCAAGGGCTATGAAATAATTCCCTACCAACCTTATACGGCTGACATAATGATAGTTAACTAGCTCGGTCGCCCCCCTGCACATATATGCGTTTCACTGCTCATACAGACCAAGTTATGTTGGTCACATGAGTCATCGCTTATTTAAAACAAATAGGTAGACATCTCTCGAAATGGATAAAAATAGACGAACTTCGGAGCATAAAAGGCGTCATTCTCGAAAATATTATCAATTTCGGGTATGGCATGGACGGATAGGAAGCCTTCTATTCGTTGTTTATGGTCCATCTAGCTGCTGCGTGACTGACTGAGTGTTTAGTATTTTAGTCACGCCGATCCCACGCACATTAAATGAACATATTCAAACTACGCAGCTACTTGGCCGGCATTCGATTAATTGCATGGGATTCTCTGTGCCCTCCCCCCTTTCTGCCTCTGGCATGGCTTCCCTTATCCCAAACATCCTTATATGTCTCTGTCACTCTGGATCCTGTTTCTGTATGTCACAACTAACTTGAGCGAAAGGAAGACAAAATTTACTGAATTTATATGGCTAATTATATATGTAACAGGTACCGTATTCCTTTATTAATACAAGCAGGTAATGGTAATCTTTTGAATTAAAATATGCTCACCAGCTAGTTTTTAAAAACAGTAGCGAGGCAATCATTTTCCGCACAATTACTTCTAATGATGTCACGGAAAATTAAGCGCAATGTTACCATTTGAGGTGAACAATATCCTTAAGCGTTAATGCTGCTAACGTAGTGAGGCAGTTATTGGTGCATAAAAATTGAATGATATTTCCTTTCAGTTGCCTTTTTCATTAGCAAATCATATGATCAGCTGTTTCAGTTTTGATTAAGAGGACAATATAAGTTATTCGTTACTTTCAGAACCCCTATCTTGTTGTGGCCCTGTTCACAAACTTCATAGAGAGAATTCAATCAAATATTTGTTTTTATGTCGAACAAAGGTTAGTAAATTAAAGACTAGTTAACTTTGAATACGTGCAGTTTTTTCATCTTATATTACTCTCACTACGCCTTCTAAGTTCACTTCGCCGATTTCCCGCTAAACGAATTCTAGGTTAAGGGTTATGATAAGTATTTCAGCTATAGGCTTGCTGGATGCTAGTTTACAACGCCCCAGTATTCCTTTAAAATTTAAGCGTCTTAGTGTCAACCACTGAGCCAATTGACAATAGAGTTAGCATCTAAAGCAGGGAAAAAATATTTGCAAATAATAGGCAAGTTGCCATCAGTCATTCTTTATAAACCTAACATTTCAAATATCTATTAGAAATGTCCTGATTTGTGTTACACGTTATTTAAAAATCTGGAATACTATCGGTTTGGTGTATGGTTGCTACGAGAAGATCCAACACGTAGTTTCTCACAGAAAAATTCGAGCAAGTAACTTATTACAGGAGAAAAAAATAAAACACATGACGTAATGCCAGACATCTACCTAGAAAGCAAGCCAATACAGTTTAATCCGGATAGAATTAACAGCACTCAAGACTGGAATGTCATAGTATCATGAACATAAATACAGGATGTCCCAAAAATGTGTGCACATTTAAACTAATTGCAAGATAGGAGTTAATTATAATTTTATTCATTCACAGATGGAAACAATATGACCAAGTAAAATTTTACTGTTATTTAATATATTTTGACTATTTTAAGAGAAGGTGAATTGAGAAAAACCATTAAGAATAATTGCACCCGAATATCAAGGGAATGGTTTCATTGTGTGTGCACTTCCATTGCTTTGCGTTTTCAGCAGTGTCATTATCAAAAAAGACGTCAGTTTATAAAAATTCAACTAAAAAAAACAATAAAATGATACTGGTCAATATTTTTTGCATTTTTTAAATACTTCAATTAAGATTAATACCAATTTTGCAATAATTTAAAATGTGTATGCATTTTTTGGGACACCCTGCATTATTATTAGCAGAAGTAGTAGATTTAAATTGAAAACATGTAGTAAACTTCCTGAGGCTGTTAAATTGGTATCCGAAAGACGAATTCAGAAGGATTCGGTCTAAGTATTTAATTTACTTAAGTTGGTTATGACAAATCCACCTTAGCCAGACTTCGTCTTCTTAAATTTAATGTGGTACAATGGCCATAGGATCGCGTGCAAACTGGTCAGACTACATGGTTATCTGGCAGTTCTTCCTATTAAGCGTTCAACGGTGTTAGAGCTTTAAATATGTAACGTGTGTTTTACTAAATCTACCGTAAGAACAAATCAACAAGAAAATTTCGATATTTTCCTGAAATAACATAGAGTTGCAAAAACTCACTTTTTGAAATTATATCAATAGCTAACATACAAAAGTAACAATCGGGTCTCTTGAATATGAAGCTTGAAGTATGCGAATTACATATGCAATCTAACTGATAATCTGGCGAATGTAAACAGCCCATTTTTTGCAATTTAGGTTGATTGTCGTGAATGCAAAATTGCGGCTTGAAATGTTACGATTTTTAATAATATTCAAATTACAGCCAGTCCTATGTATCACAAACATCTAACAGCGTTCAAAAGTTAGAAAAGAAGGAGCATATTAGAATAAATTCATGGGATAAAAAATAAAAAATATTTTGGTTAAAGGCCCGTGGTCAAGCGTGCTATGAGAGAAGGCAAATATTTCCCCGATTTTGATTGGACAGTTTTCGGTTGCATGATTAAACGATCTAGTCTGCCTGGTTTAGATGATCGTCAGCTATCACACTCCCTATAAATCAGCAAGCGCGCAGCCATTAACATCCTTCGAATCAGCGCTTGTGTGAGAGGTTGATCCTCAGGTAAAGTGCCTACCCTTATATGTTGATGATTTAAAAACTTTTCACACACTTTCTAGCGTATTTTTTGTTCTTGTTGTAAATATAGAAAAGTGCATTTTGATGAAAAACTTGTTATAGCTATTATAAAAATGTATAGGGCATACACATTGTTTGTGAACATGTTTACAAGTTGCATCCGTAAGTATTATGAGATGTCACCATAAATCTTGTTTTATTATTTTCATCTACGCATAGCAGTTGCTGAATAATATATTAATTGGCATAGAAAAAGTTCAGCAGTTCTATGCACCATAACCATACTTTGTTATCACATTAAATGTTTGAAATAAACCTGTTTTGCTTTTTCCTGCATGCTTAATGACTATTGAGATAATCTCCGGGGGCGGTGATTTTCGCCTTTATACGCGCCACATTTTTGACTTGTATGAAACTTGAACTAGGCCAACAAAAGCTTGCAACTAGCACTGCGAAAAAGCTTAGTTAATTTCACTGGAGACCTTTCTTTCTCTCTTAACCGGTTTTGAGTGCTGGATATCAAAGGACACACAGCGAATACATTTTCAATTAAGTATTTAAAAGTGACAGATAATCCTCAAAATTTTGTGCGCCGGTTTTTGAGTTTAGTAAAAGCTCGGCATGTAAAAAAACTCACTACACGTTTTTTTAATTTCACAGGTTTGTTCACTCACAAAATGGCTACCTGAAAACTGAGATCTCAGCTTCTTTTGAACAGTAAATCTGCTACAGGCATCTGTGGCAATGCGAAGAAAAAGAGAATTCAGTTTATCCTCCACAATGCAATTATATGTGATCTTGTTTCTTTCTGGTGCTCTAGCTACCCTGGACCTGGGCAGTGCGCACATAATCAGTGGATTTAGAATCGCTTCTCATCTGCTCAGTACTATGCGAGTTATTGTTTTTGTCAATGAGGAGATCCCAATTAACTCTACAATTTTCACATTTGATCAGCTTGTACATTTGTCAGGGATTTACCGTCAGAAAGATTTTTACACAATTATTTTGGATTTGACACAAGATGAGAATGCGAATGAGATGGTTAATGGTGAGCCAGCCATAGATCATAATGTCTTTTGGGCTAACTGTCAATCGGCCTCGCCATTCTTCCGCATTGATGAAAGTGGCAGAGTCCAGATCACTCGACGAATTGACTTTGAAAATGAAAAGTTCTTGCGCTCTGGCTGCTCCAAAAGCAATAACATAAATGACGTTATTTCTAAGCTAACTGCCAAGTCCAAGGCGATCAGTTCAAGTGTGGAGGATACAACAAATATTGTAACCTTCTTGGAGCAAAGATCGTCACATGCGTCTGCCTATTGCTGCATAAATTTCAGCCTGACAGCAACAGCCGAAGAGAACTGTGATTTTAAAATTCAGATTTGTGTTGCAGATATAAACGACAACGCGCCCTTTTGGCCTGATGGAGTTTTATTCCCTCTGAACAAGCACAAAGCGAAGGAGGTAGGTTGATATTCTAAAATACATTCAGGCTTATAAATTTTTTTTACCGAAACAAAAGTGAATTAAATTTTTAATCGAAGTGATCATATAAATATTTCATACTGAAACTTCCAGTTCTATCGTTAGCTTATCAGACGACAGAAATGCAATTTTATTGACAAAATGCACTTCGATTGCAACGGCCTTGCGTTAATCATTTAGCAGAATACTTCTTATCATATAATTGTTTCAGAGAAATAGTACACACTTTCGGATAAATTGCTATCGACAATGTTCTTGCTTTTGTAAACGCATATCTTCCTCAGTACTCTTGGGATAATTCAAATTCGAGAGATAAAATTGATGAAAAATTAAGGAATATTTAAGGGGAATAAAATAATATTAAATACTAAAAAATATAAAAACCTTTACTTTGCGGTTTGACGCTTCTTTAATACCGTTTCTTCAGAGAGCTACCTCCCTCAAACCGATGATCTAGCGTTGAATTTCGAAGCGAATTTTCCTGGCTATTGAAGGGTGAATGCATATGTTCAGAGATGAGAATTGCATCTTGGAGAGTAATGTAGACTCGGCGATGTTTATTTGTTTAATAAGACAAGCATAGTTGCTCATACATTGGTAAAACATATCTTTTACTATTAAGAGCGCAAAACTACGTGCATCATAATTCACCTTGCCTGATGAAAATTATTTGCATGAAAGACCGTTCATTGAAGTATTAACCTTAAATTTTCATAAACATCTGCTAAAATCGGTTCTCATTAATTGAACTTTGATTTTTAAGGTTCTTTCGAAGCAAGACCGTTAGATTGATTTTATCATAATTGTTGCCTTAATGGTCCCCTAACTGGAAACATACATAAATTTAAAAAGGTTCCAGTTTCCTGCATTTTTGTCGGCTCCAGCGCATGTATATATATAAACAATAGAATTTATGAAAATAACTTTTTATTAGTAAATTTCTTAGAAGGCTCCTCTAAGGCACCTTTATATCTGAATAAGAATGGCGCAAGAACTTTGTTGGTTTCCATGTTGTCCCCCACGATTGAATATGTCGAAGGGTTTCCGCACACCACCTGTTACTTCATACAAAAAAGAAGTTGAAGGCCTACCAGCAATTGCAGGAGGATAGGCATAGTCGTCTTGCCACATTTGTCAGAATCAAACAGAAGCGTCCTTGCCATGCTGCCTGAGGTTGAATCATTACTGACTGAAGCTGGAAAGCAAGTTATGACTAGCGATATCAATGTCGCTTGATTATAATGACGATTTTCATCCTGGCGTTTAAGTGGCATTTACATCCTTAACTGCAGGGCAGAATGAAAATGGTATTTTTATTCGAAATGATGTATCAAAAAACACCATATATGTGCGGATAGACGCCATATATTAAGTGATTATAGTTATTTTTGCTGTTGCAATCCCTTTAAATGGTAAAACTGTCCCAGAATGTGAAGCTGATTGTGTGATTTTTGATATCAAATCACGATTTTTGAAGTAAATTTAAAACAGAAAAACTAGCCTGCCAGATTATACAGATGGCACTCGATAAGTAAAGGACAACAGTTAAAAAAACAGCAATTCGCATGGAGAAGACTCATTGACATTGGAACCGGTTAAACAATCCACAGAATGTTGCAAATGCATGAAACAAATATTCAGCAACTGGCCAAGGCCATTTTTATAAAAAATAACCTTCAGTTCTTAAAAGTCAATATGAAAATGCATTACCCGGCCTATCGAGGCCTATGTCGGCCTCTACGAAATTGCTGAAAGGTGGAGTACGTAACCCACTGTCGACATCGCCCAAGGTGACCGAGTCAATTGTTTCTTCAGTCAGGTCGCACCACGCAAACTGCGTCCTGCATATTGTTACCATTTTAAAGATTACTTTATCGCCTCCGATTAGCAGTGTAAATGAAGGCCACAAACAAAAATAAAATATGCCATATTTTTGGTCTCTAGGTAGTATAACGGGGAAACAGCGTCGACCCTCGTAAGTTACTGGTCAAGCTGAGACTGTTTAGTAGGCTACTAATTTAGAAAGTATGGGGATTTTACAAAATCCCGCTGAAGATTTTATGGAGAGGTTTGCTCAGAGATGCAAGGCAGTCTCTTGGTATAGCTTCAGATCTGAATTTTTAAAAACACAGGGATAAAATATATTGGATATGTTATCTTATTAACAGTAATGAGTTGTGGTAACGTGAGCATAGCGGTTGCGTCCATGAATGGTTGAATTTCAGGTAGTGTTTCAAGTGTTGCAAGCAAAATACTAACCAAACCAGAAGATTGTAGATTAGGCCAATGCTTACTTTGCTGATAGGTCACACTAATATGGGTCAAGTATATTCAGTTATTACGCCTAAAAAATCAACATGCATTGAAATATCACATTTTAATTTATGCAATGCAGTATGAATTTTAATATCTTGTTGTGACCTGACTGATCCAAAACGAACAAACGATTAAAAACTCGTCGAGTTTTCGCAATTTTTTCAACCCTGTCACTTTTCCAAAATTATTCGCCTACAAAATGTGCGTGTCATGCTTGATATAAGAAGTCATTTTAATGAATACTTTATTCGTCCTGCTATACACAGCCGGGTTGCGTGCGTGGTCACGGATATTTCTAAAAACACGTATATAAAGAGACGTGGATTTGTCAAAGATCCAGAAGCATTCATAGGTGCCTATTGCGCTGACAGGCTTATTTTCACGCAAGTTTCCCGGAACACGCCTAATGATTAAGTTTAACAGATGAACTGTTTTTGAGTCTGCATTAACAGATTTGGTATGAAGATAGGGCTGCCGTCAACATAGAATGCACCTTTACAGAAAATGTTTGGAAATAATCTGGCAAGCAACAGGTATTTTGTATGCCTTCTAAATCAGTTGAGGTGGTTTTCACCAGGGTAGCTAATAAATACTATATGCTAAATATAAATCTGATCATCATCTCGTAGCTCCATGAAAAAAAGACAGTTTACTTCACAGTTGTTTATGTTGATAAAAACAGATTTCCTTTTCCACTGATGTGACTTCCTCTACTGTTTTAATAGTTCTGGTCTGATAATTCTTAGCTATTTTTATTGCGGTTTCCCAAATGCCGGATTGTTCATCTTCTTATATTTCAAAAATTTGCTTCAAAAGTTAGTCACACATCAGTTTGCAGTCATGCGACTGGGAATGTACATATTAGTACAGCGTTGAATACGTAGTGTAGAAGGCCGCATATCATAAGTCCTTCGTTACAAATGACGGCAGATAAAGTCCATGTTTGACTGCAGATTAATTAAATTTATTCTTATTAGCTCTCAGTTATTTCTATATTTAGGACTCATTAATTGGTTGTAACTCGGAAAAGGTCATTCTCAGACTTGGTGCACAGCTTTCTGTCATATCGGTGTAGGTGTTATCGTGTCATGGCATTTATTGCTGTCAAATACACGTTTAAAAAAAAAGTTTTCAGAGACCGGTGTTTTGTTTATGTCTTTAATGAAGAATCCACGACGGATTTCGAAACGTTAGGCGAATAAAACGCAGGTCCCAGCAACTACATTTGTATCCTCTCAAAATTATTTTTTGCATTTGCTTTTGGTTTTCTGAGGGCTACCAATAAGAAGGGTGGGAATATTCAAAATGCTTAAATTACTTAATTATCGAACACACGAGGACAAAAACTTCCATTAATGCCATTTTTGTCCTATATTATCTTGAAGGCAGGCCCCAGTTTAGTATTATAACTTTACGTAGACAATTATTAAAACCTACCATAAATATTAGTTTTGTGATGTTTCGTTATGATATTGGTCCTAGTATTCCTCCTTTAAATGCGCTACATTGGTTATTTATCAAAGTAGGTTAAAAACATGTACTTTCTGTAGGCAGAGTAGTTATCTGTTTTATCTGGACACCTTCTATTTTAAGCAAATTACTACACTTTCTCTAGGTCGGTTGCACTTATTTCACTGGCAACTGCGTGGCATTATAGGCTTACCGAAAAGGGGTGATTAACGGTGTTGAACATAACTTTCAAAAATTTAAGAGCAAGAATTTAAGGGCATGTTCAAGTAGTTGAAGCAGTTTAAATTGAAAGGTACACGGAATATACAAAGTTAAGCGGATGAGCTTCTTAAGCGCTTAGTGCATCCGCCCACTTTTTAGCATTCCGTGCTACTGTTGATTTATCTGGTAAGTGAGCTTTGGACATGCCATCGCGGTACACTTAGGCGTGGCCTCTTTGACTATGGAAAAGACAATATTCCTATTTAAACTTTATCGGATTTGGCAGTTTAATTAAAAGTCTCACGACAAAGCCTAAACGTCGGTATTTGGAACTAATACGTTTACGTGTTAAGTTAAACAGGCCTTGATAACTGAGACATAACAGACTTTGTCACATATAGACCGTGTTTTCTTATCTACAAAAATAATTAGATCAAAGCGCACCGAATCGCAAGCCGTGTTTCATTTTCTAAAATTGTCTACGCATTCTCATGCGTAATACATGTGTCTGTATAGATATCTCACCTTTAGTCTAAACTGTTTAGCTAATCATCTGCTTCAGAAGCGTTCATCTTCCGATATTATTTTGAGACATCCACACATATTTGCTTTTTGGGATAGAATAGGTACCTTTTACGACTTTCACTATATCAACACAATGCAACATGGGAAACTATCATGAAATAAGTCCTATAAGATAAAAAAGACTAAAATGCAACAGATTAAAGACCTTAACCAGAGGCCATCTCAAAGGTAAATACGATAAGACACAGTAGATGACCAGTTCTTGTGTATTATTAACCATATAATTTGCCGTCTACTGCAGGACGAAACGGTTGTCCGTTTGCAATTTATTTCTAAAATTTTTCCAAATTTATTGACAGAGTACTCGAGTTTAGCCGTACAACGGGGAACTTAAATACATAGTTTAAAACTTTTTGTTTTAAGATAAATGGTCCAAGGGTTTGAGTTTAAGTCTTCGACAGCTTGAGCGTCGTAAACAATGAAGCTTATCAATTTTTCAGGCCATGGGTGCGGCTATGACTGGTGTGCGAAATGATTTACAGTGAAGTTGACATTCAATACATTAACTTTGCAATAATTTCTTACACTTATTGACTCCCTATAACGTGAAAAAATAAGGAATTAACAGAAGAGTTTGTTGGACCGAGCCTGAAGAGGCTAATCGTCACGTCCAAACATGGACTTGATCCCAAATCAGAACGCATCCGTCTTCAGATAACGAAATCTCAAATCATACATGTAAGAGTGCTGAAGAGGCCACACTATGTAGGCATTATACGCTATTGTCCACCTTGAAGGAAAGTTTTATTCTGTCCGTGGCCGGGATAATTTCATGCCGCATCTGTAAGCGCTATAGAATAGGCTCGCTCGCTCGCCTTGCATTGATTGCATGAGGTGCACACTAACACTTCCTAGAGCTGAATTACGTAGGATCGGATAAACTTTTTCATTCAATTCTGATCCACAAATATGAGCCATCCAAGTATATTAGTCGACTATTTATAAGACTGGGCATTATGCCATGTGTGACTTGAAAGCCATACGTATCGACAATATTTGAGGATAAGCGTAAATCAAGAAGAGTTCAATTAGTGTATGTCATTGCTCACTGGGGCAATTGTGGTCACTGTAAACCGAATCGACTGGGCTTCGTTTGAGAGACGAAAAATCTTTAGTCAACGAGAAAGCTAATGAAAGGGCTTTTATGACCCTAGTGTACTTTCGATTCTGACTGTTCACTTAAGTGTGATATATATCGTATACAAACGTGACAGTAAGATACAGTTGATGTGATCTTGTTCTCAAATACCTAACTTCAGCGCTGTTTTTCGGTTAATACAGGTAAATAAAATCGAAACAAACGTACGCGCACTGGTGGCGGCTAATAATAAGAAAAGGTCAAGCATGACGTTAAAGCAAGTTAAGCAATTCGCACATTCATAGCGCATGACAGGCATGTAAATTGCAACGATTATTAGAACACCATGTTTGTTTTCATCAAAAATAGCACCAAGCTACTTTTATGATGAGAAATATTTGAAAAATTGAGAGTTATCGCAAGGTGGTTAAGGGATTTTGCTTATTTTTTATAATACTTTGGGCAACAGAAGCTTATGTAGTCCCCTTGATTAATCCCTACTCTCAGCATGTTGTCCTACGAAAACAGTCATTAAAGGAGTTCATGGGTGAGGAAATAGGAGATGCAGTGGAATATACTTTAAAAGCTGCTATATGCATGTTAATGTTATTGAATTAAAAGTGTTGTTTATTTATACATGTGGATTTTCCTATTCTGTGTTATCCTTTGACGTATTGCGGAAAAACCCGATTATCAAATCATAGGTTACTTGAAATTCCCAAAAAATAGAAATGGTGGTTAGGAGATTGTCTACTTCAACTTATCTGAGGTCCAACTTACCGTTCTAGAGTTGTATTATTAAAGTTCGCGGCGCAACGCGCCGCACACACCTTCAATTTAAATGCGGAAAAAACTTATTCCCAGCGGCCGTGGGAAAAAACTTTGACTACATTTTTTCACTTATCACTTACTTTTAAACATTTACTTCTGTGCTGATCTTATTGCTCCAACACATAAAAGCTTTAAACCTCCGTTTTTGAGCGAAAGCTGCTCGAATAGTCACGTCTCCATGACAAAACATTAAGTCGTTTACAAACGATTTAGTGCCCCCACGCTCATACCACAATTAGATATCGTGTCGACCTCCACAACACCATGGCCGGGTGCATGTGGTTGTGGCCACAGCTCTGGCATAACATTACCAGACCGACCAGGTTTGGTGAGGCACTCTGTATCCATCCAAATAAACATAGCCAGAATGTAGTATATCTGCCTAAACCACGTGAAAGGCCGAACTGTATCGTTGCGCATCTCTGGACGGGATTCAGATTTAGAGGTGTTCAGTCTTAATCCCTTAGACGGTAGCTTCGCACCATTGGCCGCTTGACCAGGCACATGTACCAAATGTCTGAACCTGCGGTTCTTCTCGTATTAAACAGGGAAAACATTGTAGCGACCAGATTGCCCTTTACTGTTTACACAGTTCAACCACTAGCAGGGTAAAACTAACCAGTCTCACGACGGTCAAAACCCAGCTGAGAGTGATTACATAAGCTACCTTTGCCTCCTTTTGCTTATAAACGTTGGTGCAGTATAGCCTTGCTTAACGTTTTTAATCCTTTCCAGCACCGAGCTCAACATGAAAACGATCGGCTTGAGCAACGTAGCAAATGAACCTGCATAAGCTCACTTATTGACTGCAGGCGACTGGGGGCCATGCCCTGGGAGTAATACTCAACGGCGGACACAGTCAGCCACACACACTGACAATCTGTTAAATGAATGAAAGCTCGTTAATCGAAACATATTTTCTGCGAGTGCCTGGCTCTTAAATGTTCGTAGATAGAGCTGCTCATCACCCGAGGCCCCACTGTACAATTTTCTCCAATAGTTGAGATTCGTAAATGTAATAATGACGGCTGTCAAATCAGAAATTGTCATTCCAGTCTCTCTTGTCTTTGTCAGTTCTACATTATCTACGACTCGAATAGGAACGATATTGTTTCTTCACCTGGCAATTTGCATCCTTATCAGAACTCTCCTATTATGAAGCTTCTGATGTTTTCGCTGGGCTTTCAATGGTGTTCTTTTATTGCAGACTCTGTCCATTGAAATCTCTGAAGGCACTGAAGTCGGCGAGCGTGTCTCCTTGCCACCAGCCCTTGATTTGGACAGTGGTCTGGCTGGCTTTATCACATACACCATATGGCCCCCCATGGAAGAGTTTGAGGTAGATGGTGGTGCCGGTAACTTGGAAGGCCAGCTTTCCGGTATGCATAAAACCCTATCATCGGGAGAGCTTACCCTAGTGCTGACTAAGAAATTGGATCGCGAGCTGAAGGATCTCTATTCATTTACGCTGGTTGCCACCGATTTGGGCGTAAAGCCACTAAACGGTTCCATCGGTGTAACTGTGAAGGTCCTCGATGAAAATGACAATAGCCCAGTATTCTCACAGTCCGAATTTGAAGTAACTGTCGCTGAAGGCACAATTCCCTACACAAGAATATTCCAAGTAAGCTATATCCATTTTTAAACATCGTGCGTTAAAAATTTTGTTTCGTGTCGCAAAAGGTTACCCTAGAGCATGACAACTTAAGTTCCTGCTTTGCACGTTTGCGAGATTATTTGTCAATTATCGCAAGCTGAAAAAAGACAGAATTGTTTGAAAGCAACGGATTTGTAAAGCTTTTTTCAAAGAAATGCGTATACGACTTTTAGTCACAGTTACTCACTTACACGGGTAAAGAAAATTTTTACGCATAATTCATAAATGGGCAACGATTCTATTCTTTGGTAGGATGTATTAAATTAATCCTAACCTCCTACGGGAGGATCTGTTTATCTTCAGTGGATGAAAATTGCGGAAATACGTTTTTAAAGGAATCATTAGCAGAATCCACTTAATTTGTGAAGGTGCTATTTAATAACACTAGTTCATCTTGGCAATATTTCTACGTGCAGCGTTTTGGGTTAATCTCTTTTACGATTTAACTTACTCTACATTTTTTCGATGTTTCCTTGAGGTACGCAATGGTTTCCGGAGCAGAAATCACCTATTAGTATATTATTTACTTAAACCCTATTTAAAGTTGCTATGCGTTGGTAAATTTACTCAAGACTCCAGCCAAATGCCATCTTTTGTTTAAGAAATACCTACTTTTGTTTCCATCAGTGTATTTGTGTTTGTTATATAGTTGATCGATTATAAACTATGCAAAATTCAAGCAATTAAAAACTGATGATCTATGAATGATAACTCTGGTTGCGATGACCCACACAGCAGGGTATATCGTGCACCTAACTGTAATATAAGGAAATCTCGCATTAGCAGAAAAATGACCTCAGCTGGATATGGTTTCTGTGCGGCCTTTAGTATGTCAGAATTTTTAAAAACACGTAGCAGACAATCTTTACTTTGAACTCTACGAAGTTCAGCTGCAAGTGAGACCGTCCTTAAAAGGAACATCAATGAGATGCATCATAAGAAGGAAATATTTCCCAAGTATTGCTGAAAATTGTAAAATAAAGACATTCTTTTTAAAAGTAAAAAAACTCCACAACATATCCACAATTACTGCAAGTAAAATGCAGCTAGCATTAAAAGGATGCTCCGCGACAACTCTCACAGTTCATTATATATCACGCTCTTGTCAAGAATACCATTAGGTAAATAAATAAAATGAATAAATATTTCAAAAATGCAATGCAGTTCAATAAAACATGTATGTCCCCTCAAAAATTCTCAAAAGCGAATGACTAGTTCAAGGATGGATAAACATAATGGTCTCCCGATCACTTATTTCTTTAGGTCCAAGGAACATGACATCACTATACCAGCCACCTGCGTTCGACCCCTCCACTGCTATTCTTGGTTCTGGCTTGACGCCAGTGACAAGCTAGTATCGGGAGAGCAAGCGTGGTAGATGCAGCGCAAGTCTACTCTCACTTTCATTTAATTTGCGTGCAAATCACTACGCTTGCTCTCAGCCTGATGTGAAGTGCATGGTAAAAATAGCTGAACTATAACTGTTCATGGCTGGGTATTTGAGAGGAGCAATCGAAAACTAAGTTATTGGCCACCGTTCCGCTCAGTGACTTAAGCCAATTGCAGTCGCAAGGTTTAGTCCAAATGCGAGTGCTTGTGAACATTGTCTGCAAAGACAAGGGAGACGTGACGGTCAGTAGACTTGGGGTTGGTTTGAGTCTCTCTGGCCTCTAATGGCAATGTTGGTCTGCCTACACTGTTGTACAGCCGCCGGTGGAACTCAAGAGTGAACCTCAAGGTAGAAAGAGACAAGTGACTTTCGTTAACAATCGGCGAGAGTTTCTCAACGAAATGTGGCTTCTTTTGATGTGGATTACCAGACCCCATCCAGGAGGCGAAGAAAGAGATTTACACTTATGACTTTCAAACCACGGGCTCGACTTTACCACAAGTCACCGAACAAGCTTCAAAGTGGATAGTATCTGAGTATACAGGGTATTTAATTCACAAGTCATTCGTTAACAAGTGCTGTAGCAGATCACCTGGTACGTCTCTTCTGCTGATCAGAGAATTTGCTTCAAACTCTTTGGCAGTTTGCGTATTATCCTAAAAAAGAACGGTCACTGCTTCGGCAGGAAGCGTTGACTTGACCGTGATGGACCTACTGGTTAGAAGGTTTTATGCATAAAGTTATATATTCTCTCAACCTATGCGAAGAAACCTGAACACGTTTGTTTTGCAGAAAAAGCCTAAAAGCCCTGTTAATTCCCTGCAGAGCGGAAAGATTGCATCGCAGCCACCCAACTACCTCTAAGCTAATCCATTTCCAAATTCTCGGAAGACTGGGCCAAATCGACTAGAAACGAGATAAGGCGCCACGATCTACGTGGGATAAAACGGCTTTCCTTCTTGCGACACGCGCGTTTGCGGCCACTCAGGCCTGGCTCAGTCAGTCTACCAGTAGCTTTGAAGGTCTGACTGGGACCGCCGCTCAACAGTAAGCAGCTGTGCTGGATGCTCATTTCTCATCCGCGTGCTCATCAGTAGCGTTCCCTCGTTGCCATTAAGATAATGACAGTTCGCTACGGTAATGCCGCCGCTGTCGACAGACGAAAGAAATACTACGCATGTGTAGCTTTTACTGATAAAACCTCAGACATCTGCAATGGATGGGAGCAAAATAAACTGAGCCTATAAATGAGGTTGGCAGACAGGAAAAATAATTGCAGCCATTTGTTGGTCAAAAGCGTAATGTAAATCAAATAAAAATCTCGATTTACGAAACCTTCGACACCCTAGACAGGGCAGTCATTCGTGTTCACAAAGATTACGTAATATTATGCAATTGTGAACCAAATAGAGCAAAGTTGGTTGAAAAACATATACTGCAAAAGATTAGTGTCGCCAATGATATCATACTATTGCCTTCCACACAAACATACATTCACTTCTTGCAGATACACACTAGCTTTATGTCAATATATTCAAACGGGCAAATGCTTCTGAAATTTTAAAGGATTCAGAAGAAGACGACTCGATCGCTGGGACGATACTTTTATTTGCCTGACGTTTCGATATCCGTCGCAGATTTGTCATCAGTGAAATAGTTAGAGAGCAAAAGCAGAGAGGATTATAAAATGGATTGGTATCTGCAAAGAGGATTAAAGCACGATAACTGGGACAGCCCATATGTATTTGTCTGAGCCTTTAACTTCGTAAAAGAAGCCGATTTCATAAACAGTGTGCAGCCATATTTGACGGGCTTTTGCAATTCAGCTACGAGTAAGAGGACGGAGGTAGGATTGTATTCATGCTTAAGTTTAGTCCAAGCAAACTCTCCTCTCACGGCGTTGTCCTGACGTGCGTCCTTGGCTGGGAAATGGGCCGCGCCTCTGGCCACGCGTACGAATGGAGTGATAGCAGAAGGATAAATCAACATGTTTGTTGATAGAGTTGGTGCTAGGTAACCAGACCTCCAGTAGTTCCGGCATTGTTATGTATGCGGAGTTAATATTCCACGGCATGCCTCTATGGTATGAATACCCTTTAGATGGGAAGGTCTCAGTCTCGAACCGTATCACGTGTACCGGGTTTCTTTGTTGAGTCATGACTTTATCATTATGCAAACTTTATATTTTCATCGAAAAGCATCCGTTGGGAAATAAGTAAGTTTCTAAGTAAATTTTCGACACTGGATCCCCAGTTCGTCGTCAGACTTGAGAGAAATTTGAAAAATATTCTAACCCTTTATATTTTTTCCTGACTGTCGTTTGCGCAGGAAAATAATGTGAGACAGCAGTCAGTTAGATAAAAGTTCATTCAATACCATACCAAAAAGCACTGCAACCTAACTGTTTTTAAAATTTTCGCGTTAGCGTTTAAGGAGAAAGCAGTTTCTGAATGTGTCATTTCGGAGACTGATTGAACCTCATTTACGAATGCTTAACATTTTACATTAAAACTATTAAAATAAATACTTGCCTTTATTTTTGAAGCTTGAAAAGTCCTTTTGTATGAGCACCCTTATTAAAATACCATATTAAAGTCTATAGAGTATATGCTTACCTTCATTAAGTGATTTTAACACTAAACGTTTGCTTTGAAAGCTGCAGGTATATCTGTAAAAAATAATTTACACAAATATCTCAGAAGGGGCATTTTCCTGGAAGCTTAGTGGGCAGTGTTGAAAAAATGCGTCTATATTTCCCTGCAAAATGAAATCAGCCTCGATATATTGTAGTAGGTCCTCCTTTTGACCTATGTAGCCACGGTTGTTAAATTCCAACAACTGCTAATACAAAATGTGTTTGTATCTCATATGAAAATTCACAATGTCACTTTGCACACAGATATCAATTGATAGAATGGGAGTAAAACATTCATATTTATTGCTTTGCCTGTTCGATTACCGCAGGTTCATGCCACTGACGCAGATATTGGACAGAATGCAGTCATCGAATACAAGATCAGTCCCTTGACTGAACCTAACACAGTGCGTTTGGTGAAATTGGATGCCCACAGCGGATGGCTCAGCACTGAGTGGAAACTAGATTTTGAGACACAGAAATTTGTAAGTTTAATACCTCCATGTGAACTGCATGCCCAACAGCAAGTGTATGAGCATAATGTTTCGAGAAAAATGTTCTTGAGCTAATGCGATACCGAGTTTTATCCATAAATTATATGCCGTAAGGATAAACTTATGACCCCACATAATTTGTGCGAAGGTGCTGACGTGACAAAAGTTGTGCAAGAAGGGATTTTCCTTAGTGAATAATCGATAATGTTCCTTCAGTTGTCTTCGATATTGAACCTGGTTGCTGCGCTAGTCTCTTTTGCAAGGTAAAAATATGAAAATCCTATTGCAGAAATTGGTTCATTGGAAAGGTCAGCGATTTAGTAACGCGTAAGACTGAAGATTTCACCACGTTTTTAATTTTTGTATGTATCAATCATCGTCCACCAAGCTAGCACATATTTCATCACGGATATATAATAAAAAAAGATTAATTGCACGGCCGCAGTCTGCCAAATTGCATGTACGCTTTTTTTCTTCAAATAAAACTGGCAGGGCAGCCGTAAATCAACAAACCGTAATACATGAGCACAACGTGGCGCTTAAATGCCGTGATTACCAATCACACGTCCTTTGTTGCACACAGTGAATAACTACCACAATTTTGACAGTCCCAAGACTTGTTTCATCTACAGAGGCATTTGAGCTGCCAGAGTGTTTAAGAAATCATAAAATTGAGAGGTTTTCTAATTATATATTTGTGTGAAAATCTTTGCGGTCAAATGGGTCTCATGAAGCTATCTCGAAAAAGATCAGACCGTGCCAACATTAAAGAAAAATTATTAAAAATCAAGCATTGGCGATCGCAGGACTTGCGGACCACGCATCGACGAAGAATGCCAGCAAAAAAGGACCAGACACGGGTTGCCACGGAATGTTTTGTTGGAAGCGTGTGGACACAAAAGAGAGATGCCTATGTACAGTAGCCGCCAAAGACCATGCATCGCTAATTATGAAATTTGGCTGAACACTTTAGCATATATTTGAAAACACTAGTGTGATTTAATCATTTTATTTAATTCTGTGAAAGCATTTGACTTAGTTAAATTGTCATTTTAGCTAGGTTCATTGAGAGAAATAACCATAAGTTTTGGGGAAATTGAAAGAAGTCTCAGATGGAAGAAATTTTCTATGCAATTAATAAAGAGAGAACCTAACTGCACGTTAATGTTGATGATACTAAGAATGAACTCCAAAATAAGCAAAAAAGTATAGAAGATATCCCTTTAAGAACTGAAAATGTTTATACAAAATTAGTCAGATTGAAGTAAAGGCAAGTGAAAGGAACCAAATTTGTTTGCAGTAACATTAAACAGTTGTTTTTAAGAAATTATATTTAGCTTTTCTATTAATTTTTTTGCACAGCATGAAATAAAACAAAGTGGTTGTTCAAATGCAGCAATGAACCTCAAATGTCCTTTGATATAAAACCGAATATATGACATTTTCTCGCGTAGCTAAGACAAATAAGTGCTTATTAAAGTTAAGTCGTGACGAAAAGTAGTTGTTTGTATACTTTACGTTCCCCTTTTACTTCAGTTAGAAACGAAACAGACGATACAATAATAAGTTTTTCGTAAAATGGCATTGTAAATAGCCGTTTTTTAAAATTCTCCAGTATGTATCTGAAAGTGGAATGTATCTTCTCATGCAGAAGGTAATCCATTATGAAGAGAAAAGAGAGTTCTTATATCTTCAGTCAAATTGAATCTTTTATATTCAGAAAACATAAAGAAATTCTAAAAATTTTAAAATTTCATTATGACATTACGTTGAAAGCATTTAATATACGCATAAGTTTGTCAGCCGAAAAGCTTATCAAAGCAATTTCTTAGAGGTAACCTTTTTATGAAACGTCTTTTAATAATCTTAGGAATGGTAGTTTCAGATGTCCACTGTTGACATGATTCACTCTCGACAATGTGGTTTTCTGTTTCGAGGCATTTCTACAAATGAGCAACATGGTCATCATTCTAAGAACTAATATCCAAAAACACTTTCTTTATGCTTTATTTATTTGAAAGGTTTTGGCGTAAACGTCGAACAGATGCACAATTTATGAATTGATCAATGTACATAGAGAAAAGAAAGAAAATGATGACACACTTTTTTTGATGACATTCAATAAATACTGAACCGGTAAGATCAAAAGTTAAAGAATATTTTGAATAACGAAAAAACCTTTCATTGTAAACAAAGTGGTTGCTTCAAGTTTTCAACGTAACACAATATCTTGATTTTCTTGTCTATTTAAGAGGTCTTTTAATGTCTCTAGAACCACGGGATTACGAACACTTAGTGATTCCTATAGTTCTTTTAAGTTTTTAATATGCCTAATACTGTTCATGATTATTTCTATGTTTTCTTAAATACATTCACACTGGTATTGAAGTAATCATCAAACTTATAAAAATGTAGGAAAATTACATTTTCTATGGCGAACACTGTATATGCTCTCACACGAAGCCATATGAGCAAAGAAAACCTACTGTGCAAACTACATCGAAAAGCACATCACCGATCGATAGAGCCATGTATATAGACGCTTAACCAAGCAGTCCTGCGTTCACCTATGCACAGATCTATAGAGATAGCCCGTAGACACTTGCAAATATGTCGTCAAAGACTTGCATGGCTAAATTTCCATGCTTAATGGTGATCTAATGCAAAAACAAACAGTCTACTATACGGGGACTAAAAATGACGGAGGCTTCTAATTAATTTGCTTTCTGCCACCGCAATCAAGGTTATTAATTAGTTTTTTTGGCAAAGGTCCTCAAATATTAATTAGTAGGAACCTCCAGTATCAAAATTTGCGCTTTTCATAAAGTGCTGAAAAATTCAAATCGGTGACTGATATTCATCAAAGTAGAAAAATTTTAAAATACCGCCTGATTCTCTGCCTGGCGCTTTAAAAGTCCAAAATTACATTTTTGGGTTCTTGCGACTGCCACAAGATAGTGAAGTGAACTCACTTACCTTGCTTCAAATTAATGCAGTTCTACCCAATTCTCATAGAATGTGCTGCAATTAAAGCAATTTTTTATCTTTTTATTAGGGACTTTGAATATAGTTTATTTTTCAAATGGCAGGCTGCTTTCGACAAGAGTTAAGACTGTTTAGTAAATGGGATAGAAAATGTTAGTAGCTGGCCAAGCATCTGAAAGAAAACACTTGCAGCGAACCATAAGGCCATGAAACATAAATTTGGCGCGAGTAGCACACTGTACACTTTTCGCCGAGCCGTGTACCTTTGTCGTGCCTGTTCCCACGCTTATCAGTTATAATGCTGAGGTAAATTGGCTCCTTGCTGATTGATGCATGCTGCGTGGCAGTGCAGCTACTTTATTTTTTAGCTTTTAAGGAGTAAAATGTAGCGAACTTTGAGCTCGCTTCAAACCGCATCCGACTAAAATAATTCACATATCTTAACATCTTCGCCTCAAACTTTTAACACGCAGGCATAAAATGTGATAATAATAGAAGCGGCCAAATTCCTCCCAGCAGATGCGGAAAGTGAATTTAATCGCGAAAACATGCGGCATTCGATCTTTAATCTTCTAGCGGTTGAAAAAGGAGTAAAAACGGTGAGTGAACACACTCATAGGTTGAAGTTTAAGTATTTATTTGTTGTTTTGCCAGTTAACCATGGAAAAAATTCGTGTTTCCAAAAGTTTTTCTATTGATTTTCACGGGAATGCATTTTTGCTGAGTCGATTGAACATGAAGTATGGTCTCCCTAGTAGGTTTTCATCGTCGGACTTATAGAATTTAATCATAGAATTTGTTACGTGGCACGTCTGTTCAACATAACATAACGCTTCAATTTGAAAAGGGTTTGAAGAAGAAGGACTCTACTTAAAACGCAAAAGTTTGAACAATTATGTCTTCTATAAATAGTTTCAAACGAAAACCAGAATTGAAAGTGCTCTATAGAGAGTTCTTTGAATAGTGCACATTTGAATTTGGCTTTTGCTTTGATTCGTCCGATGTTAGAAACGGATGTGCTTGCAATAATAAAAGTGAGTGCTGGATCGTTGTGTGCTTTTGTTTCGACCTTCTTAAAGATTGAGGAATTAATGTACTTGTGATATCGTCGTTTGTTAACCGCACAAAATACTGACGGAAGTTCTGGGGCAGATATTTTTTTGAGCTCATTTATGCTTAAGTGGCTATCCTTTTTTCCACTTAATGGCACTGTTGGCGGTAGGCGCGACAAACTACCGGAAGTCCATTCGTCTGTTACTAGGAGCGGAACTTGAACACCCCGTAGCGGATTAAATTTGCTCTGCTATCGATAAGCTCTGGCCAAATAGGCATATATTCCTTCAATTCAGAGATTATATCTCCATCTGGTGATAAAATGGAAAATAAATGGCCATTTCTGGCTAATTAGCCATTATCAGCCAGCCCCGCCTAATCTCAGCTATAGATCACACGAGATTTGAACCCACCACCTTTGTCCACTGAATGTAATACTCTGCCATTCCGTCAGAGCCCTATTATTTTTGTCGGTTACGATGAGGAATACGGGGATACTATGTGGCTCACTTTACCGGTTAAGCATAATGTATGCTTCACTATGCCCTGAATCTCCCTATAGAACCCTCACAGGACATTATAGAGCTACAGAGTACAATTGCGCATACCTTTTTTCTTAAACAGACTGGTGTGCGTTGTGTACAAGCGAAATTTTTGATGTTGCTGAAAATGTAGTGTCTCACCGCCATTCAAACGATTCTGAGCATTTAAATGGACTCGCCAAATGACTTGCAGTTTTCCAAACCGAAGTCTTTGTGAACAGGAGTACGCTTTTTAGAAATTTGTTTGGCCTCTTCACAATGAGTAAAATTCTATGGTGTATGCAAATCACGGGTTGCGGTCTGCTTCCGGACATTAACCAACACAGCTTTTTTGTCATTAAACCTTCTACTTACCGTTTTTGCAAAAAAATGATTCATTTTTTGTATTGTGAAAACGCTAATAATGGAGGAAGCTTTCTCTTCCTTGGTTGCTTTTCAACTAAACCGAACGCATCAATACTTGAACATACATTTGCTTGATGGTTGAGATGATTGTAAGCATCCTGCAGAGGAAACCTTTTTATCTTTCGTTTCTTACAACATTCTGTCAAACAGACATATAGGCAAAATCATAGATCATTTTTGCTTCCCGAAATGTGTTTCTTTCTCTACTGAAGTTTCAGAGAGCTAGGATGGCTCTACTCTGTCAAAGCGAGAACTGACTTTATCGATCAACAATTTAAAGTTGTAGCTGTGTGTTAGCAATAGACTGATCAATTTTTATACGCTCGCTGTTTGGCCCTGCGCATGGATTTTGGCGTAACTTGACGTCAATTATTGTTGTGCTTTGTCATCACAACATTGAATTGCTTATCGATAAATTCAGCTCTCGCTTTGACAAATGACAGCCGGCGCAGCTATCCGAAACGTCAGCAGAAAACAAACATTCCGGTTAGCAAAAATGATCAATAAATCTGAACCCGGAATCATTTTTTTAAACTTGATATCGTCAATAGGCAACAAGCAGACTCTGTTTGATGTTTTGCGGAACCTAGGTGTTGCAGCATAATACACTTATCATTCATTGTACAAATTGCCCTAAACCAGAGAATGTAGAGCTTCCATATCGAAAATATCGTCCATTTTATGTTTGCCCGACACCAATTCTTTTTTTCCTCTTTTGACGGATTTTGCGGTAAGACGAAGCATTGGGTAGAGCATTGCAAATTATTCCATTTATATACATTTTTTACCAAGGAAAGAAAACTCGGTATCGGGCTACCTCACATGAATGAATTTTGGTATTTTGCATTAAAGGGGTGCATCTAATAGTAAATCCATCTTTTAGTGAAAAAGAAGGAAGATTTTTGAGGAACCGTTTGACGATGGTTTGTAAGGTCATCGGTAGACTTGAAGAAATGTGCTAAAACAGCTTACATTTAAGCCTGTTTAAAAAGCGGATTCTCATTTGGTGTTTGCGCCAGTAAGCAGTTGCTGCGTTCGTCAATTTATATGAATTGGTTTTTGTCTCTTTTATTTTCCGTAAGATTTTTGTGAAACGCATCTTCATTTTTAAATGCTAACTTGCATCGTTCTAATAGACGAATTTATTTCCTATAAAGATAGCCAGCTCTATCTTTATTGGATACCAGCGTAGGGCCAAAAGATGGCAAAACTGTCAATATTTAAAACCTGCTTACAACTTGGATCCTCTTATGGTGTTTGCGTTAGCAAGCAGCCGCTGTGTGAGTCATTTGTATATTTGGTTCTCGTTTCTACCATTTTTCCTTGATATTTTTGTACTAATCAATGTGCTGCTTGATGAATGACTCATCGGAGTGCACGGCTTCAAGAGACAGACGTGTGCACTGTAAAAAGGGGGTGTATGACAAATTTGCACATTTGGTCTCACCTCTAAAATGCCAGTTGATGTTCCAACGTTGTGCGTGTATCCATTTTAGTTCATATTTTCGCCAATGAAGGCAATTTTCTTCGAGTTATACTTTTAAAATTTCTGCATTGCATTATATGCGTAAGGGGGCGTATTTCTCAATTTGGCATTATGGTGGACTTTTTAGTGTAGAGTCTTATTGCAAACTAAATAATTGAATAGGAATATTATAATTACAACGAAAAATACGAAGTCCGCTTGCGGAACAAAATGGTAAAGAGAGCATTAGCCACAATACAAAATAAGTAAAACGCACAGCTGGCTCCTTGGCTGACAGTTTCATTCAAACTGAAGCTAAAAAGTTTCCTTTAAAAATGCTTATTAGAGCATTTTTCGAATCTTTAATTATGGAATTATTTGCGTGACCGGATGTTGCGTTTGTGTGCCCTTGATAGATAATGAACACCAACTTTAGCGGAATTAGTTGATAACATCAAGTTTATGTTAGTTTTAAACTTACTGTGTAAATTATGCATGCACACTGACTTTCGTCTCAAATTATTTTTTTTTACTTTTTCTCTCGCTATCTATTATGTCTGACAGATGGTTTAGTCCAGGGCAGACATTAAGAGTTTTGAGCACAGTCAAAGAACGGTGACTGGCAGTGTACAAAAGACTTACTCTTATTGAAGGTTCCTTAGCCTTGTTGATGGCCTGCCGAACTAAGATTCGGCTATTTAAAAAAAGGGAAGAAGGTTGAAAATTTCAAAAGTTCTAGCTGTCAAAAACATCAGGTTGAAAGTTTCATCTTTACCCTCTTATTCCACAAATACGGTTAACGCAACAATTTTCTTTAACAAGCACCGAAATTTCCTTCAGCTTAAACGGGGGCATACCATTTGCCTTGTCCATTCTTTAATTACAGAGTGGACAATACACGTTTGTTAATAGAGTGTTTAAACACTGGGCAACCACCCACACCATTCTACATTAATTTGCAAACGCCACGTGGCCACCTTCACTTAAAAGGCACACAGCTTCCTTTTAATCAGTTGCATTTGTATAAATCAATTCATCCACGTAATATCGTGTGTATTTTGCTGAATTTATTTCAGTGACGTGACTTGACTGTCAATTAAGGCAGCGAGTAATTTAAACTAGAAATCCGAAGAAATGCAGCCACTGCAGCAATTTGGTTTTCAGAAAATATGTATCAGACCCATCTGAAAAAATGCTTTGGCAATCTCTAGAAAATCAAAATATGTTTACACCTTAACAGCTGACGGTAGTGTTTTCGGTCTCTAATCTGAAAATATGGCAAGATTCGAAAATTAATTACTTTACAGTGTGATTTACAGTTGTCATTAGACACACTGGAACAAACGCCATAGTTTTTAAAGATATTTTTGTATAAATCACTAAAAAATTTGATTTTAATGCGAAAATAAACAGGCTTTGCAGGCTTCACGTGCACTATAGGAGTAATTTTCGGTGATGGATAAAACAGCTCTAAAAATGCTTAGTTTTTAAGTCATGTCAATGTTTACTTTAACCTTCACTGTCAACCCCAATTAAATTACGTAATTTTCCAAAAGGGAATGATGGAAAGTGCATTAGCGCCGTACTTGGGGAAGTCGTACTCCACCAAACGAAAAATGCAGATAAGTTTATGTCGACAGTAATGAATCCATTTCTGAAACTTTGTTAGAAAATATAGTCCAAGTGACCTGCTGTTCCCGCATGATTCGGTTACTGACATTTTACGATTAGATGGTTCGCATTAAACACATATTACCACCTAAACAGCATACCAGCACCGATTCTTACGGAACTAGTTGAAATCCCTGATTTATTTGCCCAGATATCAGGACTACCAGATTAAGGAGCGCATAACGTGTGTCTGCAGTTAAGTACTCAAGAAACATGACGGCGAAACGAAGTTGTTCTTCCTATAAAATCATCGTTTCTTCTAGTCGGATCTGTAGTCATGAAAATAAATACTTATAGAATTGGCATGGTCATACTAGTAACTGACAGTAACAGTTCTGCTTTTTATCTTTGAGTGAAACCTGAATCGCCTATGAGCGATTCACATGAATGTCAGTTGTGTTGCACTGTTCTGTCCTAAACCACAAGGGACACATTGAACTGTATAAATGGGTCAATCTGAACAGTAGCGTGGTTTAAATTCTGCATTTGGTTACCGGAAAAAATACAGAGACATCCCAATTGATTGCTGTCAGAGACAAACCTCGCCACATGTAGTCTACTTTGTCAACATGATTTTGAATTAAGCGATGACCGATGTTTAAGGCAATATATTTGTGTGTGCTTCAGTTGAAGACGAAGTGGAACTGGAGATCATTCAAAGAATACACTGCTACTGTTACAGTGGATTTGCCTATGCTTCATGGCACTATGCTATATTTATACGATCTGCAAATTAAGACATGAACTTTAATAATCCTACTTATTTTGCTAAGGTTTGTTCAGATTTGTTAAAAACCAGTTCAATTACAACTCAAATTCGGGTTTAATGTTGTCCAATGTGGAAAACTATCCACCTTTTTGTCAAATTGGGTAGCGTTTCACACGTGGGCTCAGTAAGTTACATTGGCTGCTATCAACGTTATAAGAACGTTCGAATATAACATCAAATTCATTTTAATCTATGTTCTGTTCTAGCTAGTAGATATGTCCCCCAATGACTTCCAATAACCTCAGTCCGTGCTGTTTGTCTTTTAATTGTAGATTAATAAAAAAAATGTTTACAGAACTAGCCATTGTTTTCTTTTGTTTTCTAAGGTTCGGTTCTCAGAAGAACTAGTCTTTTGTGCAGCTGAGTCGTCTACATGACCAGTCAGCAAAGCCAATTCTACTTAGTTGTTTGGGATATTTTTACAACAGCAAACTAAATATAGTAGAAACCATTGTTACGTGAACTCTTCTTTTAAAGATAAGTGGCCAGTCTTAATACTCCAAAATGCAATCACTAACCCAGACTTAAGTTCATTAAGCAACTGAAAAGCCAGGACTTCCGTCCTTATTTCCTGTCTCATGCAAATCAAAAATGACAGCTAGTCAAGTTTCATAGACACGTTTGTAGGCATAAAATGTAAAAAGCTGGTCACCCGAAAAGTCAAATGCTCGCTTTATGTTGGTGTCCATTCTTCGATTCTGATGGCCTTTTGCGCGTACCCAGAAAGTCAAGGACCAGGTATTCTTTTTTCATTACCAGACTAAAATTCAGATGTTTATAGGCTTTGCTGTAGACAGCCTGCAGAATGTATGCGCCCTCGATACAGTGGTCAGCTGTCATTGTGGATCTACATTTTTGCTTTGCTCTCGCAAACCTCTTTCAACAGATAAATTCTTTTCCGCCTCTTTTTAAACGCCGCTGGGTCGTGTTTACGTGGCAACGTTTTACGGAAACGTAGATTGCACTTGTGTACGCGCAAACCCTGTTGGCATTTAAGCTTTTTCCCAGACTAATATAAAGAACGAATATATTATCGACCTCATACAAAAAATAGCTGAAGACGGATGCCTTCTATTTTAGTACATTGCTGAGGCCAAAAGGAGCGTACGTACGTTTTCCTCCACTTTTTTCGCTGAGACTGCACGCAACTCCCACATCCTGGACTGCACCCTATAATGAAAATGTCAATCGCTGCCTTCCTTTTCTTGGGTCGAAATTCCTTAGCCCATCACTTTACCCCGTGGTCGCAAGAAAGTGGGTTAATCTTGACAGGGGCATGTGCATCCAATTCAGGTGCGCAGTCCAGCCATCAGCGGAAGCTGCCAACGTAGTTAATGAGTACATTTTTGTAAACACATGTTGCTGTTGTGATAAAAATAGGCAATAAGGGGAGGTGTCTTGCTTTCAAAGGCCCCAGAACCTCATGGAGCAGTTTAGAAAACTCTTATTACGACTAAATATGCAACCTTGCACTTCTATTTGACGATATTGATATAATTTTGCTTATAAAATGCCATCAGTAGTATTTTATGATTTTAACTGCAGCAGCTAGTTAGTAGAAGATTAACGGTGATTCAAACGCATTGCACAGATGCTCCTTGCAAGCCACTCAATATTTAGTCATCTTGGAAATTTTAGTAAAAATGGCTTAAAGCGGACTGTGCTATCATTATGCCTTTTAGGCTGACATCAGAGAAAATGAACGCATTCCAACGTAAACGTCAGAGTTCAAGCACATCTATCTAGTTCCGTGTGCTGATTATTATATTTTCCGAATATCCGTGGATATATGAAACTAATTAGCGAAAGAGTAATTTTGGACGACAGACGGCGGTAAATCTTAACTATAACACAAATCTGGGGATAAATAAACGTAAGGATATATGGGTTAATATAGAACAGACAACGACAGAGACGTGGAGACGTTTCCAAGACAGAAAGAGCCTGTTAAGACTAATTTTTTTTCATTGATAATGCATTTATGCAATAAAATCACAAATTTTGCAATGGAAGTCCACCATCCCTCTCCTCACAAACACCAAGTAGATTGCCTCTTAGAATGTACTTACTTGTCGAAAATACGAAAACAATACAAGCGAAAATGCAATTCCCAGGTAGTAATTGAGACGTATATGTGATCGCTGGGAGAGAAATTTTATCTTCCTGACGTTTTGAAATCCATCGCAGATTCAGTATCATAGAAAATTTTAGAAACGGGTAATTCATACACAGGAGTTGCCGTATTTACAAGATACAGTCACTTTACTACTATATACTTATGAAAATTAACGGCTCTTCCTTTCAAGGATATTTGCCTTTCTTGGCCCAACTGACTTTCAGCACCGATTATGCATTACATAGGCCGTTTTTCTTGTTTGTAGAATGGAGGCGAGTGAACAATGACTCAAGTAACTTATGACTAACAAGATTGTCCCCTCTCGCGAGAGTTTTGCCTAATCAAATTTGAATGTGTGACCAAGGCCGTGTTTGGCCATTGCGTTTCTCCGACGTCGTTGCTTTGTCCGTAAATGCTTTAGCACCTATAGATGAATCCTGATGTTTCTTACCATGGCAGTGGGTCTTTTTTCAGGTAAGCCGTTAATTGTCATGAATATGCAGTAGCCTAGGGCCGGTAACTTATAAATACTACAAATCCCTATGCATAAATTACCCGTCTCTGCTTTTGTCTATGATGATGAACTTGCGACGGATTTCGAAACGTAAGGCGAATAAAAGCCTTGTCCCACTTGATCACATCTACTCCTTCTCGATAGCAAACCAATTGAGGGCACTTGTTTACTAAAAGATTCGGTTTCCTGATAAACCCATCGACAATTATGTGCTGCAAAATCTGATGTCACGTCAGACCCAATAACTAGGAAGTAGTCGAGGTGGCCAACAATTAACAGCTAATAATTGATCTATTTCGGCGAGATTACTTATCATGTCGTCTCAGGGATCGCCAGAGAATTTGGGCAAGAAAAAACGCGGCACAACGATTTAAAATGCATTAATATTAGAAAGTTGGTCGATTGAAAATGGGCGGACGATTAAAAACGGAGAGGGACGGTCAAGAAAGTCATGTATAACAAGTTCCGAAAGTTTCGATCATGGCAAATATGTCTATCCTTTGTCAGGAGAGGCTCTGGCTAGAGGCAGGGGTGGCTAAGGTAGAATGTGTTTTCATGACTGAAGACTTTAGGAATAAGGCGAAAGACCCTCTTATGACAAAAATGAAGTCCTGGAGGAACTCGTGAACCACTAATTTGTTCTGGAAAAGAACTGTTTGTTGTCTTATTGAGTGAAGCAAACTGTTTTTCGGTAGGGCGGCGAACCTAAAAAATCACCAGTTCTATCATAACGAAGACTATCCCGGTAAAACGCTAGAAACACACTCTTCTTTCCAGTCAGATCATTTATAAGCTATTCTTATTACGAAATATCGGTTCAGTGAGAAAAACATCAAATTCTTCTGAGTAAATAAAAGAATCTTAACTTCCCAGTAGCTAGACTCCCGTAGAGAGCTAGTAAATTACCTTTTGTAACGAATATAATCTCGTTGTCCTTTGATGTCATATCAGCCCTTACTTCATTCCGAGAGAATCAATTCTACATACCATTTAATAAATCTTAGAAGGCACCTAAATATAAGCATAGAATTGTTTTGGACCTTTTCAGATCCATCCATTAACCCATTTCATTTTTTAAAACTAATGTGGCGTTTACATGCAAGTCAAAAGTAAGTAATTGTTTTCTAACTGTCCTCTTAAAACTATCGTAATCTCGCTTTTTTTCAAACAAAAAGTAATGACTGAAATAGTTCGAAACAAAGAGTTCTTATTTTGATAATGTTTGTTGGTTGAAAAATTTTAATTGGTGTAGCATCTGCGGTTATCTGATTGAGACAGTATTATGCAAGTTCTCGGCCATAATATAGATCCTCAAAGTCATTTGTGGGGAGCGTTGTTGTAGCGCACTGAAAGTAAATGTAGTAAAACGTACCACTGTATTGCCGGGTACCAAAATGGATCCCTGTTTATACGAGTGTAAATTGATTTACAAAAATGGGATGAAAAACCACACCGAACGGGTGTCTGCAGCGTTTAATTGCGTCGAAAATGTCTTCAAATACGTCAGTCACATTTTGAAATAACCTGGGATTTTTAGAACAACAGAATAGGCAACCAGCCCAAATCAGGCTATTGCCCTAAAATAGTTGTCAACCCATAAAAATACTTCGCTTTTTTGACCAGGGAAGTGATTCGACGAGTGGCAGAATACAGTTAGGAAGAATGGTATGTGATTCTCACCCAGCCGTAGCATTAGAAACAGTCGCAGATAAAGGAAAGTAACAAGGAGTGCATTATAAATAGGAATCAGCAGCCATGCAACAATATACCTACTTTAAGTAGTAGCTGCTGTGTTCATGGCTGAGGGCTAGGCCTGACGTGATGGATGCCTGGCAGTCCACATCCGAGTCGCAATTAGCCGGGATTTTATCACCCGCATTAGAAGTTGGCGTGATCAGTCTTTGAAATAATGCACGATGTCACCGGTCGAAGCGATTTCTCCTGTTGCTTAGTACCCTGCCCAGACAAATTTTCAGCAAAATATATGCTAGTTAGGGGGTATTGTGCTTGTTAGCTGCCTCTAAGCCAGCGTACCCTGACACAATTAGCCCGCGGCCCATTACCTTTGGCCCCAGACGATGACCCCACCCGGAGGCTGCATTGTATACTTTTAGCGTGAGAATCGGAACCGAATGTCGATGTGCGTCCTATTACAGTAATTGCGCATCTTTATCTTTGTACGATGTCTCGGGGCTTGCGACGAAAATAATTAGGCCTAAAATATTGAAAGCGTATTCTAGATGCAGGTGGCCAACCACACACCAGCGACCTTGAGGAACTACCCTATAACTTAGGTCGTCCTCTACTTCTACAGACACATTTATTTATGATGGTTTAACAATACCAAAAACCATGCGCAAGACGACAGACACATAAGTATGAGCTTTACGTGTCAGGAATAGTAGTTCACTGTTCATTAGCAGTCACAGTGATCGTATAATTTCTTTATTACTATTTCGGCTTCAGTTAAGCGATGCAGTAACTCACGCAGTCAGCGTCTAGGTGGTTACTGCTATGGAAGAAAACATTTTACGAATTTATCTTGCTAGCACGGAATAAAATTTTACAAGTCATTTTAACCACTTTCGCGAAAACTGACGATGAAAGAGGATGTGGATATTTGCAGCTGCTCTAGAAAAGGACACTTCTTTCAAATATTTCACTTTTAAACTGTTTCTGAACTATTTGACCCCATAACGGATTGTTATTTAAGCTCACCGGTCACTAAGTTTAACTTGGAGCGCAATGAAGTTGATGTTAAAGAACGACCGGTTACATGTTTTCCGATCCAAGAATACAAAACCTTCAGTTGCCTATAGCAATGTTCATGTCAGCTTTCTTAGAATAAGGACATGTTATGAACCCATTAACTAAACGTTTTATATATGCAAACTAAAAGGTTACTTCAAGTGAAAGAGCAAAAATGATTAATATGGAAAGCTAGTTCGTTAGGATAAATCATCGGTAAGACGTTGTTTTTGGAAAGTTTGCATGCAATTGCCATTTAACTAGCATGAAACCTTTCGTTTCGCATTGATTGAGGAATGGTTGATATTTTCTTGCCTCATAAGATGCATACCACTTTCCTTTGAGGAATTTTTGGTTTTAATTATATATTTTGAAGTAAATACTTCGTTGTATTATAAGGTTCCCGTGGTGGTACTGGACATACATATATGTCGCCTTATGTTTACACGGTTCTGGGTGTTGGTTTTGAAATAGACAACTCGCTACACACGTACTACTCTGCGTTAGCCACACTGCAAAGCTTTTATGCTAAAGCATAAATTATTTTCATACGCTCTTTAATAAAGCTGTTCATTGGCCGCCTCTAGCTTGAAGAATATAGCATAATTGAGAGTGTGTCATGCTTTATTTGGAAGGTAATTTCCAAATGTTTCTGCAAAAAATGGCTCCATTCACGGACATCAAAGGATATGATAAGGTATAAGATAAAGAAAAGACCATCGAGTTCTCAAAGTTACCGGTTTACCTGATATCTCCATCCGTTTTGGAGACAGATTGGCCATAAAGTTCTAAATTTCCGTTCCTTTATACGTGAAACTATGTGCTAAGATTGGAAGTACAGTGCTCATATGCCGATGTACGGCAACACATATGACGGTAGCTTCGGCAAATAGAGCGGGAAGACTTCGCAGCTGTTAGATCAAAGTGAAAAAGGCGACCGACTTCACCATTTAAATTTTCGCTTCATTATAATATAAACAAAAAATCACAGTTAACACTGGCAGCAGACGGGAGCTTTCGGAGTATACGTTTAAAACTGGCCAGTAATGCCGGGAATATAACTAGAAAGCAATTGAATAAGAGAGGAAGAATGGAGGTTACTGTAAATCACCAGATTAGGGCTTGCAGCGTGCGATGTGAACGCAAACGGTGGACAAATAATATTAAAAAACCTTTCAACCTGAAGAGTAAGTGAGAGGTCAGATGCCAGAGTAACAATAAGTTACCGGAAAGGGGATACTTAATTGAGCAGAATATCAATGAAGTCTAGACTGGGAGAGGGTCGCACTCGAAAAACACACTGAACGGATTTTTGGTCGTTAAGTAGAAGGCATGGCCAACAACTCTATCATCAGCATATTTAACATGCAAACAGTCATTTGGTGATCGTAGATTGTCAGTGCGGAGGTCGAATTTTGCCTATCAGATATAGTTGATAAGTTTTGCTGTAATATGCAAGCACAATTAGCATAAGACCGTACACTGTTGTTGGATACTTCAGATTTAATAGCGCGTTGGTCACTGGTTAAAAAAAAGTCAAACATATATCCCAATCCAACGCATTTGACATCTTCGCTGCTGAATTCAAGAACGATTGTCGTCAAAATATTTTGGTGCGGAAAGGAGAATTTGCATTTCTTAAGGCAAAATAAGTTAAGAGGATATATTTTCCTCTATTAGCATGCTTAGCAAACACTTTTGTGATTTTGTCTATGGACTATGGTTAAATGTCTGCACATATCATAGATGGAAACCATATGCCATGTAAGTATTGGGTTAACCTCGAGTTTTGTTTTGACACTTTGATAAATTTGATCTTTGCCTATAAGACTCGATTCTAACTCATGCGAAAGGAGCCAGCTACACATTTTCATGCATTTGATTTTCCTAATTAAACTTTTGTATAATCAGAATGTAATTAACTCCATCTTATGAAGTCGCATCCAGTGCTGAAGAATTCACTTTGTTGTGAAGCCTAGGTCATCTGAAGGGCAACATGCAGAAATCCGTGAACTCCGTCAATTCACCTATTAGCATCCCCTTTTTAAAATCTGATTTTTTTACCCTTATGGGATAGGACGGTAGCTAACGAAAATGCGTTTAATTTTCTTGCTAGCAGTCGGTAGTTAACTTTATCTGCTTGTAGTTAAACCCTTTCAAACAAACCTTTCACATTGGTGTTCTGATCTGTATATATCGTCTCACACCTGTGGTTTTGCAAAATTAATGTGTAACTAGAAAAATGCAAAGTTCCCGTTGTTTCAGTAGTGTGCAAATAGTACCCTTTGAAGATAAGAGGGAAATAACACAAAACACCTTCAAGGACAACTTTAGCCATTGCCGTCAAGTACCAATCCCTAAACTATAAGCACCAGAGATTAAAAACGGAATCTAACTGCCCGCAGAGCCTGAACTTACTAGCTTGTTGATCGGCTGGCATTCATTGTAGACTTTTTTTAGCGCAAGGGCTACAAGGGCCAAGGGGACTGGCCACATACCCTACAACGCTGCGTCTAAGATCAGGCAAACGGAAAACACCCCTAACAATTACTTTGTCATGAATTCAAACGCAAAAGGTGACACTTATTTTGTGATTAAATTAGGCCAAGCACATAATCCTGGGTCGTATGTGATATAAACACGTTTTAAATTGGCAAATTGTGGTTATCGAATTCAAGGAGGGTCTTTAATATATGTAAAGCGCCTTTTGTAGCAACAGCAAATACGTAAGCGTTGAAGAATGTCATTGATCCCACAAAAACACTGACACTCGGATGGACGTTTTGTGGGAAACTTGCAACTAAGAAGGATGTCAGACGAGGAAGACGAAGAAACGATCACTGGAACAATAGTTAGATTTTCCTGACGTTCCGGATTCTGTCGAGAATCCCTAGTCGTAGGTAATGGTAAGATAGTCTGATCCATGCGCAGATAAGGGGAATGTCCTATATAAGTGCTATAAGGAAGCTTCATGATTGGTTTTGAAATTGCTCAGCTATATTAATCGTTCCTGGCTTGCACCTCAAATTTTAATGGACTTACTAAACATCCGAATAAGTAAAACAGACACGATTATACGAACAAATGTGAGTTAAAAAACTTATTCCATAAATCCATAAATTCAACGGGAGCAAAAAAGCTGTTCATAACTTATTCGTCTCCCAATCTCCACATGAGTAAATAACTATTCACTTTTCAGGTGCTTTGTCCTGTATTGTACTGTGCCCATGTTATAAAGTGTATTAATCGACACCTCACAAGTTATGCTGCGAAGGCTTTGATTTTCTCAAAAGTCTGGTTGGCTACAAAGGCAAGGAGGAATTAAACAGTCGATTCAAGTGTGATATACAGCGCGTATTTGGCTTTTACTATTTCTAAGGGCAGAAGCATAGTATCCAAAGCTCAGTTATCTACTCTTTGAGTTTGTGTCTAATAATTCAGTCGTATAACTGACATAAGGAGTAAGCTGAGCCTTCAAACACGTTTCTGGGTATGAGTCGCATTCATCAAAAAACTTATTTGGCTGAATGAAGCTGTTCAGTTGGTGCGAAACATAGAAAATTATCTGAAAGTTCCAGTTGCTGAAAATTTTCGTAGCTGGCTTATCTTTTGAGACATTAACAGGGAAATTATTCAAAATTAACTAAATTTGACCATTTATTTCTTCATTATGCCGTGATTGTTATTCTTTGCCTTTTACTTTCTCTCTATCTACGGAGTGTTTTATGTATAAGGCTTATTCACTCTTCAGTCAGCCAAATATTTAAAATTATTTCAGTTTGTCTAACGCGTGGCTTTTGGTAGCATAATCTGATAGGTTATATAAGTTTAGTTTATTCTGGCCTTCAAAAGAATGATGTTCATGAAGTGATCCATGTAAGTACAGCAGCGGCCGTCAAGGCTGCAATTTACTGTTAGTTTACTAAGAAAGTACGGCATTTTAGAAAACTGAAAAAGGGCTCTGGTGAAAAACTGGACCAGTCTCGGACAATTTTCGTGAATTCCTTTTCACTTCCTGCGTCCTTACTACTCGATTGCTTGAAATACTTACCTTACTGTGTCGAGTGTCCAAAAACACTTCCATACAACCATAAATAATTATATATACGCAGAGAGCTAACAGCCTGTTGCGAAAACAACTCCGCTAAAGTGCACCAGTACGATGGCCTGACTTTCGGTCGTAATATGCAAGAACGTGCTTTTGGTCTACCCTCTTGTATCTAATTAACCTTTAACGTATATGCAGGAAAAGTTAAAAAGGGGTATATAAACCACGGTCTGTTTACAGTTGATATTGACATTTCAGTGGTTATTGCAGTTTCAGCTACAGCAAAAAACTTTCTTCTGCTAATGTATTTTTGTATTTTAAGACCTATTCTACAGGGAATTGTGTGCGAGATTCACACTAAAGCAGCATTTTATATAAATGTGACTTGACTTCAGGTTTGCCAAGGTAAATAAGTGCCACCCATTCGACTGAACTGTTCCTTATAATGCATGCATAATTTTTATGAATAGTTATTAATAATAGGCGGTGCAGATAAAATACCAGCTTTTCTCTAACTGTCTTCTGGGCTTAATTCGCGTTGCCTGCAAAAACATTCTTGGTAATCACTGCAACTTTAAATAGGTATTTTTTTTATCGCAATATACAAAGGAAATAGAAAACGCAAATTGAAAACTTTCCATAGGGCACAAGATACATTTTAGCACACTCGCGAAACCTAGAAGACTAAAATGATATCCGAATTTGAGGCACTCACTTACTTTAATCGCTTTGGCCATATATCAAAAACTGTCAAGGTTAATTTCAATGAACTACCTATGCCGGTCTTTCACATTATTTGCATGTTTGTACTTTTTATCGACAGTTCACGTTTTTGGCAGAAATCACCCTCGTTATTTTCCTGTTGTGCTAATGAAAACGCTGCTTACATTCGGCAAAATCAGTTACAGAAGCAGTTTCCAAATACGGCCTTTCTCTCTATCGTTTAGGAACGCACTGTGTGCTATGTAAAAATCTTTGCAGCTTTAGCTTGTAACACGGATTTTAGCTAATCTTATGGGGAGCAGATGGGTTGCCCGTTAAGCAAGGTGCATTTTAGTTTCAAATTTTATGACTGGCATGTCGCAAATCACAATCCTATTGTTCTTTTTTGGGTTAGCTTATACTGCATGTTCTGATTATGACTTGGTCTGTGTTAAGTTTGAAGTCGTTAAATATTTGAAGCCTTTAACTTTTTTTGTATCTATTTAAAGCAGAAGCATGGTGAAAGTCTCAATAACTTCAACTTATTTTCATATAAAAACCCATAGTGCACGGCGAAAGTAATAAAACACAATGTGTAGAAAGACAATTTATGCCTCACTGCAATCATTGAAGAATGTGAAATAGGGGCTTCGGCAATTCTATTTTATGTGCTAAAAGGACTTGTATAGACATTTTTGAATAAAACCCCTTTTAAATGCATAATAGTAAGTAGAAATAACAGTCATCTTCCTTGAAATGACTGCCCAGATCAGGATTTACACGAAAATATTCCGTGTTGTCAAAAATAAAGGCTACTACCTGCCATTGCACCCTGAAGAAGCAGACATTGGGCATAACCTGCGCCTAGATAAGAAGCTGTTGCTTGATGTGTGAGAATAATAAAATAACGTTCCATTTCACGTAAAAAAACTTAATAAATGTCGCTGAATAAATAAGCTGCAGGAAGCAATTCATTTTGTAGCATCCTTGAATGGTCTACAAATATCCTCTTAGTCTGTGAAAAATCAAGCATAAGACGTTTTTTGATTTAAAATCTGGAAAAAAGTTAGTTTAGACGTTCAATTTTGTTACATCATCGGCTTAACTAAGAATATCTGTCAGAAAATTGCACATGACAAATTTTTGCCATAGCTGTTTTCTTAGCGTCTAGGTATATTAACTATAAATAACGAACAAGTGTATGGCAGCGAGATGCAATTAAGTTTTGTCTGATAGACAGTGTGATAACTTTAATTGTGTAAGTTTATGTGTGAGTCCATGCCTGATATCACTTTAACTGATCCTATTATGGTAAAATAGAAAGACAGTTTTAAGAGAGTCTTATTTACATCATCTGCTGTATGGCATAAAATGGTACAAAAGTACTGACAATGATCTCCTGGGACCACAGTTAATTTACTCACTGGAGCACAGTTGCAGCAATGCCGGAGTGACAGCATAACGTTCCAAACCGTTAGTTATGAGCCATCTGCACTTGCTTTCTCCCACGTGGATTATGTAACAGTGTTTTAATAATATGGACTCTACCATGTTATGCAATAAGGACAATTATGATGTAAATTCGTCCATTTAAAGCTACTGGCAGTGATTCGATGCTATGTTAAATCAAGGGAAATTACCTCTCTACTGTTGGTAAAAAAATGAATTTTTTGGGCTTGCATGTTGCAGCCTACTCCTTTAAGTAGCACATTACTATAACAATCAAACCTAAATTTAAGAAATATAAAATTACTCTATATACTTTACACGACACGGCATTTGGTTCCAGAGCGGCAAACTTTTGGGCTAGGTTGGGGACTTAATACGGATTTAGAGTCAAGCTTAGGTTAAGATTTACATTTAGAACTAAAGTTAAGGCTTAGATCAAGATGGTGTGAGAGTTCTAATTAGGAGATGGGATTATTTGCCGGTTCTGCAATTTTGCTCAGGGTCATCGGAGTTTTCCACTTCCTGTATCTTGACAATTACATTTTATACTATATATTGCGTAAAAATGCGTATATGCCTAAGCGGCAAGTAGAACGGAGACTGAAATGGTCATTTCTGGCTTCTTAGCCTTCATCAGCCAGCCATACCCAACTTTAGCATGGGCGACCCTCGATGTTCAAACCCGCAACCTTATCGCTAGCAGTCAAACGCCATAACCACTTAACATTGGGCTCGTTGTCTCACCGGTTTCTATAGGGAATATACACAATGGTAGATCTTTACTGGTTCGAACGTTGGAGATCGATAACCCTTGGCTTTGGGTAGTGTTCGCTGATAACGGTTAATAAGCCAGGAGTGGTCATTCTAGCCTCTCTAGTCTGTTTCGGACATATACTTCGGCGCATAGTATCCTAGACGTTGAGTGGATGTTAGCGCGGCTAGAAAGTGAGTTCCAAGGCACAACGGGTCAGGTAAGTTCCGTACCTGATTGGTGAGCGTCTTCCTACTACTAAATGCATAATATATATATATATATATATATATAACTCACGCAAAAACGTTTTACTTAGCCGTTCAGCGTTTACATGTCTGCCGCACCGCAGAATGATGGGGAACGCGGAGTTTTCTTGCTAAACGTGATTATTATAGAGAACAGCAAGTGTGGAGGGAGAATGTTGCCTATAATATGTATAGCTGATCCATTGTGCCGTAATATACGTACGCCATTAGCAAAAGACTGTAAATTGTTGTTGGATACCTCAAATTTTACACAGCGTTGTTCATCGGTTTGCCGTTTTATAACAAAAGTTTTATTATTCGTTTGACTAAACCACTAGGCAGTTCACCAACTTCTAGAATCTTTACGTTAATGTAAACTGGCAAAAGTGGCATGTTGAATAGATAACAGTAAAATACACTCTTTATGCAGCAAATTACAAGCAGCCCTTTTTGTTTCTGTGCTCACGGTTTCGACGAATTTTCAGGTTGCTGTTTAATTATTACCCAACACTTACCCAGCGCAACACTTGGTGTTCAATTTACAATAGTTTATAAACGTCTTCAGCAATGACTCTTTTGAAGTTGCAAAAACGACCATCAGCAAAAGCAGCAGACCATTTGGCAAGCATAAGTTTGTTTTTGATAAATTCTCGTTGAGCCAGTAGTTTTATATGGGAATCGATTACAAGGTATGACAGACGATCAAGAACCTTCCTCTCTTCATATAGCTGAGTCGTGGGACCAGAGGAAAAGGGCGATAAGAGATAGTTGGTCAAGCGAAAATAGGGGTTTGTTAGTGCCATAGACAAAAGTAAACAGTAACACTTAAGGGCTGAAAATTCTTCAGGAAAAAGCGCCTCAAAACCTCTCACTTGTACTTATAGTCATGGTTTAATTTGCTCACGAACGATATAAAATCAGCCAGCTTCGTTTGCATGAAAAGGTTTTGGCAATTTCCATTTCAACTAAATAAACGATTGTCCCAATTTCAGGCATTTGAACACCATTTTTTTATAACAAAGGCCACAGTCAACGTTTTTTACAACGTTTTTTACAACGCATTTAACGGCAAAACTATTCTGCACTTGTCATGCATTCAATAATTTTTTTACCATCAACCAAAAACTAACGTTTACAAGGGTAAAAAGAAGACAATGTGCAGTTGGAGTATTTTAATAACGCGCAGGATTGATAAAGTCTTGCATTCGCTTAGAAAAAATATTACGATGTTTTGAAACAGAATATGCAAAAACGCCCTTACGCAGAAATTAACTATTGGAAGTCACCAAAAATAAGTATTTTTAAATTGTTTAACTTTTTCCCCATTCTTTCCATGTATCGAAGAAAAAAACAGTGGCTTTCGATTGTTGCTTAAGAATTACTAATGACAGATGTAAAATATTTTTGAGCATGATCACATAAGTACATCAATGATGTTTAATTGTCTGTAGCATTAATGCTATTCCTGACAAAACTTAACTGCCGCTATCTTTAAAGTAGCCGGAAGACTTCAATGACCTAAAGGATTCCATTTTATTCTCTTCATCATGCTTGGTTCTCGTCAAGACTGTTTAATAACCAGATTTACTCTGTTGCATAAATCAGTATGCTTGACGAGAGAAGGATTACTTACTTGATAAGAGCAGAATGAGCTTGGATTTTTGAAGAATAGTTTAATATAATTCTGTCAACTCATTTAAAGTAGCCTTGCTTTTAACTATTTCCTGTCTTTTTTCATTGAACTACTTTATTTTTAATTTCGAACCGGAATTTATGAAGCGCAACCGATAAACTTAGCAAAATTGTGAGCTACTTCCCATCTTGTTTCTACTTTTTTCTCATTGCTTAAAAGAAAGAGTTAAACAAATATTATTGTCTAAGCGGCTAATAAAATGTAAGACTGCCACAAAAGCAGACTTGCTAATTTGTATGGAGCCGGTCGGTCTGTTCAAATTCTTTGTACAAGAAAGGCTGTTAAAATTTTAATAATGTAACGTATCGTTTAATAGTGAAAATATTTGAAAAGGTTACCAAAAAAGTCACGAAAGGCTGAAATCATAATTTCGCATTTGTAAGCCGTCATCAGATAGCCATAAACAATCCTACGGTTAGGGTATCTGGAATCTTTTCTGAAAATTCGGTCTTAAATTCAAACGTCTTATAACTGGACTGCCAACCAACTGTCCAAACGGTCGCTATACGGAATGTTACTGATGTTGTTATTTGGTAACGAAACGCAAATATCCCTTCAGCAATTCGGTAATAGTAATTCAGAATAAAAAACGAACAGAATAAACACTGTGTAGACGCTTAATGGAGCCTCAACTCCCTGGATCCCGAACAAGAGGTTGATAAAATGTGTATGGAATTACTCAGAGTGTGCTTATTAGTTACGGTCAGAGATCCTTTATCGCGCAATCATTGCTTTTATCCTTCTTAGTGGACCGAGTATAAACTATTCACATCAGAATTTTTATTAATGTTTGCCCATTACAGTCAGATAGCCCCTCTACATTTGCATTCTATCCCACTTGTAGTTATTAGTCACGATTGAGGCACACGACCTTGGGCAACCCCCTAGGCATTCCGTCTGTCAGGTGCGCATTACAATTCTGGATGAAAATGACAATGCTCCCAAGATACTATTTGAGCCCGGGAGTCTTACCAACTATGCTCTAGTACCTGAAAACGAGGAAGCGGGGCGGATTGTTGCCGTCTTCACGGCCACCGATGAAGACAGCGAGGAGAACGGACGAGTTGACTGCCTCATATCCTCGGTCTCCTCCAATGGCCTAGATGCAGCAAATCAGCAGTTCCTCAGCGAATTCTCGAATCTGCATTCCTCAATGGAACGGTCTGTAGACAAATTCTTCCAACTAGAGAGAATAGAGCTTCCATTTTCCACAGTGTAAGTGCAAATGAAATCAAAGTGAAGTACTCTTCTCAGTTGCCAGTACTCCTTGATTTTGCCAAAAGTTCCCATGCCCAGTAGAGAATGTGTTAAATACTCTCTAAGCTGTATTTATATAAAACTTGAGGGTGCGTATTAGGCTTTCAAATATCACTTAAATTGGTAGCAATGCTGGCGGAATGTCAGAAAATAATTGTCGCAGAACACCTATTCGAAGAACACAGGAGTACGTTACATTTAATGGAATTTCCCGAGGCAAGCTTTGAAAAAAACGTCCAAGTCTCTAAATATTGCAGTCTTTGATTACATATTCTGAGTTACTGCTTGCAACATAAACATTCAATGCGTTAGTTCACATTATCGTTTGGTTTGTTTCCGATCAAGCTCTTCAAGAAATTTGGGAAAGTTAAAATCTTGAATGATTTTCTCGTTAAAATAACTTCGTTGTCTCGCTTGTTTCTATTTTGTCTATAAGATTAAACTACCCCGAACAGGTTTCCTTTAAGAAGTACGTAAAAGCAATTTGAAGCTTGTGAGATGAACACGTAAGTGGGGTTGGTGCACTTAACTTTGCGATTGTGATCAGTTGTTATTAAGCTTATTTTTGTATTGTAAACTAGGAAGCACCTTAACTCAGCTAGTTCCTTAAGTTAGTCCTTTGTCCTTTTTAACATTTTTAATCATTTGACAATCGTAGGCTTTCGTAGACTCTCTAGGGTCTGTAATTGCATCGTGGTTGACAAGAAGTAAATGTAGTCTTCGTTTACGAAAAAAAGCCGTTTGAACATATTTGACCCATGTGAATTCTGACCATTCTTGGTTTGTCCCTAGCAAAAGATTGGATGCTAATTGGAAAAATAAAGTTGTAATAAAAATAGGGAAGTTTTTTCTAATAGGCTACTAAAACTGCGGACCTTCACATATTATTTGGAGTGGAATCCCATAGTCCTTACATAGAAACTGCAGATGAAACGAATAATTACTTCTTCTCGCCCACTTTGAGAGAAGGAAACAGATCAGCAGTGAATCAAGCAACTCAGCACGACGTCTTTGTTTGGTGTGTGGTGCATTAAGAACGGTCTAGGGGTGTCATGGACTGAAGTTCCAGTCCCATGGTTACTTCAACATTATCTAGGCGCTTGGTTGTCCGCCCCTTACTAAATAAATGACGTTCTTCAAAGAAAGCATTAGTTAAGTAAATTGATATCTGCACTACTTTTTGGTGTTATAAGGCTGTATAAAGGAGTGCTTCGCACCAGGATAATAAGTTGATAGCGATCCCTAGTTATTCAGCTTGAAAAAATGGGAATATCTAATGTGTGTCATCAAAATTAGTAATGATTCCATTACCTTACAACAGGCAAATAAGTGGGCATGCAGGGCCAAGAAGGGAGGGGTGGATATAAGAAAAGCATGCGTTATTTGGGACTACGCACGCACAATGAAAGCCACACATAGCGTATGGTTGCACACTTAGGTGCAAGCTCACGCCGCGCCAACCATACACGTCCAATCTCACCTGTGGTCTTAATGAATATATTATACCACTTAACCATAGTTTATGGGGTTACTTCGCGGTTCTTTAGAATTAGAAGTCATACATAATGATCTGAAGGATACGTTCTACTAATGAATTTACGTTCGTGTGGAAGCGGACATTGTGCCTGTCCTCAATGGTTTCAGCGTCCGCATGGACACGGATCAGGTCATATGCGCGGAAGTTGATACGCAGCAAGCGGATACAAAGGCAGTAGTTTCATTCAGTTGCAGGTATGAAACAAACCCGATTTTCTCACCACCCCTGTCCGTTGCTCTCTACTCCGAGAGAAAAAAACTATAGATACATAAGTGTTTGCGTCACTGGCAACTAATACGCCCCATCTTCTTCAAAATGTAATATAAAACGTGATGCCCATATCGTGAAAGTAATGTGTGGTGGTCAATGTTAGACTGAACACTGTCCTGTCGTCGATAAGACGAAAACCTGTTTTGGACCAAGAAAGTGGTCTAAAGAAAAGTTGAATGCTATTAAACAGGATGTGTCTGGATGTCGGCTGAATGTTAGATGTCACTTGAAATTCGTGTAAGGGCAAATAAAAGGTTGCTGCTGATGTGGCGATCAAAGAATATAAGCTGCTGGACGCTATCCTAGGCACTACTTTTCATGCATTTTGGTGAGTAAGCATCCAGTACTAAACTCCACTTGCAGGCAGCAGTGAATAAACACGAATTCTCTTCTCTAAAATCAAATAAACTGCGCACGACACGTATTTGCAACGCTACTGCCACAGAGGCGCCTTCTAAATGTGGCGCGTGGTAGATGCGCTGGACCAACACAGAGTCCAGATCAGGGCTGGCAGGCGTCATTCGAGTTGGGATCTCATAAAGAAATGTTTTACATGGGGAGGTGGGGTGTCGCCTATAAGGGCAGACTCATGCTGTGCAAGCCACCTGCGCACCTCCTCCCACACCGTTTCTGAATCTTCTTGACTATGTCTGGGCACCGAGCACAGGTGGGAGTGGACCAGAGAGTGAATTAGATGCATCAAAAGTTTATTCTAACATTGATTCAGTGCAGGTCACCATCCTCGGGCCACGCTGCTCTTCGGAAACTATATTTGAACTAAGACGGACGTCGAGGGGATGCAAAATGACCGGCGTTTAGGAATACACAGACCGCGGTTAGAGGAAAAACGCACCCGTGACCAGCAAAGCGGCCTTTAATTCAAGGAGTATACCGCAAGGCCCAGCCCAAACGATCTGCTATTCAAAAAACGTCTCGAATTGAAAATGCTGAGTTGAATATTTCAAAAGCATTTTTGGCTGTTCGCTTATAATCTGCCAAAAAGATATTCAATCGACCGTCACAAGTAGAGGAAAATGCTGATCTCAACCCTCTGGATAAAAAGAGCAACTGCATAGTGCAAAAGATCTGAACACCACTTTAGTTGTAGCCTTCAAGACATGGTAAAGTTCGTTTCTGGGGCTCTAGTGATAAAGACAAGATCCATGGTATTATAAGCATTTAACCATGGTTAACCAATAGAATAGTAAACTTAATGGACAAATCTGTAAAATTTGTCGTTTTATTACGAACATCAAATTTTCTGGTTGATTTCAGAAGTGTATTTTTCTCATAGTTTTCTCTGGTCGGACACGCTCATATAACAATAAAAAGGTGGCCAGAAGACAGATGACTCAGACAGTTATTGAGAAAATATAGAGGTCATGAAACCGACGTAAAACTGACGGCAAATGTGTAAGCTTTGATCCATACTGAAGCGATAAACGTGGAGTTCGCACTGCATTGCATGGGAACTATAAGTAACGCTTAAGGTGAGTTTTAGGGTTACATTTGAGGTTGGGGTCTGATGTACCTTAAGGGTGTAGTTTTTGCCCTAGGTTAACTGTAGGTTTCAGGGACAGCTAGAATTAAGATTTAGATTACAGTTTAGGTTTATTTTATGGTTGATGCCAGGGTTAATGCACAAGAATAATCTTCCTGACATTTACCGAAATGTCACCTTTTTCAGTTGACGGGGTGTTCGTATTACCCTGTCCTGTTTAGGGTCCATATAAGTCATCCTTGCCAGTTAAAAATTGCCACGTCGGACATTTGCATTCGACATGGTAACCACGAGGTCAAGGTCGTAACGTTCGTAAGTGTGAAAGATACAATTAACATATGCTCTGGCATAGCGAATAGAAGTCGAATATTGAAACACGACTCACCCTTTGAAGCTCTCCTTCTATGAACTGTTATTAATATGTGGCAACCAACTGCAGCTAAAAGGCGCTCTTAAACTCTTCGCTGCTAATAGCTTAAATCGTGCAATGGTTAATCATGAATGCGAAACGTCGGACAAATAAGATTTTTGTTCCAAAGGTCGCATCTACTTCTTCTCAAACATTAATCCCTTCAACGGCATACTTCCTAAGAAAAGCAGAAACTTTCTTTTAGAAGGTCATAAAGGAAACCTCCTCCAGAAAAAAGACAATGAAAGCTCGTTTTTGTCAGCATATGCTTAAACGGTAAAAAGGAAACGAAAACATACATTTAGTCTGCTCTTCAGACAAAAAGCTGATTTTTTACTTTTGTAGAACCTGACAGAATGGCGTAAATGTGTGACCTTAACATAAGTTGACTTCAGCTCGACCTTGCAGCTCACAGCTTTGGGAATGCTGAACGGTATTTTGTGCATGAATTAGTTTACGGACACCAGGCTTGGGCAATATCTACCGTACTCTCTACTTCGTCAGCCATCTAGGTCCGGTGAAAAGACAGCGTCAGGGCGATCGGAGGCAAACTCGGGCGCCTTGACTGATGGGGCTAAACCGCACATCTGTGCGTACCACACACAATCAGAGTAACACAAACGTGTACGAATCAAGATGGCCTTGTTCTTTCCTGGATGAGATTGCAATACAGACGACATTCTGAAAGGGTCATCGAAGTTGAATTTAATTTCTCGAGCCAGACGTCTCACCGACACAAGCAATACTTACCACGAGGAACGAGCTGGCTCTATCAATGACACGCAGCCAAGTCGCGACACTGAAATGTTATTATCATGGGGAATATGCTGAAAGGTTCCGATTCTTCAGTACCGGCCTTGCCTACTCTTCCGTGCTCCTGCCGCCTAGGTGAACCCGTCAGCCAGATGGCACTAAAATTGGAAGCAATGCCTAGTAAGACATAAAGCCTGTTGCTAGAAGCACCAAGAAACCTCTTCAAAGTGTGGCGTTTGCTACTGGATGTCCAGACTCTGTGCTGTCCGGCTTTAGACTGGTTCCCATCTTGAGCTAGTATATCTACAGCATGGCCAGTCAGTCATCAACGCAGCTGTATGAGAACATTCAAATACCTTAACAAAACTTCCTGCAGTGAATTGGAAGGCAAAATTAGTTGATTACATTTCTTTAGACGAACGACGATAGCGCATGGTTGCCTGTATGATTTTGTCAAAAGATATCCCTAAATAGGTGTATCGTATGTTTGGATGTTGCATCTATGTCAGCTGTATAATTTGATTCTAAAGGTCATTCTACTTATGGATGGATAAACAGACACCATCGGGGAGGAGCCGTGTTTTTGGTCCATGCTTTTGCGTTTCAAAGGCTGGGGTCTAGGCCCGTCTTTATGAGCAACGACACTCAAGTCCTTTTAAGAAATGATAGCCGCGACTGGTTGACAACCTTCATTCGTAATAAGAAGCCAATTTGTAGTTTTCTTTTAAATTTGGTGGCGATAACGCCTTAGACCAAACTAACTTTCCATTCCTGGAGCGCACGTAGTGATTATTTTCAGGGGAACTTCTTCTGGAGGAACCCACTAGGCCAGGGGTCGCCAACCCATGGCTCGCGAGCCATATATGGCTCTTTTGATGATTGCGTATGGCTCTTTCAGAAAATTCAGATTTTATTATGTTGGTTACTCTTTAGGGGTCAAAGTAGTGGGTTGTACTTGGATCACTACAATCATCAGGCCAAATCCCAGGTTGGAAGTTAAAAGACACCAGCCATCAGAAGGTGTGATTTATTATGTACAGAACTCCCAATTACAGTCCCAGGTGGCAGGCAGGCAAGTAGCCCTTGTTCGATCCGGAACCTCGACGGGTGGGCCTCAATCCCGGCGGCGAGGAGGAGGAGGAGGAGCAGAATAGTCAAGAGGGGCTGCTCTGTCATAAAAGAAAACAGATGGAGAGGAGAAGACATGGATCCACCATAAGGAGGTTTGGTGTAGCAGACCTTGGCCGCCCTGAGGGCAGGTGGGAATGTGGTCGAAGACGCGTCTGCTGTGGTTCCCGTCCCTGGCGAAGCCAGGGCTAGTGTTTATTGCGCCCACCCAGACTTGAGACAGCTTGGGAAAGTGGTGACAGCTGATTCAGTAGGATTGCAGAGCAGGTTCATTTGTTCCGTCATTGTTGTCTTGTAATTGCCCGAGGGGATGTCGCCTACAGAGGCCGAGGGATGGACTATTTAAATGGCCCTTAGGTATTTGGACGCCCGTTTATGCTCAAGTGTGTGTGCGTGACTTAATAAACTACGGTCGCCAGGGTGGCGGTCTCGGGGCCGCCAGAAAAGCAAAGGAAAGGGGACGGTCGCGCAGCTGTTACCGGTTTCACAGTCGCAGCCGCGAGGTCAAGCCTCGGGGACGGGGGTGTCAGTGCAAGAGAGCATTGGAACCGTTGCTTGTGGCAATACAAGACTTTGGGACAGCGGGTCTTGGAGAACAAAGGGGGGGGGGGAGGGCACGCCTTGTAGCCATCCATCTCCAATGACGTACCGCCACAAACTCGCTAAATAACAGACGCTCTACTAAAGTACGACAGTAGGTAAACTTGACCTCAGCTTGGTCAAGGTCACGCTGGCAGACAAGGCTATCTTACGCACATGAGCCAGCCGGCTTTCTTACATATAGTGCCTCATGTTTACGTCCCGCAGACGGAGCGAACAGTCCATTCGCGAACACTTGCTTTGTGGAGAGAGCAGATTATGCAGTGTGTCTAATTTGCAATGGCAAGATTATATCGATGAAACGGTCAAATGCAAAGCGCCACATCAACACACGCCATTATACGTTTGCTTCACAATACCCTGAGGGAGATAGTCAAAAGAAAGCATCTCAAGAGCTATTGAGCAGGACGCAAACCAGTCAGAAGCAACTCCACGTATGGATCCAGCAAGGTGACTATAACTCCGCTAGCTTTGCTGGATCTTTATCAATAGTCAGGAATGGAAAACCATTCACAGATGGCGAGTTTGCTAAAACGTTCATGCTGGATGTCATTGATAAACTTTTTGATGATATTTCGAATGAAGACAAGACAATTAAACGGATACAAGACATGCCTTTGTCGGCAAAAACTGTTCATGAGCGTACCATCATGAAGGCAACCCACGTGGAGGAAATGGAAGTGAAAGACGTAATTGCAGTGCCATTCTTTTCTCTGGCTTTGGATGAGTCAACAGACGTAAGCTACTGGTGCAATTCAGTGTGATTGCAAGATATGCTACTGGTGATACACTGCACAAGGAAAGTCTTGCGATTCTGCCACTAAAAGGATCCACATGAGGTGAGGATTTATTCAAGTCTTTCATGGATTTCGCACAAGAAAAAAAACTACCTATGGATAAACTTATCTCTGTGTGTACTGATAGTGCTCCGTGTATGGTGGGTGAAAAACACAGGATTTGTGGCGCTTCCCTGTGAATATGACAATAGACCCATCCTACGTTTCCATTGCAATCGACACCAGGAATCTGATTGTGCTCAGATATGCGACGAGCAGCTTGGCGAAGTGATGTCGCTGGTCATCCTTGTGATTAACATTATTGTTGCTCGAGCCTAAAATTATCGACAGTTTAAAACCCTGCTGGCTGAAGTTGGAAATAACTATCATGATCTGATTTTGCACAGTAAGGTACGTTGGTTGTCAAAAGAGAAGGTGCTTAGCCGTTTTGCAGCCTGCCTGAACGAAATCCGGACGTTCCTTGAAATTAAGGGCATTGAGCATCTTTAGCTATCCAAAACTGAGTGGTTCCTCATGTTTTACTATCTCGTGGATATGACCATTCATCTGAACCAACTTAACGTTAAAGTGCAAGGCAATACAAGTACAGTGTTATCCCTTCAACAATCCGTGTTTGCTTTTGAAAACAAGCTTGAACTCTTTATTATTAATCTTGAAACAGATCGATTACTATATTTTGTAAATTTAAGACAATCTTAAGATGCATGCACAGTAAGTAGTGCACTCAAAACTGTGATGTCCACCAGCTAGTTGGTGTCACATCAAGCCTCTAACAGTATCAGCTGTTTTACCGCCTGCGAATGTAATTGTGCCAACCTGGATTATGCGCTGAAACGCCTAAAAGGTGGGGCGAGCAGACGCATTACTGTTAACTCACTTCTTGGCAGAAGGCAGCTGTTTTACCGCCTGCTGCCCTTGGGAGGGGGGAGGGTTAGACAGGGAGGCCCAAAGGTGAAGCCGGGCTTCTTCGCTAGTGAGTAGTATAATAACATTACTTAAAAGAATAAATTCAGAGGCTTATTATACTAGCATTTCATATAATTTCATTTTAAAATATACTATATGGCTCTTTCTGAAATATATTTCCAAATATTTGCTTTTTGGCTCTCTGAGTTAAAAAGGGAGCCGACCCCTGCCCTGGGCCATGATCACGCTTTCCATTCAAAACTGTAATGAAACCGCAATAAACAAAACCCAGTTTTTGAGACGAACTATTTATCGCATCACACACGCAGATTTGCAGTGATTTCAGGGATTAAGTTTCTAATAGATGCCCACTGGCGCAGCACCTGTGTGTTGTAAAAACTGCACTCGCATGATTCTGCTGCCGGGGTTGGTAAGTAAATAGAGTGAGTGGGCTGAGGGCAAGCCCAAAGCACAATGCGCATACGACAAGTGTTTCCCTGATTGAATTTTCTTCGGTTAACTATATGAACTCAGATGGAAAGGGCGATTTTGCTTCTGAATACTCGGGTGACGCTGGCATGATAGTAGGACCCTCGCTTTCGACGGGGCACATAGTATGCCCCAGGCAAGGGTGCTTCAGTAACGGTGACTTGGGCTCATTTAATTTGAGATAAGACTTACGCGCATCTCACTTGCTCGCTCTTCCATGACCCGCACCTGCACCCGGTGTCGAGACATAGGCAAAAGGACCGGAGATAACAAAGGGCATAGGCTTTCGTACTGTGAGCCACCATAAACAGGACATCGACAGCAGTGCTGGGGAGCTGCTCGGATCCCATCTGACCGAAATTTTCACAAAGGCCACATTAAGAATGAGCCTGACTATCACTCTGCCGGTCAGCCGCTTCGCACGACACTAAACTCACGCTGCGCTGACCATGACCTACGAGCAACCCGCCAGTTGCCAGCATTTCTAGCCACGGCTGTCAGCACACCGTGAAAGCTTAAAGCACTTCAGATTTGTTTAGCCTCAGAAACGTACACTGAACTGTTGACATCACTCTCTTCCCCCACCTCCGGCATCAGGTAACCGTGTGAGCCGGTCTGGTACGGCGTCGATGCAATGGCTGAAAGGTCTGATGAACCCGTCTGTTACGCGAATGCAGACCTATCATTAAATGTCTTCTAGTGTACAAGTATTACTTGCTACAGATCAACATTTTGCCCAAACTTTCCAGTCTGCTTTTGCTGATGTTTGCCGCTAATGCTGACAGCTTGTTGAATTCGCATACCTATGTGACTGCTTTTCTTAGGTCTAAGCATGGAGATTGCAACTATGCGGTTACGTTTACTGTAGCTGCACGGAGAGGGGGAGGTTGCTATACATCAATCACACGCAAACTTGCAAGGAGTTGTTTCTTCAACCGAGTGCAACGCGGTTTTTCGAAGATTTTGTTTCTTTTCAAAATACGTTTATGTTCTTAATAAGCCAAATCATTGATTAAAAAGGTGAACATCAGAAGAAGGAGATTCGATTGCTGGAACAACGCTTTTATTCGCCTGACGTTTCGAAATCTGTCGTGCATTCTTCATCAGAGACATAAGCAGAAAGCAGTAGCAGGAACAGGTTCATATGGTCTTGGATTTTATATTAACTGCTGGGGATATTCTGATTGAAAAATCAGCACTGTCCACCAGAGTGAGTCGCTTCTTATTCATTTCAGCAGGCAGGCTTTGCAGGCAATAAAGCTCAGGTGGTTTGAGTTTTGGCTCTGCTCAAGCCCTGCCCCTTCTGTCGCGAGTAAGAATCCCACCAAGATTCGCACATTTGATTAAACAGGACTTATCCATAACAATTTGAGATGCACATTGATTTTTATGGTCATGTGTGGCAGTGTACTACCTATCAGAATACACACAAACTTGGATACATTTTTAATAATGTAAGCAACCGAATAGGCTGCACTAAAAAGACTTGTGTTGGGGGTTTCTTGTCAATAGCCAATAACAAGTGATCAAATTAGCATTGTATCCAAGAGCTCTTTTGTTGACATGAAAATTCCCCCTTCATTCAGGTATCAACTCCGCACTGCTGCCACATTAGACCGCGAATCCGCCGACAGTTATCGTGTGGGTGTTACCTGTTCTGATAAGGGAACGCCATCACAGAATACGACTGGCTTCGTTGTTGTGCGCGTGCTCGATGTGAATGACTTTGCACCCAGCTTTAGCAAAGCACACTATTTATTCTCTCTCCCCGAAGACCAGCCGCTTAATTCAACCACCTTCAATTTAACAGCCACGGACAAAGATGAAGGTAAGAATTTGAAAAACAATGCGCATGCAAACGTATGCATGTGTGACCACCGTGATTTCTGAAAGTAAGATATCTCGGTTGGTTTTCAAAAATGCAGAGTATTCTTGCAAAGCAGTCCCTTTTGATGGAGCATATGCTTGTTTAGACAACCAAATAAAGGTTTCATTTTGTAAATTAGAAAATTTCTTATGCAGCCGAATTTAATGGAACCATAAATTTCGCGAGCGCTCATGAGCTGCGTTCTCTCACTGAATAAAGTGGGTAACGAATGGCTGAATACAACAATTGAATTCATACAGAAGAGGTCATAGAAACAGGTCAAAATGGTCAATTAATAAATTGGGCTAATTAGTCGAATACGAAACGTAAATGAAATATTGTGGACAGTGCGATAGGGGGAAAACGTTAAAACAAAAATGCGGGCAGGGGAAGGTGTGAATCGGGGAGCCGGATATTAGCGGGGCAAAGCAAGGTTCACAACATGCTCCAGCTGTTTATATACGTGGGGTTTTGACCGTCGTATAGAGGCTCCCTAATTGAGTTGTCTAATTGGGTTAATAAAAACAGAGGTGCAAGCACAAGGGGTGGCCGATCTTTTAACCACAGCGTGAAGTCAACAGTCGTTTTAATTGCTAACAGTACGGTAGCATAGGGTCTGCTGGCTTGCATGGATCAGTCAATGTTGCTAAGACAGTATACAGGGGCATGCTGCACAACTGAAGGGCAGAATGCCCAGACAGTCAGCTTATGCACAAACTAATAATTACAGTGACAATAATAATTTCAGCTTAATCATCACAGTAAGTTTATGCTTGCAATTTTCCGCAGTTTATGTTGATTTCCTTTGTGTGCCTGCTTAACATAGATGATCCAGATAGTTTCCTGATTCAAATGTTTTTTTTTTCAGTATGGGTTCCTTGTCAACGTCATCGCAATTTCCAATGCATAAGCAACTCAGACGATGAATTGGTGAACATACGTTTGTTTTCGATAATTCTCATCAGGTTTTTACATTCATAGGGTAATTAAGTAAATGGACTATACACAGTTACCATGGTCAAAAGCTGCTAATCCAGCAGCCAGCGGCTTAACACCTCAACCGACTACCAGTTCCCCCTAACGCGGATCAAATGTTGACACCGTTTTGACCCCCCCCCCCATTCCCCCTACCCTGACAACCGTCCTTCCTTTTTTCTACTAACCCGCATAGTCCATTTGCTTAATTACCCTATAAATGTATAGGCCTGATGAGAATTATCGAAAACAAACGTCTGTTCGCCAATTCATCTTCTGAATTTTTTCAATGGGAATTTTCGCAAACACAAGCAACTGCCTATTTTGTGGTAGCTGACTTATGGTTTAATTAAGCTGTTAGTTTAGTTTAGTTCAGTTTCGGTTAGTTATTGGATTAATTTATTGCTAGTTTTATTTGAGTTCAGTTCAGTCTTTAGTTTAGTTCATTTCAGTTTTAGTTTAACTAATTTTGGTTTTACTTCTGCAAGTATTCTTACGTTTAATTTGAAAAGTTATTGGGCAAATATGCGTTTTTTTAGCAGTCCGTCATCAGGCCAGTGAAACTTGTACAGTTTGACAGGCTTAATAAGTGTACTTTGCTTACAACTAATATTTTTCAGGCCGCCCGCATGGTGAGATCGGCGTTTAGAGGACCATGTGCTTGAAGAGGGGGGGGGGAGGGAAGGAACTTGGATAATTGGTGGAAATTGGTCAGGGGTCAGGTGCATGGAGTGATAATTTTTCTCACTTGCACGGAGCAAACGATTTTCACTAGGGTGTGGGAGCGATGTGCAATCGCCACCTGGCATCGGGGTCAGCCACGGGAATGAAATTGCTTGTGTTAGGATTCTCTGACAACACAACCCTGGATTCGATAGCCGTAAAGCCACTGCTTCGGCTGTTGCAAGTACCATTTGGAAAAGTTTGCTGGTGTCTGGTAGACGACCCGAAAGTCTTCATTAGTATCGACTCATATCGACAAGTTGTGTGAAAATCGAACTTAAGATCGACTGAGTTTAATTTTTACTTAAACAGGCCATTATGTGCTCAAGTGCCCTCTTTTCCAGTCACCTTGTTGTTCTGTGGATGTATTCTGCTCCACAGGAGTAAGTGAAAGAGTAAATGCACATGACTGTGGCCTTCAACAGGAGTCGATTTTTACCTTCTTATCGTAGGAGGGGAAAGTTCGTGAAGAACACCCCTTTGTTCGCCGTGGGCAAGCGCTTGTAAGCGCAGTCTTCTTTGAGGGCATTTATGGGTATACCTACCTGGTAGTGCGTGCCCCGAATAACGTCACAAATGTAGTTTAGTGTTTCTTCCACGTGTATCTTGGTAAAAGGTGATGATACATTCAATAAGCGCATCTTACTTCCACCAACGTTCATATTATTGATAGCTTCGACGAACTCAAATGCGCCTTTCAAGTTTCAAAGATATAGATAGCTTTGAAGCAGCTTCAGATTTTCCACGAGCCATTTCGCAATGGCGTGACAAGGAGAGTTTCTCGTATCCAAGATAGAACGAACAGGTATCCCTGTTTGTGAATTATCGGAAGGCCATACCTTCTGGGTATCGCTTTGCCTACAGGTTTCAGTCTTTCAAGCTATTTGTCAGACAAAAGACCCTCTTTATGGACGTTTTTGAAAACTGGAGTCAAGTGGTCGGAAGGAGAAGAAGCGACCACTGGAACCAGAGGTTTATTTTCCTGACGTTTCGGATTCCCTCGAGAATCCTTAATCATAGGTAATAGAAAATCAACCTGAGACATGCGCAGATCTGCGCAAGTCAACTGATTCTTGACGGCCTCTATCTGACCTTTGTCATCCTCGGATTTTTGAACTTTGCACGATCTTCTAAGGTAGCGTTTAGGTTCCCAACATAATCATTGTTATCCATCTGTACTTTTCCGGTCCCCTTTTCTGGTCTGGTCAACACCATGCTTTCATTTCTTCAAAGCTCCCTTGGACTTTCAAGATGTGCCTTTGTTAAGGGAACCTTTTTTGTTGGAGCATTTCTTAAGTAATGCTGGCAACAATTAGCCAGCGTTGACTTGAGATAACCAACTCCTCTAGACTCCGTAGATTTTACAGATCAGCAGTCTGGCTAAAGAGGCTCACGAATTCGGGTCCCACCCATATAACTATTATTACCACCGGTCTAGCATTATACAAACCTGGGTTATTTTTTACCGCGGTGATTTTTACGAGGAAGCCTTACGGTTTTTCTACTGGGCGAATTATCTTTTCTTTTTAGCTCAGTAGAAATCATGCAATAAAACAGAAGCTCTTAAATTCCTTCGCCTTATTCCATTCTCCTCACTCTAAGTATGTTTTAAGATAATCCGGAATTTTCGCTTAGATGAGAGTTTAACCATTGCTGACGGCGATTTTTTCCGTGAACCCTACATCGTGATGGATGCAAACGGAGCGGCCTCCACTTGTATGCGTTTTTTTTTATACCAGACCTAGGCAGCATCAGCTAAGGTCTTTCTTCTCTGAACCGTCGAAACTACCTTCAAAAAGACGAGGTGCGGGATAAAACAGCATCAACTGACCAAGCTAAGTGGCTAACCTACGTTTGCCAAATGCGTCTAATTTGCTCATGGTGGACGTTGCACTCGAAGCAAAAAAGCAAGGGCTCGGATAACACTTGAGAGACAGTTTCCTTAAAGACCACAGTGAGAAGTTACATTTGCAGCTGGGCCCGTTATTCTGGGAGCGCCGAATTATCAGTCAGCCAGCAGGCTTATGTGCTGCAACTTTTGGTGCGGCAAGATTAAAATGCTCCAGGTTGTTTTACGGGGGAGCAATGTGTGTCAAGTGGCATTTGGTACCAGTCTTCAGAGGCAACTTCACGCCTCTATTTGCTCTCCCAGGTTTGAGGCCACTATTCCAGCTCGTCCGCTATCTGATGCTTGGACTGAACGATTTTTACTCAGGTACCTCGCTGTTATCTTACATATCTGAGTGTGTAGCCTCTAAGTGCAAGCACTACAATCATCATGCCAAATCTCCAGCATGTTGAGTTGGGCATGCACGAGGCAAGGGAAAGATGAGATAACAAACTGCCGCCCCCCGAAACCTCAAAATTTCTCTAAGAACTGTACATAACTGCCCGTTTTACTCGCTTATTTCCCATGTCACTGTAAAGGCCTGGTGATGATTGACCGAAAACAGCTGTTAGCCAATACGACTTTTCAATCGTAAGGGAAATAGAAATGTTCGCAGAAATCCCAGGTTGTCAGAGAGGATAATTGTCCGCCGAATGTGGGATTTATTAAGTACAGAACCCTGATTTGCCTTCTCGGGCAGCAGTAGCCCCTGGCGAACCAGCACTTGTGTTGACTGCATTCATTCTAGCGTGGGAGGGTGTGAGACCGGATTTGCTTTTGTTTTTACGTGATTGTGGAGTAATTGAACGTGTTGTATGATTGAGGTGTTGCATTGCCCGAGGGGGTGTCACGTTAAGAGGTCCATATTACCTTTTCCGAGGGGTGGCGTGTTCAAGTGGCCCTAAGGTACGCGTGTTTATGTGCGTTTGGAAACCGGTGAAGATTCTTTAGAACAGCTTATCGGGAAACATCTGCCTGATTAGTCGCATAGCATTGGGGCAGCCGGTATTGAACAAGGGACCCAGACAGCATTATTGCCCCCTCCCTCCCCCAAACTCCGCCACTTTATGTAAACATGCAATTGTCGATTATTCTTTATAATTACATCATATGATAAACTTTTTTTCCAGACAAAAATGCGGCTCTTGAGTACAAGCTGGTGGGAGCTCACGCCCACTTTTTCACCATTAACCCAGACTCAGGAACGGTGCAGTTGCAGCGTGGTCTCGATCGTGAAAGTCAGCCCCAACTCAGCTTGGCAGTTATTGCATCGGACAAGGGGACTCCTGCTCAAACTGGCACGGCTGACATCACCGTGGTTGTCACTGATGTGAATGACAATGCGCCCACAGTTACCTCGAAAGTGACGTTCTCCGTTTTCGAAAACCACTCAGCAGGTGAGTTCCAAAAACAAGAAATAAGGGTATTTTGCGTACTTACCTGGCAAATTCTGCCAGTTAGCCCGCAGTTACTGCAATTATCACTGCCCTGTAATTTTTTCTGCACGAGTTTCATAAACGGTAAAGTCAAACTGTAAAAGTCTGAATGTAGCAAGATCGCAACGGTCAATACTTTTCCACATGTCCACACGATCCAGTGGATATGTTACACAGTTAGCCAAAAATTTCTGTTTAACGCATAAGCTGGCAGAGTAAGCATATTCACACTTGTGATTATTCTGTCACCGTATGTGAGTTAATAGTTGACTAAAAAAGGGGAGTACTTGAACTATCCAAACGCCATGTCTTTTTAGGTCCTTGACCAGCACAGCTTCTAAAAAGGGCACATTTAGAAGGCCACAATAATAGAAAAAACAAACATGTAGATAAAGTTTATTTTATTTCATCGGAAGGTTATAAAGGACAAGGGACTAAAGAGCACAATGCAATAATCAGTGCTGATACTAAAAGCGAGTAAGTTTTCAGCAATGGCAATATCTACGATTCCATAGCATTATGGACTAACAACGTACCAAATGGTTTTGCCAAAACCTAACATCACAAACTTCTCAGCCAACAGCTCACCTAAAGAAAAAATCACAAGACTACTGATACTTTTTTTCAGAAATGCGTAACCACATTTAGTTTATCAAGATTGAGTGCTTTATGGAATATATGGTGCGTAAATTGACTTTTCAAAAAGACCATTACACCAAATTCTTGGGAGGCAAATACGGTGTTTACGTAAAAACTCATTCAATCCTTTCATCTTATATTTAAATATAATGCAACGTCACTTAAAAATACGAATTCCTCAAAGTTTTGCAATAAAACAAAATGCATTTGCATTCGCTATAACGTTTTTTATTCCCATTATCCATTTAGAAAATTGTAGGTAAGCCTATTACTTACATTTTATTGAGCACTTGGAAATAGGAACTCAGAGAAGCAGCTAAACAGGTTCAATTAGCTGATGAAGAATTTTATGCACGTTATCACTCATCATCCCTGAGAGCAACGGATAGCGTGCTGGACACAAAAGCCTTGCAGTATTTATAGGATTCACTTGCAAAACGACCATATATTTATCACAATTAGTAGCTACGGGATTTATCTGTGATGGTCGTACGTGGTACCGCGATCGCTTGATAGACTGCATATGACTTTGGTATTACTGCAATTCCATTATTAGTGTCGGTATAATAGTCATAGGAATCTAGATCGTTGGCTTAGCGAAAGTTTTTCTGGCATTAATGCCTTTCCATACGCTTTTCGGGTAAATGATATAGTCTTCTTGCATTGAATTAGAAGAGAGGTGGTAAATGCCAATTTTGACAAGCTGTGAATCGAAAAGAAGTGACTGCGAACTGGAAAATGTGATAATGCTGCATAAGTTAAATTGCTACAGTAGAATTGGCCCCATTTAACCTCGCAGACGTCACACGCTAACTTATTAGAGCCCGGAACACTTCCCCAGATGCTCTAAGTGTCTTGCCGCCAATTCCAAGACCTAGAAAATGACTCCAAACTTTACTTTTCATGGCAGTGGTCTTTGCGTCCTGTTATTTGTCCTCTGATGTTTGCCTATTATTTGTGTGCAAACAAAGCTCCATAATGTCAAACAGATACACGTTTCCTTTAGTTATCAGATATCATTCGTCATAGCTGTCTTCTATTATCCTTAATTATCAGCAGATTTGACAAGTGCTAGTAATATCTTGGTTTTTTGTTATAGGCAGTACTACAGTACCGAAACTGAACAGAAAATATGAAAAGACAAGTATTTTGAAAAATAACATTCTCTGTTGGTTGGCGAAAACGCACTTGTCCTCTTAAACCGTTCTTTCAACCGATCCTAATTTAGAATCATTTTGTTTATCACTTCGGCTGTAGCCGTGCCTTAAATATTTTGAAATCAATTCCCACGCCCGAGAGAAGATTATTGTGGTTTAGTACTTAGGTATCAAAAAGGGGAGTGAGAACGGCAGTACTACACAAACAGCCGACATAAGCAAAAGTTGAACGGCCATTTTATGAAGGTTTCAACTACGAAAATTGTTAGATATGTACCCCCAAGTCAACCTCTAGAAGGTGTTGGCCTGCCTAATTGGGCAGGTACTACTCAAATCATTGTAATTTGTGCCTTTTTCCAGAATTTGTTGGGGGCGTTTAAATTGATAATGATGGGACACATTTTTTCAGAAACAAGAAAAAGTTGGCTAAATTCACATGTAAATGTAAATTTCTCGGAAGCCTCAGAATACAGGTCCCATTGCAGTCTGACCTCCTGTTCTTGTTTTTCTTTAGTTTGTTAGCCTTCCTAGTCATGATGTTAAGCGAGTTTTGATAGTTCCAAAGAATGGAGCCCTCACAGTCGACCTAACACTCTCCGTCTTTTTAAGTGAAGGGGTAGGCAATCTGAGCTGGTCAACCCTCTTCTATTGCGCTTGGACACAGGAAACTGGCGGAGTTCAATAGGCTTTTCTACGTGGGCCATGCCTGGCCCTTTCTCTCGCATGATTCATCTGGTTCTTAAAAAAGGGATTTAAAATGCAATCAGCACCTTTTCCTTTCGACTTTCCGGGCGGAGACAAAACGGCTTTTCCCAAGAACTTTTACCAAAACTCAACAATTAATCTCAGAGTGAAAGTGTACCATGTATCGGAGCATTTATCTCTGCAATCAGACTGACAATCTGAGGTGTAGTTAGCTCCCTGGTCTACCAGTTTTTGTACGATACGTCAACGGGTTTTGGTGGAGGGAGGAAGTCATTTTTAGACCTTGGACACAGATCAGAAGAACGCATATCTAGTGTAATTATTCTTACTTCCTCCTTTGAACCACGCACTCAAAGCAAAGCGCGACTCCGCCCTGCAGTTACCGCTTACAAGTTTGAAGACCAGTCTGCCCATTTTTTGAAAATCTTGTGTCTAGTTATAAGGCCTTTGGGATTTTTTCCCAGTCCTTCACCCTCCCCGTGCCTGTTTTTTTTCTTGGTTTATTTACAGTCACGCCTATCGGAATACTAACCGCCTCAGATCCCGACACCGGCCTGAATGGGCAGTTCTTCTTTAAACAGCTGTCCGTTAGTCCATGCATTTGCCGAACCGCAGGAAAGCCTACGCCGGTAATGGGAAAGACGGTCTTCACTCAGGACGGCTTATGCACATGGACTTCTGAAATTCCGAAGGATTGTGAGGCAGCCGTCATCCCGGATCAGTTCAGAAGGTGCGGCCATCAGACAGATGTACCTCACTCTTCTTGGATAGGAAAGGAATACCAAAGGTAATTGGAATCGAGTATCTATTTCCAAGGCTCAGGCTACCACTTATTCCTTACAGAGACTGATAACTGTTAGAAGACAGTGGCCTTTAGTGGTGTGTTAGTACAGTGGAATCTGGTTAATGTGGACACCTCCGTTCCAGGCCAACTGTCCATATTAACCGGTTGTCCACATTTAGCGAACTGACCCCAAACCAGTCGCTTCTACTATGGAGAAATTCCGTTCCTGGCCAACTGTCCACATTAAGCGGTTGTCCACATTAACTGTGTCCACATTAACCGGACTCCACTGTTCAAACTTGTTTGTCAAGAGGGAAAGAGTCTTAAGGTCGCTGAACCAGGCATCTATTACCTGGAAGATGTTGTATCCCTTTAGAATGTGCCTTAAAAATTAGTACGCAGAGACACAGAATAAAGGCTTGCAGTTGTGCGGCTGACAAGGGTGCATATCCTTGACCTCCTTTCAGTTGAAAAACAGCCGTGGCGATAAGGGGTGCAGCTACAGAAAACTTGGTACCTAAACATTTCAAGGTGCTTGATCCAATTTTTCGTCATCGCCCGCAGCTTCTTCCTAGTCTTGCCTTTTTGGTGTTTCCCATCACAAATGTCGGCTAAACTATACGTCAAAATGGTTGGGTGCTAAGTTGTTTACGTTTTAAATTAATTCATTAACTGTATGTTTAAGAACCTTCCGCAGGTCCGAAACAAATCTTTGCCTGAATAAAACATACTTTTGGAGGCTGTTGATGACACAGGTGGATACAACATTTAGTTTTTTCAGGCGCTGCGCCAATCCCCCCCCCCCCAGTCTATTGACAGTTTTAGACAGTCGGCTGTTGCATGAAAGAGGCAAGAAATAGTGAGTTCGACATAGGAAAAGTGATCTCCACCGTTAAGAAACGTAGTTATAAGTAGTTTTTAAGTGTCCATTGACTCAGTCTCCGGTCGTAACGCGTATGTCAATTTCCATGGATAATAAGACTGGCTATAATACGGTTCCATTAAATAAACATTGAAGCATCAAATACGTACTAACCTCCACCTTAGATGCATGTATTCAATAACCAAGGACTCGGCCAAATAGAATGCTCAACTCTGGCCAAAGAAATGACGCGTATTCGTTAGAGTAGCACGTGCACAGGTTGAGGCCCGAGGTAGGATTTACGACGTCCATCCAGGTCAGCATGAGCGTGTGTAAGTGAGAAATAGCAACTGTTTTTATTTGAACGCGGAACAATTTCAATTAGTTTGTACTGCATCAGCTGGTGTCGCGTATGGTGACCCCATGTTGCATCGATCAAGGGCTGGTGTGTTTAATTGACTCTCGGGCAGCCATGACTGTTTGGACGCACGTGCGTGCTCAAAGGTCTCAAGTTCAGCAAGTCGGCAAATAGCTGCCTGCAGTTAGGATAGCGGACATTGTATAAAGGCGCCGGACAGCATTTTGTCTGGCCGCCACAAAATTGTAACAATACAAGCGCGACGCAATTTTAATGTCCCCAATTTGAATACATACAAAAAACGGGAAAGGAACAATAGTATGTAGGTCACATAGAAGTTCATAGGAGACGGACGTAGTAAATTCCAAAATTGTTCAACCGAAGATAATAATTCGAACAAAGTCATCTTGGCAAACAATTGTTTTCGGTCATTCATCATCAGGCCGGTACATGACATGGGGAATAAAATTGTAAGTTAATTGCAGCGTTTATATAATCGTAGGGTTGAGGGGAGGAAGGCGGTAAGTGAGTAAGGGTAATAAGGCAGCTGGGTTTTCCCTCGTCTCCTAAATGCGGGAGCCCGTGCGGGTAGGACGTTGGTTGCGATGCGCAGAGAAGACAGGGGAATGTTCTGACGGTCAGCAGGTTGAGGTCTGTATTTCAGCCGCTTAGCTTGCGCTTGACTATTATCGGTGACTTCGGTTTGTGTCTTTTCGGACGACGTGGCTTCAGAGGCGTGAGACCTCCGCGTGCAGTCTAGACTAGATGAACCGAAGTCAAGTGCACTAAGCTCCCACGAAGTGTCCAACCAGTGAAGACACAGCCAATACTTCTGAACAATCCGGAGCGATACGTGCATAACTACTCGTCACCTCGACTTGACAAAAGGCTCCTCGAAGTATTATCTCTTGGCCCTAAGTTTCGCGTTCCAAAACGGAAGCAAAAACAACTAGACCTCGAAATACAATTCGAGAGTCTCTTAAGTCAGACTTCGGACCTAAGACCCTTAGCGTATCTATTCTTTCATCTGTTCCTGTGGAGTGGGATATATTGGCCGAACAACGCAACGTCTGGACCGCACTTGGAAATCCCACGCCTACTGAAGTCACGTCATCCGACAAAAAAAGAAGCCACAGAGAATAGTCAAGCGCAAGCTACGCGGCTGACATACAGACCTCAACCCGCTGACCGTCAGAACATTCCCCTGTCTTCTCTGCGCATCGCAACCAACATCCTACCCGCACGGGCGCCCACATTCAGGAGACGAGGGAAAACCCAGATGCTTAATTACACTCATACACCCATTAACCCCCTTCCTTCCCCCCCCCCAATCTGACGATTGCTATTGACTGAACATTTTATCCCCATGTCATGCACCGGCCTGATGATAAATGACCGAAAAAAATTGTTTGCCAATACGACTTTTCAATTAGAACACATTTTAGGAGTTTTAATCGATTACGACTCGTTAAGACGTTGTCAGTTAGCCTGATTGCAATGATGCTGCACAAGTATGCCCCGAAATAAACTAATTCGAACACGTGTCATCTGTGCAGTGACCATTTCCTGATGAATGCCTTGGATTGTTTCGCTTTTAGCGATTGAAATATCCATGTGTGTTTTTGAAGTTAAACAATGTGGTCGATATCATTGTGTGTTTCGTGAGTGATAACTAACACAAATTCAGTTGCCAAAAAACTCCAAGAAAATAGTTATTTAAGATCCCTTTTGCACCCGCGCCTGAAAAGAAATAATAAGGCTTTGTTTTATCCGTAAATATATTCGTCCCATTCATAGCGAGAACATATTACCTGGCAGGGTAAGACTCACTGGTTTTAATCATCTATTTAGCCGAACAGTCGCTAAAAGTAGTTAACTGGTATCTCACTGCTTGGCTGACCCATTAATGGCAGTTGACATCTAGCGAAGAATGACCCAGCACATGCGTACTTATATTTGGATAATTTGTTTTCATAACACATATTGATTATTTAAGGGCAACTATCGAGGAGATTACGCTTATTAAATTATTACCCAAACTTGACGTTTTTTCGGTATAACCTACACCTTGATTAAGCTAAACAAATCTTTTGGTGTTCTGCTACTTTAAACTTCAACTATTACGTGTAAAAATATGGTGTCTCCAGGAAGGAATTTTGCGCGAACATCTGGCATCTTTTGTAAAGCAGCCTAGCCTTGACGCTCATTCGACGAACTGAAGTGTAAACACTGGAACCCTAAATAAATAAAAAAAGAATTATTTAACGTTAAAAGGCAGCAGAAAGTGGTTAAGCCATCTAAGGTTTAGCCGTTTATTTATCACAGTAGGTTAAGGCCTATTTAAAATCACGCACTTGTGGAAAGGTTGTACCCGACATCGTCACAAGTTATGAGATAGAACGAATGTCTCCTTAAAGAATGCATGCCTAGTGAACTCAGTTGACTCACCGATTTTACAAGTTCGTTGGAAGATCATCATTAACCATCTTAGAGTAAAGTTCACCAAAGTTCAAGGCGGGCTGTGAGACCAAATAATAGTCTTTCTTGGTAGCCATTAGCAAATGCCTCGTGTTGACAACAAACGCAATGAGCATTTGCCAAGCTTTTTGAATGACAACCTTTCTTTGAAATTTAGTAATATAGACCAATTTCAAATTTTGTAAGCGAAAAACGATGTCTGCAAAGCGCAGAGAGCCAAATGAACAAACTTCTGTTACCCGAAGACAGAGGTATGCCTGGCCGAAGATGGAATTCATCCCTATAACATTTATGGGTTATTTTGAGCCTTTTGCGCTGAACCTGCTCATTAAAAGTGTAAGTACGAAGACTGGTCTGTCGCCCAATACCGGATGTAAAATTAATCTCCTCTACTGTCTGTCATTACAGATTGATCGTTAAAGCCCGCGTTCAACGGCAACCTGCCGTTTCAACTTGGAACAACTTGAAAGCCCAACCATTGCCTGTTTAAAATTAACAAAGCACACACGTAACATAAGCTTTCGTAAATACTTCAATATGTTGACTGTGGAGCATGGTTAACCAGTTAGCAAGGAAGCCTTAATAGAAACCGGTTAAGCGGGGTTTATCTAGCATAAAGCCTACAGCCAAAAGTCCTGACCGGATTGGATTTCCATAAGTATATTTTCAATTGGCGAGGCTGCAGCGTCACTAAATCAATGAGTTAAAACGTTGGAGAACGTGCTGCTTATCTAAATAATTCACGTGGTTATGCCCAGATTATAACATTTTGTCCAGCAAAAACCCCTTCATTAACTTGATTGGATTTTACCCAAACGAGGCAGTTGGCTTGGAAAATGTTTTCGTTGACTTGAAATACAAATGGTTATTAAAAACGTGAAATGAGTCACCAAAGCCGTTAACTGCAATCAACAAGAGCAGATCTGCCTAAATTCCAGTGGCCAGTAGACTACGATTAAACTACCATTGAAAGAATTAAATGGGAGGCCTCTGCACATTAAACGTAGACTTGCGCTAAATGGCGTGGTTCACGTTTCGATTAGAGGTCAGACTGTGAGTGGAGTTAATATTCGAGGCAAAAAAGAGTTAGCGTTATGGTTTAATAGTAAGGTCGACGGCGTAATTATTTTCTTCCCTATAAGCAAATTGACGCCCTTGAAGCTATCAAGTTACGCTAAACGTAGTGGCTTGGGAGGTTGCCAACTGACGGGCAAACTCAGACCGCGCGGTCAGCCCAGTTGTAGACTGAGAGTTAGGCTGTTCTTACTCCTTCTTAATATGATTGTTTTGGCACTTCTATTCTCTGGAATCTGAACCAGGTGTTAAGGCACGTCCAGGAGCGGCTCCGGTTGCGCAAACATTCTGCGTCCTCTCTCTCTTCCAGTTTCCTTCACTTAGTCGTGACGCAAGACTCATATTATAGTGGGGAAAAGGCTTTAGAAGATGCGGTAGGTGCAAGTCCAAGGAACTTTGAATGGCTTGAGGGCACCTTGTATCAAAGGAATACGAGAACATATGCGAGCATTGTTAGGAAAGGGCCAAACAAAAGGTATAAACAGTTCCATTCAAGCGCATCTCTTAAACACAGACCATCGCGTGGATGCCGGAGAAGCCTTCCAAGTGATATGCAAGGTGTCTTCAAGCTTTTCAACATTCCTTGAACAGCGTATGTTGGCTGCGGCAGAAGCGGCCGCCAGCAAGCTATGCTGACCGGTCGTATGCGTCCAAAATAACTTCGTTACGGTGGCGCAGATATCATGGCCGAACGTCGCTTATCCAACAACCCACAGCTTCTCATCTGTCTCGGCTACCATTCCCTCCTAACGCTGATCAGATTTTCGACCCCGCTTCTTCCCCCTCCCGTCACCCTTTACAACAGCACTAGAATTTAAAATTATAGTTAGGTTTAATTTTAGGATTAGCATTAGGTTATGAATAAAGCTCAATACTAGGATAAGGTTACAGCAGGCAAAAAGCCCCCTTTCCTGAAAGTAAAGTTGAACCCACATGTATTCTTAAAGGTTGCCCGAAGAATTGAATAGGCGAATTCCAGGAAGCAGTTCAGAAGAAGAAGATGTGATCACTAGAACAAGAGTTTTATTTACCTGACGTTTTGGATTCTGTCGAGAATCCTTAATCATAGGCAATCGTAGGAAAGTCGGAGACATGTACAGATAAGGGTATCCGATGTCTCCGACTTTCCTATGATTACCTATGATAAGGGATCCTCGACAGAATCCGAAACGTCTGCAAAATAAAACTCTTGTTCCAGTGATTGTATCTTCTTATTCTTGAAAGAGTTCAGATTGTACCTGCTTATCCTTTTATCACGTCCAACAAGGAATACGTTTTTGCTTTGGTGTTTGCGAATTTTCACCAGAAAAGATGCCAAAATACGCTGTTGTGCACATGGTACCTTCCATTTTATTCAAATGCGTATAACATTCAATAGTCACCTTGATTTCAGAAACTTCGTGCACTTGCAAAGTAGGAACTGCAAAATGAAGTGTTACGCAATATTTTTTTTAATTTCAAAGGTTACAAAAGGCCATATTCCAGAGCTATTCGAAGGGGAATATATTACGAGAAAGGACAGATATCAACATTTGTCGCTTTGAAAGTGCATGCATTAGCCCCAGTATGCCAATAATTGTTTCTATCTCGTTAGAAATGCAGGGCGTTGACAACCACAAGCCGATCAGTGCATCAACCGAGTAAAAAGTAGAGACGTGACTTGGGGACAAAACGAGAGGCGTAGGTAGACAGGCCTGTTTGCGAAAAAAGTGACGGCACGTCGGCCCATATTCGGAGACCGTTTATTTGTAAATTACAATCACTGAAGTTTAGTTGGTAAGGACAACGTGTATGGCCGCCTACACATGACAAGGAAATGCAAATGCCTCGCTTGCTTAACTAAAATAGGTGGTCCTGCAACGAATATTCCCTTGTCTTAACCGCAACACTAAACTTTCTATGAAAATACAATGAAGTCTCAATCCTAACACTTACCCTAGATTTTACACTAACTGAAACGTTATCCTTTAACAAACTTTCGACTTAATCTTAACTTTGACTTTCACCCTTACCTTAAACCTATCTCTGAACTTAACCCTAACTCTGACCTTAATCTTTGACACAGTTTGCCTGGGATTTGGCCCAAACCCACATGTATTGTGGGCATTCCCTTTTCACGCAATCTGCTAAGACAGCCGTACAAGAGGAGGTGCCCAAAGTTAAACTATGACCCATGCTGATAGAAAAGAGCAAATAATAAATATAAAGGGTAAGTCACGGAAATGTTACCCGTCCTTAAATTCATCGAAAGGCCACCTGCGTCAAGTGCATGGGCGTTTTTATTTTCCTGTCCTTTATAGGCGGCCATACAAGTCGTTCTTACCATTCAATTTTTATAACCCATTCTAGTGCTAGCCAATGGATTTAGACCTCATGTAATATGCATTACTTGAGAAGGAATGAACATAATTATTCCATATGGCAGCTTTTCTCTCACGGTCGAGTTGGACCGCCACTTATCCCAGAGAGCAGTTTTGTCCTTCACATTACTGGGGTTATTAGACAAATGAACATAACGCTCTAGCATTAACCCGCTGTATTTCAAGCCGGTTATAAGGAAAGTGGTGCGTACCTATTCACAATGGCTGACAAGGCATTCCTCCCGTCTGCGCCTGTCCACCGACTCGTGTACAACTGTCCATCTTCAGAATTCAGAAGAGCAGTTGAAGAGCCTACGTGATCTTTCTTTAAATTCTCATCGGGCCATTACATTTATATGGGAACTGGGTCAAAGGTAGAGCATACGGTGAACTATGCTTGTCATTTCATCCAAGCGAAACATGAGAATAGGGGGGAGCAATCGATACGAGACGGCTGATAAGGCGACGGTGAGGACTTGGTGGAGCCACTCCAGAGGAGAGGGGAAGGAAAACGCGGAAAATCGCATGCAGTCAAGTGATCATTGAATATGACAGGTGCGGAGCTTACAGCAAGGTTTTTGTGTAAACAAGGCCGGCTTTTCCTGTCTGACAGCGATTGCTTTTGTTGGTGCCAACAGGCGCTGACCGAGGGACTTTGAATAATTTGGTTGGACCTAATTTATCCCCCAGAAGGCTTCCTTGGGGGTCCATATGATGTCCAGAATCAACAATATATGCAAGAATAGCGCAGTTTATGCTCTTGACTTCACCTTTTCTCAGCCATGCCGGGAGGTGTGCCATTCTGCTGTTGGGTAGGTGGACGACTCGTGCGACCAATATCCTATCGTCCATGGGAGCAAGTACATCCATAAATACACATAGATAAGGTCTGAGCTGGCAGCCTATCCTTAACTTCCTTGTGCAAGTATGGGCTGATCGAGAATAACACACAAACTGTCGCTGCTGGTAAGGTTCGTAGCATGACCTGGTTAAGGCGTTTCCTTAAGAGTTCACTTGCCACATCTCATTGAAAGGGGACTTTAACGAATAACGCTTTCGTTTTCATACTAGGCGTGGTGAATTTTATTTGTCTTGCCACCATATTCTTTGTGATGTATCTTTCAGGAAGCCCGTCCCATGAAGCAGGACCTGCATTTTCTCAAGCTCCATCTCAACGTTGTCTGCCGAGCCCTTTGTGCTAGGCAGCAGACAATAATGCGTTTCTGTTGCATGGGTACTTAGTTGCTAAGGTTTGTATATTGTGCTGACCAGGTTTCCCCTAGAAAAATGCTGTTTTGGATGCTGCCGTTGCATTATATCTGATTTTTTAAACGTCAGAGTTATCATGTAGGCACACCCATATGGGCTGTTTAGCTCTTTTGCCCCCTATGTCAGATGTCGGCATCAGTTGACTGACCAACTTTGACTAGGGAGATTAGAGTCAAGTCAACTTTGGGAACTCCGTCCCCATGGCACTTTGGGTAGTTACTCATTTGAAAAAAACTGACACAGTTTAAGCTTTCACCATGCGTTATAGGACTGCCTTAAGGAACATAAAACTGACTGCATAACTCAGTGGTCACCTCATTTGGAGAATAAGCCTGCGCCTTCCTAATTAAGCTTCTATAAAAGTCCTACTAAGCCGAGATTGGAGTCTGTTTACTCTTATTTTTAATAAAATCCGGTCTGTTGCACTTGTATAAAGCGCAAGTAGCACTTCCAAAGGAGCTATTTTTCTTTTGTAAACCAGTTTGTGTGATTCCGCCTTCTCTCTTTAACTCGCACTTGACAACCGGCCCAGTGGTGTACGGTAGATGCAACACTGGTTTATGAACATTCTAAACTAATCAACGTCCAATAACTTGGCCTCTGCTACTCTCAAACATTCAGGTCTACTTCACACATTAATATATAATTCTAAGTGATTTACTTATTCCAGATGCTTTGATTGAAACTTGCTTAGTTTTAAATGGTCATTTTTTCCTAGATTTCTCGTAACGGAGAACGGAAGGATCTACCTACGGTTCTCAGACCTCGATCGAGAATCCACACCTGTCTACGTTCTTCATTTAGCCGTCGTTGATAGGGGTACCCTGCCACTTGTTAGTCACTTTTGCGCTACCGTGATCGTCAAAGACGTCAATGATTGCAGTCCAAAGTTTCTATTCCCAGTTTTGAACAATAATTCTGCTACGGTCTTTCTGTAATTAAACTATTAATATTATTTGTTTATTTTGTAAAATGTAATTTCCCCTTTATTGAATATGACCACCTACTGCTTAAATATAATTCACATACTTTAATCATACCGGCACCCGTAAAAATATTTCTTCATTGCCAAATCCTTATCTCCAAAACAGCAAGCAGACTTTGCAGAAGTTAGAGACTATATTTAAGTATTTTTAATCTAAGCCTTAAACCGTTGCTAAGAGCATTTTTCTCTACTGTCAGTTACAGAATGGCATGCAAATCAACTTAAGCGCATAATTACTTAGTAAGCTACTGGGGAATTAAATAGTATTAAAAATAATAGTTTTTTCTACGCAAGCCATTGCAGGTGTTTCTAGGACTTTTTCTTGTGCCTGTGACAGATTAAAATTAATAAATTTTATTGTAAATGTTGCCTAGCATGAAATAAGTCTGGCCCCTCATTAATAAAACGTAGGCTTTTGCCACGTATCATATGAAGGCTCGTTTATAGTATTAAAAAACACAAACCAAGACCTATGAATATTTTATTATCTCGTGGAAAATATTCGTTGTTTCAGAGAACATGACAAGTTCTGTCCATTTGTTTTTCAAAATACTCATAGCTTGTCACGCCCGACTGTCAGTTTCAAGATAATCTGCTGACGACGTCGCCTCATTTTTCTCTTCAGACATGAATACACAAATGTAAACCTTCACACTTTGGACCAGCTGGTAAACATTGACTGCCAGACATTCGTGGCTAACCTGATAGAGCAGAATAATAAAAAAAGTATAAAATAAAAGTGCCATAATTTTTTTGTCTTATAGATTTGCATATTTTTCTAATTAAAATATAAAACACAGAAGATTAACGTAATTTTCTTATACTTGTGCTTCGTTTAAACATGTTTTTTAAGCTAACTTTAATACGAATAAAACGACATAAAACTAGCTTTGTTGAACATATTTCATGACTTTAAACAGCTGAAAGAAGATGCACATACATTTGACTTAAGCTTAAAAAATTTTCTCTTCTAGACCCATACTAAAAGGAGCTACAGTGGTACAAGTGCAAGCCATCGATGCTGATGACATGGAAAACGCCAATCTTCAGTTTTCTATTAGTGAAGACTCTGACCCTCTGGTTCACAGCCTCTTCACTATTGATTCAAAGAGTGGCTGGATAACAATGAAGCGTTTTGTTTCACCTAGAGAGATAAAGCTGCATGATACGCCGTCATCTAAGGCTCCGGTCATCTTTCGTCCCAGCTGTCATGTCAGGATACAGGTGAGGCGACTTACACACTGACGAAAAGTATTTTGTACCCAGAAATTATCCTCGCCACAAATGCTGCTAATATTGAAGTCCGTTTTTAAAAGCGAAGAAACATCCAGCATTAACATGACATTTTATTAGACTGATTAGTATTTCGTTATCTTTAAACGCCAAACTGACCGGTTTCGTGTGGTCTTTGTGGTAACAACTTCCTTTGCAGTTGCGTTTACTAAATCACGTTAGTGCTCGCACCTGATAAAAATATCTACTCATGATATTTTAATGAGCATAACAGAACCTGTGTACGTAGTAACATCGGGTTTGCGCTGAGCAAAGCAACTGCCCTTACTATTTCCATCATGTTCTTATTCCGTCAACTTGAAAGCCTTAATTTTTCTATCATACGGCTAACTTTTGAAGTCACAATTATGATACGCGATTCACTCTTCCTGTAGCTCTATGTATCACACTTGTATTAAGTTTCTGCGACTGCTTTCAACAGAAACTAATCAAACGCCTAGGAAAAAACTGATTTAATGTCGCTCATCTGCGTATAACCTTGCTTGCACTTGTTTAAAGTAGGATTAGTGCCGCAGATAGAACTGGTCAATGATGTCCTTTTCAAAGTTTTTTGACAGAAAATTTGTTTAGATGCAATTTAACTTAAACCTTGGAATCGTGAAAGGCCGGCACACCTTCGTATGGTACAAAACACGCATCGTTGGAGGCTACCCCTCCAAAAGCGGCCGATACTTTGTTAAGGTCACGCACTCTGATAATTAATGCATCAACCGACATATCGGGTTGGATGGTGAATACAAACATATCGAAAAGAGGTGGAAGACACGACACCTGATCACTACGGACTAACGTGAGCCTTAACTCTAAATTTACGCCAACACCGGTTTACTATTAATCTTCCATCCTGGATTGATGCAACTGATAGTTGCCAATTGGCAATTATTCTATCGCGGCTACTAATTTCGCCCACCATGCACTGACGCAAATTGCAGCTGCCAATTAGCGCCTGCACCAGATGACAATATAATCGTACCAGCACTTTTGAAATTTTAATTGTTCGGTGCACATTTTCTCTTGTCTAACGACGATCTGTGACTCCATGGTAAGTGTAAATGTATAAAGTTACCTTATTTTCCAAAGAACTTCGTTCCTTGAAAGCTCGGAATCGTTTTGACGTAACTGATGGTTTACATCTCCATACTTATATTTCTGTTGCATGGTTTTCTTCCTTCCTCCTAGTTGATATAACAAACGCAATCACACTCTTTTAATGAAGTGTTTGTAACCTACTGCCACAAATGGTTAGCCAGAGACTGATATCGAGAAATCAGTATATTTCGGGTAAATGACAAAAGCCCATAAAAAAATTCCATTTAAGCGATACAGGTGGGCACGGAAAGTATTTAAGTTTCAATATATTTTACGGGTATTTTTGTATGCAGAGTACATAAAACTAACAATGAAACGTTACTGTCCAAAATGTGTGGTTGTTGCATAGTAACAGAAAACATCACGTTTAATACATTCGCACTATGCGAGTTTAATCAGAGCCAAATTGAATGTCAAAGACAATTTATTAAAATCAAGGGAGAAGTATGCTTATTACTATTTCAGTAACTTGTTATATGTGGTGGGAGGATTAAGTTTGACCGGTTATAGGTGATATTTCCGATGGCCTTTGAGCATACTTATGTTGGCGGAAGGCTTAGCATATGTCGGTAAAGAATTCCACCATGGAATGTCTTCGAAGGAGAAAAGAAGGGAGCAGTAGTTGGCAGGACACATTTCCTCTTTAAAGCTTGTCTTCCTCGCTTCAGTTCTAGTGCCAATTGAAAAAGATTATCTCGACCGATATTTAGGTAAAATCCCCTCAGCAACTGAAGCAGTGATGTAATGTACGTCTACTATAACATAAAACTAAATCAACACGGCAGTCACCATCAATGTTCCACTACGCTGTGGAACACGCGGTAGATAACGTCGGAATCGACGATCAAAGTGTCACATGTTGCGATTGCTGCTTCTTATTTTGTTGTTCTAAATAATTTTTAAATGCCAAGTAATGACCATAATCCACTTCCCCTCCCGGCTTTTCATTGTCACCTAGGTCACTGACCAGGGCAAACCGCCGCTCACTGCTACTGCCACCCTGCACATACGCTTCCAACCTCGGTTCAGCAAAGGTGGCAGTACTTCTGTCCAGTCTGAAGACGCAGATGCGGCAGAAATTAGCTCAGGTCGTGACCCCGGTCAGCAAGCACTGGCAGAAGAGATTCACCAACCGGATTCCTTGTACGAACCTAACAGTCATGCCAATCTAATGATGGTTGTCTTCTGTGCCTTCTTTCTTGTCATTCTCCTACTTTTGACTATTGTTTTACTGGTTATCCTGGGATGCAGGTTTTTTAAAACGAGGAAGAGGGCTCGCAGTAGTGTGGTACAGCAGCCCGCACCTTGTACAGTGTACATGTCCCCTGTATACCGTAGTAGGGACGCATACAATTCAGTTTGCCACGTACAGGGTCAACCAATTCTTGGTGCAATATTGACAAAGGGCAACTACGAAGATGCGACCAACCTATCACTACACTCAGAAACTGTGTAAATCTTGCCTTTTTTCCCTCAATCAGAAGTATGGAATCAACCGTATGACCTCATGTATTTTGGACTATTCTGTAAGGTGGCTTTTATACCATGGCAGTATGTTTTTTATGAATAAAATTGATAATTGAAGGATATCTTCCATTTGTTGTTTGATTTCTATAAAATTAGGTCACCCCGAAGACCATAAACAAATGTTTGATGTATCTTTTCGGTACAACAAATTATGAGAAGGAAGCCAGTTCGAGCACACTATCAATTGATCTATTGTTCTAAGCTTTCGAACACTTACAGGTGTCCATCTTCAGAGACGAGACAGCAACCAAAAGGGAGGATAATTATAGTGGCCAAAGGCCAATCAACTGTCAGAAATCGTCAGGTTGTCAAGGGACTAGAAACAGCACACGAAAAGGGGAGGTGGAAGAGGAAAGCATTTAGCTGTCAGTAAGATCGGAGGGGCAATTATAGTGGTGTAGGCTAATTAGCTGTCCGTGAGGCTGGGGGTCATGAACAGTAATTAGTATGCCACCTTGTCACCCGGTAGAGGGTCCTGTTAACGCTGCCTCCTCTTCCAGCCAGTTCGTTGTGGATTCCTGTTTGCTTGCCATTCTTATGTTTGATTTGGATTCGTCCCGGCTCTTTCCAACGTAGTGGCGCAAGACTTTGTAGGCCGCTGGCAGGTCCACACGCCTGTTGACAGAGTTGGCATCAGAGTACCATGCCTCGAGTGTCAGCCTTTCGGCTTTTGAGGTTCCTCTGCCTACGATGGTCACGCCTTGAAGATCAAAGTCATGGTCAGTTTTTGCGATGTGTTCCACCAGTTGTGAGTTTATGTCCAGTATCTTAGCCGCTCTTTTGTGCTCCTTTAGGTGGGTTTGCAAGTTGCAGCCTGTTTCCCCAACATAATTGCAGTCTCCCCCATTGCAAGGCATTTTGTAGACGACTGCAGAGGATTCTTTAAGAGGCAGTCGGTCTTTGGGTTGCATCAGCTGGTGGCGTATTGCGCTTGAGGTCGATGGGCTATGCTCACGCCAGCAGGTTGTAACAGTCGTGAGACTGCTTCGGAGACGCCTTTTATGTAGGGAATGGCCCTCCAGACTTCGGGCTGCTTTTGTTCTAGTCGTTGTTTGTTCACTCGGCGTCTGCTTTGTTTGACAAACGAGTTCCTGAAGATGTTTTTGTTCAGCTCTTCTGGCGGCTGGTGTGCTGCAGTGTGTGTGAACTCTTTGGAAAAGAGTACAGACGCAGCTGCGTTTGTGGCACATGTGATGATTACTGTTGAAATTGAGTACTTGATTCGGGCTGGTGGCCTTTCTGAATACTATAGTTTTTAGTAGTCTAGTCGAACACCGGCGTACCATGGCATCGAGGAACGGCAGTTGTTCATTTTTTTCCACCTTCATTGTGAATTGAAAGAGTTCGCACACACTGCAGCACACCAGCCGCCAGAAGAGCTGAACAAAAACATCTTCAGGAACTCTTCCGAGCTAACGGCACCCCAAACTCGCTTGTCAAACAAAGCAGACGCCGAGGGAACAAACAACGACCAGAACAAAAGCAGTCCGAAGTCTGGAGGGCCATTCCCTACATAAAAGGTGTCTCCGAAACAGTCTCACGACTGTCACAACCTGCTGGCGTGAGCATAGCCCATCGACTTCAAGCGCAATACACCGCCAGCTGATGCAACCCAAAGATCGACTGCCTCTTAAAGAATCATCTGCAGTCGTCTACAAGATGCCTTGCAATGAGGGAGACTGCAATTATATTGGGGAAACAGGCCGCAACTTGCAAACCCACCTAAAGGAGCACAAAAGAGCGGCTAAGATACTGGACATAAACTCACAACTGGTGGAACACATCGCAAAAACTGACCATGACTTTGATCTCCAAGGCGCGACCATCGTAGGCCGAGGAACCTCAAAAGCCGAAAGGCTGACACTCGAGGCATGGTACTCTGATGCCAACTCTGTCAACAGGCGTGTGGACCTGCCAGCGGCCTACAAAGTCTTCCGCCACTACGTTGAAAAGAGCCGGTACGAATCCAAATCAAACATAAGAATGGCAAGCAAACAGGAATCCACAACGAACTGGCTGGAAGAGGAGGCAGCGTTACCAGGACCCTCTACCGGGTGACAAGGCGGCATACTAATTACTGTTCATGACCCCCAGCCTCACGGACAGCTAATTAGCCTACACCACTATAATTGCCCCTCCGATCTTACTGACAGCTAAATGCTTTCCTCTTCCACCTCCCCTTTTCGTGTGCTGTTTCTAGTCCCTTGACAACCTGACGATTTCTGACAGTTGATTGGCCTTTGGCCACTATAATTATCCTCCCTTTTGGTTGCTGTCTCGTCTCTGAAGATGGACACCTGTAAGTGTTCGAAAGCTTAGAACAATAGATCAATTGATAGTGTGCTCGAACTGGCTTCCTTCTCATCCATCCAAGTACCTGGATAGCGAACCTTCTTATTCATTCGAAAACAAAGTACGAACGCATGACCAGTAATATTTTGTAATTCAAACCTGGCTCGATAGACCTTAAATAGTGCTCTACTATTATACTACAACTTAAACATACGTATTCAGTGCCAGTATCTAAGTTCTGTTATCTAGTTAGGCAATTTGGATCTATATTTCGAACATTAAGGGAAGCTGCTAATACAGGGCGATCGCAAAAGTGATAAAGAGTACATTTTCCAGCGACCTTACTCACACAGAGAAGTTTTCCAGGCCATTTTCCTCTAGCTAAAATAAAAGATAATCAAGCCTGTTTTTTTATTTTTCTGCAATTTATTATCCACAAATGTGGACAATAAGTATGGAATACCGAATACACTTTGACATATCTATACCACTTTTGATTCTGTGTCGGTGAGTGGAAGTGGTCATTTAACTTCTGCCTACATTTCATAAAAAGTAATACCACGGCAATTTTTTATCTTCAATAAAATCTATACTGCTGGGTGTTTTTCACAGAGTTGCCTAAAACATGTGCACCAGCTGTTATTAAGCCCAGAATTACTGATCGAGGCCTCGGAACACGAACGGTTAAAGCATCGGTTATTCTGAAACCTTAACTTTGCCGTCATGAGTTCGAATAAAACTAATGGGCGCTAGTTTTCCGAACTGGGTTAAGTACACGTGTCACTGTGAACCAATAAACAGTTGATTCGTATAAATAAATATTAAGCGTGCGTTATCTGCCTTTTGCACCCTGTAAGGGTTGTGTTCAAAGCCCAGGAAATGGGTGTTCAACAATGAAGTGGGCCTAAATGACTTTAAACTACAGGGTTCAGTTGCTTATGCAAAAGATAGTTTTGGCTAGGGCAAAAATGAAAGGGTAAACTGTGGAAGTTGCCTGTGTTTGATATACAAAAATACCTACTGTATGCCTTTTAGTAGGCGTAGTTTCGTTTATTATTTTATAGAACGGCATGCAAACATTTGGCCGTCTTAGAATGTTTTTTTGACAATTTAGGCATGATTTACTTCGTTCTTTGAAAATATTGGCCTTGACGGTTTCCACTTTGCCTCAGTTTGACTGCAAACTATGCGTGATCTCTTTATTATGCAAGTGGTGTACGCTATTTAACGCGATAGTCAAGGTTTATCAGGTTTGTCGAAATAGCTTGCCTAAACAACTATCATGTCGGTTCTCATCTTACAGCGCTTGTTGTAAGGAACATGTGTAGCTTACCCTTTCTTGCCATGGATGCACTTCGAGCAGTCGCTCGTTTTGTTAGTAGTCTGATAGTTCGTCGTTTATAGCGTAAACCATATAACAGTTGACATCCACTAGACCCATTTAACTGTTACACTGAGGCCTATACTAACTGACAAAATTTTCTTTTGATTGACAGGTCTCATACCCTAGGCACTCATTTCATTCCACCTTCATGCGTTAACATTTAAAAATCCACCATTATGCGTAGGCGATGCCCTTACGAAATATGGGTTTTCAGTCGGTCTACCGATGACTGAAGTTCCATCTAAGGGTGTACTTCGACTCATCCTGTTGCAACCCTGCAGAGAACCTTGAGCAACAGGCACATATATATTTTCCTATTGGCAGATCATAAAACATAACGGCCTACTCTTTACGGCAGTTCATTTCCACTCACCTGATTGCACTCCTACACGAAGACCTTTATTAACCGACACATGTTTTGCTCATAGACTGCTCACATAACCTAACGAGTCATTTTGCATAACTGCTGACTTTGACTTACGCTATTGCACCACTCTATGGAAACTTTAGCAACTGACAAACATTCTTGAGTCATTGACAGAACATATAACAGTTTTTGATACACTAGGCATCCACAAGGGTACTTTACCACATTTGGTGGTATTCCCCGGCTTGGGCAGTATTGGACGAGAAGATTCGCGGGCGTTCAACACGCGAAATGGTATTCTCGCGATAAAAGTTCTATAGGGCTAGTTAAACCACATTTCCACATGTAGATTTGATCGGATCCAATTTTTTAAAGCGATCATTCACGGTTAGCTAAGAAAATGAATAAATACAATAAAAGCGTCAGTCTTAAGGAACTTACTGCAAATATTTGCTTTCTGTTGATATATCTTGAGTTTAAAGAGGGAAGAATTACGGACCCAGATCCATGCGTTTGAATTCTCAATCTTAATTGAATGGGGCTTCCAATTTTTATCACCAAATATTATTCTTTGATAGCAGTTCTATAAGGAAAACTCGATGAACCGAATAGAGGTTTCTCCATACCAGTGGCTTCCATTCTTAATGAAAGCCGTCGGTGACGCTCTTTGTCAAATGGAGTACCTTGATCAAACAAGATAACCATTGCTGAATTCTCTATGAAGAGGAGCGATAGCATTAAGAAATGCTAACTGTTAAGGTTTAAAAGAATTTGCAAGTGCAATTTCACACTGAGTAGAGCTCCGAACTTGAATTATCAGGGAGAAATCACGTCCACGTAGACACACAAGTAGCCAATACCATGACAACCAGCAAGGATTTAGAAAACAATACTTTTTAGAGCTTCATCGATAATGAGGCTCATATCTAGGCTAGAAACTAAGGAGGATGGCAGGCTTCTTTCAGTGTCATGTTCTTTCAAGGATTCTGCTTCCGGGTGAGGTTCATGCACTACCTGTTAAAAACTGACTTCGAAATGAGATACAAGGTTGAAGACTGGAGGGATAATTTAGATAAGCTATGCCTCAAGGATAATTCAACTTACAATATAAGCTGGAAAGTAGTGATAAAGTAATCTGGTTAGGTCTCGCGCATTCTCGATACATGAGTTCGTAATAGCATTTGTTCCCGACGAATATAAGCTTAAAAGTTTTATGTGTTCCTGAATATGGTTTGGGGACCCATCGATTGTATTGTGAATTATATTTAAAAAAGGAATGAAAGGAAGGAACTGGTCCAGACGCAGTTTTAAAGTGTCTTACAAAGAGGGCAGTAAAGGATTCGACTTTGTCAGTCTTGCTGATTAGGAGAATTTTGTTTTCATTTAGCAGAATCAAAATTTCGTGCGGAGGACTGATGATGGAATAAGTGATTGATAGATTTGGCAGGGTTCGGGTAACCGAGTGCAAGGGATCCTTACTGCTTATCGCATGATCGACGCGTCCTTGAGGCCAATTCAATGATTTCCATTAATGTTAGGTGGATTCTTAGATTCGAAGTGGATAGGTCATACAGCTGCATCTTCAACTCTTTCATTTTGCTATCGAGAAACTGGTGGACAACGGGGGTTCAGAAGAGTAAGACTTGAGACCTCTGCGAGACACTGCTTCTACGATACTGTAAGAAGCAACCGACATTATATCAAAACAATCTATTGCAGCCTCACAAGCCGTGCCCATTCAGTTATCCAATATAGAAGAATATCTGGCGACCATAAGTAGCTTTCGATAAAGTCTCCTCGGTCCATTACTTTTATATAAAGAGGGGTAAAAAGTACCATGCTGGCAATTGGGTTCATCGTTACAGAAAAATTAATCATGGGAAGGGAGAAGAGGTGTGGAGTTGACAGTACTCGGCTGGTTGCGAGGCGATGAGGGTTTGTTGAATCCAGACAGGAAGGAAGGGTGAGGAGGGTGAGAAAGCACAAAACGATGCAGGCAGTTATGTAACGATTGGCCATGCCAACATCGGAGGTTTTTTGTGCGCACAAAAACCGGCTTCCTCAAAAGGATTGCAGTTGTTTCTGCTGTTGATAGCAAACGCTGACCCAGAGGCTTTGCGTAGTTTGGTGGGACCTTATAAATTAACTTAAAGGCTCTGCTGGGATCCACACGATGTCAACCTTGTGGACAAGGATGGCGCTGCTGATGCTTCTGATTTCATTTTTGGCCACCCATGCTTTTGTATTCTTTTGGATAAGTGCCGACTCGTGCGACCGATATAATCTGCTCCACGGGAGCAGGTTATGCTCGTTAGAGATTCCTTTGAATTTTCTGACAGGAATTTCCACAATTTTATCCAGTATAGTTAATTACTCAATTATTTGTTTACAAAATTGCAATTAAGGTAGATCCAAATTGTGCTAGTCCATTTTGAAGCGACAACAATAGTAAATGGTCAATCAATACATGACCTGTATTTAAAAGGCCCTTAAAAAAGCATCAAAAAGAAGAGCATTGTCATTTTTAAAAATGAGATGTGGAATACCAGACGCTCTTTTTGGAGAACGGACAAGCTTTGTCCAGTTAAAAAATTACAACTATCATGAAAAAGCAGAATTTGAGGTGGAAAAATATTCAAAAGCTACCCTATTTCGGCTGAAATAGCATAACCGGAGGTTATTTGACAATCAAAGACAGATTCTGAAGCTCATGAAGTAAACATCATGACTGGCTAAATTGTTTGGAGCATTATAAATACGACCAAAATCAGGCTTTCTTTGTGTGTGATACCATTTGATTCGAAGCAGCGGCGATGTCGAAGTTTTCCATGCCAGTCACGTGTTTCCTGGCCGGCTCCTTTCCTATTTTCCTTGACCCCAGGCCCTTGAGTTTATTTTGCCTTCCTGCTGGCTTTGTTTAAACTGACTGGAGCCGTTGGAGTCAGAAGAAAATAGAGAGAAGCCGGCCAGGAACCACGTGACCAGCTTCGAAAACTACGTCACCGTCGCACCCACAAGATCAACAGCAACTCACATGGGCAGCAAAAACTGTTCACTTCGTCGGTTGACGATGGACACGCTAGTCAATACGCCGATTCAAGATAGCCAGAAAATGGACAAAGTCACAAGAGCCCACCAGAGGTCAAAATACTCGTCAGTCAGCAGCGAACAGGTGGGTCAAAGTTCATGCGCTGAGCACGGATATGTTAGCAGGCAAGCGGCAAGGCCGAAACAGTCCCGGCAAACAGAAACAATCACGTAGTTATTCTGACGATGGAACCGAGTGATTGTCCGAAATGTAAGTCTCAATATAATTCAGCCTATGATATCGTACCATCTTCATCATCTTCTTTGGAGGATGATGAAAACGATAAGATATCTGCATCTCCAACCTTCACGCAAAACATTGTCTTTTGCAGATATTTCGAGTCACGATTATTGAACATTGAAGCAGTGCCGGTCGGAAAAACATCTTATAAAAAATAACATCATTTTACTAGGTTGAAAACAGGCGTTGCGCATGGATATTTTACAGTTGAATCCACACGAGTATGAGTAATCAAACACAAATATAAATGACTCTGAAGACAAAGGAAATTTTTACAGCGGGGCTCTGGGTCATGACACTGGTAAAAAGCAAATGGCTCTTAATGCTTTTTGACCAAAATTTATTTTATCAAAGTTTAAGTACGGCGTCTTTGGGTTTTCGACTATCCACGATTTTGGTTCTCGTTTTATCTCGAAATAAGCCACAACCGACTTAAACTTCTAAAACATTGGTTAATTTCATTCCAGTCAGAATTTAACTCTTTCAAGATTTATTCTTAGGAATAAGGTTAGAATGCACAACATGAAGAATGCATAATATGATCAAATTGCACAAAGCAGGAAAACTTCAAACAGAAATCGGAACTTATGATTATAACAGAACGGAGTCCTATTTGCGAAACCGTATTTCAACAATAAATAATATCAAGCCTTGTGATATTTTAGAAATAATTGCTATTTTTATTCATATTAGAATTTCAAAACATCCGTTTGGAACTAAAAGCTATTGTAAAATAAAGGCACATTGGATTCCCATTTGTGCGGACAATGTTTAGAAGTTTACTGAAATTTTTAATAGAAAGACAAAGCTGTACTTCTTCCAAAATTATTAACTTATGTTTTTCTTAGTTTTTCTTTGGTCTTGTCAATATTTTCATATGCTCATAAGTTAAGCTAGTAAATTTACTCAATATACGTTGCACGCATTAAACTGTCTTTACAAAAATGAATTAGGCATCATGCGTATTTATAGAATATGTTTCGTAAAGTCTTACTAAAATAATCAAGTAGTTGATATTGTATAGTTTAAACATTTTTGGAGGACGTGGATCCTACAACTTTTTAGCTTGAGATTGTACCAATTTCAGTTATTTATCCTAAATTCGGAATCTCAGACTGACAATATAAACTTTTGACAAATAAATAGATCTTTGTAAGAAAAATAGATTTACCTAAGGCTGACAAAACAAAATGAATTTTACATTCCTTTGCAAGGGAGTGTAGATTTCAGATTTCTACGACGTGGGTTATTCTTTTTGTCGGTGAACTGTATTCTGATTTCAATTTTGCATTTGCGTTGCCTCATTATCAAGGGCACTGACGCTAAATTTGGTTTGAGAAGAAATAAACAACCCATATACCCATATATTGTGGCCCCATCAAATACTTTCGGAAACTTTCAGTAGTCTGCACAGATCTCAATTCAAAAATTCATTGCAAACTGACCCAGTGTTTAAATTTTGAATTAACCTACCGTATTTCTACCCAGACAAATTATCCTTAAAGTATTTTCTGTCTAAGTTTCGAAACTCATCTTCTTGTTTGACATTATGTTTCGATGATTTCCAAATTTCACTTTTGTTCTGATTAATATAATCAGTCTACTCGTTGCATAATCTTAACCACACCTAGAAACTATGAAAAATGTGCCATAATAATGGATGTTTTATGGCCCAGCACAAAGCGCTGGTTACTTCAATTTAAATTGTCCCGGGCCTCTAGGGCTTATCACACAATGCAGTATGTGGCTAGCTGCCCTTGGATTTGCGGCTTCTTCAGACAACTGCATTATCGCATTTATGGAAAACCTATTAATCTACGAATAGAATTTGGTCCTTTTCCGTAATATGCCGATAAGATAAAAAGACGTACTTAGGATTGGCAGTATTTTACTCACATAGAGGTGTAAATCAAGTAAGAAGTTTTGCAAAATGAGTGAAGAATTAGGGCAACCTGCTTCTGTGCGAATTCAGTTAAACACTGCAGTAGGTGGGCATTCGAACTTGGGTCGTCATGTTTTCTGCTCTCCATTCACATGGCAAGGTCCTTGCCTGTATATAGTTTGGCCTTCTTTGCGCGTGTTATGTACATTTTACCACTGGCGTCCTCTATACACAATGTTTACACAATTTTAAAGAAAGTTGAATCTAGCCTACATTTTGCGATCCATTCGCCGCAGGTTTTTCAGGCTCCTGGCAGTGACCGTTTCAGCCATTATCTTTCCCCTCAGATTACCTGCTTTGCCTACGAAATTTTACTGCGGTGAATTGAGAACTTCTTTCTTAAACATTTAAGAAAAATACTTCCTTCTCTATCTGATCCCTCTATCTTAAAACAGGTTTCTTCGAAGATTACATACCTAAGACGAAATATCCCTTGAATGTGGAAAATACAGCGGTAAGTGAATTTCACCCAAAATACCTAGGCAAATGACGCACCAAGCATCGTCCTGCGCTCAGACAATTTGCAAAACGGTAGATGTTGCCCCTTGCGCGCGGACTTGATTGATGCAACTAGTAGGCTAAATTAAGGGCATATTTCCGGGGTGTGCCTCAAGGCCTAGCATGTCAGTTCTTTACCCTGCCACACCCCTTCGTACCCGAATCATCCCGTGTAGATGCCGAGGCTATCCTGCAGGTAATTAAGGTTAATTCGGGTATTTTTCCTCCAAACAATATTCATGACTCAAAGTACGATTTTGTGGCAGTCTTGGATAAGGAAACAGCGGCCCTTACCCTCCCTCTTTCTCTCGAAAAAAAAGACCGTAACGGGCACCGGAAAAGTGTACTGAATAATCATACCATTGGAAAGCAGCTGGGTGGCCGGTATGAGTGTCGTTACTCACCGAAATTTCATCACGCATGTTAAAGTTGTACGTGACGATTGCTCAGTCATCTGTCTTCATGGTGCCGACGTGAGAAGAGGCATTCGCCGGTGCGTTACCCAAGCGTCAAAATATTTTGCCTCAACTAGATCTCAGCACCCAATGTGGGTTGGACAGGTCACTGTACTTGTCGATAGACTATGAGCCCTTCAATCATGATTCAAGCAATTTGTATTAACAGTCCATATTTAATTATTCCACTTATCTAGGCATTCACACAAGTCACCCTCAGTTTGCATGACTTGCTGCTCACGGATGATTCTGTGAACAAATGAAAAGATATAGATGTAAGCGCAGGGAAAACAAACACACGAGGTTCTGATGTGGTCCGAAATGCACTCAAGTGTGTGAGCGTACTGCAGTGTAGCTTCTGCAAGTTTAATTGTTTTCTAAACAGAACAAGTAGAGCGACAGGCTTAAAGTTACACCTGGGAAACGTTGCTTTATATTTCTAAAACAACTTCTCTTTTTGGACATCATCAAGTCTTTGGAATAACTTTTGCAATTATGATGATAAATAACGAAAGATAATACATGAATTCAATTGTTTAAATAACAAAGATTACCACTATCACTTTTACAAAGTCCTTCGATGAGGGAAAGTACGTCTCACACTATCAAAAAAGAGGTCTTTATTCAGCTGGCAGATAACAATAAATCCTTCTTGCACCAGACAAAACATATTCTGGACATGGTAGGCTTCTATTGCTGGTCTGTCTTTATTGAGCATTCATATATCATACAAAGGAAGGCCAGAAAAACATTTTGAAGGAAATTACACAATACCGTTTGTAATAAACCTACCGAGGATATCTTCCACCGGAACCCTGATGAATTTATTCTGAATCTTTCAGACATTAAACTCAACGAGTTGCAAAGAAAGGCCCTTTCATTAGGACTTGACATCTGTTTGCCTAATCAAATAATTAATCCAGTAGAAGTTGAAGCACGCTTTGAGAACTTGTAATCTCAACTGGCCAACTTAAAACCAAGATCCACTGATAACCGGGGTTGGATGAAAGCGAAATTCATGGGCATCGCATACCAATACCGTAAAGCTCCGATAGCACAATGCTGTCCCATAACTTAAGAACATACAAATGCTAAATCTGCACTGAAACACCACAAAGAAATGGTAATTTCCAAACCTGACATAGGGCATGATTTGGGTATCCTTAATCGCAAAGATAACGCTACGAAAATGCAAGCCATTTTAAATTATTCCAATAAATTTCACCTAGAAGCGCAAAGCCAAGAGAAAACCAAGAACTTGGAAAATTCCACTTGAAAAGCCATCAAGCTTCTGTTGGATAATAATCTGATGGATAAAAAAGCCACTTTATCCCTAAAACCTAAGGGTTCCTGTATTCCACGACTATACGGTTTACCAAAAACACCAAAAGAGGATTATCCCATTAACCCATTCTATCCATGTCTAACTTAGTATTTCCAAGACTTGCAAAGTGGCTTGTTGAGGAATTGGGGCCAATTTTCAAGACATTTTCTACTTATTATAAGATATTTTCGATTTTGTCGAAGAAATTAGGCACAAAAATATTTATAACAAGCACATGATATCCTTGAAAGTTAAGTCATTATTTGCCAACGTTCCCCTGGATGAAACTATGGATATCGTTTGTGCTTATTCCTCTTACACTCATCTGTCCCCTGAAATACTGCGGAAATTATTACAATTTTGTACAAAATATGTCCAATTTTTTTTCAATTGCCAATTAAATCGACAAATAGGTGGAGTTGCAATGGGAAGCCCATTTGGAGCACCCCGTGCTGACATATATAGGGGCCATTTAAAAGATGAAGTATCCTCCAAATTGAACAATGCTTCACTCTACAGACGATATGTAGATGATGTCTTTGTGATTGTGGACAACCCAAGGAAAGCTAAAAGGCTATTGTCTGCAATAAACAGTCTGCATCCTAAGATTAAATTTACTGTGGAACAGGACCAAGAAAATCAGCTTTCCTTCCTCGACGTTCACTTGTCCAGACAAAAAAGATGGCTCCATTACTCGGATGGTCCTTTATAAGAATACACTGAAAGGTCAGTACTTGCATTATCTGAGTTTTGTTCTTATTCACCGCAACTTGGAGTATACTCTTTTCCAGAGGTCCAAAAATATTTCTTCTATGGATACATTGGATAATGAATAAGCAGCCTCAAATATACCTCATTGAAGCGGGGATATCTAACTGGTTTATAATGAGAAGTCTTGTCGCCTCCAATTGCCTTCTACCGAGTTAACATTTTCTCTTTTACATAGCATCAGTGTTATAGCCTGGGCCTGATCAAGTACTTTAATTCGTTCAGTATGTTAACGGTCAAAAATTGGCATTTGGCCCGGTACTATCATTAACCAATTCTGATTAAAAAAGAAGACCATTAAATATCCTAAGAAATGATTTAAACCTACCGCTAGATTATAGAAATGCGTTGTCCGTAAAAATGCAGATAGTTTTACGCCAATTGAAATACGATTTCGCTAGTTTTTCGCCTTGCACAACGGATATTGATTATCAACCACCATATATGAAGCGATTATTGATCGGAGATTGCGATACTTCTGTGACAAGGGTCAACATCTGCTGTCCAGTAATGAATAATGCATATAAAATGGTAATATAAGCTTCATTAATAAGTGCGAACTGTTCCCTTAAGGAAAGACTGATCCTAAAATATACCTTTGTATCAACTCTAATCGGGAGTATCTATCGTACTTGTGTATGTGCTGTAGTCTTCTCTTGCCAAAATTCAGAAGTTAAGGCAGTGAATACTGCAATTAACATGGGACTTTGGCCGATCAGAAAAGGTCCGTCATGAATAGTTACGACAAATCAATAAAACTCAAAACCTAAGTCAATATTTTAATTTTTTCTGTTGTCAATATTTTCATCAGGATAGCAAGCCTGTGAAAAATAAGGTGCCCTGCCTTTTGCTTTTAATGATTATTTATCAGAAACTCTTAGAATCGTGGTAGGTTTTTATTAAACAATTGTCTGATTGGCTGAGTGTGAAGCCTTTTATCTTCTTAGACACAGCCAAAGCCGAAACGCGTGATGTTAGTATTGATAAGACTTATTCATGAGAGCTGTTAAAGGGGACTTGATTTGGAATAACTCTCACGGGAATGAAGATACGCAAAAGTAACACAGCTGTTACATTACCGATGTTGTAGGCGTGTGGTGATTTATTACTTTGTAAGAATATGTCACGCTGACTGCTCAAAACTACAGAATTAAAGAGATCTTGTTCGGCTTGCCATGTTGAAAAATAGAAGCCGGTTTTCGAAAACCGGCTACTTACAGTAAAATTATTTCACATGCTTACTCCCGTTCTGTTTTTCATCTTTCGATTTTTTTTCTTGTCCTGTGAGGCATTGTTTCGGTTCTGATAATAAATCTGCAAAATAGATTATGTAAAAGACTGAATTATTTTATCTATTCGTTTGTAATGGGATTCATCCATAAATTAATGTTTCAGAATGGTAAAATAAAGATTTCAGATCACTTGTACGTTTCTCGCTTTGGGTGCGTTTTGGATAAGTTTGTCAAAATGATGCGTGGAACCTGCAAAACTGAAAGCCTCAGTTTTGTTACGACGACAGAAAATGTTTCGATAAAAGCATTTCCATGCATTGTATCTCAGGAAAGACTTTAAATTATGTTCTTCAATCAAAAAGAAACGCAATTAAACGGGAATACCACTATCCAAGGATTTGCTTTAATTTATGGATGCATTCTCTTTACATGGACTTTGGCTACTTTAATCAAGACCTTTTGCTTGAAATGGGAGGACAATAATGGCATTTTAACTTAGTGCCACTTACACGCCTGAAAATTTACATATACTGCTAATACCACTTGACCTTTTGGCTTTGACTGAATTCCACATTGAAGTTAATTGTTGACTTTAAGACTAAATATGGGGTAAGCGTTAATGATAGGGTTTCTTTAACACATTTAACCGTTTATCTTATAGGACATCGCATGGAACGGCACCGGAAGACTTTCAAATTACGTGGATTGTGCAGAGTATTACTGTCTGATTACATTTGGTAATACATAAATATTATTCCTACCGTTTTATGTTTTTTCACCGGAACATGCTCCTGTACTTGCTATGTATATGTAATCTAGGGATCGACAAGCATTTTCTTCGGTTGGACTGCTACTTAATAGGACGTATTTGCCCTGTAATTATAAAATATTTTCCTTGGCAAATGTCATTTTCCACATATATGTTGACTTATTATGTTTTAAGTGATTTTCAAAGTAATTTATATCATTTGTCAGGTTATTTTCAAAGCAGGCTGTAAGTATTCATTTTGAGTAACTTTAAATCATCTTGTTAAAATGTTCGCACCAATTTTTAAGCTCTGTCAATAATAATGTGAAAATTGTTTTCTATCAAAAGCGGACCTGTATAGGTGCAATCATGGGTTTTAAAGTAGCCCGCTTTTTATAAGGTTCAGAGAATCTGTGTTCTTCTAGAACAAACGAAAAGGTCTAACTGATATCATTTGCAACTTAATATTCAGAGAAGGGTGTTATATTGATTTAAAGTTATATAATTATAAATGCCACTGATGCTATATTTTTACAGCATTTTAAAGCCACCGTATATTCTCAGTCAAGCTTTTACATTCCGCTGCTACATTTTCAGAACTATTTTTGAATATTTCACCAATTTAGCAAGATTGCATTTTCCCAGATATTCGATGAGTGCATTTATTGCAGGGGGATTATTGCGGGGGATTATTACAGATAGGTTTCTTCAAAAACACTCCCATTCAGATCAAGCAAAATTTTCAGTAAACATGAACTAAACTCTTTGTGGATGATGTTAACTTGGTGATCTTTTATTGTTTCTTAAATTTTAGGAGAAATGCACAAATAATCTTGCGGTTTAAAGATTATACAAATAAATATAACTCTATTCCATTTTAATTTAAATGCAGTTGAAAATTCTATCTTGGAGAATAGTCCGTATTTTGGAAGAAATTAGTTCAAAAATCATTATCGGTTTGATTGCGAAACCTTTATATCAATATTTAACATTGCATAATGAATACATCGTAAATTATTCTTTATAGTTACTGTTAGTTTCAACACGCTTCGTATACAGGTTTATGTCTATTCTCAACATACGTTTCAGTCGAGACTTCTAGGCTTTTATTTTACCTCCCATAAATGCTAATCTCATATCCCGAAAATTCTCTGATGGGTTTTCACTTACTACTAAACCAGGAGAAAGAATGTTGTCGTTATCCCACCAGTTGCTTACCCCGTAACTATTCTCAATATTTTTCTCTTTCAAAAATCCAAATTAACTTAGGTGGTATTTTTTTCTTAACAATTTTTATGCGTGAAAAGCCAGTAGAATTGTAACACTTCTAATCACTGTCTAGAGCTATCCATTTTCCAAAGAGCTAGAGCGCAAGTCATCTTCTGTCGGCTCAAACTGGGTTAGGTTTGTAACTTCAAAGATTGCAGCAATTCTGCAGGCTTACTTCTTACCTGAAAAAATAAACGACACAACGCTGTACCGCTCTTCTCTTTCATGCGACATAGGGAATTTTAACTATATTTAGCAAAGGACCGCATAAATAACTTAAAATCTCGTTGTGTAACGAAGATTATATTGGAGCGACTCAGCGCAAGAAAGCCTGCTTTTTATCCAGCTTTCGTTTCAATATGTGTTGCCTTTTGCTCTTTGCTTGTGATCGTGGCCTTCAGAGGAGCTCTCACCTCTTGTGGAGGGCAGTCATGTGACAGTCTATAAATAGCGCAGATGAAGCGCACGTAACCAACGGTAGCTACAGACTCCGCTGTCCTAACTGACACAAATAGAGAATAACTGACTGTTGTTTACTTGCTGGGTTTTTCCTTCGCAAAAAAATTATGAAAACATGGAACTGAAAAAAAATAGTATGTGCATCCAGCGGAAGAGGATACCATTGCAAACAGAGTTATATTTAAAAGTGAATTATTGCCCAGCAACTGGGTTGAACGACCATGATTTCGTGTTAGATAACTTAAAGCTTTATTAAAGCAAGTCTCGACAAGCGTATTATTTAAACTAAAAAGGTCATCAAGAACAAAAATAAAACAAATTCACATTCAAACAAGGAAAGGAGTTCGGTTAAATGAGTTTTTGATGGAAAAATGAAACTCATCAATCGCCCAACAAAATCGTCATTTGATGCATATGCCGTGCACAACTGTGATATTCGGCCAAATTGTATTGATGAAACCCCCCAATTAAGTTACAGTTAACTGGCTGAGAAAAGCCACGTTTTGGTTTAAACCCAGAATACATTTGCCATCTGTAAGCGACTGTCAGAGGTATAAATGTAGACAGAAAAAAAGGCCAAAACCGAGTAATGACTAGTGACTTCACTACGTCCTACGGTTGCTGTGCCTATGGGAAAATTATTTTGGAATTTTGGATGTGGAAGTACCTTATTTTCGATGAAAGGCGATAAACCGACCAACAACTCTTATTTTTTTCATTATTGTTCTATAGGGATATTAATTACACTAAGTCTGCCCTGTGTATGTAAAAACTTTCCGTAACATTGTTTTTATCGTCTAAAGCGCTTCCGCTGTTGCTGGTTAGGTCTTAGTCAAGTTCAGATTAATGCTCAAAAAGCAGCTTTTCTGGCTTTTAAAATTCTTATTATTACATGCGACTGCATCACGCAAGGTCGTCCTCACCCTACTACTTTACTTTACTTTCCTTTACTTCGAAGACACCGATCTTATGGTTTGCCTCCCTGCGGATTTAAGTAACTTTCTGTAACTCCTCACGTGGAACAAAGAATGTGCATATTTAAGCTATTAAATTTAAAATATCGGTAATTTCCACAAATCTATCCAATTTCGGAGATATCTCTCTCTAAGACAACATTTTGCCCCAGAACTATATCTTGTGACAGTACTTGTGTCATCATTATTTCTGACGTCTAGCTATCTGCTTACTTCCATATCCAAAGGTTTTAATGTTGGTTTTGATTTCCTGTCCTCCCAGCAAAAATGGTTTTGCCGGGCAATAAAATGTACACATTTATCTTTCGCTCATAAAACCTCGCACATAAATCTCCTGCAAATGCTGTTTACGATTTCATCAGTCGAGGAGTAAAAGCAAAGAGTATGCGTTTACGTCAGACGATGTAATAGCATAAATAGTTTAGTTTTATAACACTTCATTTGTAGAATTTGTATTCCGCGAACTTATACTAAGCAGAACCGGGACAGATGCAAGATAATGGAGAGTATTTCAAATGAGATTAAAGGATTTTTATATGCTTCTCTTTAGCATCTTGCGAACATTAAAAATAATTATAATATTGAGAAGAAGGCGATTTGATCACTGAGACAACGCTTTTATTCATTTGAGGTTTCGACATCCGGGGCAGGCTCCCACAGGCTCTCCTAAATTTATTTTTGAGGGCTAGATAAATTCAGTTAGGGGATATTTAATGGATAAGAATTATCTGTTCAATAATTCATCTTTTAATTTGAACAAATGGTACTCTATAAGGCTTAATTAATACGTGCGTTCGGAGAATGGATTGCTGGCTTTACACAAACTGCTGCAACTAACGTGGAGAATAAACAACACAGTAGAGGATAGTTTGGACGATTATATTGACCAACCAGATGTTTAGTCTGTTCAGCATAAAGTTGTACTTCTGCATTTTTGATATCAACCTGAGACGATCAACGTTATAATGATTTTAAACTTGATTCTTGAGCACTTGTGCTAATGTCAAAATTTTGATGATATCTGAGAGCTTCTGGCACCCAGTGTATTTCACAAAATTAATTATGCGTAGGCACACAGCCAGTAAATTTTGCAGGTATCTGTATTATCTGTCTCCATTTTGAAGATGAATTATAAATATTGGAACAGTAACAGAGAACGTAGCTTTTTCCCCCTCTAATCATCGCGTACCGCGTGTTGATTGGTATTTATCAGAGACGCTTGCCAACAGCCTTCAAAAAACGGAATTTTTCAAGGCGAAACAAAAGTCACATTTGTCTGATAAAAAAACCTGTCTGAGTTGCAAACGTACAGAGCATTCAGGTTTTAACCTTGAGGTACAGCTAACTTGCAGCACAAGTCACGAGTTCAGAGCTAAATATTATTCTCTAGTAGTCTCTCTTTTAGCTGTGCGCGTATGGACCATTGGCGTTAGAAAAAAAACAGATGATCACCAATCCTACCTCATGCATTTAACGGGAAAAAAGTTGAGAATTATGTGGAAAAATCAAAAAGTCTTTGCAATGGAGGTGTTTCTTGGCTACCGAAAATTCTAAAAGCCTGCATTACTAGAAGAACCTCGTAAAAATACACAACCATACTGCCATACTTGATAAAACGGGAAATTGCATGTAGCAAAATTTACTAAAATAACTTTGCTCGGATATTTTTCCAAGTAAAAATTCAATTAAGGGTTCCAGACAGCACGAGTGGTAATGAGGGTTTACTGGGTGGGACATATCAGACAAAGAGAAATATCATCAAAAGTCGAGCATAAGAGAGAAGAAAATAATAGTAATAATTATTTAAATACTGTTGATCAAGATAGCATAGAGAGCTTTTCAGTCAAAGTCATCGACTATATCAAGTCCATATCAACACTATATCACCTTTACATATTTTTTTATCAATGTGACCAACTGCATATGTTTTGTGGATTTTATTGTGGGCATTCATTGACCAACGACTCTTTTGAACCGTAAATTGCACGTCTAAATCCCTTAAAGGACTGTTCGCCTGCTTATTTATCACCATTTGTTCTGCAGATACGTGCTGTTTCATTTGTTAGTACGGAGCACATGCAATTAAAAAAAGCAGACTGACGTTTTTTGCCTTACGTTGACGTAAAATCACAAAAAGTAAACCTGACGTTTTAATTACTCAAACCTGGCGAGAGTCATTTCATTTTTGGGCTTAGGTTGCACACTGTCTCTTAAAAAAGGTGGTTCCCTTTGAGTGAATAAGTATTCTATCTTTCTTGTTGTTTTAAAAATCCTAAATTAACTGACCTTCTTTGATAGATTATGAATCAATCAGGTCCTGTATAAAAAAACACTTAGAGATACTCGACTCACATAATTTCACCATCCTAATTTCATGCCACTTTAAGTCTGACACATTAATCTCCTCTTAGAACCTTACTTGTTTAGATCATATTATTGTAACTGTTCTTGTAAGTTGAAGTGTCTTCTTCATCTGCTTGGAAATTGGGGTTTACTATAAAAGTTAAGCTATCAAAGATGTTACATATCGATAAATATGGGTTCATTGTTACTGAGTTACGAATAATGCCTGAATGTTGCCCTACATTAAGTCGCTACAATATTTTAAACAACCCAGTTAAGCGTACCAAATACCCTTGGAATATGAACACGTACTTCTTTGTGGAAAGAAGCATGACAGCTTGGTAGTTTGAGCAGATGTATGTCTGACGGTCAAACTAACAGGAAAGAAAGCAGCAATAATAGCAAAAGCTGGCACTTATATTCTTTGCAAATAAACATATAACTTTCACTTTAAAAGTGTAATTTGGTTAAAATCAAACGAAAAAAATCATGCGCTGGATTAAATTAAATTTAAAGAAAAATGTAATTTTTGCTTATTTTGTGAAAAATTTTACCATGACTGAACGTCCTCTGTCTGGTGTCTGTTGATAATGCCCAGATGTTTTACGCACCCATCGTTCCATTTGAGTCGTACCTTTCAAAGGCTAACAGAATATTTCGAATGATACTGCATCGTTTAGCTGCACAGTTTGACGACCCTTATGAGTGGAATGTTTGACAGCAAGTGCATACTTCCTTCAGACGGCTGACCCACTTAAACAGCATATACATGTTCGGGAGAGCGAAGAGTGGGTGCTTTTGTCGGTAGGTGGCAAATTCGACAACAGAAGGTTCCCCAAGTCAGAATTCAGGGAAACCTGATTAGGTTGGAGACTGTTTCCTCCGAGAAATAGCTTACAAAGGGCTCAACGCAAAAGAATTGTTCGCAGGCTTCACATGTCTGCTGTCTTTGTGTGTGTATGTGTGCGGGATAACAAGAGCCCATGACACTTCCTCTGCAGCCAACTCGGAAATGGTGCACATTGATTGGCTTCGAACTCCCGAGAGGGTGTGGGATACGAAGTAGTCTGATCAGATCATGGAAGATAAAACGTATCAGAAAGGTTATGAACTAGTTGATAATATAAGTCGTGGAAGGCTGGAGTGTTATAGATAATTTAAGAAATTGTAACAGGAGTAAACTGTACGTAATAGGTAAGTGACTCCCAGACGAGTGCAGTCTAGCCATGAATGGGCCGGAGTCCAGAGGCGCAGTCCGGCAAGTAGATCACCGGGTCCGGACAACTACAGGGTGCCTCAGAAGAAGCTGACTCTTTTGATTTGCTAATAAAACGAAAACTATTAAAATTGAAATTTTTTTTATTCGAAAGACAAAATTCTACAATTTGGTGCAATGAAAATCAAAGAGGAATACAAGATATGCCGCTGCATTTTTTGTGTGACGTTTTGGTGCAGAATAACTGCTTCCAATGTGATTGACCCATATTTTTTGAAAATAAAAATGGCGCAACAGTAACAAATAATGATTGAAGATAGTGAACTGTGATAATCGAATTTCTAATTCCTGAAATTGAGAGACATGGCCTACGCAAAACTTGGTTTCAACAGGATGGAGCCACGACCCATACAGCAAGAGAAGTAATGACATTGTTAAATGAATGCTTTCAAAATCATTTAATTTCATGATTTGGTAACATTTATTGGCCCCCTATGATCTCCAGATTTGACCCTATGCGATTTCTTCTTATGGGGGTACCTGAAGTCAAGTCAAATCCAACAAATCTGCAAGAACTTACAAATCACATTTTTTCTGCAATAAGACAACTATCGCCTGATACACTAAGGAGTGTTATGGAAACGACTTAGAAACGAACCCTAAGTTGTCAAAACAACCATGGCCATCAGTTAAAAGACAGTATATTCACAACCTAGTTGTAATAAAGCCTAAAATGTTTTTTTCGAATATAACAAGTATTAATATCCTAGCGTTAATAGTTTTCGTTTTATTGGCAAATCAAAAAGTCAGTTACTTCTGGGACACCCTGTACAACCGAACAGTAGATCGTCGGTTCTTGGAGTGACTGAGCATAAACAACTCCCCTGCAGTAAGTTCCTTTGTGCACTGGTCTTGAGAAGTGATTGACCAGTAAGCCAGACAGAAGGTGACCTTGAACGGGGTTTAAATATCGTCTCTTGCGCACACGTGGTTGACATGTCAGACACGGCCTGTTCCCGCGGCATCCGAGGAAAGCATGGCTAAGAAATGCAAGGCGACTACAAAAGTAAGGACAATGCATGTGGTCCTTTAGCGGATTGACAAGAACATTTGATGGACAGGAGCACGCGGGGAAGATTTTCACGAATTAGCGGGCAAAAGCTTGGCAAGATGAGTCAGCGCAGTGAAGGTTATCACGGACTGCCACAAATATCTCTTGCTATAAACAATCTGACGCGTTTCAGACTATCAAGGTGCGCTAAAAGCCGTAGCATGTAGGACCGCCAACTGCCATGATAACCACTTCCTCCACCCAAGGTGGTGAGTCCAGCTGCAGTGGCTGTGCTTGGGATTCGCATCGTTCCTCTTTTCTTGTTATGTAAAATTCTAATGCTTTGTGTGCAGATCGGCGGATTTAGTGATGTTGTGACTCACCCCGCGCAGGCAAGCATGTGCCATTAATTATGTATGCATTGACCGCCTACGCGCGCGAACTATTTGCGTCCCCAATTGAAAGTGTTCAGAAATGGTGCACATTGATTGGCTTTTAACTCTCGAGCTATAAGAATCGCGACTAGCGCAACAGCAACCCGACAGAGAGACAGAGAATAGGAAAATATTGGCGGCTTTTGCAGTGGACAGACAGGAGTGCTTGACAAAAGATCTTCACACGCAAATACGCAAACGCCTGGCAGGCGAAGGCAGAACAAGTCAGCGCAGTGATGCCGATCACGGGCTGTCACAAGTTCAGCTCTGCGACCTCCTTTATGTGGCACTGAGTACATGCTCATGACTATAAACAGTGTGGTCCCATTTTTAAACTATCGCAGTACGTGACTTGCAGCACTGCCAACTGAGAATAGAGCCTCGGGTTGCCATGAATGGTTCCGAAAGTGAACATTGTGGTATCCTCAATCATCTGGGATCCGAACTTTCCTTTTGTTTTAGAGCAATCCTGGTTCATCGTGAGCAGACTAATTCGCGTGGTGCATGCACAGTCAGCCTACTTTTTCTGGTTTGCCGCTGCTCCTGGTCCTGCCTCAGGCAGTTCTGATGTTGTCTTGCCACCGGACCCAAGACGGTGAGGCAAGGGTGCGAGTGGCAGATCACGCATGATTCCGCGCCATTGCTATGAGAGGTCGGTCGCAGAATTAAACAACATCTGCAATGAGTCCCACAGTGTGGTGATGCCGGAACGCTGAGAAACCCGTGGCTTATTTTTAAGTGTTAGTAGGGATCTGTTGTATTCACCACACTCCCGCGTCTCGCGTCCCTAAATTTTCTTCATTTGTTAGGCAGCTCAACCTGAATAAATGTCTGCCGTGTTGGTCCAGCACAACGACCATGCGATAGGCTATTAGCGTAAGCTAGTTCACGCACAAGTTGTCATCCCTGCGCCCACCATTCTGTGGGAAATCGGCGAATGTCAAGATGGCTGAAAAGACATTTACTTAGTCAGTTCTCACTAATTTCGGACAACGCTGAATAGTGAATCAGGAATCTATAGACAGCAAAAATCTGGTTCTTATGGACCTTGTCAACGTTGAGCGTAAAAAGAGCGTGTTGCTTAAAATCCGTAAGGTAAACAGTCATAAAACAATTTCTGAAGCCATTTTTACGGCTCAGTGGTAAAGATACTCTGGAGAGCGAATACTTGGACAACCTCTCCCTCTCGGATGAATACGCCGATGCTAACTTTGCCAAGATGAGGATTAGAAAATAAGTTAGCCACTAGAAGCACCTTGTTTTCAACAAGACTAAAATATTTTTCTTTATGGAGAGGTATAATTTTTCACAAATAAACTTTTGCCCTTATAGCTGTCTACCAAGGAATGGGTGTATCACTAATTTCGTATGAATCCTAACGTCAGGGAAAGCAGTTGGCTACTAGAAGACAAAAATGGATGTTATCGAAAGTATTAAGTCTTAAATTTGCTACTTGGAAAATAGCTTCCAATAAATGTACATGAATAATGAGAAAATTATGAGTTTTTTACAATTGCTATCTGTTGGACAGTAACTGAAATGTCATCATTCTTTTGTTGCTAATTTTGTTATTAAATGTCATTTTGAATCAGAATTCAATGGGGGGTTACCAAAACAAACAAGATCTTAGGTCCGCTTCGGTATGGAATTTCTTCCTCAACGATTGTTTGGAACTGTTTATACTTTCGAAAAATTAAAGGTTAGACCTAAACACTGACAAAACCTCTAGACCGAAAACATGGTTCGCTAGTAACACTAAGTTTTAGGTTTGCAGAGTTACAACTGCCGATGGTTTTCTCTCTGGATACTCAGAGAAAGACTTATATATATTAGAAACGGTTCATGCAACTTATGTAAGTTGGGACCTACGGTTAGTGTGACTGCCTTTTTATCTTATAAAGGTCGGTATTATACTAAAAAATGCCACTAGCAAGCAATAAGTTGGATTTATGTGACCTATATATAGAGTGGATTCTTAGTTATCATGGTAGATAAAGGCGAAATATTTTCGCAGGCACCTTTGCTGCCGTAGCTTTCTGAATATGATTTACCAACCATCCAGAGTAGCACCACCAGAAAATTAGTTAGTTCTACGTTCGCAATCTGTTAAAATGTTGGTGATCTAGGCCAACGAACTCTGAACCAAATTATCTGACATAAACGGCTTCCACATTAGTGTACAGCACGGACATTAGCTCTATAATTATCCAAATGCTAATCACTTTTACCTTACGCAGATAGGGGAGTGCATACTGGGTATGACATAATAAACGAAGGCAGACTTGGCCATGTATTTTAAACCCAGGTGGCTTACAAATCTGTCCTTACCACAAGTTGCAATTATCACCCTTATAGTAACCTCAAATCTCAGCCCCCCCCCAGAATTGAGCAGAAGGTTCCCAAAAATAAAGGACACTTGTTTGTCATACCCTACAGATAGAAGAAAGGAGGATAAAGAATAGTTGGTTCCCCTATCTGGTTCGTCAAAATGAACTTCCCTTGTAGCACGCTCGTTTCGTTTCGGAAAGGTCTAGACCCGCATTCGACACTGGCAATCATCATCTTCTTTTTTATATTTTCAAGCAAAAGAACCTTTACTTTCCATGCATCAAGAAATAAAGCAGGAAGAGAACTGGTCTGTCGTTAAACGGTGACTGAACACAATTCCAAACTGTAGCCATGTTCGTTGAGATCGATGGTAAGGAGAATGTCTACGACTAACTGCTGTTATCATGGCGTTACACACTTGCCAGAGATTTTTTCGGTAAACGCATGCGTCAACGAGTATGGCAAAATGCCATTCACTTTCACCTGAGGGATTTAGCATTCATCTGCAAAAATTTCTTAGTTGATAATCCTACATTTTCTACCGCTAAGCTTAGCCACTAAGCTGCAAACGCCCCACCTCGCGCCATGATCTCAAGCACAATTGGGTCAATTCAAATTAAGAAAATCTGCCAAACCTGCTAATAATACACAAAAATTTGGCTGCTTCGAAACCAACCACAAATCTTACTAATAATTCATGCTTACCAATATTTCGTATTCCGTGTGAATTCTCCGACGGCAGATTCAGAAATTAAAGGCTTCAGTTTAAGAGGTTGGCTTTCTTTACCTTATTCATACTTCAAAGCCAGCAAAACAATTTTTTGCTATTTGCATCATGTTAAATTTCAAGAACACTGCAAAAGGGTCAGGAATTCAGAAAAATTCAATGTCTATTTGTTTACTGGCTAAAAGGTCTCAAAATAGAAATCATTTAAAACAGGTAACTCTTTTCTCTGGTTGTGGCAGTGAAGTCGGGTGGCAAAATACTGCGAGAGCTTCAATTATACGAAAATTCAAATACCTTATTCCATAAATATCCAAAAAATACAATATAATTTAACAACACAAGCTAACACCAACACAAGCTAACACCAAAATAATCAGGGGGTCCTCACGTGCCTGCTGCTAGGCAAATAATTTGTGCTCAAAGGGAAACTGTCATTCGGTCGTTAAAATAAACTTTATTTCTTCAGGACACGCGGTGGCCTGGAAACTGATTATTCTTGTTATAACGGTGACTTCAGTGGTTTCACCGTCTAATTGAGCCCTTTGGAATCCCCAAGGAATGTCCCAATAAGAGGGGCGTAACTTTGAAATCCACCTGGAGGAGAGTTTTTTGAGTACAAAACCCGGAGTTGCTGTCTCGGGTGGCAGTTGCCGCTGGTTGAGCTTCAGCGCGCTGAATGTCCCAACTTCGCGGCAAGCCCGGCCTCGAGAGCGGACTAGTAGTTTCCTCGCAGTCCGTGTTGCAACTCGCTGTCTTAGAGGTGACAGTGACTGTCAAGCGCGCTCGCTCGTGGCATCATTGGCTACATTGGGATAAGGTCACGCGACCAGTTGGCCTTTGGAAAACCGGGACTGCTTGGGCGTGCGCCCTGACGCGCGTGCATGCATCCGATTTAAGTTCATTACGTGTGGACAGTCATCGCGTGGGCATGACCATCACGAAGGCATACGATCTTGAAGGCAGTCCCCCGTTGACAAAAGAATATTGTGGCAGTCGGCGGTAGGCACGACGCCTCAGGAGAGCCTGCAATGTTGTTAGCATTTGGTCAGGATATACTCCTTACAATTCTACAGCACTTTTGGAACGCCGCTTGGCGTACATTGTGACCTCTAGATCAAATCGTCTGTAGAGAAGCCAAAATCGCCACCTTCGAATTGAATGCGCCCAGATCTACACATTTTAGCAGTTCAGGTTAGACAAATGGTCTCCGTTAATATAATAAAATACCAGCATGATGCATTAAGATATCTCCATACAAAAAATGTTTGGATTGAGCCAGAACTCTGAAAGAAATTGCTTTTAACGTAATTATTCTGCCTTGCTAGACGTACGTTTACAATTTTTCACCAGATAACAGTTGCAGAAGGGTATTCGAAAAATTATCACTAAGTCTGTGCAACTGAACATACAGTTTTCGATTGGCTGGAAATTTTAAAAGGGGAGGATAATTTCGTTATATCAGTATCAGCATCAGTTTATTGAAGGAAATATAGGCGAATGCCTTTGAACGCCCTGTTGGTAACAGGATGATGGGAAATAAGTTGATAATAGGAAAAATTTAAAATGTTCGACAGTTGCATGTTCTGGGAAGACAATATTTACAAAAATATGATAGAAAAATATATGGCTACTTACAAATCGCGAGTCGTATAATTTGTTGCACTGTTTGTGATAAACAATGTTAGTCATTGTAATCTGATGAAAGAGTTTTTACCTTCATTGCGTTTGCGTATGATACATGTCCAGTCTACTCTTAAAAGCATTGACACAAGTGGAGAGGACTACCTCTTCTGGAAGAGCGTTCCACGCTGAAACTACTCTGTTGGTAAAGAAAATTTTTTTTCCGTCGATCCTTGCTTTGCTTGGGCATAATTAAAAGGAATGCCTGCGCAAAGTTGGCGTGTAAGCCTGGGCAAAGAAATTACCAGGAACGAAAAAACAATGCAAGTTATTCATAATATGGAAGGTTAATATGAAGTCCCTTCGGAGTTGTCTGTAGGAAAGGGGAAATAGGTCGAGAATGGACAGTCTTTTTTCATAGGGCAATGTTCCTAGACCTTTGAACAGCTTTGTCGCTCGCCTCTGTACCTTCTCTAAGACAGTACAATCTTCGACAGTCCATGGTCTCCATGCCCGTATAGCAAACTCCAGGTGCGGCCGAATGAAGCTTCCAAAGATTTTGGAAATTAGTTATGAAGTTTCGGCGATAAGTGAAGTTAAAATCGGGCGCACACCTTTATATCTGATATTCAGGAGGAATTAATAAACGACTTCGCGGTGCCTACTCTTACGTATGCCCTAAACAGCCATGTATGTTAGGTTCAGTTAAATTCAGTGTGGTTTCGCAAAACTAATATCGCCCTGTCTCGGGGAGAAGGTCAATGTTACGTATCCATAAGGACAGCCTAGACTGACTGCATTTTTGCTTTCAAATGTAGAACTGGCATTTTTTGGTTTTGCATCCAGCAGTCTGTGAATATTGCTCAAATACAGGGTGTCCCAAAAAATGTATACACATTTGACATAATTTTAAAAAGTGTAAAGATATTTACAAGAATAATTTTATTGTTTTTTACCGAATGTTCTCAAAATGACGTCCATTTTGAACCTTACACTGCTGACAACTCGGAGCAATGGAATCGCACACACCATGAAACAATTCTCTTGTTATTCGGGTGCATTCACATTCAATGACTTCTCTTAATTCAGCCACTGTTGCAATAGTCAAAATCCAGTGAAAAACAATAAAAGGATACTTGCAAATATTTTTATATTTTGAAACAATAAAATTATAATAAACACCAAGTTTATATTGTTGGGGACACACTGTCTTTTGGTTGAGAGTGCATTTACTGTACTCAACGAGGTGTGTGGTGTGAACGCAAGCAACAGTACTTTAGAGCTTTTTTTGCAATTGTGAGGTTTTTATTCATAGTACATTGTATCCGCTAATTTATTAATGCTGTCTATACTGCATAAAATATGTTCCATTTCTATTTAAATACTTTATGACAACTATTTGACTTCTTCAAACAGTAAGCGAAAATATATTTTTCCTTAACCAGGATGTACACAGTGTGCAGTGTGTAAACCTTGAATGCGACTGAAGCAGTCACTAAGTTAGCAAATTATTCGGCTATTGAGCCACTTTTTTATAACTGAAAGCCACCCTTTCGAGTATAAAATTTAAGGAAAGCGTAATTTTGTATCAAACAAGTACAAGAACTATTTTTTCGTGCATGCTTTTCATAAAAGATATTTAGTTTATAAAGGTAGTCAAAATAAATGATACATACATACTACTTAAGTAGCCAGTTTTTACAATCGATAATTTTTGTTTTAGTCACCACGAAGCTCGTTAAAAAGCCCGCATCCTATGACGGAAAAAACTTCAGAAGACTACACGGTAATCAGTATCACAACTTGAATCAATACCGATAAGCAAAAGAGTATCAACCTTTCGCCTATGTCGAAATGTTGCGTGAGCCAGGGCGTCTACTGTAGTACAGTAACCTATCAGCATTGCAAGGTTTGGTTTTAGTGGACTTGATAATTCGTGCGTTGTTTCGTAGGAAAACCTCTGTATATTTTCGATAGGTCGCGGGATTTTTATATACTTTTCACGTTCATACGTGTATTTGAGATTTTATAGTAAATGGCTAAAGAGCATAGGAAGAATGTCACCAACTTGAAAATTCACGATAACTACTCCATTTCCCGAAGACCTTTCCTTTCGGCATAGGAATGGCTTGTAAGCGAACTGGAAACATTTACAGACTTAACAAGACTGTGTGAGTTTTTGCTTAACTTTAAAATATGCATATAAGAGTTTGTAGGACTAGCTATAAAAACTCCATAACATTATCAACTCAACCATTCCGAGAATTAAATTCATACCCAACAACGAAGTTGACAATAAGCTCCCATTCCTAGATATCGTCCTACGGTGGGGGATTGACGGGACGTTACATACGACTGTTTACCGCAAAGACGCATATGCGAAAGGAATTCTATGCTATGAGACCAACAATCCAATCATTCACAAGGGAAGCCCTGTGAACAACTTACTACGCATCGCTCTGAAAAGTTACAGCATCGAGCTATATTACTTGTGCAAATTATCTTCCCGAAATGGTTAGCGTACAGACTTTGTACCTAAATGCATCCAATGATTAATTTTTCCTTATATAAGGAATGTGTATGAACTTTTTAAAAGGCACTTTCAGAAGAAAGAAATAAAAGCGGCGCACAAGCTGCCGAATACCTTACGCACCCAATTTGTACGTCCTTAGGATATAATTGGCTACCTTGATAGGAAAGAAAATACCATGCAAACCTTTTGGTACCTTATATTGTGGCCAAACGCGAAAGACCGCCTCCGCACGCACCCACTGGCGTCAATTGGAATTGAAGAGGCGTAATAAGTTGTACCAAGTGGCCATGCACAACCTCGAAAGAGGACATGCCTCCACATGGAACAAACCTCGCATCGTGGGAGTTTGCCCCCCACCAACAAAGCCGTTTTTGAGATCATGCACTCAAATTACGTATGCATCAATCGCCCGTGCTTGGACGACGCAATAATCGATTTTGCAACGGAAGCTCAACAATACTGACGGCGACAAGACGCCTCCGTATCGTCACCACCGCAATCTCAACTGCCGTCCTCAACGTTGGATAATGCAGTACGCTAATGGTCGGAAGATGAACGTATGAGCAGTCTCATCTACGAGTATTTCAGCCAACGAACGGGCCACTAGCAGAAAATGTGTCTCGAAAGGCGCGCTTCCGCCAAGTTAACGATATATCAGTGCATGTGACCGCCGTCGAGCCTTTTTCCCAGGGCATGGGTCCTCGGTCGCCTGTAGCCTATCAATGAACGAGTGTTATTTGATAGTTTATGAGCTCTCTTGTTACGCAAAACAAGCGTTTTACATGACGAACTCATTGCCGTAACGGATTGAACTCCTTAACTGAGGGTCCACTGTGCTGCTAAAAATAATCACCCTGTTGAACGCCAGAGGCGATACTAGCAGTGCAGTTAGAAGCAAGAAATTAGCAAGTAGTCCAAAGATAAACTGCTAAGGTGGGGGTATTTTCCTCCCCGTGTCACCAATAAGATAAACTTATGAAAGGGGATACGACCGCCTACCTTCACAACGGCAACTGCATCTCGAAAAGAGCCGGGCAGCTTGGACTTAAACTTCCGCCATCAATGGACCCACCCCCTCCTACCCCTCTCAGGGAGCATTGTTGGCTTTTTCATTTAAAACGAAGAGTAAGACAATGCACGGCAGTAATTTTGCCCTGCTATCAACGAGAGAAAGAAGCTGAGTATTACAATAAGAAACCATTGCCATCACGATCACAGGTGCGAAAAGTACTGCGTTGGCCTGGACAAACACGTGTGTTTGGGTGGGTGGACGGTTTTGGGCGTGTATGTCTGAATATATGCACGTGCTGACAACCTAGCTGGCGCTAATTTGGTGGCGATGGGGAAAGCAATGAAAAAAAGCCAGGGCGCGGGTCTCCACAACCACTGGGTGTGGGACGGGGGCGAGGGAGAAGTCGAGGTAAAAAGAAGAGGCAAGGCCCGTCATGTGTTACAAAGTAGGATAAATAAAAGCAGCTGGGGATCTTTTGTTCTTTGGTTCTGGGTAGAGATGAGGCACAGCGACTGTAGTGGCAATGGTGACGGCTTTAGGCCTACTCTCATTGTCTGAAAGTCTATCTTTCTCTTCACCATCACTAGTTAAAATATTGCACAATATAAAGAAAAATGACAAATATATATATATATATATATATATATATATATATATATATAGATGAGTGCTTGAGTGAGTATGCGCAGGTGGGGGGCGGCCAAGGTATAGGGTCTAGCGGGGGAAGGATTGAAGTTATGGTGGCAGTGGCTGGCAGCTGAGCGCGCCGGATGTGGCTAAGGTTGTCAGGTTAGCGTTAGCCGTGCGGACAGTTTACCGGTTCCTGAGTTAGACTGCGCTGGTCGCGGCGCAGGTAGGCCCAAGATTTCCGTAAATTTTACGGTTAGTTTCAGTGTCCTCAGTGCTGCAAAGACGTTTAACTCCCCATGCGAGCAAAGGGGGGTGAGAGAGAGGGAACGCCGCTTTCAGGAATTTGCGACGAGCGCCCACAGACACAGGCGCGTGCGTCCGTACGCAAGCGCCCATGGGAGCAGGAAGATGCAGCCAGGCGAAACAGAAGGCAATACGTGTGTGCGTGTGTGTACGTGCGCGTTTGCTTCCACCATAAGGTATGTATAGTAGCACGGGGACCAAGGGACCAAAACTGTGTGGCTGCTACCCTTTTGTTACCGCTGCTGCTAGCGCGAAGAGGATCGGGGGGGAAGAGGGAACGAGAGAGGGAGAGAGAGAGACAGTGAGATGGACACGTACGCAAAAGCATACAGCCTCACTCGGTGGCGCAGTGTGTGTGTGTGTGTGTGGAGAGAGGAGTGACTGTGGGACAGACAGGTCGTGTTACAACAGTGGTAGCTGGTACAACTGTTGCAACCCGGCGCCGCGGGCGTTGGTTACGAGATTTGTGCGTATGCGCGCGCCTGCGCGTTCGCGCGTGTGCCTCTATCCAAAATCAATAAACCTCTGGAAGGGCGACAGGGAAGGCAAAGCAGACATCTGCAGCGCGCCATCAGGGCGGCTCACGGAAGCACTCAGGTTAGGCAGAGGCGTTCTAGTCCTAGTCTTCGTTTAAAATCTGTATGACCTTTGCCTTTAATGAGGGGAGGGTTCCAGTGATAATTTGAGAATCTCTCGCTGTTGTTGCAGTCAAGGGGATGCCCAGGCTGGACAGATAGCCGGTAGTTTTTTACGTACACATATTCGCAACCACATCCACAAGCCAAATTATAAAATGCCAAAGTGTAAAGACGTGCTTGGCGGGGATTTGAGACACGAAAATCGGTGTTGCACATATTCTACTGTGACGTCTGAAAACGCAAGAGAGCGAGGGAAAGAAGCTGCCGAAAGGAGGTCCACACCATTTTCATCAGCCATCAGAAGTGAATGAGTGACAGTTTTAGAAAAAATAACCGGATAGTGGGTGAAAAATACGTAGTGTTTAGATATTGTGGCGCAAGAAGGGACTTTCATTCGTTCATGTTTGTTTATACAGGTGTCGATAAGTCTTGTAAAACCAGAAGTTGTACAAATTAAGAAATAACACATTGTTTATCAATAGGTCGGTGAAAGAGATGATATTAATGGTTTACCTAAAAGAAACGCGTAAGGTTTACGACTAGTGACCACAGCGCTGTGCTTGAGTGAGTATCAGACGCACGTATAAGTCTCTTCCACTGATCGCTAGGACAAAGCAGCGATGCTGGGAGATATTAAAAAAGGGAGACACGGGGGTTTACGTGAGAAAATATGGGGCTCAAAATGAGATCTATATGCGCTGATGGTTGGCAGGAGGAGATGAAAGTGCTGTGCGTGGGAATAAAACCAGGATATCAGTAGGGGGTCCAAACTGCCTTCCTTGCATGCGTAGATCAAGCGTCCACTAGAAATCTCGTCTCACTCTTTTCAACGGAAGCGGAAGAGTTGGGGGAACCGAGTCGAAAGCACAAGCTGACAGAGAGTGATGGGGCTCGAAAGACGAGAAGGAAAATGGAGGGTCCATTGTGATGGCAGTCGACAACGAAGAGGAGGAAAAGGACGACACGATGGAGGAGGCGGATGATGCGCAGGCGGAGGAAGAAGAAGATGGGGGGCCTGCGGCGGTAGTCGCTGTAGAGAAGATGGGCTCATGGGAGCCACGTGGGGCGAAACCGCCAAGGTATGGCAAGCACCTATTCCGCTCGCCTACAACGTCAATTAACAATACTTTGTTGGAGGAAAAGACCACAAAATTGGCGACTGAACAATTAAAACAGATCAATGAACATCCAACTCAGCTGTGAAGTAAAAACTAGTAGCGAAAAAGGCGAACACTGTAAGCCACCACGTGGTGCTGTTGTGTAAAGTAAGTCAGAAATGATGTTAACGGTGATCGTAAGCTTGCTAATATCACTTTGGCCGCCGTCATCTTGACCTCGGGCGTGCGACCCCAGAGGGAATTAAGATCGTTAAGTAAATAAATCTAATGGAAATAAGTAAACTGGTGAATAGAATCAGAGGAACTTGTGATTTCTAGCGGCATTATTCGACAGTTACCATTTTCATTGTAGATGCGTATAAGCCTATTTGTTGAAGAACCGAAACTATGCGAGCAAGAACTGTCTCCTACAATGTCTGTTAAAAATATACACTTCTGAAACATCTATATACCTTTGCCTGTACACTGCAATTCCTGAACAGTCTAGGCTACTCTTCAATCCATTAAAGACAATTTTCGTCAAAATCCGTCCACTAATACCACGCCGTGAAGGTTGCGGGATCATTTACTGACATGAGTTCCGTTCAGTTTTGACTATCCCAAAGCTTATCAAGATTCTCAGAGTATATGGAGAGCGGATTTTAGTTGGGAACCCCTCAGGATTGCCTCAGCTTCCACTGGAGCCTACTCTATTGCGGATATTAGCGATTCTCAAGACTCGCAGATTCAAATGAAATGCATACCACCAACAGCCAAACGCATAACCTTCCTCATTTGATCACAATGTGAACACGCGTCCAGGTTCTACATTGGTTAGGTAGTGCATCTCCGTAGCTATCTCCGCACAACCTAAACAGCCTCTCGGCCAAGGCCCGCTACCACAGTTCACAACAATCCACTCTAAGAAGCTGCGCGACCGCAGACTGTAGGTCGGGAATCAAAGACAAGCAAACAACGACGTTCCACCTACCCCTGTGGTGCTCGAGATTTTAAATTAGAATGCGATTAACGATGGGTCGTATGCTGCAACAGCAAAAAGACCTGCCTTTAAGTGTATCTATCAGGTTTCCCGCCTGAGCCTCTCTGAACCTGTTTGAACATAATATGTACAGTTAGTACTCAAGGTAATCATTTTCCCATCAAAAGCAATTGCAACACTCGAAACCCTAGTTTTAACCGCCCTACTGTCTCGGCACACTTAAGACTCGGATGGAATTTGACGTACATTTTCAAATAAGATATAAGAACGATCACCAAGACACTCTACCCATCAGTTCGACCGTCGCATCTGATGAAGTGTACAGCATGTTCCACAGGATGGTGGTGCTGGGATGTTGACTTGCACGCGAATTAGCTTTGAGTGATAGCAGTCTTGCGCTGGGCCTACCGCACTCTCTCTCTCTCTCTCGTACCTGCGCGTCTGCACTCAGTGTCATGACAACGTCAAGGAGACCATAGGCAGAATCGAGTGCGGGTAGCTGGCGCGGCCGAAGCCTGCACCCACACAAGCCCTCAGGACCCTTCTGCGACAGTTGCGCAACCCAAGTAATGCCTGTCGAGCATTAATCTAGTTCCCGTGTTTGTTCAGCGCATTTACCATGTGGGCCGTTGGGGGAGCCGAGACGCAATCTCATGAAGATCACTACTCTCTCTTGTTATTAGGCAACGCATTAGTAATAGCAGATGTCAACGGAGGTAATCTTCCGATGCGGTATACGTGAATAATCCTAACCAGACAAGGTGAACATAGCAAACTACTATTGAGGGTTCAGTTAGAAGTATGATAGTGGATGCTAGTATAGAAGCCACCGCATTAATCGTTGCTGTGCCCTTCTGCTCATACTTTGCCTGGGCATCCTGTAATCATTGGTATGGATAGTAGAGACTAAGGCGATTTGGAAGCTATCTTTATCTTTTTCGACTATTTTCCACCTTTTGCTTGTATAAGCGAGGTCTAAATGCACAACTCGGCAATAGGAAAAGCCCATGTGGGACGTAGGCAGCCAAAACAGTTTACTTTTCTGCATTTGCTCGAAGGCATCACGGTGTAACCAGTCCCACTAAATTCGATCCCCATAAAAAAGAAAGCTCTACCGTTGTTGAACGAAACCGATGCGAGGCCATACTGGCATATGCTGACCTAGTTGCCTTGAGTTTGTGTGAGACCTCGCCTATTTTTGTAAATGAATGCGGCACAGGTCAGACAGATGTTCATGACACATCAGACGTTGCGCATAAGCACAGCAACAAGTGACTTGCAGGTTCAGACCAGCTGCTGGTGCTTATTAGAAGAAACAAGAAACCAATACAGTGAATCTCGGTTAACGAGTTTAATCCGTTGTACCACCAAGCTCGTCATGTGAAACAATTGTCTTGCGAAACGTGGTCGATCAAGCTGCATTAGTTCACTGATTGGCTACAGGCGACCGAGGACCCACGCCCTGGGAGCAAGACTCGACGACAGACGCAGGCACACATACACACACGCTGACAGCTTGTTAACTGAGCCGAAGCTCGTAAAGCGAAACAAATTTTCTACTAGAGGCTCGCTCGTTACCTGGAGTGTTCGTAGATGGAGCCGCTCATTCCCGGAGGCTCCGCCGCACTAAGATAAACTTCCACGTGGATAATCGGTTGATAATCAGCCTACTAATAATAAACCTGGCGAGATTTAAGCTAAAACGAAATGTCACAGCTGTTGTTTGAAAGGCTGCCAACTGGCCCAGGATGGGCTACAATTATCCTCTTTTGGTCTGATTAATCCGGTAACTCTTATCAGCACGAGAGGCAAATTAACTAGCACTAGCACTAGGGCGTATGAGTTGATGGACTGGAATTTATGCAGCATGCAAGCTCACGCCAGCCCACAGTCATCTAGGTGCCGTCTTAGCATCAAACAAAGGGGTGAAGAGAGAAAGGCCGATGTTGCGTAAGTCTTCTACGCCGTAGACAAAATCACACATAAGACCCTGAGTTCTTGCAAGCCAATGAAGGTCCTCACCGATTCAGGGAGGCAATGAATCGATGAATACTTTGCATTAATTAACCAGCATCCACGTTGCGGCATCTTTCGAGCGGGGACAATTAAGAGCGACATGGTCAGTCGGCAATGAAAATGCAGCTGGGTGGCATTTTGTCTACAAATAAGTGCATGCATTAAATTTTCCCGCGACTGGTTCTTATGCACGCAGGCCACAGCGTTTTTGTAGCACGCGCGTGGGCGCTAATTGGAGGGCAGATTAGTCAACGCGACCACACCCATGTCAAATCAGCTTGACAGTGCAATACTGTGGGTGGGTAAAGTGAGTGAGGTGGACGCTGTGCATGTCCCAACTTACACAGAAGTCACTGCCACCCTCGGCACCCTCGGCAAAGGCAGATAAAGTGGCAAAATTTGGACTACGTGCGCAAAAGGCGAGCGAACATGTGAGATGAAGGGCCATAAATAATTGACAATGGTCTCTCGATAAAAGCATGCGGATTTCGGTCGTAATTAGGACAATGAATGCTAACCCCAACGAACACAATGGACAGGGTTAGTGTTAGGTTGACCTTCAGTCGGACGTGTAATTAGGGCTAATTCAGCTCAAAAAACAGCCCAGTTGAACGATGGCGTTGCGCCCTTAAAGCTCTTTTCAAAACCAATGCGTTATGAAGCTTTTGCGTCATTTAAGCTGTACTACGCAAATTGCAAACGTTCCCGTAGCACACGTCTACCCATCGATGGTGTTCGTTGGTAGGGCTGTGCAAGCATTAATTTCCGCTTAGTGGGACAACACAGGCATTTCTTGCCAACATTTCTTTCTAAATTGTTCCAGTGTGTTTTCGGGGTGTTTTCCTTAAATTAAACTGTAAGAAGCATGCTTTAAGAACGTGTAAAACTGCTGTTTTGCTACAATGCATGCTCTTTAAGGCTCGTTATGAGCCAAAAAACTTATTTTCGTAGAGAAAGGTGATTCCCTACAGCATGAGCCCTGGAAACTCGTCTTTTAGGCCAAAACCATTTGAATTAAAGTCTGACATGCTAGTCTCTATGAGTTGATATGATACTGCGCTCCTTAAACTTCAGCACTTCAGCATCGTTATACAAATGTTTCAGACATCTGCTAGCATTGCTGCTAAATGTAGCCAATCAAACTGCATCAGTTAACTGATTGGCTGCAGATGACCAAAGACTCACGCCCTGGGAGCAAGACTTAACGGTGAATACAGGCAAACACACGCACTGACAACTCGTTACCTGAGTGGAAGCTTGTCAATCGAGACAAAATTTCTTGGAGCGGCTCGCTCGTTACCTGAATTGCTCGTAGATGGGACTGCTCGCTACCCGAGGGTGTACCGTATTTGTTGGTATTCTGGCCTGTACCACTCATATGCCTACCTATTCGCTACAACACTAGAGCCAAGACTAAGAACGGGCATATCTATCAAGATAAGATCTGGAATCAGAAATACTACCCCACTGTCCCGCAGATAGAATTGCAATAAGTACAGACACTGAACACGTGTTAAGAATTCATCGGTTTGAAACTCACCTTGTGGCTCAATCCCTTGCTCCGCAGCGGTTGCCGGGGTGAGAATAGGTGGAGTCAGTTGTGCTTCTCGTTGGAGCGCCGTGTTAAATTGGGCCAAAGTCGCAGGTACCTGGACTGAGTTTCGGCGACACTGAGGCAGCCGTAGATCTTGCCCTCCACTGCCCCCGGCTCCGGTGCCATTATATGGTTGCATAATCCGTCCAGAACTACGTGTAGGAGACGATGGGAAGGTCATGGCCACTGAAGAGCCGATGGCTCCGCTCAAGGTTTCAGACATGGCTGAAGTCGAGGATAAAGATGCCAGCGGAAAACCGCTCCAGGAGTATCGCTGACTACCCACAGCGGTGTTGTTAGAAGAAGGATAGCATTGCTGCTGCTGTTGGTGTTGTTGATGCTGACGCGGTTGCGTTGAAGCATAGGCAGACGGAGGCAACAATTTCTTCTGTCGATACATCAGAGGACTAAGGGACGAAGCAGAAGAAGAAGTCGGTCCTGCGCCGGGGGCGCCTCGACTGGAGGCGACAGCGCCGTTGTTGGAGAGGCAGAACACGGGCGTTTGTTGACGGGAGACGGGTAAAGAACCAACACTTGCAGCGGCGGTGGTGGTGGTGGCAGTGTTGGTGAGTAGTGGAATACCCCAGGAGCAAGAGTCGTCGTAGGATATAGGATTAACCGCACTGGAGTCGGTCCCTCCCTCTTGTGGGTACAAAGAAGGGATGTGAGTCGATGGCGAGGTTTTTTCACAGACGCTAACTGGGTGTGTGTCATGGGTAGGAACCGAAAGAAGCGGCAGGCCAGAGATCGCAGCAGCAGCAGCAGCAGCAGCACCACTAGGTTGTTGTGAAGAATCGTGCATGGGAAAGAGGCTGTCTATCTGATCGTTGCAGTCACTAGCGTTATCCAGCATGGGCGAGGCAGAGTGAGTGCAATACTTTGAGTAACGGTCTGAGGGGTTGTTGTTGTTGCTACTGCTGTCGTTGGGGTTGGTGGCGCTGTTCGGAGGCCCGAAGACTACGGGAACCAGAGACTGGCGTGAAGACAGATTACTAGTTGCCAACTCCGCTGCCTGCTGTGGATTTAAGGGGGCCGCTGTTGCTGGTGACAAATACAGGTCAGAGAGTGGAGAACGCCTGGTGTCAGATGGGCTGATGGAGTTTGTTCGAGCACCCGGGGAGGAGGAGACCGAATGTATTACCGGTCCACCACCGTTGGCAGGCGCCCGAGATAGTGACGTTGGGGCTGTTGGCGGCGGCGGTGGTGGTGGCGGCGGCGGTGGTAAAAGGGAAGGCAACTCAGAGTCCGAGAGGCATGAGATATCCTGCATTGAGTGTGGGAAACGTTTTCGGTCATCGCAGTTCATGTCCTGAGAATCGTCTGCCCCCTCGGTGACAATGGTGGGCACCGGCGCACCGACAACACCCCCAGCAGCAGGAATCTGATTGTAGCTGTCGCCTACGAAACGGCCGCTTGACTGTGAGACTCCAATTAGGGAAAATTGGCCTAGATGTGGGGCTGGTGGTGGCAGTTGGTGAGTGTTTCGTTGAGGAGGGCAGTTCGTGGACTGACAACGCATGGGGTCAGCGGTTGTGAGAAAGAACCCAGAGCGGACTACTTGATTCAGTTGGTGATCCAGACTCTCTGCTTTCATAGGGAAGCGACTCATATAGGTTTTTGAGTCAGTGTCTGAGCCGAAAGAGTATCTATCCGTGCTGGCCAACGCCGAGGCAGGCTGAAGTAGAATTAAGAAATGAGACATTAGATGCGTAATTCAGTCAGGTGAATTAAGCAAGGCTGCAAGCATGAGTAGATGATGTCCAGGAAGGCAAAAAGGGGGCTTAACTTTCTACAACCGGAATAATTCGAAAAAAGAAGCCAGCTTTTTGTGAAAAGGCCGAGGGGGAATGCAAAGAAAAAGAAGTGTGCGCGTGCATAAACCCTGATGAGGAAGTCTCACTCCCCGAACTTAAAAACGAGACTTTAAAGAATTGTCCTGAAATAGAGACGCGAGTAGGCCTCATTAAAGACACAGCAGCTCATTAAAAAATATATTTCAGAGAAAAGTAACTGGCACTTAAAAAGGAGGCTTAAAGAAATCATCGTGGTATGGATACGCAAATATTCCCAATGTGCAGGTCAAACAGTTCAATTTAGGAAGAGATGTACTGAAGGAAAGTAACTCAAAATAACTTGACACGTTGTGGCATTTTGCACAGAAAGAACTACACATTTCGCTCTTCACCCCGTTTCTCCTTTCTTCATACACATACACAGTAAAAGCGAACATTCTCCTACGTTCGCTGTAAAATTTTCTGGCTTCATACCCTATGTATGTACTTTTGAGCAAAAGGTCTGATGGGAGTACTCAACGTAGGGTCTATCGTAAGAAGACGTGGTCCGGGCAATCTACCCATTTTGCTAGTTTTGTACCGATAAAAATTCAAATATAATTTAGTACGACGTTTGACACAAAGGCCGAGAACGATTGGCTCGACTGATAGCACCCAAGAAGAGCTTAAGATGGTAAAAGGCGTTTTTGACAAATTGGTATCCTCGTCGACTTAGGGCCAAGAAAATCGCTGAAACACCGTCAAAGCCATCGTGCTAACAGCAGAGAACAAACGAATCTTCGTCAGGTTCACATTTCAAAAGGACGCGTCAAGCGAACTCCTTAGAAGGCGCCTAAACCAGGCTGTATCGAAAACCCTTCGAGCAACCAACGCCCATATGCTGTTTTCATCTACTCCTATCCTATACGGCGAGGTAAAGAACAAACTGCCAGCCCAGACCACCACTACGTACATCCACTCATTCACCTGCTCCTGTGGGGCAGAAGATATTGGTCACACGAGCCTGCATGTCCAAAAGAGTACGATAACACCTTACGGCATGGTAAGAGAAGGGTCAACTCAAGAGCATTTAGTTCTATTTTAGCGCATATGGTAGACTCAAAGCATCGCGTGGATGCCAGAGAGGCTTTCTGATTGACATACAGGGTGCCCCTAGTTATTCAAAATTAGTTGGACAGCGGCTGTTGGCTACGGCAGAAGCAGCTGCCATCAGGCTACGCAGACCGAGAATGTGCGCTCAAAAGAATGCTGCAACAGTGTCGGAGTTACCATGGGCGAAAGTGACTAACACACGACTAACTACCGGCCTCGGAAACGGGTACCCCAGAGACGAACAAGTCCCCAATTTGACCGCGCGCGCCTTATCACCTGTCGCCTCCACACTGACAGTTTGACCTCAATTCCCCCTACCGCCCCTGACAACAACACTACATCTGTCCGCCAACCAGCATAGTCTATTTATTTTATTAACATATAAATGCACAGGCCTGAGTATAATTCATCGAAAGCAAAAGCATGCTCGCCAATTTATCTTTTGTCTTCATATCGTCTAAAGTTAAGTTTTCTATGAAGACATCAAAGGCCTTTTTAACCACGCGGAGAATCAAGAGCAAGAGGAGGACTGGGACAAGGAACAGGATCAGGAAGAGGACAATGATGATGAGGAGGAGGAGGTGCTGGGGCTGGATCAGGCGAAGAAGAAGGAAGGCCAAAGCCAGTGTCTTGCCCCTTTCTGCTCTATTGTGACCTTTAATGTAACTCAAAAGTACCTAAAGATTCCAGATTAGCGCCCGGAGTTTTTTGGGCAACGACGGCGAACAGCGTAAACTTGATCATTCCTCCGTTATTGTTTTGGTCAGCGACACTTAACAAATTAAGCACTTATTCACAGGTGCCCATTTGACAAATCAAAATCACCAGGGCTAGAAAATATTCACCGAGTGGCGATTACTAGCTCCCACACACCAAAAATTAACGCGTGCTTACTCTACTGCATAAATCAACTCTCGTAAATGGAAACTACCGCTCGGCGTCTGGTGCTAGGACCATGGACTCACTCGAGGTCAGTTGCTCTCAAGTTCAAAAATTGCCACCATAGTTCGGCCACCACAGACCTTACCGCCGGTGACTATTATCTGTATCATGCCCACAATTTAGCTTTCGCCTGACGACAGCAAGTAAAACTAGTGAAATGTCAATTCAGCAAATATGATGACCTGCATGTCTCTGTTTAAAACATCTATAGGTCAATTTGCATGAGAATAGGCAGCAGGTGACTCACCCTGGCCACTGAGGTCGGCTGAGGATCTCGGATGGAGGAGATTTCATGAACGCTGCGTTTGGAAAGAGAAGGGACAGTACCACTACCTACCGTATTACCAATAGTCAAGGACTTGGAGACCTTATGGTCCTCGGCACTGGTTAGGCAGATTTGGGGTAGTAGGTTGGGCGGTGTGCTGCGCGAAATGTCTCCACTTAAGCTGGTCGGCAGCCCAAAGTGTTTGGTATCCTCAAAGCAGACAGTGTTGGGAGAGACTTGGCGGGTACCACAGAGGCTGAAAGAGGGATCGCCGCGAAGCCCGGCTAGGTCATCATCCTCGTTTGGGTCCCCCTCACCCTCCGGGTTCATAGGCATGTCTGGATAGCTGTCCCCATAGCAGACGTCACCGGTCATTTGGTCAGAGGTCGCACCTAGCAGCCCGCCAGGCTGGTGGCCGTTGACTTGTGGAGAACCGCTACTGCCATCTGAAAGGCCGGCTGAGGGGACAGGCATTGAGAAGTGCTTGCTGTCTTTTTTGTTGAGATACTAGGTTAAGTATAAAAAGCAAGAAATGAGGACATAAAAAAGAGCCATCGTTGCGCAATCATCAGTGACGTAACTGTATGGAAGTGAAACTATAGGCGAACAACCGTTGCAAATATCAATATCAGGTGATTTAGGAGTGTGTCTAAAGCTGAGTTTTTAAGTAGAAGTGAATGACAACAGAAGTGAATAAGCGAATTCCAGGAAGTAGTTCAGAAGAAGATGCGATCACTGGAACAGGAGCTTTATTTTCCTGACGTTTCGGATTCTATCGAGAGCCTTAATCATAGGTAGGATAGTAGGATGGTAGGATAGTCTGAGCCATGCGCAGACAGGGCTCAGAATATCCCACCATTACCTATGATGAAGGATTCTGGACGGAATCCGAAACGCCAGGAAAATAAAACTCTTGTTCCGGTGATCGCATCTTCTTCCAGAGGTGAATGAGCCGAATAGATATGCACAGTACGAGGCGTCCGCCAATTGCGTCTGGACTACCAACAGTCCACTGTCGTTGGCCGCAAATAATTGGAGACCCCGAAACTGAATCGGAGCAAGTAATATGCAACTTCCTTAACGATTTATCAACTAAGAAAGAATTTTTCATGATATGGGTTCCAACACCATTAATTATGTCATGTTAACATGTCACATTTGTGTAGCAGGTTCAGACGGTACAAATCTTCGCGTGGAGGATTGCCAGTTGAGATATGACTACGAGATTACTACGAGATTACTATCGTTTCTTTTTGCTCTAAAACTATGCCAACTGGATTCCCAACGATCGTGTCTTCTTCTTCTCACGCTAGGGTATGTTTGTGCGGAGCAGCCAACTAGCGATCTGAGCCAGGCTACAATGACTCCTTATTAACTTCGCTTCTTGTAACCTCACGCATGTTAGATTGAGCCGCTCAATCCCTTTTTGCGTGAAACCTGATTGTTACTGTATTCGAGGGGCCAGGTCCTGTACGTGGTACGCGCAGACAAAACCATCAGATATCAGATGCTGTGCCCTTTCCTTACACGAGTTCACTGACAAACCCAGACCGTGACTGGGACCCGTGAATGAAAGCAAAGAATGAGGTTGACAGCTCAGCGTTCTTTCCCAGGGAGGCCTGAGAGAGGGTCGCATAGGCAAGAGCAAGCCATTATAGACAATTATTGCCGGTAAGGACGAGGCAACAAAAGGACCAAATGATCATGGATAATCATCCGGTCCGTGGTAGCCAATGAAATGCTAAACCTATAAGACAGACAGTCTCGCCCCTATCGGTGGCGCTTTTGATGTTGGACGCTCAAGGCTTTTAAAGCGCAGTACAAGAAACGCAAACGCCCTCACTGTCCCCTGGCACTGATAACTATCACGAAGAAAGTAATTCAGTTTAGGCGCCAGTCATAATTCTCTTCCCAGGCAGTTAATTAATCAACCGAAGGCGATGGTGACAATATCATCAGTTTGCGCGGACCAGTTTACCCCGAACTTTTTTTCAGAAGCTCACTGATGTGATGCCACAAATACGTCTTTGGTAGGGTTATACGTAGCGTTTCTCAAAACGTCAACCCAACCGCGTGTGTAAGTGGGTTTGTCTCTGTGTGTGTGTGTGTGTGACTCCACCTTTATCAGTCGCTAAAGCAGCAGTCGCGGCAGATGTTAGGCTGTTTTGGCACAACAGGAGTTGGCAAAGCGAAAGGCGTTATGTGCAACAAGTCAGACAGGCAGGCAGAAGTGACTATGTGCCTGCACACGCACACGTACGCTGATCAACGGGCATTCAGGTATTACTGACACTCGCCCCATCAACACCGGCAGCCGAATGCACTGATTAAAACACCCTGTTAAAGCAGGCTCATATTCTTAGGCAAAAGGGCTGCAGAACGAGCTATTTTTGTAGTCTCTGAGTTAAAGTCACTATTCCTCTAGGCGGTAACTTCTGTGCAGTCGTAAGGATTACATTTGTCTTTGTATTTTCAATCCGGCCCCCTCCCCACCCGTTATGTCCTTGGAGCAGCAACAAGCTGGGATACGAAGGGGTTGAGGTAGTCCTCAAGGAAGGTTCTAAAAATGACAAACCATAAAATAGGTTGACCACATATTCTTCATCTAAAAAAAGCTAGATGCCCCGCTGCATACCCAGTGATGCTTCGTTATACGTAGGGAGGAAGAGGGCTGTTCGATCTCAGGAATGATCTGTTATTCGTCTGAGCTTTGGAATTATTCCTGGGGTTCTCCGTCCGGGATAAGAGCTATAGTAAAGTAAGCAACAATTATTGGATGTAGAGACCAATCCAACACCAGCAACACCAGTCCGGAGGTGACTGCGCAGGACTCTGTATTCCAGCGCCAGGTTGACATATCGACTGACTGAGTCCTAATCGGTGGCGTAGACTTCAAGCAATTCGCGGCTTATCTTGCTGTTGGTGTAGGATACGGTTATTTTCATGACTGACCCATTTCGAAGGTCTGGAAAGTCACTTGCTAGCTTATGTTCCTGTATGCGCGATCCCGACATGCCTCCAGCTTCACCGATTTAGTTCCAAGGACAATTTGGGCGTGATATGTGATACACTAAACCCGACGGACCAGTGGGATTTAATCGGCCGTTGAGTGTCATGACGCTTCCAGCCGGTGCGTAATTCCGACACCTAGTCCCGCAGTAATGAACACGATCGCCTCTGGTACATCCTTGATGTATGACAATACATGCCATAGCATAGGTGCCGTTTTTGGTTGAGCCCCCCCCCCCCCCCCAGAAGGACGAACACGTAGGCATCGGCTTATGAACGTATTTGGATAGCCATAAGTTGGTCGCAGAGGAATTGGGCCTCGCTTGATTTTGCCTTCGGGTTTCGCAGTGTGTTTGGATTCGTTTGAAGAGTGCTCTTATGTAGTTTCAATGGTAAGCGACTGGATGATTGCTGTAAACATTGGAATGCTGTGTGGTGCTCGTGGCCTACCCGTTGACTGTTGTTTCTACTGAACATCAGTAAGACTTGCCATAAAGGCCACCGTAACAAACCAGTACAGTCGGCTCCCAGTTCGAGTCATCCATTCAACTGAAAACCCCCATGCTTAAAATTGGAGCACGTCATTGTACTGTAACATGTCACCAGGTAAAGTACACTCAATAAATAAGCACTGGACCAGTCATAATCTCTCATTGTGCGCAACGCAGAAGTCACGGTTAAGAAGACTTGCAATGAGTAGGTCCGCAGAGGTGGCTCACGTGGCACAAATTCGAGGTCAAGCACGTTCAAAAAAAACCTGCGGCTCCCATGTTAGAGAAAAAGATACTCGACTCCCGTAGTTAGAATAAGGCCACTTATTTCAGGCTTATGCAAGTGCACTGCGGATTGACGCAATCAAAGCGCCAAAAGCAAGTTCAATGTTATTTTGGTGGCTATAAATGCGTCGGGACGCTACGGTTGCATGGCTGGCCTACAGAATCCTCACATTCAAGCGAAAAACTCGAGTTTACCCTAACGCGCATAAACCGTTCAGCGTCTGCACTATTGTGGAATGAAAACTAGTCTTAATACCGCCAACTTAACTTATTTTTCTTAGTCTGGGTACACCAAGGTCTAATGTGAACTGCATCATGCAAGAACAAGCAGTTCTGAATAGCACAGAAAAGATAAAAAAGCATGCAGCCCTTTTTATCATAGTGACAGCACAGGTACTAACTAAAAGCCCAGACACGCGTATTTCGCCGATATTCTGCCGTACTGAAGGGTTCGGCTCATCAAGGAATCGCCCAGCATTCTCTGTGTGGTTTGTGTGAGACACTCCAGTTCTGAAGTTGTAGCCTTTTAATTTCCTCAGAAATTAATTTCTGACTTGGAATAAATTAGAATATTCAAGGGTCTACAGAAAATTGATAGGCATATTTGGGCCGAAGTCCATCAGTCACTGCGAAAAAACCGCGCGATATGTATAATATGTATATGTGAAGCTTACTTAATTATTGACCATGCTGACAGTACAGGTGCTAACTAAAAGCCCAGGCACTCGCGTTTTGCCGTTATTCTGCCGCTTCATGGCACAGCACTGGGAGGGGTTCGACTCATCGGTGAGTCCCCCAGCAGTTCCTGTGGGCTCTTTGGTAGATACTCTGGTTTTGAACTTGTACACTTATACTTTCCTCATAAATTGATTTCAAACGTGGACTAAACTGAGCTACTAGTTAGTTGTTATGGCGGTGATCATGCCTGATCTAGCCGGCCTCAATGATGTCACGAAAGGTACCTCTCCATGCGTGGCGATTGGCGGCAGCGGATCTCGAAAGCTCCACCCATTCCCTTCTCCAGCGACGGAGGCCGAAGATAGAAGGTCGAAGAACTGCTTCCATGTCTTGACGGACGGTGTCTAGCCAAGTCTTCAGTTGCCCTCCTCTTCGACGTTTCCAGGTGGGCTGCGGTGCCGGGTCGAGGGCAGCATAGGTAAGCTGGTGGGGCGGACGACGGAGAACGTGTCCAAACCACCTCAGTCGCCTTTCTTGAATGCCTTGAGATATCCTCGTGATACGATCGCAGCGGATGCGGACTGTCTCATTTGAGATGAAGTCGCTATACTTAACTCGTAGGATCGTCCTCAGGCACCGGTGGTCAAAGACCTCTAGTCTTCGCTCATCTTCAGCGCGCACAGCCCAGCATTCACATCCATAGAGGAGGACTGTCCGGATGGATGCACGGTATACACGAATTTTCGTGGCGATGGAGATGTCACGTCAGATCCAAAGGCACTTTCGAAGGATTGAGAAAACCCAGCGAGCAGCATCGATACGGGAGACAATGTCATCCTTGCTCTGCTCATTCGGTAGCAGCCTCGGCCCCAGAGGTATTTAAAGCTGTCTACTTCTTCAAGTTGATGGCCATTAATCCCCAGGGGTGCCTTTTCGTGGTCAGGGATGCAGCTCGAGAACAACTTCATCTTTCCAGAATTTATAGACATGCCTACCGACATAGCAGTCTAAGTTAACCGCAATACTACTGACTGTAGACCATCAAAGCTTGAGGCTAACAGCGCAATATCATCGGCGTAGTCGAGATCAGTTAGTCGGCGTCCGGGTGCAAGTTCAACACCGTCCTCTTCATGTAAGGCTTTGCCGAGAATCCAGTCAAGGACGTAGTTAAACAGAATGGGCGAAAGGACGCAGCCCTGTCGGACACCAGACCAGATATCGAACGACTGGGAGAGATTGTTGTGGACCAGGACTCTTGTGGTGGTAGGCCTTAATCATCGCAATGAGTTTGGTCGGCAGTCCATCCAGTTCCATTATTCGCCACAGGGACTCACTATGGATGGAATCGAATGCGGTGGCAAAGTCGACGAAGCAAACGGCCGTCGGTTGCTGGTAGCTATGGCGGAATTCTAGAGTGCGCCTCAGTGTGAATATTTGATCCACACATCCATGCCCAGCTCGGAATCCGGCTTGGTTGGGTCGTGTCCTGGAGTCACGTACAGACTGGAAGCGCCTGAGAAGAACAACAGCGAAGAACTTTGTAGCAACATCGATAAGACTTATGCCACGGTAGTTCTCACATCTTGTCTTATCTTCCTTCTTGTGGACAGGTACAAAGATACCTGAGCCCCAGTCATCGGCAAAGGCCTCTTCTCGCCACGCATGTACAATCACTTCTTGGAGCCGAGGAGCCAGGGTGTCGACACAGAACTTGTAGATTTCTGCAGGAATACCGTCCTCTCCGCACGCCTGGTTGTTGCGTAGCCTCTGCATTGAATCGGTAACTTCGCCTTCGGCAGGGATGTCACACGACACTGCGTAGGCAAGAGAGGATTGAAACTCCGCTGTGGAGGAGAGGGACGGTGTGATGGGTTGTTTGTCAAAGTTGAGTAGGTGCTCGAAGTGTTCACGCCAGCGATCGACCTTGGCCGAGTTGTCGGCAATAAAACCTCCATTCACATCGCGAACAGAATCACAGAGTGTCGAGGGCTTACCACTAACCTGGCGTATGATTTGGTACAGTTTTCGGGTGTTACCAACATTAGAAGCCTGCTCCATAGAAGTCGCCGTTTCGGACCAATACTTCTGCCGATCATCTCTAGCCGACTTTGCTGTCAGCTTTCGAAGTTGGCGGAAGGAGTCATCGTTCCGGGACCTGGCTCGAGTCGTCTCGCCCGATGGCTGCAGGGTTCTTCCGCTGATCCAGTCACTGCGGCGCCGCTGAGTGAATCCGAGAATCTTCTCAGCTGCCCCATAGATGTATGTCTTCAGTGATGGCCACTTGCTACTGCCCTCGATGTCAGCCTGGGTCATAAGACGGGACTGGATTTCCGTGCTTAGAGCCTCGGTAGTGTTGGTTTGCCGGAGCTTTGCGACATCAAGGCGTCTCGCACGTGGCAGTTTGGGCACAGATGAGAGGTGAACCTTCAGGCGCATGCGAACGAGAACATGGTCAGACCCGTGTACGTTACCAGTTTCGGCACCTCGCATCGACCTGCTATCGTGGACGCAGCTGCGAAACCGTGAACCAACTAGAATGTAATCGATCTGACTGGCGGTACGGCCATCGTTCGAATACTAAGTCAGTAGATCTTTGTGACGATGCTGAAAGCATGTGTTGGTAACAAACAGTCGGTTCTATTCGGCAAACTGCAGCATCCTCTCACCATTGTCCGTTCGAGAGCCAAGCCCAAAACGACTAAGAAGGTGGCTGTTGTCGGGTCACCGGGCCCAGTCCGGCCATTCCAATTCCCGGCAACAATTAGCAGATCTAGACGAGGGAGTCGTTCAGCTAGCTCCTGCAGCTGCGAGTAGAAATTATCTTTCTCTTGCTGTTCAGCCGCCGACGTAGTTGCATACACAGGTACGACCGAGATGTTCGTAAAATGGCCTTTTAGTCGAACATAGGCCATTCGGTCGTTGACTGGTTCCCATGCTAGTAGTGCACGGTTAGCTTCTTCCGAGAGGACAATAGCCACACCGTGTCTACCAGATGAGTCACTCGCACTGCTGTGATACAAGGTGAAATTAGAATCGACCCACGGGATTTTGATTTCTCGGGTGCCTGAGTCGGGAAGTCGGACCTCTGACAAGCAAAAAACATCAACGTGATATTCATGGAGACTGTGCGCTGTCAGACTTTGAGTACCTGGTTCCAGAAATTTTACACATTCCAGCATCCAATACCAAGAGTCCGTTTTTTGTTTAGCAGTCCAGTTTGCACATTATTCGCCCGCACCACCGGACAAGGGTTGCAGAGCGCGTCGGTTCCCTCGGACGCCGTAGTGGTCGTAGTAAGATAAGGAGACAGCATAAGGTTTCTTGGGAATTTTGAATACAGGCGGGTCCCCAACGGCCGCTCGGATTCTTTGTTCGAGGTTGTCTCCTCTAGAACTTTGGCTCAAGAACCTAACCACAAGGCAGTGGTGTTGTTGGCAAGCAAACCTATTTAATGGCGGTTCACGCTCGCCATGTCACAGTGTCGTCATTGGGCCTTGCGGCATTTTATAAGGCAGTCGGTGCGCCAGACTTCAGCCCACCGCACCCTGGTAACACTGTCGCTGCTGCGTCCGCGACTGCTTATTCGCCAGACCCGGAAGCCTGCTTATTTCGCAGCTAACTTTCACTGAAGGCCGCGCCATTATCCGCCACCCGTGGACACGCCAGGTAGCCTGCAACTTGGCTAACGGGTAACCCGCCTTCATCTCTACTGATATACTCTGAATTAGAAATGAATATTTGAAGAAATTTAAAAAAAGCCACAAAAAGTAACCCCCTGCCGACGTCTGCCGGTATGTCTATAAAAGGAGGACGCTTTTGGTACGCAGTGTAATTTACACTGTTTGCGCAAAGTTAACTTTTTTGATAGATTTGAACAGTTGTTAACGCTCGGTTAGGAACCACTACCAACAGCGATTCCCTGTCAGACCAACATTTACGCCTTTCGTGGTTTGCCTTATCTGTTCTGTGATATCCTTAGCGGGCACAATGAGGCAAAGATGCATGTCAAAATGTGGTACAGGGTAGACAATTGTGAACTGTTCAAGGTCAAGATGGGAACTTTAAAAGGCCGCCAGTCTGAGCTTTTTCGACTTTCTCTCTGCTTCCTCTATCATTAGCACCAGGGAAATAAAGCGTTTGAGTTATCACTTGCCACCCTTTTTTGGGCACTAGGGTGAACGAAGAGGAAAAGGGGGATGTGCTAAATAAACAAAACGGCCGTTTGGTCCTTATTTGCCATGGTTTTTATCCCATAGAAGGCCGTCCCGAGCGTAGCGGAGCCCCAATAACGCAGTGTTTGTGCTTGTTATGGGTGGCTACTGTCTGGGCCAAGTAAAACACTTTATCATGAGCCTGTGCTTGTGGAAATAAGTTCATTTGAAGCCGAAACGCGGCTTAAATGCCAGCAGCACAGTTGGCATTTTGCGGACGGTAGGTTACATCTGGGCCACAAAGATTCCTTACCCGCTAACTACGCAAACTTCCATTCAAACATTCGGAAGGTTTAAAAAGTCTTTTTTGGCATAACAGTGAGACACCAAACGCATGAAACTCCTTGGAGGTTACACGCCATCGGTGCTAAATCACGTCTAGGAGGACGGAAATTCACACTTTGACGATACATCATGCTGAGAAACCAGAGGCCAGAAATACACATACGACGGGGGTGTAATCCACAATTCAGTATCAGTTTATTATTATTGTTAGTGCAAACAAAGACAGGAGAGACTTGAATGGCCATTTCTGACTTATTAGCCGTCATCAGCCAGCCATACCCACCGCAAGGGTGGCAACCCAAAGGTTCGAATCCGCGGCCTTGTTAGTTAGAAGTCCAACGCTCTAACCATTCCGCGCCGGTCTTGTTGCCCCGCCGATTTCGATTGGAAATATACATAACACAAGTATAATATCTTTCCATACAGATGCGGCCTACACGAGCATGCTTACTGTCTTTTCTCCATTTGAAGCTAGCCCGCCCTCCAATGTGTATCATTGCGCTCCTAGGACTGGAAATGGGAGAACTTATTTGCTGGGGATTTGGAGTGCTCTTTAGCGTTCTTTATCTAACAGTAACAACAGTGAACGTGGGACAAATCATAAAAATGCCCTTCTTTTCGTCTATGCATTATCAAAGGCGGCCTATTCACCCGCCCGTGGTAGCCCAGTTTGTACTGATTGTGGTGGCTGTAGCATGTGCCTCTTAAACGGCCCATGCCGTTGATAAGTTGGACCACCAGGGTGGGGGGCGTTAGCACAGCCGGCTTTATTGGGGATACGCATCATTGACTTTGTCACGACTCTAAGCTCATATGGATGAGGAGAGGGCAGCAAATGTAGAGCAGGTCTACTATCATAAAAGTCGTTGTATGCATTGACGGTCAAACTGTCGTCTTCAACAATCTGCTCGTCTCGCGCGACTGTAGTCATCACTATCGAGGGAAAGAAGTGGTCGCCGGCGTCTGGATGCGACTACGATGACGAGGAATTCCACAAAATCGACCACACCTCCACTCGCCGTAATTGCATCTGACTTGCATTGCAGGAATAGGTTAAGACGACTGACAATGATACGGTGCACACCAGATGGCCAGGTCTTAAGCTCCCTATTTGGTTCAAGTCGCACGACTGAGCCAGTTTTCATCTGAAAGTTTGGAGCAACAGAGCGGATGCCCTCATCTGAGTGCGTCAGCTACTCGAACAAGTTATCATGACGTAACCATCAAGTGCAATACTTGAACAGTTAAATATTGAGCCAGAATGAGTCTGGGCACCTTAAGCGACTAGTAATCTAGCAGGTAGGCTTTCTGTCCTATGCAGCCAATCGCATACTATTAAGCACAGAACGATAAAGATATTAATAGAGCGGAAAGGCGGAGATGTAAGGGGAAAAATGAAACTATTAGCAAGACGTTATTCGGAACAGGGGTCTGCCGAATTCAATACGGAGTCCACGAGGTCGACGGCTTGCACTTAGAGAAGAAAAAGCCGCCGAGAAATATCGGTCACTGAGTGAAGAAAATATAATTTCATACATTTCCATACATTTTGGCATCCAAGTGAGTCCCAAAGTATAGTGCCTCCAGTGTGGTCGGTTTTGGAGGAAAAGGCAGAAACATTGCTGAATTACCTAAGTTACCAGCTCTATGATGAGTCAGAGGTTGCATATATCACTGGAGGATGAGGGTGACCATCAAATGGTTTACCTCTACCTCTGATGCGAGAAGCCCGTTCTGAGGAATATATGTGCGAACAGTTGAAGGCCAACAGAAGTGGATCAAAAGTGGCCTTCATAGCACGTGCCGTGGAGGAGGAAAAAACAGAAGCGCACAGAAAATCGACAAACGGCGCACATAAGTACTGAATTACAACAGTAACCACGTAACCAACAACAAACGTAGGCGTTTGAAACGCGTTCAGATTTCATTACCCGCACAACTCCACTAGCAACTACAAGTAATAAGTGAAGAGGGTCAATCACACGAAAACCTCAATTCTTGTTAGCGCTCCCATATTTAAAAATCATTTCGAAGGCCGTCAAACATTTTTAAACACTCGAAGTCGGGCCTGCAGCAGTTATGAGACGTGTGAGGGGCTACAAAAAACAGGCTACCACGGCAGAGCACACCAGATTTCGCTTGCCAGATTAGGCGCAGTTGCGGTCAGGAACTGAAAAATCACGCCGAGCACCCATGACTGACACGCATCGGTATAAATGGCGCGAACTCGCAAAACGCAGCTCACTCGACAGGATTAGACTCGACGAGAACGAAATCCTGTCAAGAAACAGTACCTAGCTATTCGAATTGTGGTTTTTAGACCCAGAATCCATTCATAAAGGTAATGATTCCCCCCCCCCTCCGCGCATACACTGTTGTAGAATTCTGTTTGAGCAAATCAATTGGCGATGCGCATGGCGCGCATACGGGGCGGACGTGTTATCAACATGCAGCATTGAGAGGTCGGTTGCAGTTTCGACGCGGTAAACTAAACTAAATAAACACCTGCGATAAATGTAACCGGTGTAAACTAAGCGCAGCCTGTTGGTCAGTACGAATGCCGCCATATAGGCACCTCGTCTTGTAACTCTCTCTCTCTCTCTAGCCGTTTCTGTTTCAGAAGCTGTGCTTACGAACGAATCTGGAAATTCCAGTTGAATAGGAGCCTCGTTCCAGTGACCGAGGAAAAGGAGGCTGTCACTCGGGAAAAAATCCGCAATACACACGTGAATGAAAAAAGGCGATCCTCTCGGCGCAACCAAGACTGATGTGGTTATTCGCCAGAGTTAAAGGTCTGGTGAATTAAGCCTCACCCAGATACTAAACCCTGCCAAGATGGTAGCCTTTCAAGTGCGCAGGCATAAGCCGCCAATAAAAAAGGCGCAAAGTTTAGCAGGCAGCAGAGTTGAGTTGCGGCAGAGTGCAGTGGAACAGAAGAACGCTCACTGCGCCTGTAACAGCAGCAGTAGCAACAACCACGATGGTCGCACGGTATTGGCGCAGAACACCAGTCTCCCAGTTCTCCGTTTAGACAGATGCGTCTCCTTCAGCCATAAAGGGCTCTGTTTTCAAATTCGCCAACGCTCCTGCCTTCGTGATGCTTTCAATTATCGTCAATAATTTTTAGTCCTTCTCTCAAGTAGGGGTAAACAGAAAAAAACAGAAGCTACTTTTCGAGAAAGAACTAAAGAATTTACAAACTGATAGTTTTGAACAAGGAGTCAAGGAAAGACGAGGAGCAAGGCTTCCATGAGTTAATTAAATGCAGTACTCACTAGAATCGGAAGCCAACTATTGGTTGTTGTGGTCCATGTTCTGTGAACAAGTAGCACAGAGGATTCCGTACATTACTGACAATCTGTGATAGACAGTGGAATATGATATGTATGAGTGAGAACCCACACAGGAGAGCCTTATTATTTCAGGTTTAATGGCTGGTCATTTGTAGGGTGTTCAGTTGCTTATTCCTTAGAGAGCGAAAGTTTGTAAGGGAAGTTCCGCGATTTGTGTACTAAGTCTGTCGAACACATGGGGGCCGGATCCACTTCGAAATAGCTATCTCACTGAAGTAGCATTACACTTGAAGCGTTTCAGAAAACTTCATATCACTGCAGTTATTTTTGAAATTAGTTAAGCACCCGCCCCCCCCCCCTTTGTACTACAAACCTCTGGTTTTTGAAATGCGTTTGTTTGGCTTGTAGTAGAGTTAAGGCTAGGAGGCTGTACTATCATTTATTTGACCCACTTGTGAAAAACTCTTCGGCCTTGGTGGGATTCGAACCCACGCCAGCAGGGGAAGTCTTTAGTACGGCCAACGCTCTAACCAACTGAGCTACGCGGCCCCCACCAGGAGCCGTGAGTTTTTTCACACTTGGGTCAATTTAACTGTCCAGCCCACTGCAACCTATGGAATCCGTCAATTCTGACATAGTAAGCCGACTGTCCAAACAGGGTTTCCTAGGCAATCAATAGATTATCATTTTCTATTGTCTTTAGCTTCAAAGGGTAGTCTGTGCGGGCTGGTTCAACCGTTGCAAGCCACGAGGACTGCCACTGTCTAGGAGAAAGTAGATAGGGAAGTTGCGCTGTATCTAACCCTTTCCACTTCTAATGGTAAGACACAGTCAAAAAAACTAGATATGGGAGTGGACGCAGGCAAAAAATTCTCGTCTGGGCGCACCACGCACGACCTGATCTCCAACGCACCAGTACTCGATGGGACGGTATCGAATCTCATGCAAGCGTCCTAATGGTCACATTAGGAAGCCACTGCGGTTCAAACCCCTTAGTCTCGTGTAGGATCGAATTATCCAGTCAGTTGGAAGCCTTCTAAGCAACGATTGTTAGCACATCGTTCTGTTAATTGCAAAGTGCTTTCGGTTGCTGAAGGTGAAGAAATCAAAAACTTCGGCCGGCGGTGACAGACCTTCCTCTCTCTCGCCTATGTGCCAGCAACCTGTCCACTCCAAGCCGACCGGTGGTGTGATCGAGCGGACATGGCGGGAGGCCGTATCGCATTCGGCATATCACACACGAAAAGTTGGCCAATAATCTCATACTAAGCAGCTGCTCGTATGCCGCCTTTTATCCGCACCGCAAAGAAACTTTACGGTCGAATTTCATTTTAAGCCAAGAAACCTCGGTGAATGAGTTTAATCCGTTCCGGCACCGAACTCGTCTTGTGAAACATAGCCATTTAAACTGTATCAGTCCACTGATTGGTTGCATGCGACCACACTCTAGGAGCAGGACTCGGCGGTGGGCACAGGCATAACACGCAATGACAACTCGTTAACTGAACGGAAGCTCCTCGAAGTAAAAAATTTTATGCGATTGGTTTGCTTGTTACATGAAATACGCGTAGATGGGGCTGCTCGTCCCCCGAGGCTCCACTGTATGTCGAATTTTATAAGATCAACGCGAGCTTTAACACCTAACTACATTTTAGTCGGTTTTCTTGGCCTAATTCATACGGGCACTGCAATTTAAGGGTGGGAAGAAGCCGCAGGGAACCAGACGAATGCCATTAAATGTGTGCTAAAAATCAGATGCAGGGCCTATGATCTGGGAACACATTGGATTCCCCTTTCGGGTCTGAGAAATGGGAGGGAATCGACTCGTTTTACAGTAGTGTCTCGACGATGATAACAATCTTATCCATTCCCCCTTCGCTTTTCATTCGCCTTGACTGTAATAGCTTCACGCCACGTAGGGAAAAGGATTAACACTGTGATATTATACACGCTGATTTCAGAAAATACGTCTACATTACGACAGTTTGGTAAACTGTCCTGAGGTTCAGCAGAGATTCACTGAGGCATCTTCCAGCAGTTAGCGTGAGAGTGCGTTTTTTTTCATAGGCATTCAATGAGCGGGGTGTTCAAAACACTGGTGGAAACGTCTATGAGAAGGCTCTTCATTCACGCATAAACCACTCCTTCCAGGAGAGTGTTAGCTTCTCTGTTGAACTGTTTCATTGCCACTCCAGGTCCATCAGATAAACCCTTAGGCTCTGGTCCCTTCATTTATCGAGAATTCAATTCAGAAATGCGGACTGGTAACAGTCTATTATAGGTAACACCACGGAAACCAAAAGCCCCAGAATTCTGTAATACTGCACCGGAAGCAATGGCAATTTACGCTTTAAATTGATTATTTTACTAAGTTGTTTGATTAAATTTAGTAGTTTTTATTTTAATGGATCTTTCAATTGTCGCGCGCTTTTCGTTGTTATATATTAGCTGTTTATAATAATTTCGTCTACCGTTTCCCATTTTTGTTAGCTCTATTTCTTTAATTTTCTCTCCTGCACCCCCGTAATGCTTCACCCGTATAACTCTCATTACCGCCAGTCCCGTATTACAGAATTCTAGGATTTTTGGATTACGCCGTGTTACCTAGAATAGACTGTTACCGGCGGGCTTTTGACAAACGACGGATATCCACATATCCGTGGCAATGAAGACTGAGATTCAAGGGGTGGTTGTCCTTCGCCCTGGTTGTCTTGGTACACCCCTCCCCCACTTCGGGCCCACGTTAACCAAAGTTGGTGAAGTAGAGTCAAGTACGATTACCTAGCGGCTGACTAGGACTAAGAGCATAGATTGGAAAATAATACAGCCCGATGTTATCGACATTGCTTATTAGGGAGATGAGTACAGTTCGGCAGAGCTCTCTGCCTATTATAACGTGCCAGCCGTTGTGTGTGGGAGGGGTGGTAAGGGTGAGCGCTGACTGCCAAAAAGCAGTACGGTAGCTAGAGAGTATTGGCTCACATCAGCATAACGTGAAAAAAAAGAGGTGAGTGATAAGTAGGTTCTAAAAAGTAAACGATGTGTTTATATTTAAAATGCAATTGTGGCGACGACGGCGGTAGTGGTAGCAGCAGAGAGGCCAATTAACATGCGTTGCTAAGAGTCACGGGTTATGGAGGGGCATTAACAATTGAATCACAGGGACAAACAGCTCGTGCTCTTATTTGTTAGTAGTGACGAAGATAGGGGGTTAAACAGTAGCCCAGCCACCCACCATGTCGCTCCCCAGACCATTTTTGAAGAAAGGCACACATGTTTACACTTACATCGATTATATCCTTGTTATTTTTAGACTCCTGAGGTTGACTGTACTCTGTGTAGCGTAGGAGAACCTGATCGATGTCGGAGCTAGCATATTGGAAGAGGCGCTTTGAACTGTTGAATATGATGAGGGCAATCTCGCAATCACAAAGGACGCTCAACTCGTAGGCCTTCTTCATGAGACCGAGCTTGCGCTTTGTAAAGGTAACCTGTCGGTTGCGCTCATCTTCTATTCGTTTAATTTCAATTTTCTTACGACCCATTGTCTCAAAAGCGAACTAAAACAAGAAAAGAAGAGGCAGAGGCGGAGGAATTATATGCGCATCCTATCGATCAGTAGAGGAAAGGCAAAGAAAAAATAACAAATCACAGGCACCTAGGATGAAGTAAGATATGCCAAGTTGACTCTGACTGAATTCATGTTGGGAATAAGTCCTCTGGAATACGACAGCCGGACAGTCAATAAGATAGTAGAAGTGTAATTCTAAGCATAAATAGGCAGTCACTACAAGCCAGAAGACGGTGCGCTCATTGGTTTGCACAGGTAAATGCCGTGGCGGAAACACTTGTCTGTGTAGGAAATCGGAAACAGAGCTGGAAGAACGGCATTTCAGGCCATCCTCTGAAAGAAAAATGTTTTTAAATAGTTCATACCCAAAATTTCCTAAGTTTTTTTTCCTCACAGTAAATATGCAAACACCCTCTGAAACCTTCACAGCCCGCTTTTACTTGATAGTATTGAGGCAAAGACAAGGGAGACTGGAATGGCCATTTCTGGCTTATTAGCCGTCGTCAACCCATCATTAACCGACCTAATTGGTGGCCCACTTGATCCTCGAACTCGCGACGTTTTTGCGCAGAGTTAAACGCTCTAACCATTGAACCACGAGCTCGTTGTCTAGTCGGTTTAGGTTAGAGAGTATTGATAGTCGTCACTAAGGGGACTCAGTTGTCCTGCTCTGCCTTGGGTCTCACCAGATACCCTTACAGCCGTAGCGGTCAGATGAACGTTTATCAACGAACGCCTTTAACTATAACATGGAAGATTGTCAGCTAAGTGAGCAGCTCGGTCCAACTAAAGACGCTCGTTTATGCGACCTTTTAGCATCTCCTATTTTCATGGAGCTCAAGGCCCCAAATTAAACACTCGTATGTGTGAAGTGAGGAACCATGTTGCGCATGGCAAACGCACACGGGCCGTTTCGTTTCGTTGGTCACTACCTACACGCTCATCTGCCGTCGTCTTGCTCTTGTCCAGGCATTTTAACCTGGTGAACGAGTGAACGGTATGTGACGAAGAGGTAGCAGCATGCTGCCTCACTATAAACCAGTTCGTGCGAAATACACTACTGCCCGTCCCCTCTGAGACAGGGTCGGTCTTCATTGCTTTTAATGAAGGAAGGACGTGCTCAGACAAGGAGCTTCTTCGTAGCCACCAAGGTGGTCTACGGTCAAGGGTATGGCGCTGTCGATCGGCTGCGAGTCTGCCGTCGGTGAAACCGTAAATTCGGGAACGCTGAGCCGAGTACTTGACGTTCACCTGCGAGTCGCAAGGCAGCCCTCAAAAGGCTTTTTCAAATGAATACTAATGCTGTCATTAAACATTCTTTTTCCTTGCAAAAGGTAGGCAGAATAATACAACAGATGACTGATGGAATATTTCCGGATACTGGCCCAACTCCGAATCAAATCTACAAAGGCAGTGGCCCTCAACTTATGGACATTTCGGTCTTACTGTTTCAGAAGATTTGACGACTATTAGGAAGCCTTCAAGAGTTCAAAGACGCAACTGCGGCTCACCTAAAACAACGAACGGGAAAACGGAAAACAGGAGATAATCCCTGTGTGATCTTTTTGGTTTTACTACTCGTTTTACTACTGGCATGCTACTCGAGCACCTTAATAAAACCTGGAGCAGGAAAAACCGAAGGATACCGCAAACACCGGATGTGCCGGATGACTTACGCCGTGTAAAACTGTTGCACTATAACATAACGGTCCGCCATAGACGACGAGTCAGTCTCGGTATCATTCTTGATGATAAATTTTGTGAAACGAAGTTCCCTACTGGCTCCCAACTTCTTTATGCTCAGGTTTATAACCGTACCTACCGTGTCGCATGGTCTAGAATCCAGATCAACTATAGAACCGATAGGACACTATTCCAAATCCAACCCATGCAGGCAGAAACAAAATATGTATGCCTATTGCCGATGACCCCTTACTCGTAAGCAACTGCACGCTGGATACCAAAATTGAAGCCTACATGCGGTGACGACGCGCAAAACCCTTTGCCTCCGGATGCTTACAGTTGTGAGTGACTATTAGCTAGGACAAGACTGTGATCATGTACTAACCAGCAACAACTACTGCATTTAACGAATGCATGATAAGTGTCAATGGCATTTGGATCACAACTGTGCATACATTCGCATGCATGCGCAGTGCCATCTGATCTAATATCAATAACGGAAGTGAGATTGCAAGTAGGATCTGAAAAGGCAGGCGGGCCTTCGACAGGCTGCAAGGTTCGGTCGAGAATCCCCGTCGCCTCCTTCTCGGCACTAAATTGAGGATGTAGATAGTTGGCATTCTGACTACACTGCGTTACGGAACTAAGCCTTGCATAATGTAAGAAAATCAGGAAGAGAAACTGAACGGATTTGGTCTAGGTCGCCTCCAAATAAGGTACAGAATGAAACCAGAAGGAATGATCATGAAAATCGAGGTCCTGTAAAAAGGAACGTGCCCGCTGCTTATAGCATAATAAAGAAGGTCCGACTGCGATGGCGAGGCCACGTCGTGAAGATGGATGATGAGTGTTTGCCTGAGGGGATATTCTAAAGCAACTTAGCTATGGATGCTCGCAGATAATATGGACCAAATCTATTATTCAAGGGCACCTTCAAGGCTTGCTTTGAAACACTATCAAATAAATTAAGTGAACTGGGGGTACCTGGCACGGAACCAACAGGTTTGATGCACTATCGTAAAAACTTGAGCGGCACTTTCGCGAATACATGTGTTGTAGCGACCGGGGTTGAGCGACAAAAATGTAAGGTTCGATTGTCATGGACTAATGTCACTAATGACTCATCCGTACCAGCACGGTCGCCCGTCGACTCAACTTCCGCGTTAGACCTCGTTAGGCACCTCTGGAGCCCTCATGACGTCAGCACAACCATCCCACTTCCTACACTATAAAATTCCACCACAATTATCACTGGATACAGGCCTACTACTTGTCCTCACTGTAATGGCGTGTTTAAGGCCAGGCTTGCGCAGATTCAACGATACCCACTACAACGGAGACGCTGCAGAGACACCCAGGACACTCAGCACCGTTAGCAATGCAGATACAGTAGCAAATTGTCTCCACTGCGACAGCACATACCAAGTCCGCATCGGCCTGTCGAGACATCAGAAAATCCATCGCAGGCTGACTAGAAAAACAGGGCATCGAATCCAAGATGACACCCGTTATGGACATCTTGATTGTTCCCCGTCCACTCATATGCAGACACCAAATAGGTTTAGTTAGTCATGTGCGCATACATAAGAATGGCTAGTAAAGTAGCATCGTCCAGGTCTCCGTAAGAACCATAAAACATACCACAGCGCCTATGTAATCATGTAACATCGTCCAGGTCCCCGTAAGAACCATAAAACATACCACAGCGCCTATGTAATCATGTAATGCATAATGAGGCAGCAGCGCGTGTGAGAAAAAGCCTTCACGTCGCGTCAGCCACTGTGTCTCAGTCTGTAACACAGTTTAGACAGGCTGCTGTAGGGAAATTACGATCCTGAGGCGACCCTTTTAATGGCCAATCGGCGCAGTTTTCATTAAAATAAATCTGACGCTCTTAAAGGTATTACCACGAGCGAAAATTAGTGATTTGGAAAGCTGCCAGTTAGTGGGTAAATGTGTCCATTTTCGGAACGACGGTCACGCTACAAGACCTCCTTAATGTGGCTCCTTTGGCCCTTTGTCTGTCAATTATTACGAGAATTCCCGCGCCATGTTAGCGGATAAGCCTACTGTGTGGCACTTAAAACGCCAAATGGGCGATTAATTTCTGACATCGATTTTCAGCTTCGTGTTATGAAGCTGGGTCCGTCATTGGTTAACAAAGTTGTTTTTTGTTTGGGTTAAAATGAACAGAAACTTTGTACGTCTCCTGGTCCTTTACCCCACTGTTTTCGTCTGAAGCCAGTATTCGCTGTCCTCGGTGCATCAACCGGGGGAGATCGCTGGAAAGAGGCCGAAATTGCGGTGGGTAACGATGATGCATAGTTTAGAGTGAGTGCGAGTCGTCCTGCATAAACCGCCACTTAGAAGTCTACATACTTTACGCACAGTGGAGATTATTAGGTTATTTATCTGAGGTAACTGGACATGGCCGAGGAGAGACGACAGTGGATATTTTCAAACTGAAATGAAAGTAAACTAAACCAAAAGGTATGTTTAAGTTTGAAAAAAATTCAAATTCCGCTAGATCTGTGAGTTCGATCTGCCGTTAAATTTGCGTTTAGCGTTTTTATGGAAGGAATATCAGACACTCCTGTATGGCAATAGGATGGATGTGGATTATACGACATACTTCATGAAGGACGTTAAGAAACGTCCAAATGCGATGCGATTTGAATACAAATCGTACAGATGTTAACAATGTCAAAATAACATACTTTTTTACATCCAAAGACAGCTCTTTTTCGAGTATAAAAATTGAAGGCATGATCCGTCACCAGGTGAGTCCAAGAAAGAATATTTTAATCGTATTTTCCATTAAATATATATATATATATATATTACTCAGGAATGTGCGAACACCGATCGAATAGGCTTCCAAACTAAACAAAGTTTGTGTTGTCCGACCAGCTGGTGTTCAGGGTTATGCTTGGCTGATGAAGGCTAATAAGCCCGAAACAGTTCTGTATCAAGTTACCCCCAGATGCTGTCATACCCCACTTACTACTATATATATATACATTCGCATCTGTAAACGCATCGAAAATCTATTAGACAAATGCAAACTACATGAGTGGTTACTTTGTATAGACAGGTTTTTTCAGGGGACAAAAATAAGTTCGTTTAAAAGCCGGCGTATAGGTGTATCTGAAATACGTTGGGATTATCCTCCAAAACAATAAATGTTGCGATTCCATTTGGGTTATCATTTCTAACCTAAAACACATTTTAAAATGCAGTTAACATCGCATGAGATCCTTCATCGGCTGTAAGTCTGCTAACTGACATTTATAACCATGACCGATAGAAGTAACCCAAAGAAGATGGCATTTAGACGGGTGCACCATATAGCCCCAGAAAGCAAAAACCGTCGCAGCTAACTACTGTGTTAGTTAATTTCGTAAGTGAGCGCTTGTTGCATCCAAACCGCATCGACACTGAGAGCGCAAGTTACATCAAGCTAATTGTTAACTTGCATAAGGCTGAACAGAAAAAACGGATGATTAAAGTCTCATCAGTAAGCGGATTGCCCAAGAAAAAGATGACCACAGATTAAGAAACTGACTTATTTTACAGATCAAATTATTGTCTAAGGACAACACGACACGGGGCAACTAACGGTCTGGGCCTCCTCTAATAATCCCAAAGTTTCTGCATCATTGATCATGGGAGGACGATGTAGGCCCATCACCGGTTTTGATTATGTGCCTAGCCTGACGAGATTTCTGACCAGATATCCAGCAATATTAAACTAATGGGTCTATTAATTGAGTGCAGGGCATTAAGTTAAGTGTCCGGGGCGTAATTGTTCAGGATCAGCGCTAAAGTTTTAATGAATAATTGGTCGAAGATAAGCAACTATTGTGGAATAACTAATTAATGCTCAATCTACAGGCAAGTAACATTATAAGTAGCATAAATTTCATATGACAAAGATTCTGTACCGTACTCGCGACACAGGTACTATCTTATGTCAAGATACGTGTTTCGTCGATGCTTTTGTAGCTATATGCGGCTGCGAAATGTTTGGTCCATCAGTATGTCCCCGTAGCCTTTCCTGTGCGGTTTCTGGTATATGACGTTTAAATATTAATCAAAATAATTTTAGAAAGTATTAAGCGTAAGACATTGAGTTAAGTTTCCGGGACGTGACATTTTAAGGTCAGATGTGAAAGATAAATGAACATTTGAGTCGAAGATAATCAACATGTTAACACCTTCATCATATGAATTTTCTATTAATTGTATTACAACTTGTTTTTAGAGTGGCAGTACATGGTTATCCCGCAGTAAATTATCATATTCGACTCATATGCTCATCGAAAGCTGGGGTCTGATCTTAATATGTCATTCCCAGACACTTGACCTTATGTTCAGCACACAATAATAGCTGGAATTACTACCTTGATTATGCACGAACATAACCAATGATCTCAGAACTAAAAATGCTGGTTTACCTGAAGGTTGAACACAATTCAGTTGATTGAAAACGATTGTGAGCTCAAGTGTATCGGTCGAGGCTCGTTATACTTAAACCCATGAAATGAAAACGCACCGTTCTATCATAATTACATTACAGAACATTGACGACTCTCTGTTTTGCAAATAAAGACCCACAGTTTATTAAAGTTTTCGAATGGCGAATAACGTAATATACTGTGAGCTTCGTCATCAAGTGACTCAGATACCTGTTTCAGCCTATGAAGTCTAATAGGCTATAAATAAGCACTACAGTGTCAGTTTGTTTGTCCGCGACATTTTTAGGTCACTGACCATTACTCGCTACAAATAACTCAACTCTAGAACACGGAATTGCCTGTATTCTACCCTGTACGCAAGATAGACCTGTGTATTACAATCTCGTGCAACTGAACTGTGTCAACTACTTGCAGTGAATTTTTACTGACTATTCCACGATGTCCAGGTTTATCAACTTATGTAGCTATGTATCTGTTAGGGCCAATCGTATTGTAAGGTGAAATTTAGGGGACCCAACCACAATCGCCGTGTATATAAGAAGAGCTAAAGGAAAGGACAGCCTTATGAAACGCCAAGTTTAACGATTGAATACATGCACTAAACTTCACTTCTCAACTTCTGGGCGGGATAAGCGTTTTTGGACCAATTACTGACACATTAACTTTCAAAACGAAGCAATGCGCCTCATGGAATAAAATAAGGTCTTGTAGTTCTCACCTCAATAAATTTCATGTCCTACTTTAATATCATAAAGTTCTTAATAGCACCCTTTTTAGCTGTTAAACAGTTGTTTCATCAAGATCCTTCCTTTAACGGGTCTGGTAAATCATGGTTTGGCGAAAAAATAAGGAACAGATGGCAGGAGTTGAAGTCAACTTCGGCAAAATGGCTTTGTCGGTGCAAGAGGATCAAAAAGGCTGTATAAACTGCGTATGACAAGTTGCTTAAAAATCGTTACGGGATCTTGACAAGAATCAAACCATATGTGGCTTGAGAACGTCAGCAAAAAATACTTTAGCCAACTGGGCACCTGAAAGCGAATGGGACCGTAATTAAATATAAAAAGATTATAAGCCCCTTACTATGATTGGTGCCCAAAAATTAGCGCAATTTAAGATGTTAGCACAAGCGTCTCTCTTTGAAGTAAAACAATAATTGGCATATGAGCATTGTGGCACCAGGATTAGAGAAGATCTACACACATCTGAGGTATTTTTGCTAATTTTCTGAAGACGAAGTTGGTTTTAACAAAAAGGAAACAACCCACAAAGTTATTGGATGCAAACGGCTAAAACTGCAGCCTTTGTGATTCTGATAAATTGGGTTTGAATTTAAGAAAAATAAAGTAAGACGAAATAGAGGCATTTCGTTTTCCTACACAGGCTGAAGGGCTGTTAACTCTTTGATTGTTCGTAATCCATATTTCAAAATCCTTCTGCATGGTTTCATCCTACATGCAGTTGTAATTAGGTGTGGTGGACTTGTGAAATAGAGAGAACAGTGAAGGTGCGTGTGTGAACTCCATAAGATGCGAATGCTGTGTAACATTGGATCATGACCGGTGTCTAGGGGCGTAAAGTACTTAAGCCATAACAGATCGAAAATTATAAGGCACCCCGCTGGAAAAAAAAATCTTTTAAACATTTAAATGTTTTAATTTCAGAAGAAATAGTCGAATGAAATGCATGATATTTACTGTAGGTGAACATATTAGCAAACTGAAACATCTCAGAGGATGATGTTCGTGTATCGATAAAATCAACAGGCCACTGCTTAAAGTTCACTGGGAGTTTACTGTGGAAAATAAAGGGACCTAGTGTCATTTATGGAAGTAAATGACATATTTGACAAAATTGAAGGATATAAATCATGTTACCTATCAGATAACCGCTGTTTACTTACCGTCATATACTTTAAAAAAGGTCGTCCGTTATTTAGTGTATGTCCGACTTAACTCTAAAATTATGTTGGACTATATGAGCACTGTTTGAGCATTGAATTAAATAAAAAATTGCAGAAAGTAAGAGCGAAGTTAACTTCCCACAGCGGCAAGAATTCATTTATCCACTGTCATACTCTAGTAGCATGCTGCAAAGAGCGGTTTTTCCAGCTCCCTAGCCACGTTTGGAATACCAATTGGTGTTAACTGTCAGTGGCAAATTCAGTTATTGTGTTTAGAGGCAATTTTAATGCCAAATCCAATTTGTGATGCTTTAATCTAAATCAAAAATACTACAACCAGCGCCCAACAGAATTGATGGAAATCGCATACTAATATGCCAACGTATTGATTATACACGTACAGCTTGTATTTAGCAAGGCCTGGCGACTCCGACTGCGTTGCCTTAACTCCAAAAAATAGAGTTTTGGACAACATTAAAAAATTAGTGGAGAAAAAAGGACAATATCACGTACAACGAGATAAGTAACCTCGGTGTGAGGTCGCATGTTATTTCGTTGTAAGCTTGCGTCTTGTTTGCCCAAAACTACCAGCATATACAACTAAGACGCCTTCGCGCTATTTGGTTAAGGTTAGGACTGTGATCGAAGATAGCCCGAGTAGACTTACAAAAATACCACTTTTAACATCAAGATTTCTCAGGTCACCTTTGTAAAGGCTCTTTAGTTTTTTAACTTACCTGACACTACACGGTGCCGTGAAAATTATGCATAATTTACATGTTATGGAGTCGAAGCTTTGACCACAGCAAACTGGGAGTGAATTTTTCTCCAATACATTTAGGTATTTTGAGTAAAAATATGTTGTTACATTTGAGGACCGAAAATTCAGTTGCATATGGGACAAAGACTCACCTTTCGGCATGTAACAAGAAAAATCCGTAGGGCACAAAATTACAATCAAAAAGTGGCCGGCTAATTTTGATGGATCAAACCGCAACAAGGGCGTAGCTTCACAAGTCTCAAGAAGATAAAGGTATTTGCAATATTAATTTCCCCACTTAAGTTCTGCCCTCTGCAGCAAAAAAAGAGCAGGGCAACAGAACACAGCAAAAGGTGCTTTCTCTGCATTTAACTGTGATCAACCGTATTGGTGTAGCAGTCTGGCCGGTTTCCTGCTTGAAGCTCTCGGTAGAGTGAAATTCCTTTGGTCCCAAATTCGGCTCCTGATTGTTAACTATGGATTCACTTGGAGTAATCTTATCATCCGGCCCAGCCATTTTCTTCAATTCGTCACCAGACATTCACAAAGGGACAAAAATATGGTAGAGGTCAAACGTTTATGACAAGCAGGACAGAGGAGGGGGATGAGCGTCAGTAAAAAGTGTCGAACCTAAGAACAAACTCTATTGGGGAATGACTGGGGAAAAATGGATTGATGGCGATATATGTACTGAAATCAGGGTGTATCTGTGGCAATATCTTCACTTCTCGAGTTGACACTGCCTCATTCTCACCTGAAGGGAACAAAAAAGGCACCTAAGTTATACTTTCAAAGCATCCCCTTTCCCTAAGTCACACCCTAATTTGAATTCCCACCGTTACATTATCCCTTCTCAGTCTGAGCTCTGTCCAGAGGGCTTACTTACGGCATATTTTCAACAGTATTCTCCATAACTGGTTGTGGAACTAAATATGGAGTTATTATAGGAAGCGTGGACTCTATGGCAATGGCTGGGTGGGCGCGGAAATGCTTGAGCTCTCAAAGTGCACGGTGAATGTCTGACCATCAGGCACCTGGTCTTCACGCAGTACAAAAGTGGAAGGTTTGTCAGCTGCGAATATCACATAGGTACCCTCTAAGCAATTGTGTAACTTGGCTGACGTACACAGAGGCGGAACCTGTCTCTCTTGCCATACCCAATCTACCCGTTGGAAGGAGGTACCGCTCACCTGCCTATCGAAATATTCCCTTTGCTGTTCCGCCGCCGTACCTAAGTTTTTTCGAGCCATGTTTTGGGTGGACGGAAGAATTTCCTGCAGTTCCCACACATATAAGCTTTGCGTTTATTGAGGGGGGCATAGTAGTCGGTATACGAGAATCAAGTGAGAATTAGTGAAACTGGAAGCCCTAGGCATCAGGCCTCCCCTCCTCGATTTCATTGCCTCCTTCCTGTCTAACCGCAGCCAGAAGGTCTTAGTAGGCAATAGCTACTCGATGCCTCAGCCGATAACGAGTGGTGTATTACAAGGCACGGTTTTAGGTCCCCTCCTTTTCATTCTTTACATAAATGAAATTTCAACAGTGCTAAATAATTCGGAAAATTTCATTTATGCTGATGACCTTAAGTGTATTTACTCATTTTCTAAGGACACGGCCAGTAGTTGTGTTGATAAAGTTAACGCAGACTTGCGTACTCTCTCAAGTTGGAGCGCAACATGGCAGATGGAGTTTTCTCCATCAAAATGTAGTTTCTTCAGTTTTGGTCCCGCAAGGCTTCCTGGACCCATTATCTTCCAAAATAGTCCACTGTTAGAAAGATCTACGATAAAGGATTTGGGTCTTACTTACACGAATAAGCTTGCATTATCACCTCATGCAGATCGAATTTCTGCCAAGGCCGCCCAGATATGTGGGTTTATATCGCATAACTTTTTCCTTCCAGAAATGAAGTTAAAACTATACCGCATGTTTGTTCTTCCTATACTAGAATACTGCTGCCCGCTTTTTGGCCTCATGACCCAGCATGACCGTAGTAAGATTGAAAAGGTTCAGCGAGTTTTCACTCGTAAAATATTTTCTGTTTCTGGGTCTGGTATGTGTTATACAGATAGATGTCAATTAGCAAACATGAAATTTCTTTGGATAAGAAGACTCGAAGCTGGTCTATGCTTTCTGTTTCGCGTTAATAATAGTCCTAATCTCCCACAAATTAACGCTCTCCTTCCAGTTGACCGACCTTATGCCACTCGTAACTCTTCCATGATAATTTTACCACCCCATAGCTCCACATCTAACCGTTCTCGCTTTTTTACCTCCAAATATGCTTTTATTTAGAACAATCTTCCTCTCGATATTAGACTGTCTTCTACACTGTCGATTTTTAAAGGCAAATTATATAAGCATTTAAATTTAGAGGAAATAAAGTCGTTACTGTCTGTTTCCTTTCCAAACACGCAAGTTGTAGATTTTGAAAAGGGTCCTCCTGGCATTTGAAGCTCTTTCCAGGATACTAAATGGTTTCTAAATATGTTAGCATTTCCCTCTGCAGAGTCAAGCATCACTTCCAAGGGCTGCGAATTCTTCTCCGTTTTTGCAACCTTCGTTGTGGTCTTCGCGATTGGCTCTGGAATCTGGTGGGTCGCAACTTGATGACGTTGCCTTGACTTCTACTGCCTTCTCCTGCCTTCCGGATGACCCCTTCCTAACTCAACGATATATTATTTTTTCCCATGACCATAAACGTCCCGAACCCTCAACATCAGGTCCCAAACTAACCACATCAAACCCTTTTACCTATTAAGGCAGTTTTTTCTCCTAAACTTTTTTTGAACTCGGTGGCCCGCTGACCTCATCCACCGATCTAGGAGTTTTTTTTACTGCCGATGACAATTATTTATAAGAGTTCACTGCTTATCATTATTATTTTTATTTTCACGATAGCACTAAGTTTGTAACGACAGGGCCCCTTGGGCCTTAAATATACAAATTATTATTATTATAAGTGGTAACCGAAAAGGGCGCCCTGTAAGCTTAAAGGTAGGGGCATACCCGGTTGATGCATGTTCTGCAGCGCGGAAGGCCATCATGGCAAAAGGAAGTCGTTCATCCCAGATCTTCTGGTAAAGTCCATTTGCGATGTTTTTTCAGAAGTTGGATGAGGGTACGGTTAGTACGCTCGACCTGTCCGTTACCTTCTGGGTGCTATGGCATCGTTCGCATTTTGTAAATATCCAACATCTCGCACACATCTCGAAATAGTCGACTCTCAAATTTAGTCCCTCAGTCGGGGTGTTGAGACAAGGGAGCACCGAAACGACTGATTTGTAGCGACCTTGTATTTCCTTGCCATGCTTTGCTTACATGCCGCGCGTGTCTGGCTCTCATGTACTCCAGCCCGTGAACGCCCCAGGTTGTCAAAAGCTTCGTTCAGGGTCACCTGCTATCTGGCCTCACTGGTCCACCAAATCTCAACACCTGGAGCTTACTGCGGGGGAATTTTTGACGCTCAGACCCCCAAGACCATTGATTTACTGGTCGGTAGTAGGTGTCCGGAACCGGTGATCTACTTGCCGGACTGCGTGTCTGGACTCCGGCCCATTCATAGCTGGATTGCACTTGTCTGGGAGTCACTTGCCCATTATTCACATTTTCTCCTGTTACACCTTATTAACTTTTACCTTACACTCTGGCCTTCTAAGCTTTATCTTATCTACTTGTTCAAAACCATTGGGATACGTTCTATCGTCTCTTTTCTAGCCGGACCACATTTTATCGCACAGATCAAATGACTGAAAAGGGCTGTGGTCACGGAAGTGGTATCGTGCTGACAGAGTAGGGCAGCTAGAGCCTATTTGATAAAGTAATCCATCATAACTAGGCTGTAATGGTGGCCATGGGTGACTGGGAGGGGCCCTACGATGTCGAGGCCCAGGCGTTGGAAGGGAAAGCTACTAGTCATTGGTTGTAGTAGAGCTCTTGGGCGTTAGGTGAACCATGTGAAAGAGGTGCATTTAGCTCATGTGTTGCAGGAAAAGGAGACCTGGTGTCGAAGTTGAGGCCACCAAAAGTGTTGCCGATCTGCGGCCTCGGTTTTATTGCAGCAAACGTGACCTAACTCATTATGGAGATCCAACAGTATCGTGCAAACCAGGCTGCCTGGTACGACGACCCGTGTGCGGCAATTAGCTTCATCTCATGGGAACAAAATATCATTCTCCATGCAAACGTGGGGCCATAGCCAACGAATTGTGTAGGCCCCTTCAGACCACCACATTTATCACTGAGAGTGGGGTGGTGAAGACCGTTGGCCAAGTGGTCGTAAATATTGGTGGTGTTTGGATCAGTGCTCTGGGCTACGACCCAGTGGTGCAGGGTTTCCGCACTAGCGTCAACTGCGTTGATGTACTCTTGAGCAGACAAAAGGTCTAGTGGATCAGCACTGGGGGGAATTCACGAGAGGGCATCGGCGTTGGCACGTTACTTCCGGGCGTGGAAGATAGGCTCTTGCAAAATCTCTTGCCATCGAGCAAGCTGCCCTTCTGCGTTCTTCCTGCTTTGCAGCCACTGGAATGCTTTGTGATCCGAGCAAAACTAGGCGGGTTTACCGAGTAGATATGGCCGGAACCGCTTAACGAAGATTATAAATGCTAGGAGATCGCGGCGATACGTGCAATAATTGCGTTTAAGTATTAACGGAGCTCTACTGGCAAAACAAATTTGTCTCCAAACGCCATCTTCACTGGCACCAATCGCGAAAGCATCGTCGTTGGTGTCCAGAATGAAAGATGAAGCATCCATGGCAACGTTAGACAATGCTAGTACAGGAGCGCTGATTAGGCGGAATTTAGCTCGGTAAATGCGTCCTGATATTCCTGAGACCACAAGAATTTCACTCTCGGTAGAGTAGAATTCCTATGGTCCCAAATTCGGCTCCTGATTTTTAACTACGGATTCTCTTGGAGTAATCTTATCATCCTGCCCAGCCATCCTCTTCAATTGGTCACCGGACATTCACAAAGGGCCGAAAATGCAGTAGAGGGCGAACGCTTATGACAAACAGGACAGAGGAGGGGGATGAGCGTCAGTAAAAA